>CM033719.1:27827476-29027476 GCA_019671005.1 Hibiscus mutabilis | reverse complement strand
GAAAGAGTTATATTGGTGGTCTGGCATGAAACGTGAGGTCACAGACTTTGTGGCTAGATGTCTAACCTGCCAATGAGTGAAAGCTGAACACAAGGTACCTACTGGCCTTCTACAACCCATTGAGCTACCGCAGTGGAAATGGGAGCGTATTACGATGGACTTCGTGAGTGGTATTCCAATGACACGAAAGAAAAATGATGCCATTTGGGTCATTGTGGATCGATTCACCAAATCTGCCTACTTCCTTCCAGTAAGAATGGACTTTAGCTTGCCTTGACTTGCTGAGTTTTACATTCGAGAAGTGACATGCCTACATGGAGTTCCCACATCCATCATTTCTGATCGTGATCCACGTTTCGTATCTCGGTTTTGGGAAACCTTACATGAGGCTTTAGGAACTGAGTGTACCTAAGCACTGCCTTTCATCCTCAAACTGATGGACAATCTGAGAGAGTTATTCAAATCCTAGAAGATATGTTGCAAGCCCGTGCCATCAATTTTGGAAATACGTGGGAAAAGTCCCTACCATTAGTAGAATTCGCCTACAATAATAGTTACCAAGCTTCGATTAAGATGGCCCCATATGAAGCTTTCTATAAGAGAAGATGTAAAACCCCTCTATGTTGGTTTGAGCTCGGGGAAGGTAAGATGTTAGGCCCTGACTTACTTCGAGAAACCGAAGAAAGGGTAACTATCATCCATGACCGGCTCAAAGCTGCATTTGATCGGCAAAAAGCTTATGTAGATTTAAAAAGGAGGGACATTCAATATGATGTTGGTGAAAAGGTGTTCCTTAAGGTATCACATTGGAAGAAGATCCTCCGCTTCAGTAAAAAGGGAAAACTCAGTCCTCGTTTCATTGGCCCTTTTGAAGTAATCGAGAGAGTTAGACCGATTGCCTCCCGACTAGCTCTCCCTGAAGAGTTAAATCGTATACATAATGTTTTCCATGTATCCATGCTACGAAAGTATCAGTCCGATCCTTCTCATGTGATCGAACCCGAATCTATAGAAATTCAATCCAATCTGACGAACGAGGAAGAACCAGTGCATATCCTTGCAAGAGAAGTCAAGAGACTTCGTAATAAATTTGTGCCCCTAGTGAAAGTACTCTGGAGAAGCCACTCAGTAGAAGAAGCTATGTGGGAACCGGAAGAGACAATAAAGAAGCAGTATCCTTATCCCTTCAGTTTAGGTGAAAATTTGAGGACGCATTTTTCTTAAGGGGGAGAGAGCTGTCACACCCCGAAAATCGGTCTAGTCATAATTAGGTTCCAATGATCAGAAATTTTGTATCAAAATTGTTCAATAAAGTGTGAACCTTGGAAAGTTAAGGGATTACCCTCATAATTATACCATTTTGAAGTGAATCACCTCCTTGTTTCTAACCACCTCACGTGAAGTGGTCATCTTTTGTCATAAAAGATGATAAATGAGGTAGGCAATTATAGTGCCTTAATATAAAAAAATGTGAAAGGATAAGATGATAGCCATTATTGTCATCTTATATGTTGGGAAATGGAAATAATTAGTTATGGGTGATGTGGACTTAGACAACCCCACGTGAATTCCTTGTGGAAGTTGTTGGCAAAAAATTTATAGCCATTATGACTATCTTATCTTGTTGGAAAATAGATATAATTTTATATAGCTTACCCTCATTTGTATGAAACCTTATAACTGAATATGGGTGAGATGGAGAAATAATTAATACAAACTTATCATTGGCTAGAAGAAATCCATCAGATAGATAAGAATAGTTGAAGAGCTTGAAAGCATTTCCATTGTGAAACCGAGATCAAGTCTCTACCTTCTTCATATTTTCCCACCAAAGCTAAGCAAGCACTTTCACTATTGTCTTCAACCTTGAGCTCAAGCTAGCATCTCTCTTAAATCCTTAGAATTTCTTTGATTTCTAAATATCAATAGAAAGCTCGTGGATTGGTAAGTTTAATTCCTCAATTAATTTAAAGATTTCATGAATTCTTGAGGTTTAATTTCAAGATTAAAGTCTTGAAATTTCAAGTTACACCATGTGTTAGAAATTTAATTTTATGAAGTTAATACATTCTACAAGCTTTAGTAAGCTTAAATGTTGTTTTCGAATCAATAGTTTTAATTCTAACAAATTTCCCTAATTTTGGTCTAACGCAAATTGTGGAAGAAAATCCACCATCACCATCCGTTAAACCAAGCTTCTCTAAAGGCAAAGGGATTATTATTCAGGAGCCTTGAATTTTACAAGTACTAGGTGAGTGCAGTTGCGTCTTAGGAATGGCTAGGTGCCATCCCGATTGCATTAAATATTTTGAATATGTTGCATCTATGTTAGGAAGCTCAAGTAGAGCATACATGTGTAGACTTTACTCGGTAAGTACGGTAAGTTTACCATATTAATTTTTTATGCATATTAATGATTTATGTGCCATATGAAATATGCTATTTTATGGATTTTAACAAACACTTCTTGGACACTTGTGGACTTTGGATACAATTGGCATGCCATAGGATTATTTGAGCTCTCCAAGTAAGGGATTGGACTACGGTCCGGGGCTACGGCCTTCATGTGGTGTAAAGGTTGGATTGTGTAAGGGATTCGAACTACGGTTCAAGGCTAAGGCCTATATGTGATACGTTATGGTGTTCGGTGGAATCCCCGTATCCATGGGTTACTTTGTCCAAGGGAAAGAATGTTATGATGTTTATAAATTATGATATGATCAATGCTAAATTTGATGATATGAAATAAGATATATATATATATATATGCTGACGTTTTATTTATGACATAAATGCATGTTCATGTACTCCATATTGCTGATTAGGTAATGTTTATGTATTTGTTGTGAAACTACCTCACTAGGCTATGTAAGCCTAACATACGTGTGTCTCATGCATTTTAGGACTTTGAAGAATCCTAGCTTGATCGTGTGGTAGAAGTTGCAAGTCACTCCAAATAAATCTTCATGTATGCTATTTTGTCTTTTAACTCCTAGTAAGGTAGCATAGGGCATGAACATGTTAAATTAGCCCTCTTTTAACTCCTAGTAAGGTATAGGGCATGAACATGCTATTTTGTCTTTTAACTCCTAGTAAGGTAACATAAGGTAGCATAGGGCATGAACATTGTATCACTATACCACTGCTTTAATTTAACAGCATCACTATATCACTAGGTCATAGCTGTAGAACACAACATCACTGTTTCACTATATAATTATTGTACACTTATAAAACATCACTGTATCACTAGGTCATAGTTGTAGAACACAGCGTCACTGTATCACTATATCACTATACTCCACCTCATTGGCATGCAAATTATACCAAGAACTCAATAATCATACAATGGGCTTTTAACCAATTCACTATTATGATCTCTTTACTTATTCAATAATATCAATAAATAAAGACATGTCACTATAACATATATAAGAAAAATACGTTGGGCAGTTCATACCCGAAATCATTTATAATTCATTTCAAAGCCATTTAATATGTATATAATTTACGATTCAAATCTTTTTTCTTTTCAACACTTGAGGTTGACTTATCGCAAGTCTTCCTCATTTCATAATAAAAACAAGTAAAATAAAATAAAATAAAAAATGATGCACTCATCTGGGCCATTTATTAGCTTGCCTCACTAAGCTCTACTTGATCATTTCCTTCATAGTACCTCGACCCTTCTTTTGATTCAAATCAAACTTCATTGATCATATAAATACGAATAACATTCGTTAGATTCAAATCTAACAATACTTTAAACATGCTATCGAATCTAGTCATTCGAATATACAAATTTTCCAAAAGTTTTTTCCTTCCTTCCTTATACTGTCCAAAACCCATTTTTGGTCTTTAATGACCATTTAGAACTTATATTAACCCCTTTCAAGCTTACTAATTATCCTTAGATACAAAATACATCAATTCTCATTTTCTGACAGATTGCACTACCTTCAAAGAAATATTTATATAAAATATTCTAAAACTCGAAATTCGATTTCGTTTATTCTGAAAGAAACTAGATTCAGTAAGCTTTTCAACCATATAAATTAATAGCCCAAATTCAACTTGTACGATTTTGGCGAATTTTCAAACTCAATTACAATGCTGGAATTCGGAACAGACTGGTGCTTTAGTCACTTAAAAATTCATATCATTTAACTCGGAACTCGAAATCTGTTTTCATTTGTTGGAGGCGAAACTAGACGAACAAATATTTACATCGGTATAAAATTCACCTTCTAACTATTTTTGTAGAATTTATGGTAAATTTTCAAACTTACTACCAAAACCAGTCTTCTATATAGCTTTCCATAATAAACTTCTAATTTATACTAACTTCTTCTTATTTTACTTCTTGTCAATTTAGTCCCATCATTTGCTTCAAACTACTAATGTATCACTTTCTTCATCAAATAAAAATTCAAAAACAATTACCTTTAATTTTTCATTCTTTCCGAAATAGTCACTAAAAATGCAAAGATAAGGATTCAAACTTCTTAACTTTGCAAATTAGTCCTCAAATCAACATTACTACTTGAATTCTATTATTTCAACTAAAAATCAGATTTAATCCTTATCAAAAACCTCATCTCTGATTGGTCACTTAACTTTGACAATTTGTCAAAATGGTCACTAACTCGATTTAATATCGGTTTTGCATTTTAACTTTAATTTCACATCTCCAACTTCAATAAGATAAATACACTTCAAAATCATAAAAATTCAGATTAGTCCTTTAACTTTCAGAATTGCCGAAATGGTCTATATACCTTTAATTTAGGGTTTTGCTTCCAAATAACAAATTCAAGCTGACTAGATCATTTATCCAACATCACAAACCCTAAATCAAACTTGAATACATAAACCCTAATCATATTCATACAAACTAAAATATTTAAGGTTTAAATCCCAACTCAATAACATGATTTTAACATCACACAAACTTGGTTTCAACTTGAATATCATCATGAAATCATAAAATCTCAAAACCCCAAATTTAGTCCATAAACCCAATTTCTTTCTCATGAAAATTCTCATCAATCAAGAATGTATTTCATGAATTATTTACACTAAAAGATAGAGATTGAAGAGTAGATCAACTTTGTAGTTGATGAGATTACCTGAAAATCGAGTTTCGGGGCTTGAATCGAACTTGGAAAATTTTTCTCCATTTTTCTTTCTTTCTCCCTCTCATATTTCGAAAATTTAAGATGAATAATGTTCTTAATCTTTTATTTTTCATCCAATTTGGCCACATGTCTTGTATAAATGAATTTTAAATTCATTTAGATAGTGAAATTACTAAAATGCCCTTTTAATCCAATGATTGAGATTGATCTTATCATCAATCAAGGTACAAGATTAAATCTCCCATTTCCTCTTTCCAAAATTGCCCTCATAACTTTTTGAATATTTCAAAATTTCCATTGGGGCCAATTGACCAATTTACCCTCAAACTAGTTTTTATTTACTAGTTTGCCATTCTTGTAAAAATTCAACTAAATCTAGTTGGAATCCAAACAATTATAATAAAATATTCATAAAACAATATTTTATGACTTTTCCATGGCTTTTGTACCGGTCTCTGAAATTCCAGTTCGATCCGATTTTCCTGATATTCATAAAATACTTCTACTGCGATTTTACATTTTTTTCGAGCTATTGAATTTATTCCGAAAATTCTATATCTCCATATTTTGGAAATAAAATCTATTATCCTATAAAAACTTCCTTTTCCAAGGACTTAGACTGAATTTTCTTAACTCAATATATTTTCTCGATACTTATCGAAAATCATCATAGAATAAAATTCCTCTTAGAATTCCTTTATCGATAATTCATATGAATTTTCTCTACTCTTACTGAGTCCAAAATATCGATCAGAAACACTTTGATGGGACCTTCCCGAAGGTCACCCATCCTTGTATTTCTCTAGCATGAGCACGATTAACAATTTAATTCGATCCAAATTTAGTACCTTTTTCTGCATCTTAAAACTGATATCAAGGTACATATTTTAATCCGATTTACTCTTATACTGAATAAAATTACTTGTTGGAGAAATTTACACTTTAGTCCCAAACTTTTCCAAAGTTTATACTTTAACCCCAAAACTTTCAAAATTCACATTTTGCTCACTAGCCAAAATTTGGGATATTACAATTCCTCCCCTTAAGAAAATTTGTCCTCGAATTTTCAAAACATACATGTTTCAAACAATTGCATATATTGCTCCCTCATTTTCTTCTCAAACTCTCAAGTGGCTTCTTCGACCTTGTGATTTCTTCTTGGGGCCTTAACAATGTAATTTTTCTTATTACTTAATTCTTTAACTCCATATACCAATATTTCTACTAACACCTCTTCATTTATCAAGTCTAATTGCAGTTCTTTTTTTTTCTCAGGAGTGATGACACATGAATAATCCAATCAATATCTCCAAAACATAAATACATATACTATAAACTTTTTCTCACTTCTGAGGATAAGATCCATTAATATGCCCTTGGTACAACTCTTTCATGATTCCTTGAGATATAATAATTCTAAAACCAAGTTTTTCCCTTTTTGACTTGCACAAATCATCTTCTCTCGAAATGGTATGTTTCCTCTTTTTCTCTTCCTTTAGCTTTTAACTGATACTATCTTGACTAAAGATCAACCTTCCATTTACATCTTACTTCTATGTTAGTCATAGGTAACCAATTTATCTTAAAATTGGTCTTATATTCTCAGATCTTCTACATGAGTTAACTTTCATGCTTATTTCACTGTATCATATCCACGATGAGTCATTTCTTAACCTCCAAGATTCGTAGACTGACGAATTACATCATCGTCTTACTTTCCCTATTCTATTCTCGTTCCATATCATATTAATGAGGAGCAACAACAAATCATACAATCAGCACATCAGTAATATGATATCCTAGGGGCATGTATTTACTGATAAAAATCATATACAAACTTGGTTTAGCATCCAGAACCGGCTAAAACTTTGCTCTAATACCATTAAATGTAACACCCTTAACGTATACTCATAAATCAAATATACATTAAAGATGTTACAGAGTCGTTTAAAGAAATCTCGACTTATAAATTTATTTTTACAAGTATTTACAAATTTTAGTTTGTAAATCTAACCCTTTCTCGGTTTTCTTGAAAACACAACCTATGTGCAGTTAGCTAGTTTCAACCTGAATTAATTATTTTAAAACATATTTGGCAATTATTAAAAACAACAGTCCAATTCAGGGTGAAAATAGGTTCGCTATATAGGCCCTTTCTTGACTTTAAAATCTTTATGCGATTACAGATTATTCTTATTAGCAAAGTAGTTATCCTTTATACCTTAGCTTTATTCTGTTACAATGCTAATGCCTTATTTTGCTTTATCCATATACGATTAATCATCAAAACTGATTATTTATCTATCATTTAGTGTAATTTAATGCATCATACTCTACTAGCAATTAAATAATTACATGCCCACTAGAGATTATCATAAGCTAGAATATCTTACTGATGTTTTGCATATTGAAGCTTGATCGGCATGCTCGACTCCTCTTCAAATACTCCATCTTAATCTACGTGTGAAACAAACACACGCTAAGTACGAACTTAGTGAGGCAAAACTTATAAATCAAAGTGGAGCACTTTAATTTTAATAAAAAATGCATAATAAATAAAATACTAAATATAACATATAAGAATTTAGAATCGTATAGAATGACTTATCGAAGTCGTTCCTCTGTCATGTAACCTGTAACAATCAACATCTCATATACATATACAAGGAAATGTCATGTCAAATCAAATATCCAGTAAATCACTTAATTTCATTTGAATCGTATCACTTTCACTTTTCACCTTCCTTTAGATCACTTGTACTTATTACTTTTTTATTCATTTCATAGCTCAATGTAATGCAATTGAGAATGCATGGTATGCGAGTCACTATTGAGTATGAACATGTGCATCATCAACTAATATGTTGTGCCATAATAAATCATTGTATCACTGTATCACTATACCACTGCTTTAATTTAACAGCATCACTATATCACTAGGTCATAGTTGTAGAACACAACATCACTGTTTCACTATATAACTGTTGTACACTTATACAACATCACTGTATCACCAGGTCATAGTTGTAGAACACAGCGTCACTGTATCACTATATCACTATACTCCACCTCATTGACATGCCAATTATACCAAAAATCTCAATAATCATACAATGGGCTTTTAACCAATTCACTATTATGATCTCTTCACTTATTCAATAATATCAATAAATAAAGACATGTCACTATAACATATATAAGAAAAATACTTTGGGCAGTTCATACCTGAAATCATTTATTATTCATTTCAAAGCCATTTAATATGTATATAATTTACGATTCAAATCATTTTTCTTTTCAACACTCGAGGTTGACTTATCGCAAGTCTTCCTCATATCATAATAAAAATAAGTAAAATAAAATAAATAGGGATGCACTGACATGGGCCATTTATTAGCTTGCCTCACTAAGCTCTACTCGATCCTTTCCTTCATAATACCTCGACCCTTCTTTTGATCCAAATCAAACTTCATTGATCATATAAATCCGAATAACATTCGTTACATTCAAATCTAACAATATTTTAAACATGCTATCGAATCTAGTCATTCGAATATACAAAATTTCCAAAAGTTTTTCCTTTCTTCCTTATACTGTCCAAAACCCATTTTTGGTCTTTAATGACCATTTAGAACTTTCATTAACCCCTTTCAAGCTTACTAATTAATCTTAGATACAAAATGCATCAGTTCTCATTTTCAGACAAATTGCACTACCTTCAAAGAAATAATTCAATAAAATATTCTAAAACTCGAAATTCGATTCTGTTTATTCTAAAAGAAACTAGATTCAGTAAGCTTTTCAACCATATAAATTAATAGCCCAAAATCAACTTGTACGATTTATGACGAATTTTCAAAGTCAATTACAATGCTGGAATTCAGAATAGACTGGTGCTTTCGTCACTTAAAAATTCATATCTTTTGACTCGGAACTCGAAGTCAGTTTTCGTTTGTTGGAGACAAAACTAGACGAACAAATCTTTACATCGGTATAAAATTCACCTTCTAACTAGTTTTGTAGAATTTATGATGAATTTTCAAACTTACTACCAAAACAGTCTTCTACATAGCTTTCCATAATAAACTTCTAATTTATACTAACTTCTTCTTATTTTTCTTCTTGTCAATTTAGTCTCATCACTTGCTTCAAACCACTAATGTATCACTTTCTTCATCAAATAAATATTCAAAAATAATCCCCTTTAATTTTTCGTTCTTTCCGAAATATTCGCTAAAAATGCAAAGATAAGGATTCAAACTTCTTAACTTTGCAAATTAGTCCTCAAATCAACATTACTACTTGAATTCTATTATTTCAACTAAAAATCAGATTTAATCCTTATCAAAAACCTAATCTCCGAATTGGTCACTTAACTTTGACAATTTGTCAAAATGGTCACTAACTCGATTTAATATCGGTTTTGAATTCTAACTTCAATTTCAGATCTCCAAATTCAATAATAACATAAATACACTTCAAAATCATAAAAATTCAGATTAGTCCTTTAACTTTCAGAATTGCCGAAATGGTCTCTATACCTTTAATTTAGGGTTTTGCTTCCAAATAACAAATTCTAGCTTACTAGATCATTTATCCAACATCACAAACCCAAAATCAATCTTGAATCCATAAACCCTAATCATCTTCATACAAACTAAAATATTTAGGGTTTAAATCCCAACTCAATAACATGATTTTAACATCACACAAACTTGGTTTCAACTTGAATTTCATCATGAAATCATAAAATATCAAAACCCCCAATTTAGTCCATAAACCCTATTTTCTTTCTCATGAAAATTCTCATCAATCAAGCGTGTATTTCATGAATTATTTACACCAAAAGATAGAGCTTGAAGAGTAGATCAACTTTGTAGTTGATGAGATTACCTGAAAATTGAGTTTCTGGCTTGAATCGAACTTGGAAAATTTTTCTCCATTTTCTTTCTCCCCTCATATTTCGAAATTTTAAGATGAAGAATGGTCTTCATCTTCTATTTTTCATCCAATTTGGCCACATGTCTTGTATAAATGAATTTTAAATTCATTTAGATAGTGAAGTTACTAAAATGCCCTTTTAATCCAAAGATTGAGATTGATCTTATCATCAATCAAGGGCCAAGATTAAATCTCCCATTTTCACTTTCCAAAATTGCCCTTATAACCTTTTAAATATTTCAAAATTGTCATTGGGGCCAAATGACCAATTTACCCTCCAACTAGTTTTTATTTACTATTTTGCCATTCTTGTAAAAATTCAACTAAATCTAGTTGGAATCCAACCAATTATAATAAAATATTCATAAAATATTATTTTATGACTTTTCCATGGCTTTTGGATCAGTCTCTAAAATTCTAGTTCGATCAGATTTTCCTGATATTCATAAAATTCTTTTACTATGATTTTACATTTTTCTGAGCTATTGAATTTATTCTGAAAATTCTATATTTCCATATTCGGGAAATAAACTCTATTATCCTATAAAAACTTCCTTTCCAAGGACTTAGACTGAATTTTCTTAACTTAGTCTATTTTCCCGATACTTATAAAAAATCTTCATAGAATAAAATTCCTCTTAGAATTCCTTTATCGATAATCCATACGAGTTTTCTCTACTCTTACTGAGTCCAAAATATCGATCGGAAATACTTTGATGGGACCTTCCTGAAGGTCACCCATCCTTGTATTTCTCTAGCCTGAGCACGCTTAACAATTTCATTCGATTCAAACTCGGTACCTTTTCTGCATCTTAATTCTTTAAAATGATATCAAGGTACATATTTTAATACGATTTACTCTTATACTAAATAAAATTACTTGTTGGGGAAATTTACACTTTAGTCCCAAACTTTTCCAAAGTTTATACTTTAACTCCAAAACTTTAAAAATTTACATTTTGGTCACTAGCCAAAATTTGGGATATTACAGAAAAGAACCCATGTATAGACGGAAATACCAATGTAGAAGACCTAGGTGGGAACTTGTCTTATACAAAGGTTCAACCAGAAGGGTCAGTTCTGAAGAATGACCAAATAGTCAGGGCATCTGTTAATAATCTGGTCAGTGTAGCACATAGTTTCAAGAATGAGGCAGACGTAGAAGTTCCAAATTTAAATTTGATCAATGAAATAGAGACAATATTGAGGAAGGGAGTTTGAAAAGAAGCTCGAAGAGAAATGCCTACAAATGGAAGAAAAAGTCAGCATGTTGCAAGCAACCAACGACTATGGAATTAATGCTATAGAGTTGAGCCTAGTAGCTGATTTGATCATCCAGCATAAGTTCAAAGTACCTGACTTTCAAAAATATGATGGGACTACTTTCCCTTCGACTCATTTAACCATGTATTACCGTAAAATGGCAGCACACTTGAAGAATGAAAAGCTACTTATTCATTGCCTCCAAGATAGTCTGACCGGGGCAGCCACACGTTGGTATGCACAACTCAGCCAGGCCAATGTAAAGTCGTGGAATGACCTATCAAGAAACTTTAATGAACAGTACAAGCATGTAAAAGCCATGTTCCCTAATAGGACGATGCTTCAAGGATTGACCCAGGGGCATAATGAGAATGTCAGACAATATGCCCAAAGATGGAGAGATATCGCAGCACAAGTCCAACAACCTATTCTGGAGAGCAAAATCACCCGTTTTTTTGTGGATACACTGCAAGGTCCACTCTATGAGAAAATGATCAGCAACATATCCCTAAGTTTTGCTGAGTTTGTAAACACGATATAGTCATTCAAGGTCGCATTCAAAGGTGGCAAGCTTAAAACTGGTGAAAGTTCACAGAAGTTTCAAAAAAGAAAATATAATAAAGTAAGCAACGTGAATACTCACAACCCTAGTAACGTTGTGATCACATCAAAGCCGATAACGGCAAATTCACAGAGATCCAATGGAAGAGATACAAAAAGAAATTGTTCATCATTTTTCATATTTTTGTTGTTGATATCCTCTACATTTTGTGTATCATTTTAAAGAAATCTTTGGGATTAATTATCACGCTTTTGTCCCAAAGTAGCAAAAATATTTTATAAGGGCATATGTAAGGTTTTCTCAAAGCAATCAAATGGTGCTTGTTTCGTATGATATTTGGTTTTAAGCAAACAATTTAAATTCTTTGATTCTTTAAACATTTCATTCATTGTTATGAGATAGTTTTTATTTTCCCATACATATATGTACATATCATTTTTATCAGGAACTTAAATATTAATTGCAAGAGTGACCTTAATTCAAGTCCAACGATTAATCTTGAGCAGCTTATGTCTAAAGAAAAGCGAATGTTGTGAGGATACTGCAAAGATGAATATCTTCTGCTCTATTTAGGCAGACGAAAGGAACAAAATAAATGTTCAGATAATGGGCAGATCTCATTAAGTGAATTCCCCCACTGCATTTGTTGTTTAAGGTCCTTAAATTGGGTGTTGGCCCTAAACTTCTACCCCTTGAAGACTATTTTGATGTCCATGTATGGGACGACGAATGTCATTCCTTCACTTCTATTCATAAATAAGAAAAATATTATTGTTGTCCCCCTTTGAGCCTGGTCGTTTCTTTTCAATGAAACCCAAACCAAGGATCACCCCCACACTAGAGGCAAAGAGGATGAATTTTTTTGTTTACAAATGAAAGTCACCTGGTTTTGGCCACGCTACAAAGATAATGCTTTATGATTTAGGGTGAGAAATGAGAACATATATATTAGATACAAAGGTCAGAGAAACATCAGAAGGAACCAATGAAAAAGTTTGCCAACAATAAGAAGAAATAAAAGCACTGAAAGAGGAACAAAAGACTTACGTAATCCTCTATTCAAATAAATCTTGATTTAGAAGATCCCTGGAGGATTGATTACTTTCAAGCAGAAGCACGCATCATTCAGTCAAGATGCAAGCTACAAGAGAAGGAAATAAACTCTAGGGTGAAAACCCAAAATGGGTAGTCTAGAGCGATCCAAAAATAAAAGAAAGATTTTTTTTTCATTTGAGCACATCTAGATCATATAGGTGCAAAATGTTTCGCTTAGAAGAAATGATCCTTGGTTCTATAGCCCTTAAATACTTATTTGGGCCTATATACCACTTCTTCATAACCGTGAACCATAGCCTACATTACAAGCCTATAAAGATCATTTTGATCATAAGTGGATATCTAAGTATGTCTTTAGATCACAACCTGCCTATAAAGGTTAACCTTTCTTCAAGGAACGTCAAACTTTAAGTGCCTGATCGACACCAAAAATGAGGGAAGAATGGAGCATTGAGTTAGTGAGATCAAAAGAGCCACTTAAATGGGGTAGAAATTAGGCATGGGAAAACTTTCTCTTAGAAGCCTAATAGCCCAGAAGGGACTTCATATGTGCACATGTCACCGCAACCCTCACGGTCCTTTAAATATAAGCTTCACTTGGGTTGATGTTTTCTAATTTGAAGCGAAAGCGTTGCGGCACTTGGCATTTGGGTGCCTAATTTTGATATTATTTTCTGAAGTTCACCTATTTCAAAAATTTTAATTATTTTTTCTAGCTCATCTTCATAAGTTTCTGAATAAGATTTTTACATTAAAATGAACTTAAAATAAACCCTGCAAAGTTTTTAAATTAAAATGAGTTTAAGACTTTTTCTCGCCCTAAATGTTAAAAGAGGGGCAAAACTTTGCATCACGGATTCAAGAACGAGAAAATTAGTGTGACACCATTGTCCATGTGACAAGATCATTTGAACATAAGAGTTCAAACCAAATTAGACAGAAAATGATACAAAGCCTAAAGAATCTCACTATTGAACAAGTCAAAACTTTGACTAAAAAAGAACAAGAATAAACAACAAAATTTTAGGGCAAATTTTGTTGGGGCACGAAGATGACCAATCTATTTAATGGCAGAGATACTTTAGAGCTAAAACTCAAGTAGATTAAGCTAAGCAAGATATAAGAACAATTCGAAGTGAGAACCTGGAAAGATGCTTTGAAGCCGAGAAGGATATAAAGTTTTTAAAGATTAAACCTGACTAAGATGGGTTACATTAGTCGCAAAAAGAATTTTAACGAGGAAAAGAAATTTTGAGCTTCCCTAGAAGACGAGCTTACCCAAGAGGTTCTCAGTTTGCATCATTCATGCATCATGAGTAGTTAGGCATCCTTAAGTTAGGAGCATGCTAACTCATATCATTAAATTATTTTGTCTATTTTGACAGGAATCATTAAATACATCAACAAAGAACTAAGAGTTCATAATGAGAAGAGCTCACCGCATTTTCGGAGAATGAAGAAATTCGAAATGATAAGATCGACTTCAAGCACCACACTTTGGCAGAAGATTGAAGAATTTCGTAATGAGAAGAACAGCTTCAAGCTTCGGAAACTTTGGTAAAGGAATGAAGAATTTTGTAATAAGAAGAACAACTTCAGACCTCGGAGCATGAAGAATTTCGTAATGAGAAGAATAGCTTCAGACTCCAAATTTTGGTAGAAGATTGAAGAATTTCACAATGAGAATAACAACTTTAGATCTAAGAGGATGAAGAATTTTGTAATGAGAAGAAAAACTTCAGACCTCAGAGAATGAAGAATTTCGTAATGAGAAGAACAACTTCATACTTCAAATTTCGACAGAAGATTGAAAATTTTCATAATAAGAAGAAAAGCTTCAAGCTTCGGCAACCAGTGCATTTTCGGTCAAGACTTTCGGGCTATCAATAGAACCTCTAGTGCATGGTGATTCGGGATCCAGACAGGGAAGTAGGACGAAATTGGTGCTTTTGATCTTTGCTTTATTCTTGTTTTACAAGAATGAGCAAAGAGGGGTAGTTGTAATCACTAATGTTGTCCTTTTTTGTTGTTATTATTATTTTATTTTACCTTTATTTTTATTTATTAGTATTATTATCTAAATTAAAATAAAAATAGAATCAATTTAAAATAAATAACAACCCAATTTCTTTTAATATATCAGTTCATAATAATAAGTACATAACCCATGTATTTACAACTAGCTCATTAAGGCCTTAAACCCAACTATAAAACCCTAATCAAATCCCTAAACCCCATATTTTTCTCCTACAGCTGCCATCATCTAGTTGTTGGATTAGATCTAATCCAACAGTTTATATCACACCCGAAGGAGACTACCCAACTCTCTTCATGCGCCCACGTGCCTGACATGCCTTTCATCTCCTCCACCCACGTGGTGCCATCAACGATGATTGTCCTCCGCTCTGCCACCGTACAACCACTATCGTGGTTACCTGCAGAAAAGGACAAAATCATGGGAAAAAACCAAATCCATAGAAAAATCCGTCACCAATAGTGGATTAAGTAAAAATAAAATGTAATCAAATCTGGTATATAACTGATACAAGATCTTGTTATATTTTCGGATTGGAATGAATAAAAAAAGAGGAAAAAATAAAAGCATTTCTGAGGTAAATTAATTTTGGTCTCTATTTCGATTTAAAAAAAATAGGCAAAAGGGTTGGAGTTCAACGTTTATACCGTTGTGGTCTCGGATCGCCGCCACGTATGCAACCGAGATTGGTGTCGTCGATGAACGGCAACGATGCGTTCTAGTCTCTTCATCTTTTTTCTTTTCAGATATGGATTCAAGGTACGTTAGGTTTTCAAAAATAATTCAAAGGGGGAGTTTTGGTTCGGCTTTCTTTATATTTTGGTTAAAGAGAGCTATTTTTGAAAAATCTGAGGCTGGATTTGGTTTTAGGAAGGATAAATGAAGCTTTGGGGTTTATTTTTTGAGTTCGTCGGTGTCGGTGAGCGGCGGACGACGATGTCCAGTGGCGACCGACACAGTGGTTAACCACAGATATCTAAATTCTTCCTAGAACTGGACGGACACTCAAGAGTGTTCATACGTTTTTTTTCCGGAGAATTTCATAGGTTATCTTTGATCTATTTTCAAAGGGAGAGGAAAATTGATTTTTGTTTGTGTTTCTAACTTATATACATGGTTTTAAAATGGGTTTATTACTATTTTAAGGACCTCCGCCCCACATTAATTCTTTCCGCAGTCCTTGAAGCATTTTAAAAGCTTTCAATTTCATCATTTGTTCTAAATTTGGCCCGAGAACCATTGGTATAATCATTGTTTTGGTCCCTATCCTTTTTTCCTTTAATTTCAGTCCCTGCTTTGATTGATATGTGCTTTGTTGGTATTTGTGTATTGTTGTGCTTTTGTATTTTACATGATATATGGTATATAAATATGTGGTATATACGTATATAGTTCTAATAGCCGTATTTTAGCATATATGTATAGTTTTATAAATTTTCTTTTAAATGCTTATATCATATATGTATATATATATATAAGTTACTCCTTTTAACACTTTTTCTATATTTTATATTATACGTATGGTAATATATATGTACTTATTGTTTTTACCTATCATATGTATGGTAATATATATGTATTATTTATTTTTACCTAATATATGTATGGTAATATACATATATTTATTGTTTTTTACCTAATATACATACTTGATTTATGTTTACCTAGTATGTATGATACGGCATGTTTTTTTCTTCTTACATTATGAGGATTATATTATATTATATATATATATATATATAAACTTGTTTTACGTTATGTCGTATATATATATATATTGACACATTAACCAGACAACTTTATTGATGCACAAAAATAAAAGCATAACATAGTTTATAAATTTTTAGAACATCAAAAAACAACAAGAAAGAAAATGGTGAATCTAAAAATAAAAGATCTGCACTAGTCAGATCAGACACTTCCTCTTTGCACCAAAGAAAATCTCTACGGTCCATTGTAGGAAGGGTTCTTGGGGAGTTGTCAAAACACGAACTAGATGAAATCCCCAAAATTAACAGCAACCATCTTCCACGTATATTCCCAAGAACGATGATTCACTATAAATTAAATCGGCAAACAACCCAAAAGGGGATCAAACTCTACGTGGCCACCGACAAAAACAAATCAGAAATAAGCATCGTGAGGGTTACTACGAACACCAAAAACCTACAAAGTAACTATAAAAATGTGCCATAAAGCAGAGACGTGCCATAAAGGCAGAGAAAATGTGTCATAGAGGCAGATGAAAGAGCAACAACAATACGAAGAAAAAAACAAAACAAATAAATAAAAACAAAAAAATATGAATCACTGGCGATCGACAATCAACACCAAAGTTGGTGTCGCCGCCGATTAGGCAAAGAACAAATAAAAAAACCGCTAATGTTCAAAGGAAAAAAAAAGGAGAAGAGCGGCTAGGGTTTAGCAATTAGGAATAATTGAAGTTTCTTTCTTTTCATACGTATATATACCTCGATATGTTTATGTATATTTAATTCATGGTGCATCGTTATTAGAATTTAATATTCAAGCTTTTTATTCATGCCTTTATACATACTTCTCATGTTTGTTCATTCATATGTCATGCTTAGATGTTATTATGATGCATCAAGGATATAAACTATTAATGTGGTGCTCCCTTATTCGAGGATAAGCTTGGCTAGTACCAAGCGCAGTCGTGGTGGTTATCGTTTATTCTCGAATAACGGATCCCTTAAAATGAACTCGCATGTATAACCAAATTTTAATTTAATCATTACTTTAACTCGTAAAATCCGATATTAATACAATAGTAATTGATTTGGTACCAAGTTTGGGCGTGGTGGGGGTGCGAAACCTTTCCCACACGTAATCGACTCTCGAACACAAAAAAACAAGAATCTCTGGTTTATTTTTTGTATCTGTTCTACGTAACCCAAATGACCGGTGGCGACTCCATTTTTATTTCAAAAATACAATTTTTAAGAAAATTCCCAAAACCAAAATTTTCCAAGAAAAAGTGGGATATTCGTAATTTTGTCGCTACAGTAACAACTTTATTTCCACCTCATCATATGAATTGCTTTACTTCTAATACATTACATGTTATATTTCCAGCAATAGTTTATGTTATCTTTATAATTTTTGCGTAAATTCAAACGTCGATCCTATGCTATCTTCCTAGTGTCGAATTGTATGTTCCATTCTCCACGAATTACGATCCCTCTACACAATAGCGTCGAGAAGTCTTTACCCTCACTTTTATTGTTTGTCTCAACGAGCATAGAGTAACTTCGCTCCAACAACATATCATTTCTCCAAATGAGATATAAATGCATTTATCCCATGTTTCGTTGTTTGTCTCAATGAGCGTGAAAACTCTACTCCGATAACATATCATTTCTCCAAAGGAAGTATAGATGTCTTCACTGATTCCAAGGGTGAATAAGAATGCCTCCACTCAATTAGCTATTTGTTTCAACGAGCGTGGAAGTTCACTCCGCTTCAACAAACAGAAAATTTCTCCAAGGGTGCGAATAGCCTCCGGATATAGCATCGAGTTGTCCGCCCTTCATCCTCCGTTATCTCCAAAAGTGGAGAGTACCTTTGCTCCTTTGCTACTCGATATCTAAACCAAGATATCGATCCTTTGTTATAATGAGAGAGCCTCCATTGCCAACAAGGGCAGTGTTGTAGAAGTCCATGATACCAACTTACTTGTCCAAGGGTATCGATCCTCCACCAAAGAAAATGCGTCGTAGTTTTTTGCCCCCATGCATATTGATATTCTCCAAGGGCATCAATCCTCCGTCATAAAAGATATCGTCAAGTTATATGTCCCATCTAAACAATTTTTCCTCGAAGAACATCGATCCTCTGTCATGAAAGATGGTGTCGAGTTGTCTGCCCCATCTACGTAATTTTTCTCTTCAAGGGCATTGATCTTTTGCCATAAAAATGATGTTGAGTCGTCTACCCTTTCTACGATATACTCTCTAAGGGTATCAATTCTCTACCATGAAAAATGGCGTCGAGATGTCTGTCTTATCTACGCAAGATTCCCCATAAACATATTTATCATCCGCCGTAAAAAAATGTCAAGACGATTGTCTTTAAACATTAAGACATCTCCACACTGTGATATCTCAAATTGTTCTAATTATATTGTCTATTTCAGTCAACAACAAAGTTCAAAGAACAATGAAAACACAACTTAAAATACAAAAAGGGAATTTCATTCACATGAAAAGTATTACAAAAACAATTACAAAGCAGTGGGGTCATCATCATCAGAGCTCGAGTCACTACTAAGACCATCTCCACTGGACCCAAGATCTTCTATAAAACCTTCCAGCATCTGACCCGAAAGAAGTCTGCTTGTAGTAGTGGACGACATACTATCCTCTCTCTCTCTCTCTCTCTCTCTCTCTCTCTCTCTCTGACAGCTACTCCAACTTCTCTAGAATGACCACTCAAAGACTCAAAGCCTATGACCTATATTTGAAACCCCCAAGGGACTTGACCACGGCCTACAAGGACAATTACATAAAGTAGTCATGAAATTATTGTCTTCCTTTGTGCGACCAACCAACAGTCGGGAAAGTTCATTGTCACAACCAAAAGGTCATGCATGCTTGCAATATGGTAACCATGAGGCAAGTCGTACCCAACAACGACATCGCAACGTTTAAACCCATTTAGTCTCTTTCGTAAAAGACAAAATCGAAAGACATTCTCCAAATAAATATCCTCCAGAATATCAAGCTAGTTTTCCCCATCAATGTCTTAAACGGGGTCTTTTCGCTTCTACTCAGCATCTCCATGGACGACCTAAAGTTATGCATGGGAGCCCTCTATTGGACAATAGAGCCAAAAACACCAGCAAGTAATGAGTCACCTTGATGAACTTGATGCGATCAAATACCAAAATTTATCTCCCAACCAACCCTTTTATAGGTTCCTTCACCTCAAAATCCCCACCTTGTCTTTGTACAAATTTATAGAGCCCAAAAATGATGGTTGCACCACTTCCTCCAGAATAAACAAGTTCCAAAGTACCCCACATAAGGTTTTCACCAATTCCTCTGACAGTAGATCAAGTAACCAATGATAATTCACCAAGATGTCTTGACCAGCTGCCCTGGAGGAATCTTGTACTATAACAGCACACTACTCATGAAGGAGTGTAACGAAAAATGAAATCCAACCTCTAACGCAAACAAATGCAAAAAGAACCAAACCTGCACAGTTGCCTTACCGTCCTCACACTCACTCAAGAAATGATATCCTTGAGGAACTGTAAACCCAAACTCGTAATTCTTTCATAGCAAGTCGCGAGACATTAAGAGCCATCCCGCTTCCCCTCGGGCTCATGTACACTCTACCAGGGGCTCAACCACCAGAGACGATCAATTTGCCTCCATTCTCTTCCAAATACTATTAGCATTTGCCCCAACGTCCTTTTTCAATTTGAGAGATATAGAAGAAGAATTTTGCAAAAGGAAAATAGCGATTCAAAGCAAGAAAGAAGATTTAAAACCTACAATGAGAGAACTCCACCTTTATAACACAAGGGATGTGACCCTTTGGATGAAGCAATAATGGCAAAACTTCTCGAAGAAACAGCTCATCCACTTAAAGACAATCATCAAAAAACGTTTCACGAGTGATGACTAAAAGATGCACATTTCCAAGAAACAACCTTCCCAGTTCACCGAATGGAAGGTCTCGATTCATACCACTTCATGACACTCTCTCGACTAGAGAGGACAATTGTTATCCCCTCTACGTACTCTAGAACTCACTCCTCCGCAACAAAGGACCTCCAATGTCCCAAAAGACATTATTCACCTCTAAGTCTTCCCGTCTCCAAACGTTCCAAATTTAAGCCCTCTGGAACTTTCCTTAAAAAGCCACAAGGAATCATATGGAGCTTACCTCTCTATACCCTTCGGATGGCGTTCATTCTGATTAAACCAAGGCCAAATCCGCTTGCCTCACTAGACTAGTCCATCATTTGGTACACAAACTACTCATAAGGCTAGCAAGTCAATATGTGTCAATCTGTCAGGCTTAAACTTGATACTTGACATCAAAGGCTGTCAGCCTCTCTTCTTAAATATCCCTAAGACGGGACCGGTAAGAGGGTCCAGAGCATTCCAAGCTAATTTTTTTCTCCTTAACCCTGTTGCCTAAGGCCTCCGGCCTCACTCCAGTCCACAACTTTCAGCTGCTGACTCCCGTCCCTTGTAACTCTCTACTTAAACCAGAAGGAGTGAACCAGCACAAACCACTACAACAACCTTCATTTTAAATTGCTCATCAACAAGGTTCATAATTAATAGTCTTCCCATATTGAATGGACTTGTTAAGTTAGGGCAGGTTAGTTACTTCATTATATTTGGTTAAAAAATTGACTTTGACTGCTGTCTTTTTGATGCATTTATCATTTACATAACTCTCTTAATTTTTTTAAAGCTTAAATGAAAAATAAGTGACTAAAGTATACATTTTTTAAACTTTAGGTGCCTAAAGTATTTTTTTTGTAAAATAGGCGCATAAAGTTTTAACAGTTATAATTTTAGGTGTTCGGCCGTTTAAAAAAAACATGTTATCCAATAAAAACGCAACACATGACAAGAATATTGATTTTTTAAATTATTTTTGAAAAAAACTATAAAATTTATTTTTTTTAAAATCCCAAAATTCTAAAAAAGTATTCAAATCAATCCCTAAATCTCTAAAATAACAAAACCCCAAATCCCCAAATCTTCACAGTTGTTGCCGCCGACCGTCGACCCCGACCCCACTCATTCAGTCGCCGAACCCAGTCGGCCATTCCCCAACTCGTCGTCGCCAAAAATCGGCGAACGGTGTGCCAATCGAATGGCTATTTCACGTTTGGCTTTCAATGTTCGGCTGATACACCGATCGCCAGTTTCTGACGACAGCGAGTTGAAAGAAATGGTCAGCTGAGTCCGGCGACCGAACGGGTGGGGTCGGCAAATGCAGTCGACGGTGACAGCGGTGAAGATTTGGGGTTTTAGGACTTAGGGATTTGAGGGCTATTTTAGATGTTTTTAGAATTTCAAGATTTTTTTGAAAATTTTTAAATTATTAAAAACAAAAAATAAATTAAAAGAAATTATAAATTAAAATATGATACATGTCAAAATTTTATTGGTTAATGGGTTTTTTTAACGGTAGTTAACTTTCAGGCACCTAAAATTATAATGATTGAAACTTTAGGTACCTATTTTTACAAAAGAATACTTTAGGCACCTAATTCAAAAGTGATATAATTTGGGCACTTATTTTCCATTTAAGCCTTTTTTAACATTCAAATTTAATTACTAGGTAATATCTTAGTCCGATTTTAGATCATAATAAACTCACACACATTTAGAAACCGATCAAACATAAATCATCTAAGTGAAACATGTCACTCTTTACTAGAGTCTGAGACCGCTTAATGAGTTCAACCCTCCTATATAATTTTAATTTGGTTGTACTTGAACGAAATCAAATGTAAGACTTCTACGGTACTCTTACTTTCGTCTATTTCTTTTTCCTTTCAAACCAGCAGCCATTGAAATCGAATAAATACGAGGGCTTATAAAAGTATACAACGGTGAAGAACTGAGACGGTGGGGTGGGGGGGGGGGGCTGCTAAGTTGAAACATGGGTACAAGGTTTCATGGTTAGACACAGAGACCGAACAAGATTTGAAACTTTGAAGCCTTCGTGGGCGTTCAATTCCATTTCCACCCACTTGTTTTTAACTTTCACTTTCAGGTTTAAGTTGGGAATCCATTCATATTTTATGCAAGTCAAAACATTTGATTCCTGCAACAACAGCGTTGAAATTTCTTATAACACACACTGTTATTTCAAAGAGGAAAAAATGTCTAAGACTCCGCTCGAGAGGGCTGGCCAAACCATAATTTGGGTGGAACAGCCGCTTTTAGAGAAAAAGTATAATTTTTAATTTTTCTAAACGCAACGATTGAGAGCAAATCCTGTGTAAAAATTGGGTGAAAAGCGCCAAAACAGCACGTTCAGTGAAGTTTCTTCAAGAACTGAGTAGAGAAATTTTGCCGAATGAAACCTAAGTTGAAATGGTCGGAGCATAACTCCAGGCATTTTTTGGGTTTACAATATAATAAAGGGTAAATTACATAAATAAACACTGAACTTTTAAGATATTGGTATTTTGAACGTTTGTATTATGGATTTAATTCGCTTTTATTAAGATCATTCTCGTTAACTACCGTTAAAAAATGTTGACATGTCCGTTAACTTTTCTTTTTCCTCTTAGTTTCTTTTTTATTATAGGGGCTTCGAATTTGTGTAATTACGTTAATTACATTCTTCGAATTTTATAATAATAATTATTTTTATAATAAATAATAATAATTTATGCACATACATTTTTTTCATTATACCATTAAATTTATATATATATATATTTTATTTTTTTATTTACACACGTAAAGATTAAATATATAATTTATTTATTTTTCCTTATAATATTATTTTATAATTTGTTATTATTATTATTATTGCGATACGTTAAGGTTTTATAATTATGTTATATATTTATAACACCTTTTTTATCTTAATATTTTTGTTATTTTAGTAATTTTGTTATCAAATACTTCAATATTTTAAAAATGCTTTTAGGATTTAAGGTTATTTTTTTCTATAATAATCATATTATTTAGAATTTAAATTTATTATATAATTGTAGAATCACAATTTGTTCAGCCAAATATGCCATGAGAAACTAAGGTGTAATTACATTGTACTTATCAAACATGTTCACATAATTAAAGGGAAAATATCTCATACACTGACGGTAGAAACAAAAGTTTTCACAAGCGCCCTAATTTTAGGGTTAAATGTAACACCCTTAACGTATATTCGATATTCGAATACACATTAAAGATGTTACTAACTGATTTTCAGAATTTTAATTTTTCTTTTCATTTTTTAATTCTTCAAACTGATTCATGATGCTAGATCATACAGAATAACTACTTATTTAAAATCTATACATGCCCCACCGACTAAGATGTGGTGATACTTACTGATAATGCAGATTAACTTGATTCAATGATGTGCAGCTCCTCCTTTGCTATCTCGTTCGAAGTACCTACGTGTGATACACAACACACGTTAAGTATTACTTAGTGAAACATAATCATAATAATATAACCAATTTATAATAACACCGCTCTGCAAGATGTCAAATGATTTTCAATTGCAGTTGTTAATATTTTATCATATATAGAACTTCCTTACTTGTATAATTCATTTGTCCAATATAATATTCAAATCACAAGATTTGACATGTCTTACCAGTCTCGTGTACATTAAGCTTTTTAGCTTATCTACTTGCATAATTGCATTTCAAGTATTATAGCCAAAGTATAAAAATCAAGCCATATGTAATGCAAGAATAGTCATGTATCATGACTATCTTAAGAAACATGTAATCATTGTTCATCAGGTGTTCACATGCATAAAAATTACTTCAACATAAACATGATTTCAATATGTTCCATATCATCTATCAATTCTGTCATAGAATTCATGATATCTATGGTTTATGATCATCAAGTAATCATACTTTCATCACGTAATCAATTGCATATCATATTCTATAACATGATCATACTTTCATCATGCAATCCTTTGCATATCATGTCCTTTAACATAGCCATATTTTCATTATACAATTATTTGCATATCATGTCCTTTAACATAGCCATTCTTTCATTATGCAATCCTTTGCATATCATTTCCTTTACCATAGCCCAAAGTACAAAATCATGTGATGCCATGGTACGCGAGTCATCACGACACCGTAGTGTCTATGACGCTGTAGCATCTACATCGCCGAAGCGACTGAGATGAGTACGTACTCAAGGACGCCCTTTGCTCATCATCCCTTCAGCACCGTAGTGCCTACTTTATCTCAGCATCGTAGTGCCTACATTTGAACTGACTCTGTAGTCTTTCCTGACTCCGTAGAGTCTTTCTTGCACCGTAGTGCTTTGACGCAGCTGCTAAGACTCTATGGATATCCAACTATACCAAAGATTCTCATATGAACCTATAGTATACGAGTCTGACACCGTAGTGTCTACAACGTCGTAGCGTCTGATGGTGAGTACGTACTCGAGGACGCTCTTTGCTGCTCATACTTTCAGCACCGTAGTGCCTACTTTATCTCATACCTTCAGCACCGTAGTGCCTACTTTATCTCAGCACTGTAGTGCTGGTTCGCAGTTGCTATGACTCTTATTGGATATCCAATTATACCAAGACTCTTACACTAGTACTTGGGCATATTAATATATTATTTTCACCTTCAATATCCAATTCATCAATATTATCAACCATAATTCGATAATGAGCATTTCATACCCAAAGTCTGAAATTCGATTTATTCTAGATAAATCAGTATGCCATATACATGTATCACATATGTCATTTACATAATTTTGGTCAACATATATTTTCATTAATATTAAGGTTGACTTATTGCAAGTTTTCTCTTATCATATATATAAAACATATAAGAATGCATTCATTCATTTCACATATATATTATAAACCTGGGCCTTGTATTAGGTTGCATCACTAAGCGTTGATTCGTTCTTTTTCTTTTCTTACTGTCATCTCGAACTCTCTTGTGATTCGAATTCGCCTTCATTCATCATGTAGATAAAATAAATCACTTTTAGATTTTAATCTAACATTTCCTTAAATATATGGTATAATATAAAAATCATTCGAACATAATAAAATTCCCCAAATATTTTTCTCTCTTCCTTATACTGTCCAAAACTCATTATAGCCCTTAACGACCAATTTAAACTTCAAATAACTCCTTTGAGTTTATCGAACCAATATTCGAATACAAATTATTCCTAATTCCAATCCTGGCAGCTCGCGCTACCTTCAGTTAATCAATTCTACAGAACAGAATACATATCGGATTTCGACTTTCTTTACACCGTTAAAAGCTAGATTCGATAACGAATCCAACGGTATAAGCCTCATAAATTACTAAAATTTACAAAAATTATGAAAAATTCCTACATTTACGTCACAGGTTGTCCAGTGCAGAAAACTGCTTTACAGTTTTCTGACCTTCTTTCGAATAAAATTCATATCTTTTTACACAAGACTCAGAATCAGCTTCCGTTTGATGGAAATAAAACTAGACTGATAAATGCTTACAATGGTATAAAATTCACATCTAACCATTTTTGTAGAATTTATGGCGGATTTTCAAAATCACTGCCACAATTCAATTCTAACTCAACTTCCATATTTAACTCATAATTCTTTTATTTCTTTTCTTCCTTGAATTTTACCAAATGTTCATTATGATCCTTAGTGACCATGTTGAACCCCAAATAATTTATTCAAGCTTAAGTAATAATTACTCCTCAATTCTTTCCTTTTTACTCTAAACTTTAACTACTACTATAAATCTTGAAATAATGACATCTTAGTCACTATTTTAACATTTAAGCTTAGAATCATACTTAATCAACATTAATCCTACACTTTTAACCTTCTTAAAAAATTTCCTCTTATTTGTAAGCTTAGGCCGAATTGGCTCTTCACCAATTATTCATTGACATTTTAGTCCCTAATTATTCAAGGACTCTATTTTTGATCCAACTAAGCTTAATTCCTAATAATCTCACCAAGTACATACTTAAAAACAAAACCTTAAAAAATTTCTTCCAATTTTCCCCTATTGCCGAAATGGTCACCATAAATCCTAATTAAGGTTTCTTGAATTCAAATATCATTCTTTAGGCTTATACTTTATTCTTTCTTCCAAAAACATCCCTAAAGCATCATTGCAACAATAATCCCCTTAAATCTTCACCTTGGCCGAAATAGTCCTTTTTAATGTACAATGTACATTTTGGTCCTAAATCACCAAATCAAACTTATATCATCTAAATCTTACTAATTCTAGTGCTAGAATAAAATTTCAAATAATTTCCCTATTTTTTTTACTTAGACCGAATTGGTCACTTAACATGGTGAAGGGAATTCAATCATTCTAGCATTTAAATTTTTCTCCAACCATCATAATTTATTCATTTCCACCATCACTTAAAACTTGAATATAAACCCCTAAAATTTCCCTAATTGCCGATTTGATCATCTTGAAAACCAAATGGAAATTTTTCATTTCAACATTCCAATAAGGCTTCTAACACCAATATTTGTTTAATTACATCCTAAATTCCCAATCCTTAACTAAAGCTCCAAAAGTTAAGGTTAGGGTTTATTAACTAAATCATGAAATTAATCCAAATCAAACTTGTTTTCAACTAGTTATCATCAACTCAACACAATTCTAGTTTCAAATTCATCAATTCCTTTCAAAATCCAAATCAATTCTCATCACTACCAAACTTCTTCTTCATAATACTATGCTTAATTACTATCAAAATGAAGAGCTTGAAGCATAGAACAATTTATTCTAAAGTAACATTACCTTGAATCAAGTTTAAAACCTTCCAAATTTGGCTTGAAAATTTGAAAATCATTTTCTCCTCTCTTTCTTATAACTCACGGTAGCCTAGGGGAAGAAGATGAACAAGTGTTGTTCATATTTTGATCTTTAATTCCTTAATTTATCCAATTTGGCCACTTGTCCAAATTAAAATGAATGTAGAGTTCATTTTAATCTAGTTTCCAAACTTGCCCTCCAATTACTTCATAATTTACTAACATATTATAATTATGCCATTCCATAAAATTTGAACCAATATGGTTCCCTTCCAACCGGCCATACCCTTTGAAAATCATAAAATTCTATTTTATGATTTTTATTCGATCCAATTATCCAATAATTACTCAATACGATTTTCTATTAATCGAACTATCAAATCTAATCAGAAAATTTTATATTTTCTAAATTTCCCAAATAAATAATATTGTCATAAATTTTTTTCTCTCATATTTTTTGAGTCAAACTTTGAAATTTTTGACTCGATCTAAAATACCGATAATTACCCGATAATCTTTATCAAATATTTTTTTTCTTAAAATTCCTTCATCAGATATTCATACGAATTATTCCCAATTAATCCGTATCATTTTTATCGATCAAAAATACAGTGATGTGCCACTTCCCAGTGGTCACCCATCCTAGTACTTTCTTTAGCTGAGCACGCTTTACAATTTTGTTCGATCAAAATTCGATATCTTCCGCTGCATTTTAATTTCTAAAATTTATGTCAAAATTCTTATTTCGGTCGAATTTATCTTCATACCGTATAAAATTACATTTTTGGTAATTTACACTTTTGTCCCCAAACTTTTACAAAAGTGTCATTTTGGTCATTAGGTCTTATTCTTTTCAGATTCGGATCCAACTACATATGAACCCTCTTCAGTTTATCCTCTATTTCATGACACTTTCAAATATCCGAAAATACCTTTAGAATCTTCTAATTGAGAGACCTTAACTTTTACATTTTTGTCATTTTAGTCACTAAGTTAGCCTTAATCTAAAATCTTTGTATTAAATGACCCTGAACTGACTTAGCAAATTTTCGGAGTATTACATTAAAGATCCAATTTAAGGTTGAAAGGTTTATGTTTAGGGTTTAAAATTTAAGAGTTGTGGTTAGAATTTAAGATTTAGAGATTAGGGTTTAAGTTTTAAGATAATATATTAGTAATTTAGGTTTTAACCTATAAACCTTAAATTCTAACCACAATCTTTAAATTAGCACATAAAACACGCCCCAGATGACTATGATTCTCGAGAATGATTCAAATTCAAACAAAGATGGGATGAATTCACTAAAGTTGAACACGTTAAGGTAGCCATGGGTACTTTCTTAATGCAGAAAATAGTAGAAATTGAACATATATTTCTGGAAACTGTTTAAAACTTAAGTTTCTAGAATTAATTTATATTTGGTAATGACCAGCATCAATGGCTTCATAGACTAATGACCAGTACGGAAACATTAGCATGCCAAAACTTGGCATCTTTGTTCCAAGTTTTTCTGGCGAAATGTTTGAGAATTCAACAATGTGGTCCCATCAAATACATTAAGCTGTCACAACAAGCAATACCATATCTAAGGCGGTATACAACAATACTCGCGGTATATACAGTCGCCAGACTTGAGACTGATGTCCGAGACTTATATTTATTTCCTCATCAATAAGACCACAGTATGTGCTGCAATACTCCGATTTTCTCCGAGGCTGTCGACTCTTTCATGAGTCTTAGCCTTAAGATTGACAACAGAAGGGTCGGCTCCTAGCAGCTCCGACAAGTTGGACTTGATAACCTCCTTGTGTGGGCTCAGTTTTGGTCTTTGAAGAATTAAAGTGGCATCTAAGTTTCCAATCTCATAACCAGCCTCATGCATGAGTCTCACCTGAAACGGAACCATGTTGTGGAGGATGAGCACGATTAATCTATATAGTCTGTAACACATAAATCATGTATATATTTCTAGAATAGAAGATATAAACAATGATGGCATAGAATGACAAACCTGACCATGTTTCGTAATCCATACGAGGCAGAGAAAAAACCGTGATACGTACAAACTTCATCACGGAGTTCTTTAAATGATAGAGAGATTCAGTTATTTACTACAAATTTCTAAAATCCAAATTCAGTAAATGGGTTGGTCATGCCTATATTACAAAATAATCATGGATGCCATAATGTCCCCTACTTTATAGTTTGTTTAGCATTTCGAATTTGTTAATATTCTTCCTTATGCTTGTCCTACCAAAGTAAAACTTTTAGAACACCTAACAGCCAAGTCCTTAAAATTAGTTCTAAAATAGTGGGATTGAGTGGAGGCATTAGGGGAACATTCCATTCATTCAGTCTTTCCTTTGAAAGATGCAGTATACATGAAAATTCGGGTTCACAAAGGATTTTCCAGTATAAAAAACACGAATATCTATAGTTCAGTCCAGAACAAAGGTTGATGAAGTTTCCAACCACAAACAAATTAGGCTGTTTGAAGAAACATTCATTGAATTGCGGTAGGTGAAGTCACCGTCAAAAACAGCATCAGAGTGTTTACATAATTCTGCAGTGAAAGAATATCCTACCTGATAGACAGCTCTTAAAAGATATATATATATATATATATATATATATATATATATATATATATATATATATACTTTTAAGTCAAAAAAACATGTTTACAAGATGTATCGACGTGTAGAATCACTTTCACAGGATAGATACAATATAAGGATAGATGCAGTTTCCTTCATCCTATACATGCACTTACAACTTTAGTGATTGAAGTCCAATATGAAAACCTAAATCTTATTTTCAACAGTAAACAAACAAAGCTGTTCTAAAGAAAAGATTCATTGCCTGTTAGGTTCATTGTATCCAATAAAGTACCAGGGTTCATTGCATTGTGGTTCGGAAGTTGCCATCAGAACCAAAATCAAAACATCAGAGGTTAGGTCTAATGCAGCAGATTCATATGCACTTCTCCACCACTAAACAAAGTGGAACTCTATCAATCGACTTTGCTGATGCATCTAAAACAAAGTACTGAATGCTTGAAACTAAAGACTCATTTTTTGTTTCTAAGCAGATTTAATTAACCAGTTATGACCCTTCAACAAGCAGTGTCATATCAATATCATATATGGGTCGAGACGAGTACAGAGACTGATACGTAGTCCAACCCACTCAAGTAGTTCCTTCTATTCCTTTTATATGTTTCATGAAACCTTAATACTTAATGTTATATCGTAGTACATTTGTGAAGCCTACATCTTTCTGAGGCATTATATTGTTGGTTAACCATGCGCCAAAACTAAATAATTGCATAATTCAACAATAGTTTTTCGAGTACTATGATTATTATTTTTTTCATTTCGGTATAAAAGCTCTAATGTAAGATCAGTATCCCAATCTTACACTTTCCACCTAAGCTAAAGTCCAGATGACATACCCAAATTTTATAACATGGAAATGGTCAATGAATCAGTCATCTATTCCCTCTGATTTAAAGGTAACCAGCAGTGAACCAGACAAGACAACCAGTCAAAGGAGAATCCACTGAAAATTAAGACCCTAAAAAGTTGATTTTTGCATAGATAATGATCTTGATTTTTTTATTTCATGAAATAGGGATGGTTTTAGATTAGTGACGACTTTTGAAAGTTGTCAGAAAGTGTTGGCGACTTTAGTCAAAGAGTCGAACTAAAATTATTCCGAAGTTTCCTAGAAGTGTAGGCGACTTCCAAATCATATGTACTTCAGGAAATAAAAATAAACTCACCCTAGATTGTGAAATCTTTATTCCAACATCATTATCTAGGAAATACTCAAAGAAATACTCACAGCTTCTTTGATGAAAACAGAAGATGCAGCCCCTTTCCACTTAGGGTCAGAGTCTGGAAATATCTGCCCTATATCAGGAAGGCCTAAAGCACCCAAGATTGCATCCACAACACAATGAAGCAACACATCGCCTGAAACACATGAATCCCTCATATGGTTAGCATCAAAATCAAATTTTGGAAAATTTCAAACATATAAATCCGGAGAAACTGAGAAATTAAGTAAAATGGGGAAAGAAAAAAAATGAGAAAATACCATCAGAATGAGCCTCACAGCCTCTATCATGAGGAATATTAATCCCACCAATGATCAAAGGGTAGCCAGGCTCCAACCGATGAAGGTCGAACCCATGACCCACTCTGAAAGGTAAAGACTTGGAAGGATTGGCGGCGGCAGTGGTTCCATCTACTGCAACAGAAGTAGCAGCCGGTGAAATTGAAGCTCGAAGAGTTGAAGCAGAAAATAGTGAGGGTACGAGGTTATTAAAATGTCTGGGGGTTGAAATACGAGGATTAGGGAACACAAAGGACTTGCTATGGATCGTTTGGGTGGTGGGTTTTGCTGGGATTGGAGAACAACTGTAAAAGTGAGTGGCCATGGCCGTTGAAATATTTGTCTGGAAAGAAAAACGGGCTGTTTGTTGAATAGTTTCTGGCTTTCAGTTTCTTTTGTTCACTCCGATGTTTGTGGCCATAATTAATCTTCCAGTTTTCCCTAGCTTTTTTAACGGGTAAAATACGGAAATGGCCCCCCAAAACTTTTATGAATCTTTTTTTTGGGTAAACTGCATCAGTAGTCACTGAACTATAGTTTCTTTTTTATTTTGGTCACAAAACTATTTTTTTGGCAAAAATATCACTAACATTATGTTTCCTTCCTATTTTGGTCACCGAACTATTTTTTTGGCAAAAACATCACTAACGTTATGTTTCCTTCCTATTTTGGTCACCGCTATTTTGTTGACGTGGAATTTTATTTTAGTTTTTAATTTTCCATATCATTTTTCTCTCTCCTCGTAAGCAATATATGTTATTTTATAATATTTTTATTCAAACTAACAGGATGGCGACACGTGTCACTGCCTATTAGTGGAACAAAAGGAATGAAAAATAAAGCCTCTTATGCAGCATAGAGATTTGACTAATAGGCAGTTACATGTGTCACCATCCTATTAGGCAGTTGTACGTGTCACCATCTCTCTGGCTGCATAAGGGGCTTGATTTTTCATTCTTTTTATTCCACTAATAGGCAGTGACACGTGTCAAAATCATGTTAGTTGGAATAAAAATATTATAAAATAACATATATTGCTTACGATGGGAGAGAATAAATGACATAGAAAATTTAAAAAATAAAATAAAATTCTAATTCAGCAAAACCGTTAAGTTTTTAATAGCCGGTGACCAAAATAGGAATGAAACATAACGTTAGTGATGTTTTTGCCAAAAAAATAGTTCAGTGACCAAAATAGGAAAGAAACCATAGTTCGGTGACTACTGGTGTAGTTTACCTTTTTTATCACCACACTTTTAGAGCACTGATATTTTGATCACTGAATTTTTATTTTGTTTTTATTACAGGCATTGTCGTCAACTGTAGTTAGAAAATTCTAACATAACATGCTACAATCATCTTCCCCAAAAAGTATCCTAAGTTTTTGAAACTACTTGATAGTCGACATCTTCTTTTAGCATGCATCGTCAATATCTGATGTTCTTTCGATCGTCGTCGTCTCTAAACACAACAAACTACTATACTCAAGAGCTTCATCATCTTTTCACGACCATCGAATCATTCATCATCGTTATTTCATCCTAGTCTCAAACACCACAACCACGAGCAACATTCACCATCCACGACCAAATCAACCACCATCACCAATCGCATAGTTTCTGATGAACGAAGCAGTCACCGGCTAATTCTAATGAAGCAGACCCAAAAAAGAAAACATTGATCTCTGTTAGACAATAGAAGTTAGTAATCCAAGAAAATAATAAATAATAAAATAAATTGCTAAATTTATTATTAGATCGAACAGAATAAAATTAATTATAAATAAATTTGAACTAAAAATAAAAAAGGAATAAAAGGAATGGAAGAAACCAGACTTTCTATAACCCCCTTGACGCGGCCTAGTCGTTAGACCTAAACCAAGAAGATCACATTGGATTTGCCGAAGTAAACCTGAACTGTATTACTCGAATTACGACCCTTTTTTTCTTTTTACTTATCTATATGGATTATTAAGACCTATGGTGTTCATATAAGAAGCGGTTCAATTTTCATTCGATACGAACATCAATAAGTCACTCAAATATAAACACAAGCAATTTAGGGACCAAAATAAAAATCTAAATAATTATAGGAATTTATACAAGTTTTATGTTACCAATATTTAACTAATTATATTTCATGCTAGCATGTCGATTTTCAACTCAAACGGATCACAATTAGGCATCAAATTTAACAAAAATACGAAATTAAGGACTAAATTATAAAACTGCCAAAATATGTGGACTAACACATTTTCAAAAGCATCATTAGCTACATTATATTATAAACATGCTTGCGAAAACTCAGGTCAATCGGACATCATTTACTTATTTAATTAATGCATAAACATATGATGACCAATATGCAAAGAATCTAAACTTGGTAAAACCTATTAGCCGAATTAACTACCAAACCGCATATCCAAATTACTTACAAACAACATTGACATGCTTCTAATTTTAAGCCATCATTAAACAAGTAGTCTCAAATAAATACATGCCAAATATTCAAATCAATTCATATTCATACAAGTATTCTAGAATCAAGTTTTTTAACAATATAAAGCATTATCCAATAAGCATCAAATGGTCAAGACCCCAAATATAGGCTATATACCAACTAGAAAAATAGAATCACATGACCATAAGTACAATTAACACACAAGCAACCAATCCAATCATTATTTAACCCATTCTAAATAATTAGATCATAACCATCAAATATACTTGGCATTAAATAGAACCAACATCAAACACATTAAATAAAGTCATCATTCAACATAATATAAGCTCCAGCCATATAATCATACATTATAGAAAATAACATTCCAATGGTTAACCCACATTGCCTTGTTACAAATAATAAAAACACCATAAACATACTCTTTAATATGTTTGTCTTGGGATCACTTCTTGCCTCGAACCACAACCCCGTACTTATTTAATTCACTACATTGACGAAAGAAAAGATAGCGTAAGCATATAATGCCTAGTGAGTGCGCTCAAAACGAATAAAATGTCAATGCATTTTTGAAATCAAAACTTTTATTAGAAACCCGTATTAAAGCAAGTCAAACTCACCATTCTAAATCATTTAAATAAAATATGCTTCATTTGAAAATGCATAATTACCATATGCAAACATAGCTTTCAAATACCACGCAGATTCTACCATATGCAAAATCATGCATCAAGACCGTACTCATAATCCCATATGCTAAAACCTCAATTTAAGCCTTCACATGTATTTACATTCCTTTTGCAAAGCTTAAAGAGCAACATGTGCATATAACACAATACACAAACCCTTTTTAAATCTATCTTGATGCATGACTCATATATTGGCATTAGAGTGACCAAAAGAATTCAATAGCATTTAAATAAAACACATCGGATTCACAGATTTGTAAGTGGTCCCTCTAACCCACAAATTTATATCCACCAGCTAGAGTAAACGGTACAATTACAACCCCTCAACGAATGCAGTTCTCAATGGTCGAAGAAAATGATACAATCACAACCTATCGACAACCATGAGACGACTTATTACAGTGCACTTTAAACCCTATTACATGCCAACTATATTCGATAACATTTATTTCATTTTCACTTAGCCAATATATAATTCTTAAACATGTTACCTCACTGTTTTTTCATATGCAACACATAACCAGTTTTCAAATGCAATAAACCATGTTTAAAAATAACTTACACATTCTTTTCGGAAACCATTTATCGAAAATCATAAGAATTCATGTACATAACCATTTCTATTGCATTTCATATGAAAATCATGCATATAAACAGTAGGTAAAAAATCTTGCATTGCAATCAAATCTTGCTTTAAACCAACACATGTAAATCAAAAGCTCATATCAAACCGATATACAAAGGCGAAAATAGAGAAAACTTACTTTCGAGCTTAGCTAAGCTTGCTAGGCTTTAACTAAATCCCCAAAGCCATAATTCAAACCTTTTTATAGTATCAAAACACATTTGCACTCACCAACTTGCTATCGCCTCGATGCCCACTTCTTGACGCCAACGCCTTGACGCTTAACCGAAAATCATCCAAACATTTGTCATTTTCCACAAGAAAATGCAAAGATTAATATCAATAGGACCACACTAAAGTAACCGCTTTATTAAAACACCCCATGACACAATAAACATACGTAATACCCATTTCCTTCTAATCGCCCAAAACATTTCTAATTTTCCTTAAATTTACGCCTCTGCTTCAATTTCTTATGATTCCCCTTTTTCATTTTATTTCACTAAAGCCATGAATTGGCCCGTGAAGTGGCAGTTGAGGACACCACCCTGCTTGCATTTTATTTCCTCATTGCAATTTCTTCTTCTTTTTTACATCACCAACAACATTCACAAATAGAAGAGGTGCCAATAGCGTTATTGCCTTGTTTTAGGACTCTTCATTCCCCTTTAATTCCTTACGTGCATTTTGTATAACACAAATGGTGCTCCTTAACATATGATACAATAATTCAATCAACCATTCTACCAATCACCACACTCAAGAACTTAAATTTAAATTTAACCAATTAGATTAATTTCGACAATTAAATTACAAAATCAACTTTAGATTATTATTACCCATACACAAATCATTAGATTACTATAATCTAAACAAGATTTATGAGAAAATCCATTAAAATCCAATAATTCCCTTAGAAATTCATTTTAATTATCCCAAAGCATGAGAAATTATAGATTAAGAATCAAAATCATGTAGAAAATCGTTAAAGAACATTTTCTTACCTTGCATGATGAAAAACCAACTTGACGATGAACTCCCCTTTTGATTTCCAACAAGAAAAATAATGAAGATGATATAAAAATCAAAATTCTTAATCCACAATTGTTTAGAAATAAATGGAGAAGAAATTGAAGTAGAAATAATTAAGGAATCAAGAAATCCCTAAGTTTTGTTTGGAAGAAAATGAGAGAAACTTAGAAATGTCTTTCTCATCTTTGAGAAAATTATAACCGTCAACTTATTTTTGTTAAAAACAAGAGGAAAAAGATATTTCTTTGTTTGATTTTATAATTCTATTGAAAATACCACCTTAACTCCTTTTTACAATATTGCCATTATTAATATTTTACAACTTTTTGTAAAATAATTACTATTTAATTTAACATTAAATCAACCCATTTAAAATTACTCAAAACTTAATTTCATCTTTTAAAAATCTCATTAAATATATTTTCAAAATATTAGCCACGATAAATTTATAGGGAATCAATTTAATCAATCTAAATTATTTTTTGAAATTAATTAATTAGCAAAAGCCTAACCAAAAATTCCAACCTGATTCCGATAATTTACCCGAATCTTCTAGCCCGTTTTCCAGGATGTTACAACTCTCCTCCTCTTAAGAAATTTCGTCCTCAAAATTTACGTAAAGGGAATAAAACAAATGCAAACCTTCCTTCATCCAACAACTTCCTCCATTACACTTACGCTGCATAACTTCCACAAATACAATCGTCTCGATGAGCAACACCTACCTGCTAGAGACTTAATCGAAAACATCCCTTACCAAAGGTGCAACCAACAATTCTCAACATTCTTTTAATGGGGTCAAACAAACCTCGCCACAAAACATAGGCAAAACATCAATTACACATTCGAGTTCAAAACCATCTTGACACAACATGTCACAAAATCGGTCTTCCTATTTCTACATATCGTCTATTAGGGCTTGATTCAACACACCATTACGAATTATTCTCAATAACCTTCATCCACGGAGAAACACCAAGAAACACTCAATCACCCATATGATATCGGGTTTCTCGTCATATCAATCCGTGTAAAACTTATATGATTTCTACTCCCAGATCAATGTTAATTACCAAAAACCATTTTTAGTACGCACCAATCCCTTCTAACTTCGAATCAACTATTCTTAACCAAATCTCAACTTAAAACACTGTAACAACCATCAAACAACTCCCAACATAAGCATCTAACAACAAAAGTTCCTCTTAACTATACATTAACCATAACCCATGGAGAATAACTATCTAGACTAGTCAATTAAACTAATTTCAGGATCAAACTTGTAAAATTGATTTTAGATCATTATCAATCAATAAGAAATCATTAATACCGTTAGAAAATAATAGGTTTGAACAACCTATTATAAAACAATTATACTTAATTAAATTAGTTTTTAATTACAAATGATATTAAAAATAATAGATCAATGACACAAAGCGTGTGGAATGTCAATAAGAAACCATAACTCACCTCGCTTGACAGGGATTTCAACCAAAATGAGCTTCCCTTTGTACTCTATCGTGAAAATCATTGTTAACCCAAAATCTACGTATTCACTTAAGTTTAGAAACCATTTGATTGAAAAATAGATTAGAAACGAAATTGAAAAATTAATTGATCATTGAAAACATTTCAGGAAAGTAGAAAAAACGAAAACAATAGTTTTTTATTGAGAGAAAATTTAGAAAAACCTATGTTTAGAGAAAATGTTAACCATCGGTATTTTTTTAAAATAAAAGAAAAAATGAGTTGTTAAAATACAAAGGGTGAAACTGGTTCTTAAAGATTCTTAGCCTATGCCCCCTTTCTATTTAATTCACAAAAATCACTTTAAAACCAATTTATCTCTTTTTCTTCTTAAAAAGTTAACAAAAACGTAATTCTTGTTATTTGATAACCAATTAAATAACCTTCCAAAATATTAACCATGTTTAATTTACCATATTCCTTTAGAAACACACTCGTTTGTTAACTCAAAATTATTCAACTAACTAAGCTCAAGCTACGATCATGAACGAAATCCATCACATGTCCAATTCAACATGACATCTCTTACCATAACTTCGCTAACGGTGCAACCACCTAAGAAAATTCCTCTACGAATTTCGATAACAATCAACTGATCCCCAAAAAACCACGTACTTCAAACACCAATCTTGGTCGCTTCAAATCTAGCACAACTCCAACCTCTCAAGAATCCATCTTTAACACTTTCCACAATTTATGATACCCTAGAGAATCTCCTCGCTAAAGCTAGCTTACATCATTACCTCACCGGCCTCTGAAAAGTCATCCGTAAATGTAAACATATGTATTCATGATTACTTATATGCCTTATAGAACATATGTATGCATGATTACTTATATGCCTCATAGATGTCTATGTATATGTATACAAAACCTCTGATTTCATGCTCGAATGTATGCCTGTATGAACATGTATTTATATATATATATATAAGTGTTTATGTATTGTGCATGATTAACAATTCACGCTTACTAACAACATTTTCGGACCAAACTTACACAACTTAATCACATCCCTAGAACACCTCATTCAGCTTTGCCAAAACTTGAACCTACTCCAATTTGAAACAAACGCTTCGCTACAAAAACCCAGTAGCAATTCTTGATTGTCAGTCAAGATTCATTTCGGCACCACTAAACACAAGAATACTATCACATTTGCTACTTGCGAACCCAAGTATTCACAAAATAATCATCTCATTGCAACCTCGAATGCCACTAGTGCATTTTCTACATACACGGCATAACTATAAACCCATACCAACTAAACAGTCTTAAACATTCGCATTGGTGCTTTGGAGAATAGATCTTCTGATTAAATATATCTCAAACACCAATCATTTTCACAATTACCCTATCAACTCATGCATTCCCGTAATGCTCGTCAATATGACACAGAAAGGATTTGAGAGTTCTACCAAAAAACGTCTCAAAAACAAATTCAATTTCACAAACATAAAACACATATGAAACTTTGCCGAAACTACTCTAAGAAAGAATTCTCGAACAACATAGACATTCAGAGTTTGAACATCCTTAAACCATGGATTTTGTTCACATAAGCCAAGATAACTTTGCAACATAAATCTCGACATCCTTTCAGCCTTATTAGCCAAAATCACATCAATCTTAATTCGGTCCATACCATAACTATCTCTACTAAGAAATCAATTTGAATCTTTAAAACTTTATAACATTCAAAATTTAACCATCGCTCAGTGTTCCAACACCAGTCATCTTCAAAACAATGTCAAACCCAAATTTTCCCATGAACACTTTCAACACATTTCGGTTAACTGACATGGTCTTACCAAGTACACTCCTGACAATAATTCTCAAAATTGAAATCATGTCACAATTATCCAATATATAGCCACTCCAGTTGATAAGCATAACCGCATGAAGTCTGAATCCTCCAGACGGCACAATAAGAAACAAAAAACAGTTTACTCAACCTTTCCATAATCAAAATACAGATTCCACGCTTTCGCTGCGCACTCTGATCTCTAAAGATGAAAATCAATCCAATGCCTTCTGCACATTTCATACCTTGACCACTCTCGTGGAATTGATGTTAGGGATATTATCAAATTCTCCTTAACAATCAAAATCTCTGCTCAGGTTTTGATCCCAAACACCAAACTAAAACATACATCATAATCTTATCAACTTAATCACCAAAAAAATTTCATTAGAATCTCAACCGAAGCTTTCTCGAGCAAAACTTGAGCCTAATTTATAAATCTTGATATTACTATCAAGCATACAACACCTTACATGGTACTCTCTTCTGCACATATTACATCACTTACTCTTTAACTTCAAAATCCTTATCATTTACATTGATGGTAATAACCACTTTTAATATTCGAAATAGTGAACCAACCACTTATAAACTCACGAACGAGGACAACGTCACTCAAGTTCGAAGACCATTTTAAACTATTTTTGATCGAGGACCAAATCAATTCAAGATCGAAAATCACTTCCTTACACTATCAACAACCCAGATTACGCTATTAAGCTTGGAAGTAATTACTGAATAAATCATTTCTCATATAAAATCAAATTCATTACCGGTGTTTTAACTTGACAGTTGGAGTGTAGGCTCGGTAAGTGATCCAAGACAAACCTACAAAACCTTTACAAAAACATTTGTAATAGGCAATGTATTCCCGGTTAATCCCGACATAATCAATTAACAACATGAGCACATACATATACATTTATCACTTTCTCAAAATAAATAGATTAAATTTTGTTCGTTCGAGGTTGTGAAACCTGTCTCTGATACCACCAAATGTAACACCCTTGATCCAGCCTAGTCGTTCTCGAACCAAGAAGATCACATTGGGTTTGCCGAAGCAAACCCAAACTGTATTACTTGAATTACGGTTCATTTTTTTCTTTTTACTTATCTAGATGCATTATTAAGACCTATGGTATTCATACAAGCAACGGTTCAATTTTCATTCAATACGAACATCGATAAGGCACTCAAATACAAACATAAGCATTTTAGGGACCAAAATGCAAATCTAAATATTTATAAGGACTTATACAAGTTTTAGGTTACCAATATTTAATTAATTAAATTTTATGCTAGTATGTCGATTTTCAACTCAAACAGATCACAATTATGCATTCAATTTCAATATATATATATATGAAATTAAGGACTAAATTGTAAACCTGCCAAAATATAGGAACTAACACATTTCCAAAAGCATCATACTGAAATTAGCTACATTATAAGCATGCTTGCGAAAACTCAGGCCAATCGAACATTATTTACTTATTTAATTAATGCATAAACATATGATGACCAATATGCAAATAATCTAAACTTGGTAAAACTCATTACCAGAGTTAACTACAAAACTGCATATCTAAATTACTCACAAACAACATTGACATGCTTCTAATTTTAAACCATCATTAAAAAGTAGTTTCAAATAAATACATGCCAAATATTCAAACCAATTCATATTCATACAAGTATGCTTCTAATTCTTTGGCTCGAACCACAACCCCGCACTTATTTAATTCACTGCATTGACGAAAGAAAAGAGAGTTTAAGCATATAATGCCTAGTGAGCGCGCTCAAAACGGATAAAACGTCAATGCATTTTTTAAATCAAAACCCTTATTAGAAACCTGTATTAAGGCAAGTCTAACTCACTATTCCAAAGCATTTAAAAAAACATGCTTAATTAAGCCAAATAAAATTCCAATCCATTTGTAAAACATGCCATGCATACTAAACCATTTGCACAAAAGCTTCATTTAAAATATGCATAATTACCATATGCATACATAGCTTTCAAATACCATGCAGATTCTACCATATGCAAAATCATGCATCAAGACCGTACTCATAATCCCATATGCTAAAATCTCAATTTAAGCCTTCATATGCATGTACATTCCTTTTGCAAAGCTTAAAGAGCAACATGTGCATATAACACAATATGCAAACCCTTTTTTAAATCTATCTTGATGCATGACTCATATATTGGCATTAGAGTGACCAAAACAATTCCATAGCATTTAAATAAAACACATCGGATACATGGATTTCCAAGTGGTCCCTCTGACCCACCAATTTATATCCACCAGCAGGATTAAACGGTACAATTACAACCCCTCAACAGCTGCGGTTCTCAATGGTCGGAGAAAACGATACAATCACAACCCATTAAAAACCATGAGACAACTTATTATAGTGCACTTTAAACTCTATGACATACCAACTACATCCGATAACATTTATTTTATTGTCACTTAGCCAATATATAATTCTTAACATGTTACCTCACTGTTTTTCCATGTGCAACACATAACTCGTTTTCAAATGCAATAAACCATGTTTAAAAATAACTTACACATTCTTTTCGAAAACCATTTATCGAAACTCATAAGAATTCATGTACATAACCATTGCTATTGCATTTCATATGAAAATCATGCATATAAACAGTAGGCAATCAAATCTTGCTTTAAACCAACACATGTAAATCAAAAGCTCATATCAAACCGATATTACTTCCGAGCTTAGCTAAGTTTGCTAGACTTTAACTAGACCCCCAAAGCCATAATTCAAACATTTTTATGTTACAAAAACACATTTGCACTCACCAACTTGCTATCGCCTCGATGCCCACTTCTCAACGCTAACGGCTTGACGCCTAACCGAAAATCATCCAAACACTTGTCATCTTCCACAAAAAAATACAAGAATTAATATCGATAGGACCACGCTAAAATAACCACTTTATTAAAACACCCCATGACACAATAAACATACGTAATACCCCTTTCCTTCTAATGGCCCAAAACATTTCCAATTTTCCTTAAATTCACGCCACTGCTTCAATTTCTTATGATTACCCTTTTCATTTCATTTCACTTCACTAAAGCCATGAATTGGCCCGTGAAATGGCAGCAGAGGACATCACCCTGCTTGCATTTTATTTCCCTATTGCATTTGTTTACATCACCAGCAACATTTACGAATGGAAGAGGCGGCAGTAGCGTTACTGCCCTGTTTTGGGACTCTTCATTCCCCTTTAATTCCTTGCATGCATTTTGTCGAACACAAATGATGCACCTCAACATATGATTTAATAATTCAATTAACCATTCTACCAATCACCACACTCAAGAATTTAAATTTAAATTTAACTTATTAGATTAATTTCGAGAATTAAATTATAAAATCAATTTTAGATTATTATTACCCATGCACAAAGCGTTAGAACTCCATATAAATCATTAGATTACTATAATCTAATCAAGATTTATGAGAAAATCCATTAAAATCCAATAACTTCATTAGAAATTCGTTTTAATTATCTCAAAGCATGAGAAATCATAAATTAAGAATCAAAATCATGTAGAAAATCATTAAAGAAAATTTTCTCACATTGCTAGATGAAAAACCAACTTGAAGATGAACTCTCCTCTTGATTCCCAACAAGAAAAATAGTAAAGATGATATAGAAATCAAAATTCTTAATCCATAATTATTTAGAAATAAATGGAGAAGAAATTGAATTAGAAATAATTAAGGAATCAAGAAATCCCTAAGTTTTGTTTGGAAGAAAATGACAGAAACTTAGAAATGTTTTTCTTATCTTTTAAAAAATTATAACTGCCAACTTCTTTTTGTTAAAAACAAGAAGAAAAAGATATTTCTTTATTTGATTTTATAATTCCGATAAAAATATCACCTTAACTCCTTTTTACAATATTGTCATTATTAATATTTTACAACTTTTACAAAATAATCACTATTTAAATTAATATTAAATCATCCCATTGAAAATTACTCAAAACTTAATTTCATCATTTAACAAACTCATTAAATATATTTCCAAAAATATTAGCCACAATAAATTTATCGGGAATCAATTTAATCAATTCAAATTATTTTTTAGAATTAATTAATTAACTAAAGCCTAACAAAAAATTTCAACCCGATTTCGATAATTAACCAGAATCTTGTAGCCCGTTTTTTCGGTATGTTACACTTTCGAATCATCCCTCTGTTGCTACCACATTTGCATCTGATTGTAATATCCAAATTGTAAAACCAAATTCAATGGATGACGCCACTCCAGTATTGGACACTCAATCCCAAATTTCCTTTTGTTTTCTTACTGCCAAATATAATGATATTAACAAGGTATTAAAACGGATAAAAAAATTAAAAAATAGACCGTAATTTAATTGAGGAGAAACGAGTTGAGGCTTGTGAAAACACAGTTTTCTTAAGACAGATTTTTGGCCACTCCTGAGGTGCTTGGGATATATTGGTCATCTGTCTTCCAGGATACAACAACTATATGATCTACTGTAGTAGCACGTCTGCAGAGATCACGAACTGTAACATTGCCTTCCTCTATTACCGAAAATATTTTAGAAAACCACAGAGTAAAAATAGTAGAAAATCTATGTGTGTTTTTTTCACTGGTAAAACCTAGTAGGTTCATTGCAAATAAAACTTGTGAATTATCTAAATTTTATTTAAAATAAAATTCATTTATCAAATAGCATTATCACAATAATATTTGAACTAAAAGATAATATCTTATCATATATTTATCCTTTTAATTCTAGAATATTCAAAAAATAATATCCAAATTTAAAGATAATCTCTGATCATTTATCCTTTTATTTGAGATATTAAAATTGCTATATTTAAGGAAAATTATCTCGTAATGGGTTAAAATATCAGCAAGCCCGCGAAGGGCCCAATCGGTCAAGACATTCATATTACCCATATCATATCATCTTAAGTTATTTAATAACCACCAAGCAGAGTCTTGTATATAAACATATCCCACGCTTGGTAACCCATCAATATGAGATATAAGATTTTCCTTTTTTCCTTAACTCAATTCAGAATTAGCCTACTTTGAGCATCAATTTCTCATTCATCACTCACCCATTTTGAGCATATGAAATATCATTGTAAAGGTCGCATGGAGTAGAATATGAATTCGTAATTTTATTATTTGAATCTCCACCTTTACCCATAGAAAATACGCCTCAAAGTTTCTATTTTATCGTATTTTTTCCAACAATCTCTCACATGAATGAAATTGATTTAATCAAAACATTTTGACTTGATGTGGTTATAGATTCTACGGTCAATAGCTGTATAGGATAGGTAGGTGTCCACACTTGAACCTTCTCTTGTAAAAGTATATTTACTTTACTGGCTAACCAGTAGACATTGTGTGCTTGAACTATTATGCCATTTGTGTAAACGATGATGTATTTCACACAACTATTTCCCTGGCAAGATTTTAGTTCTCATGGGTATGTCCGTATAGCCGTGGATATCTTCTAGTTCTCTAACACCCCGATCCTATCCCAGATCCGAAGTATCACATTCGTGTCACCCAAAACCGACCCATCAAAATTTCTCATGTAAAACCACAAGTTGGCAATTTTTAAAACAATCCATTTCCATAAATTCCAAGTAAATAAAGAGATTAAAAGGGGTTTACAAAATATGAGTTCCAAATAAAATAAATCGTTTGACCAAATAACAGTAAATCAAAATAAAATACAGACTCGACTGTGGTAAGGTCCTATGAATACAATCAGTCCAAACTAAACATCAAGTACTGTACTCTAAAACTGGCTCGGTGCTGGGAAATCCTCTTCGATTTGCTCCTCCAAAAGCAACCTGTCAACCTACGCACAGAAAAACCACAATTTCGCACGCTGAGCTAACAAAACTCAGTGGTACATTTCTACTCTACCACAATTCATGAATATCATAAAACAAGCATGCATAATAATATAATTAAGAGTGCACAGAAAGGCTTCTCAACATCTAAGGATCACCGTCTAGCCTACCCTAGCTAGATTCCATAACCATGTCTCAAAATACCACTATTACGTAAGAAGTCTACCAAGCCATCCCCGGCTTACCTTACTCGAGGCCACACCATCCATCGAGTTACGTCCCATACCCTGATCATATAGCCCAAGGGTTATTTAGCCCATACTCGAGATCACATAGCCCATCGAGTTACTCGAGCTCATACAACCCGTCGAGTAACAACCCTACCCTGACCACATAGCTCAAGGGTAAAATAGCCAACATCTATTATCCATACAACAAAGTAAATAACATATATTCCCTAATGGCAAATGAAACCCTACTATTTTTCCCGTGCTCACACAGTCGTCGGGTTACCCGTGATCACATAGCTGTCGGGTTAGGATCATATCTGAATCACTATAGCCATAGATACGTCCTAGACATACTTGCATCACAATAGCCATAAGTATTCTTTCCCTGAGGTCACATAGCCAACCAAGTTACTCGAGATAACATAGCCCTTTGAGTTATTTGAGCTCACATAGCCCCCGAGTTGTTTTTCCATATCCTGATCACATAGCCCAAGGATAGGTTTCTAACCGCATCCAGATCACATAGCCCATTGATACGTCGGATGTACCCGATCACATAGCCCGGAGTACCCATCCCCTTATTTAAGTGCCCTTGCACTGACTCTATGACATATGAATTCCTAACCAAGACACATACGTTAGCACATGCTCTCCCGAGCATCAATATATCTCTCCAAGAGATAAAAGGCATCCAGGCAACCATTATCAATGCCCCAAGGCATAACTCGTTTGTTATACTAATTAATATATATCTTTAGGATTCATTTACGCCTTTCTCGTTAGATTATCTTATTATTCACGACAACCAGCCTATATGGGCGTCTCTTTAGTACACAGCAAGGACCCCGATCTTCCACGTAGCAGTAACCGATCCACTACGGATCTCTATAGGTGATTAAACAAGCGATCCACTCAATAATTACCAAGCCATTAGCCATTTATTTCACACACGGGGTTTAACTCTATATTCCTAAGCTTTAGTATTCATTTTACACCCTAACATACTCCTAGGGCCCTTTACCTTGAATTATAGAACCCCCGAACGCAAACTCAACTTTCTTGGGTAGATTGTCCAGCGAGTATCGATACTTCAAGTTGAGTATCAGTACTGCTCTCTGGTATCGATACCCCCCATGAGTACTGATACGTTAATTAGGTTCGAAAGAATTAGACCCAAATCGTATTGATACGCTTCGTGTTGTACCGGTATACATCATCGGTACTAGGATCGCCCCGTACCGATCCACCACCATACCGGTACTCCCACATGCACGTACAGGTACGCTAAGCCTCTCTTAGGCAATACAACAGTGCGTACCGTTACGCCAAAGCATTACTGGAATTAACCTTAGGCGAGGGGTACCTATACACGGGAAGGCGTACCGATACGCCCTTCACAATTTGTCTTCCTCAATACAAAAGAGTATCGATACACAGCCGCCCTATACCAGTACTCAAGCCCAGATTTCAAAACCTGGAGCTTGGGATTTCCTCAATCCCCCCTTAACCTCTATGGTTAAGTCCCAAATAAATCCTACAAGTTATTTACAGTATAATAGGTTATTTTCTATCCATTTTACGCATTATCAACATCTCATCTTTGATTTACCATTAATGGGGGTTTAAAGCTCTAAAGGCCTATTTCACACCCACAAATCATAACACCAAGCAAGGCATACATTTTATGAGGCTCATGAAATGTAGGAGTCAGAAATGTAATGACCTCAAGCAAGCAATTCACGAATTAAGGCAACAACAAGCTTCTTCCACCTCTCTTCCTGCAACCAAGCTTTAAACCCAACTTCCACCAAAGCTGAAGATATTTACCTCAAAAGATAGATCTTTGGGTGATGAACAACTTCTCTTCAAGCCACGATCCGAGATTCCCATTCAAACATCCAAGATTTCTCCAAACTCAAGCACTCACCATGAGAGAGGAAGAAAAAAAGAGATAGCATGAAGATAGAGGCAAGGTGATATCACCATTGTCCATTTTCCAGTAGAAAATTAAGTCTCCATCAGCCTTTGTCTTCCAAATATGGCTTTTACCATATTACCCTTCCTCAAAGCCCATCATAAGCCAAGCCCAAAACCAACAAGCAACCCAACAACACATAGAGGTCCACAAAGCCCAACAACAAGGCCCAACATAAACTGAGCATTTGACTTGACGTGCAGGTCCAAGACCTGAGTCAACGTTTATTGTTGACTCAAAAATCCGGGTCTTTACAAGTTCTGCAAGATTTTAAGAGAGTTATGCACAAATAGCTTCCTTGAAGAGGCCTCACTTTACTCTCACATATGTGACTTATGTTGTTCAGCTTACCGAAACACACAATGGTCATTAAAAGCATTGTTTAGCCTATTCCACTTCTAATCACTGTTTACATCATAGGAATGGACTTTGGGAGAACCCTCCCCCCACATTGACCGCACAAGGCCTATGCAAGTAGGTTGTCCCTTTGAACCTAGATCTTGGGATCTTCAGTCAACTAGGTAGGGTTTTCCTTCACATATCCCCTTAAATTTCCATGGGCTTTAGTCATATTCCTTTTGATGTCTTCTCAACCTAATCTCGATTCAAACATTTTGTTAGCATATTCGCAATGTTATCCTTTAATCTTACAAAATCAATAGAGATAACTGTATTTGAGATTAGTTATCTAATGGTATTGAGTCGACGACTCATATGTCTCGACTTACCATTATATATAAAGCTCTATGCACTACCAATTATTGCTTGATTTTCACAATATATACATATTGTGGGCACAGGCTTTAGTCATTCATGAATATCCTCTATGAAATTCTGAAGCCATTCAGCTTCTTCTCTAAACTTGTCTAGAGCTACAAACTCAGATTTCATTGTGGATATAGTTATGACCGTTTGTCTTGAGGATTTTCATGACACTTGTTCCTTTCATATCTTGAATATCAGATATTCAACTGGCATCAGAGTATCCTTCTAAGCAGTATGATCTCCTACTTGGTCAATATTTTGACATTTATTCTTGGACAGATCTTGGCTCATGTCTATTGGAGTTTTGGCTATACCAGAACCATTGTTGTCAACTATCTCAAGAATTTGTCCACATAGTGTGACTATATAAGACCTTCATATGAGTGCTTGATTTGGATGTCCAAAATTGTATTGTCTAGTTTCATATCTTTCATGACAAATCTTGTATTTAACATGTCAATGGTACGTTTTACCATTTCATTTTTGCTTTTAACAATGAGTATGTCATCAACATACAAACATAGAATAATATATCCAATGTTGGTAATTTTGACATATACACATTTTTCACATTCATTAATCTTAAAGTCGTTTATCATCATGACACCACCGAACTTCTTATGTCATTGTTATGTTGATGAGGTTGTTACCTTTGCAAGACACCCTCATATTTTTTAAGTATTTGTAGGAATGGTTTATTCCCTTCCATAACTCATATGGTGTTTTATCTCTTTAATTTTGGGGAACCTTATTTAATGGGCAATTAGCTGATAGAACAACTCCCCCACATGTTAGGCACATTTTTGAAGTTGTAGTTCTTTTCAGAAGTCATATTCAAAATTATAGTGCCAACATTACTCATATAGAGCTTCTCCTCATCTTATGGCAATTGAAGTATTTCCCATGAAATTTGCTTCTTGAACACACCGTCTAATCCACAGTTTGTTTTCTTGAAGTCATTTATAACATACATTACGTTTGTCATGGTAATTTTTGTCTTAGCAATATTTACCTTAGCAACATTTAAAGGTGGTAACAACATTTACCTTATCCTCTCTAACCATAGGAGGATCATCCTTCAGATATTTGACCAGGTTTATCATGGTCAAATATGCAACATCTTTTGTTGTCATGTTTTGAAATTATTTCAAATGAATTTCACTGATTTTTCTATTGTGTCACATAGTCACAAACAAAAATTCACACAGTATTAATAGAAAGAAAAATAATGAACAATGCACCAAGTACGTAACTTATGAAAAGAGAGGTGGTGCACTAGGCACGCTTAAATACCAGGTCTTCCAAAGAACCAATCCTAGACATGCACTTTCATATTGTTTTTCAATCACCGTTTATGAGCTTCATTCTCTTATGCTTAAGGAAGTTCTTGAATTCGTTTCAAACAGAGGTTAGCTTTTCAAATGACTAACGCTTGAATGGATTCACTTTCCACCATTCCTTTTGCGAGAATACCGTGAGTGATCAGTTAAAGTCACTGTCTTTGATTCACAATAATTTGGAATCAATCATCACAAAATTAAGGATTTGGTAACTAAGAGTTTTTTAGCACCGACATCTTCTATTTTGTACTTACGGTCCAACGACCCTCACAATTCTTTAGCCATTTTTGTACGTTGTACACTTCATAACGTGTATCAGATAAGGCTTTCAACATAAAAAAACAAAGTTCTTCCATGATTTGATTTAAGACCTCGGCCGAAATCAACACTTTGGATTCAGTAACCAATGTCACTTCCAATAATAATTCTGTTAGAATAGATTTGTCCACTTTGTTTGAAAGGAGATCAGTAAATCCGTTAAAACGGTAGGAACTAAATTCCTTAAAAAAATTATTTACAAGATCTCAATTTACAAACTGATCAAGATTCCCAAGAAATAAATTCAACGATTTATTTCCTTTCAAAGTTAGAACCATACAAGGTTCTTACGAAAATAAATTTAATGATTTATTTTCCTCTCAACGTTCAAATTATATAAGATTGTCTTGAAAATAAATTCAATGATTTATTCTTTTCCAAGATAGAATCATACTAGATTCCCAAGAAAATAAATACAATAATTTATTTTCTTTTCTAAAATTGAATCAAACAAGATTCTCATGAAAATAAATTCAACAATTTATATTCCTTACAAAAATTAGAATCAAGGCAAGATTCTAACGAATAAATAAATTTAATGATTTATTTCCCTTATAACTTCTATTAGACAATGTGATTAGTGGCACTAAAACCTGAAACAGGGATATCAATGCAACTCAATTACGTTTAACAAACTGAAATCAAAAAGAATTATTCTTTTGATTTTAATATCGGTGATTCTTGTTTGGAAAGAAAGATCCAGTAAATTCGTTTTACACGGCAGGAATTAAATCCTGAAATAAAATATTTACGAGATCTTATCTTCCAAAACAAATCACGATTTCGCCTGAGTATCATGTTCGTCTCCGATATACTTCGAATAATTGGCATCCACCATCATCCTCAAAGGAGTGTCGTTTTCCCATTTAGTAGCCAACACGTGTGATAATAGTGAAAGACAAACTTTTGCCTTCGAGGTAGAACCATAAATGGTTCCTTTTGTGACGTTTAAACACGTAGGTATAGGTATAAAATATAATTTCAAACATATAAATTATACCTTTTACCTTACTGTAATCCAACTTGTTGAAGGTGGTAAGTGAAGTCTGGCCACTTCAATGTACTTTGTAGTACACCAAGTCGTTTTTTTAATCCACATCCTTGACGTAGGCTTTATTGTTTGAATATTTCATTTTGGGATATTAATTGAAAATCCATCCTTCTTTAACTTTTATTTGAAAAAATACTTCTCATTCAGCCCACGTAGGTCAAATTTGTGTTTCGTCAAACGTGAGTTTGAAACTTGCATTTGACTAAACGCAAGTTCTGTATTAAGTGAAAAGAAAAAATTAATTTATCAAGTTTTTATTACACAGAACTCGCGCTTGACGAAATGTGAGTTTCAAACTCGCGTTTGACGAAACGAGAGTTTAACAAATGGGGGGTATTTTTCCAAATCAAAGTCAAAGGGGGTGAATTTTCAATTAATATCCTAAAAGAGAATATTCAAACAATAAAGCCCTTCACCGAGTTCCTTTGATCTTTCCCAGGTAAAACCTGCATCTATAGCCTTGATGTTTCGTTAATAGACAAATAGGATTTTACCTTGGTGTTCTATTCGTCTTGGATTAAAACTCGAATTTGTCTTAAAGTTTATTATTTAAATATCTACCTTTACCTATAGAAAATATGCCTCAAAGTTTACACTTTATCATATTTTTTCCAACAATCTCTGCCATTACGAGTTTTTGATGAACGAAACAGTCATCGGTCAATCCTAACGAAGGGAGGACTTCGTTTGGAAAAAAGATTAACATAGCTCAATTTCACGTTTATCTGAACGTAGACAATGGTGGATCGAAAAGTTTTAACTTTTAGTTTCGATTGAGACTTGAGGAGATTAGAAAAAATTTTACCAATTTGAACTAATGAAAAGAAAGAGAAGAAGAAAAGGGGTAATTTTGTGATTTTTTTCAACCAGAACCATCGAATGACAAAAAAAATGAGGAGTGATGGCTGCCAATTGTAATTATGAGAAACTAAGTTCTTTTTAGAAGATTACTACTTTAACGTGTCACGTAAGCATTCTTGACGATAGCTGGCGACATTAATCATAATGAAAGTGAATTAAAAGTTCAATGATCGTATTACAAATTTTAAAAGTTTAGTGACTAAATAAGAATTAAATAGTTCAATGACTATTTTGTAACAATTAAATAATTAAACAATCATTTTGTAGTAATTAAATAGTGAATTTATCATTTTGTAACAGTTAAGTAGTTCAATGACTAGAGACGTAGCTCTATTGAGGCCTAAAGGGTTTGGGCCCGTTGAAAATTTTATAATTTTTGATAATTTTTGGTCTAATAGTATTTTAGCCCATGTAAAATAAGTATCCAAATTTAAAAAAAAATACATGGATTTATTAATATATTTAATCAAGTAGGGACTAAACTAAAGAAGGATGGGCATGTGTTCTTAAATTTTTTGGTCTAATAACAATTTAGTTCCTTATAAGTTTAAATATTAGACAAACCAGACATTGTTTTATGAATTTTGAGTTTAAATACCTAATAAGCCATTGTATTTTTTAATTCAATTTCGGTCTCTCCCGATATTCAATCCTGGCTCCGTCCATGTCGATGACCATTTTATAACAACCAATATTCAATTGTCCAGTCAGGTCGTCGTTAGGCTATTAATTATATCTAATCACTCAATGTCCATTTTGTAACAAAATTAAAAGTTTAACGTCTATTTCATAACTATTAAAAGTTTAATGGCTAAAATTATTATTTTGAAATAGTTTAGTGATCATTTGTGAATTGTACCCTTGCTGTTTTGCAGGTTAAATGGTGAATGTTGGTCTTGCCCGTAGCCAATGGTAGAGAACAGAGACTCCTTGGTGGGCAATGACCCACAACTTAAAAGAGAAAAAAATTGCTTCTAATGAGTCTAGAACCCCCACAACTTAAAGGAGAAAAAAGGTGTCAACTGAAAACTTGTAACCACTTGCTTTAGAAATTGTTGAAAGCCAAATTGAAGGAAATAATATTAATATATAATATATAAAACCTAAAGTAACACAAGGCTCAATGTTCCATTAAAAATGAAGGCCCAAGGGCCCAAAATTTTAAAAAATTGAATGCTCGTATTTGAGACTAGGACAAAATTATCATAAGCTAATAGCTATGCACCATTTGATTATAGATCTAATTATTTCGTTGCTAATAAATATGATATTTTTCTGCCTAATAAACATGGTCATAATTGCAATTTTTGTTCATAATTTTTTCAACTAATCACTATATAAACAGGTTGCTATTTAGTAGTGCTAATGTAATCCAAAGTCTAAAATCTAGCTATATAATATATACCTATTTGAATGATTAGAGAATTTTATTTGATTTGTTCTCATGATTAATCATCAATATTATGTCCATTAATTTTTCTAGAGAATTGTGTTGCTTTTTGTTTTCGTTGAGAAGTTCGTATTCCACTAATATATCAATTTTTTTGTTAGTTTTATTTTTTTATTAAATAGAAAGATAATTACATTCTTAAAGTAAATGTCAAAGATTTTGATTCTATATAATATGCGATAACATAAGGATGACAATTTTATCCGAATCTGAAGGGTTTCAACCCGACCTGGCCCTATAGGTTGGGTTTTTTATTTTGAAATTCAAGTTTGAGTCTATCGAGTTTTGATGAAGGAAAAAGTCGGGCCGAGTTTTGGGTTGGAATCAAGTTCAGGTGATACGTTGTTGATTGTCAGGTTAGATGGAGACTATCAATTTACAGATCTGATTCAAGCCGACAAAAAATCCATATATATATATATCCATTCTTATATGGGGATTTTTTGGTTTAGTATATAAAATTTTTGACCACTCAACTAATTAATTAATCTCTTTTGCTTGTTCTATTAAAGCTATTTAAGGTGCAAGTTAAATGGGTGAACAATTGAATAGCATTGTTATGAATTTTGACATGTTTTGACATGTGGTCTAAGTTTATCATCAAACTTAATGATTTAATAGCTGACAATTCCCCATAAAAAGGGTTGTGCATAATTAATCGTAACCGTTAACCGTAATCATTAATCGGTATAACCGTTATATTTTATAGGTTAATTAACCGAACCATTAAAGTTAAACGGTTTCGGTTAACCGAACCGTTAAAAATTATGGTTAATGGTTACGGTTACGAATTTTGACTAATAGTTAACATATAGGTTAACCTTTATTAAATTATTTATATATATATATATATATTTAAAATATAAAATAACTTTTAAAAGAATCAACTCACATATACAAATATACAAACCCCTTTTTTTAATTCTAAACACTATTTCTAAGGTTATCAAACTCAATTCACCATTTTATGTCTTGAACTTTGATGATGTATTGCTACAAATGTTATTGTTATGTGCTGCAAATTTTTTAAACTTTAAACTTTAAAATATTATGAAGCTTGTGTGTTTTGTCTTGTGTTGAAACTTTATAGTACGTAAGTATTTTTTTAATTATGACGTAAGTGATTAGAATATCTTTATTTAACTATTTTTATAAATATTTTAATATAATATTTATAGAAAAGATAATTATATTATTCTCTAAAAAATAGTGAACATGTGAGAAAAAATTATAATAGGTTACATGTTAACTTATAACTGAACCGTCGGTTAACCGTGTTTTAACGGTTAACCGTTGACGATTAACTATTTTTTAATAATTAGATTACGGTTAACAAAATTCAACAACTGCTATAATGGTTAACCGACCGTTTAAGCTAAATAATAAGGTTAACCTACCATAAATATCCTTAACAACGTTGGTTTAGGGTTCCAAGGGAGGAAGGAAGGAATAGGAAAAGGAATCCAAGCTGTGAAGCGACAGATGTTTGTAGACATTCTCTGGTGACAGACACAGTTTCCTTTGTTTTTTTTTTCATTGAATTAAGAGGTTGGGAAAAATAAGGGGTGAGTATGGGTGTGACAGGTATAAGGTACAATTAAAAATAATAAAATTTAAAATTTATTTTATGAGCATTAAAATTTATTTTATAAATATTTAAATTTATTAAAAAAAATTAAAATGTTATTAAAAAGTTTAATATTTTAATTTTTTAGATAAATTTTAAAATTTTATCATTTTTTAACTATATCATGTACCTGTTGTATAATAAATTCGTTCGAAAAATAAGTGTCAGGAGTGATGTGGGCTTATGTAGTAATAGGGGAGCTTTTGTTTTCTAGTTTCCAAGGATGGGGCTGCCTACCCACTCACCTCCAATAACCCTTAAAGGTGGGGCCTCACCTCAGTCTGACTTGCAGACCAGGACCATGCTTCTTTTTCATGATTTGTTCATTAATCTCTTTCACTTTTTCTAATATATGCTTCTTTCTGCAATGGTTGCACAATGCTTTTCTTTCACTTTTTCGAATTAAGTCGAATTAATTTTTTTTTTAAATTAAGAGTTTTTAATTTTAATGTATAACTCAAATTTTATTGAGTTGAGTTGTTTGAAATTTGAATTTATTTTAAACTTAATTGTAAGTATTTATTATGTTATGATTCTGATTAGTTTTTAATTTAAACGGTTACCTATAATCATATATTCATGTTATATATATATGATCCTCTTATACCACGTAAAGTTTAAAAGTTTCACACATTTTTTGGACTGTTAGATGAAAGTAAATAGATAAGTGAGATTAACAAAATGAGAAAATTATCCCATGAAAAAAAGATAAGAAAATAATCTCAGTCATTTATTTACCATCATACATCCATTCTACTCATCCAATGACCATGGACTAGTGTAAAACTAAATGAGTTTTATACCATGTAAGTAGATCTCACCCCACACACACGCACGCGCACATATATATATAATCATTGATGGAATTGAGATCAAACATTGGGAGAGTCAAGAGTCTATTAAGCCTTTAAATCTAAAAATTGGGAGGGGCAAAGATCTCATTTAACTACTATTTAAACTAAAAGGACCTTAAATTCTACTATACCAAAAAAAATCTTGGGAGGGGCTCTATACAAGGCTTCGTCCCTGGACATAATTGAGGGACTCAGCTATAACTTAAAAACTTATCTACTAATTACTAAAAAATTCAAGTTGTTCGAATTTTAATTTTATAACTTAAACTTTATTTGAATTTTTTTAAAACTAAATCGAATTTATAAAATTACAAGTCGAATCAAGATAAATTAAAAAAAATTTCACGTCGAATCAAGTTGTCCGCTCTAATACAACCAATGATCAATCACTATGCATCGGTCATCTTCTTTTTATCATTTCCCTTTTTGACAGTTGGCTTCAATGGTGGTGTTTAATTATGTTTAAGCAAAACAAGGATGAATTAATTTAGAGCAGATTTAATTTGTTCCCTAGCTACGAAATCACAGTTGACTAGCTTTTTCTCATTTAGTTGGAGTACTTTTTTTTTCAATTTGGTAATGGACACAGCCATGCCAAGGCACAATCAACATGTTTCTTTTGTTTCTAATAAGTAAATCTATCTGTTCTAATGATGTTGGGAAGGAAGTTGGGAATATTTGGTGGCACAGAGCTGATTGCTTTAGATAAGTAATTAGAGGTCATATATTGACGTCTGGGAAATGGTAAGAAAACACTGAACCAAGGCTTCCTTGGCATTCCTGTACCACTTTTACAGGACAATCCTAAAAGCTTATGTGTGCAAGCTCCACAGCCCTCAACAGCTTTAATATTAAATACGGAGAAGGACAAGAGTCTATTAAGCCCTTCGTATTCTGGTGACCTATATAAGATATAGACGCTGACCACAAGCTTTAACTCCATACAATGGTGGAGCCACCGGCCACGTTTAGCGTTAGAGTATCAGTTGACGAATAGAAATTTGCTGTCTCTTTTCAGTACCCCTTTCTATATTCTGACACCAAAAAACTAGATTTAGGGTGTATGGTAAATGTTTAGGAAATTATGGGTAGGATGTATTTTTTAGTGTTTAAGATTTATGTGTTAGGATTTCGAATTTAGGATTATAGCTTAGAATTTAATTTTTTAGTGTTAGAGCATAAAGAGAGGCAAAAGATTTTTTTTCCATCAATTGACACTCAATTTTTTAATAAAATTCTTTATAAGTTTATATAAAAAATATTTACTTTATTTGACACTACTTTAATTTCCTTTAGAAAAGAAATTGACTCTCATTATTACCTTACATCGACTAAATTTTTTTTATATAAAATTTTTAGAAATTTGACATTATAATCATAAGTTTTTTTAATTCTATCCCTGACTCCATACACAGGATAAAGATCGAATCCTCATTTTAATATAGATTATCTTCACTTGGCTAATTACAAAGGATTCGAGGGAATATACCATACTTAGTGTAAACATTAATGAAAGTGTATGATGGAGCAGGTACGTCAGCTTTATATCATCCTTATTATGTGTAAAATACGAAACAAATGGTAGCTATACACAAAGATAGATCGAGGAGTGGAGCAACCACATTTAATCGGTTGGTCAAACTATTCATTTTTGTTCTCTTATTTTCCTTAGATCATGGGTTCTAGACCTACTAGGAACACTCACATTCCTTCTCCTAGAGTCCCACCTTCCCCTCCTCTCTAGGTAGGATTAGGATTAGATTTAGGATTTGTTAAAAGATAGATTGAGGAGTGTTAGAGAGGACAGTTGCACTTCTTAAAAACTTTAAATTTTCATACATTTTATTTTTTTATATTTTATATTGATGATCTAATCTCACATTTCTTAACATTTTTAAATTCTTATATAATATTATCAAGCATAAAAGTTTATACCCTCAATGTAAAATCCTTCTTGTCTATACAAAATATAAACACATATTAAAATGGCAAATGAATTTGTTGATGCTTGAAATGTCGGGCACCAGACAATGGACGTGGAGAGGAGGACCGCGATGGTTGATAGTGATTACAGGCGGTTTACCCCGGTTGACTTAGGGCAGAGAGCCGCAGATAATACAGAAAACACGTTAGAAAAAATGTAGTGATAATATAATGATAACAAAAATAATACAATACAATGTAGTAATAGTAATTAAACAGAGTACCAGTAATCGGACAGAACTAAAACCAGATAAGAATTTTGTTGAGGCCTATATGAACAGTTTCCTTAAGATAGATTCGTCATCTCCTCGGTGCTTTGAGTAACGTTGGACGCCGGTCTCCCAGGATACAACAATAAATGATCACTGCAATAAGTACAACAATAGTGAACAGTTGAACAAAATCTTGTCTTTCTCTATCACCAAAAAAGAAAAGAAAATTTGGAAGATTTTTTTTCTAAATCAAAAACTTCTAAGTTTGGAAAGAATCTTGTTTTCAAAAGTTTATGTGAAAAATGAGTCACAACAATCATTTATATAGTGGATGAAAAGATTAAATCGTTTGATAAAAAGATTAAACCTTTTGATGGAAAGATTTGTTGAAAAGTTAATAGATATGATTGAATGGATGCAACTTTAAACCAATAATTAATAAGTCTATTCACCAAGTGACATGACTTATTATTAACATGTCTATTCACTGGTGACATGACTTATTATCAATATTATCCAACCAATATATATTATTTTTTCAACAATCCCCCACATGAATAAAATAGATGGATAAAAAAACATTGACTCGATGTGGTGATAGATTCTACGTTCGATATTTGCATAGGATAGGTAGGCGTCCCCCTTTGAACCTTCCTTTGTGAAAATATGTTTACCTTACTGGCTGTCCAGTAGACGTGATGTCCTTGAACTGTCCTGTCGTTTGTGTAATTGAAGACATATCTTACACAAATACCTTACTGACAAGAATTTGGTTCTCATGGTTATGTCCATATAGCCTTGGGCATCTACTGGTTCTGCAAGAGCTTAGAGAATTATGCCCCAATAGTATCCTTGAAGCGGCTCCATTTTACTCTCACATAGGTGATTTATGTTGTTCGGTTTATGGAAACACACAATGGTCATTAAAAGCATTGCTTAACCTTTTCCACATTTTAGTCACTATTTATATCATAGGAATGGACTTGGGATAAGAACCCCCACAGTGACCTCACAAGGTCTATGCAAGTAGGTTGTCCAAGTGAACCTAGATCTTGGGATCTCTAGTCAACTAGGTTGGGTTTTCCTTCACATAGCACCTTAACAATTGATGGGCTTCAGCCCCATTCCTTTCGTTGTTTTATTAACTTGATCTCGATTTAACCCTTTGGTTAGCGAGTCCGCAATGTTATCTTTTGATCTTACAAAATTAATATAGATAACTCCAGTTGAGATTAGTTGTCTAACTGTATTATGTCGACGACGCATGTGTCTTGACTTACCATTATACATTACGTTATGTGCTTTAACAATAGGGATGTAAAAACAAGTAATCGGATGGGTTTCAGGTCGGGTCCTGTCGGGTCAGGTCAAATCAGATACATGTCATTTCAGGTCGATTTGATGTTTCGACTCGATTCGGGTCGAGTGCGGGTCAGTTTCAGGTCGGGTTCATTTTAGGTCGGGTTCGTTTTAGGTCAGGTTCATTTCGGGTCAGGTTTATTTCAGGTCGAGTTCATTTTAGGTCAGGTCAAAACGGCTCGAGTCCGAATCAGTTAATTGACGGGTTAATTTGGGCTCGAGTATACTTCAGGTTGAGTTAATTTTAGGTTAGGTTCATTTTAGGTCGGGTAATTTCAAACCAGTTTCATTTCAGGTTGGGTTAATTCGAGTTTCGAATTCGTATTAAGTTTGAGTTTGGTACAATAGTCGATAGACTTTGGATGATTGGGTCATTTCAAGAACACGAATCACATTAAAAATAAATATTAGGCACTAGAATGAACAAAAATATCATGTTATTTAAAATATTGGAATAAATTACAAAAATTAAAAATAAATAAGGGTCAATTTCGGTGAAAAAATAAATTTTAAGGACTAACATGAACAAAAATATCATCATATTAAAAATATTGGACTAAATTACAAGAATATAAGATAAATAGGGTTAATTTTGGTTAAAAAATAAAATTTTAGGGACTAACATGGACAAAATTTAACCTAAATTGAGACTCAATTAAATTAAAATAAAGCCTAAAAGTGAACATTAAGGGCTTAATTGAAAAACATCTAAACTCGGAAAGGCTAAAAAAAATTTACCCAACCTAAAAATTTGGGCGGGTACTTTCCCTCTCTCCCACCCATTCATTTTAAATTTTTAATTAAAAAACAATTGGTTAAAAATTTGGGCGTAATTTTTTAGGTTAGGAAAAATTATTTTTTAGCACGTTTGACTTTACATATTTTTCATTTAACTCTCAAATTTTCAATTTTAGGTTTTAATTTAATTCAATTGAGTCCAAATTTAGATTAATTTAATTGAAATTCCACATTTAATTTTAGAATTCTTCTAATTATGTTTGTGATTTATGCTTCTAGGTTTTAATTTAGCTCAATTAGATCCCGAGTTTAATAAGTCAATTCAATTCAGACATTATTATTATTTTTCCATATAAATTTTGATTTAATATAATTATACACAAAATTTTGATTTGGATGTAAACATGTAATTGTACATATGAAAGTTGAAATTTTAATTTAGTTTAATTGTACACATGAAGCTTTGATTTCAAATGCATAAATTAGCAAGTTGAATTGAAATTAATCTCGTAAATCAATAACTCTAAACTAAACCATTAACTGTTAATACTAAACCCAAAACCATAAACCTTAAGGAATCAAAATTAATTTCATAAACTAATAACCATAAGCTAAACCATAAACCATTGATACGAAACCTTAAACATAAATAAAATTTTAGGGGCTAGAATAAACAAAAATATTATTCAACTAAATTACCAAAAATAGAAATATTTATGGGTCAAGTTCGGCTAAAAATAAACTTTTAGGGACTATGTGAACAAAAATAAACTCCAAATCCTGAAACTAATCTCATAACCCTAAATCTTACAATCACTAATTAAAGTCCAAGCCAAATCCCTAATCCTTAAACTAACCTTATAACCCTAAACACTCAACTTGAAATATATATTATACCCCTAAACCCCAAACCTAACCCCTAAATCTTATAAACACTAATAATTAAAGTACAATTCTAATCCATGAATCCCTAAACTAATCTCATAACCCTAAACACTCAACTTGAAACATATATTAAATCCCTAAACCCCAAACCTCAACCCCTAAATCATACAATCACTAATAATTGCTACTTGGAAGCCTAATCGCTAAACTAATCCCATAACTCTAAACACTCAACTTGACACATTTACCCCTAAACCCCAAACCCCATCCCTTAAATCTTACAAACACTAATAATTTTAATTAAATACATTATAATTAAAATTATAATAATTTGAATATTAAATTAAATATTAATTTAAATATATTAAATATATAATTTTTAATAAAATATTAATTTAAAGTTATAATTTAAATAAATTAAATATACACTAATAATTTAAAATATCATCATATTAAAAACATTGGACTAAATTACAAAAAAATGAATATGGGTCAATTTGGAATAAAAATAAAGTTTTAGGGACTAACATGAACAAAAATATCATCATATTAAAAATATCGGACTAAATAAAAAATGAATAGGGGTCAATTTGGAGTAAAATTTAATACATTATAATTATAATTTAATACATTAGAATTGTTAACGTCGTTTTTCATCATTGCCGAAATAAATTGGACCTTCAAAATCCCGTCAAACTTTTTAATTATTAAACAATTTTATGAAGGATGATCTAATTAAAAAAGAATCTAAACCTAAAGGTCTAAGGAAACTAAACTCAAATTGGGACTAAAATAAATCAAAATAAAACTAAAGAATAAAAAAAATGACTTAAGTGTAAAGCTCCTAAACTAGTAATGGCCTAATCCAGTAATAACCCATTAAAAAATGGGCGGGCAAGATTCCCTCCATTTGTTACAGCAATTGGCAATTGCTTTTTAAATATGGGTGGGCTGCGGGCCGATCAACTTGAAAAATGGGCCGGCGGGTTTTTACTTTTTAGGGACTAGAATAAAATACAAAAAAATGAATAAGGGTTAATTTGGAGTAAAAATTAAATTTTAGAGACTAGAATAAATTGGACTAAATTGTCAATAATATAAATAAATATAGAGCAAATTTGACTAAAAATTAAATTGTAGGGACTAAAATAAATAAAAATATTATTAGACTAAATTACCAAAAATAGAAATTCCACTAATTCCCTTCAAAATTTTGGGTGGCTTTTATCTCTCCAAAATTTTTAGACTAAAAGTAAATTAATCTCAAACCTAAAAAATAAGTGGTTTATTTCCCTCCAAAATTTTGTCTTTTTTCCCTCTTTTTTACCAATTGTCTTTTTCTCTTTTCTATCAATTGTTTTAGTTTAATTCAAATGAGTCCTAACTTAGATAAATTTAATTAAAATTCTACATTTAGTTTTAGAATTCTTTTAATTATGTCCGTGATTTATGCTTCTAGATTTTAGTTTAGCTCAATTAGATTATAAGTTTAATAAGTTAATTCAATTCGGACATTATTATTATTATTATTATTATTATTATTATTATTATTATTATTATTATTTTTGATTAAATATAATTATACATAAAATTTTGATATGGATGTAAACATATAATTGTACACATGATAACATCAACATGAAAGTTAAAACTTTAATTTAGTTCAAACTTAGTAGTTCAAACTTGACATATTGAATGAGTTACTAAGCATATTAAATTATTACTAAGCATTGAATTATTTAATAAAATTTCAAACTTAGTAGTGTCAAATGAATATCTAAATCAAATCTTTTCTTGTTTTGATATTTTTAATTGATTATATATGTATATATAACAAAAAGATTATTTAACACTTTAAATTGATTTAAAAAATTAATAGTTTATATTTACCAACACTTATTAGTGTACATTTATCAACACTTTAAATTTATCAAATCATAGGCTTCCTCAATTACATGTTAAGTAAATCAAGCCAGGTCAATATTAGTTCAGGTCAACAACATGTCGGGTTCAAAACAAGCCGGGTCAATTAACAGGTCAAGTTCAAAACAGGTCGGGTAAAATCGGATCTCAGGTTGATTCAGTCGAGTAATATCAGTTATCTGCCAGGTTTGTCTCGAGTTCGGGTTCGTTTGATCAGTGCGCAGTCGGGTTTGGGTCTCTGATGAATGTTTCAATTCGGGTTCAGGTCATTCTTGGTCGGATGTAGGTCGGGTTCAGTTACTACAGTAACAGGTCTAACTCGGGTCCGGGTCAACAACATCCGGTTATAGATCAGTTTCGGGTCATCGCATCCTCGGGTCAAACCAGGTTCTGACTCGAGCAGGTTTCAGTCGGGTTTTCAGGTCGGGTTAGTTTTTTACATCCCTATTTACCAATTATTGCTTGGTTATCACAATATACACATATTATGGGCACGAGTTTTGGCTATTCAGGAATATCCTCTAAAAATTTTCGTCGCCATTCTGCCTCTTCTACATATTTTTCTAGATCTTAAACTCAGATTCTATTGTGGATCTGGTTATAACAGTTTGTCTAGAGAATTTCCATGACATAACTCCTCCTCCTAATGTGAAAATATAACCATTTGTGCCTTTGGTATCTTGAATATCAGATATCCAACTAGCATCGGAGAATCTTTCTAACATAGTAGGATCTCTAAAATAATGCAATTTATAGTTCCGAGTATATTTGAGATATCTTATCACTCTCATAATCGTTTTCCAGTGTTCTTTCCCTAGATTTCTTGTGAATCTACTTAAACTACTTACAGTGAAAGCAATATCAAGTCTAGTGCAACCCATAAGGTACATTAGACTACCTATGGCTCTTTCATATTCCACTTGGTTAATACTTTCTCCTTTGTTTTTAGACAGATGTTGACTTGTACCTATCGAATTTTTGGCTACACCAAAATCATCCTTGCCAAATTACTCAAGAATCTTATCTATATAGTGTGACTGAGTCAATACGAGGCCTTTAGATGGCCTTTTGATTTGGATGCCCAAAATCATGTCAGCAAGTCTCATATCTTTCATATTAAATCTTGAATTTAACATGTTTTTGGTACAGCTTACCATTTCATTGTTACTTCTAACAATGAGTATATCGTCAACATATAAGCATAGGATTGCATACCCATCAATAGTGGTTTTGACATACTCACATTTGTCACACTCATTAATTTTAAATCCATTAGATATCATGACATTGTCAAACTTCTCATGCCACTATTTTGGTGATTGTTTAAGTCCATACAAAGACTTTACCAATTTACAAACCTTTCTTTCTTGCCCTAGAACTACATGACCCTCAAGTTGTTCCATGTAAATTTCTTCATCAAGATCTCTATTTAGAAAAGCTGTATTAACATCTATTTGATGAACATTAAGATTCCTCAAAGCGACAATAACATGTATCATCATTATAGAAGTTATTCTTGTTACACGAGCAAATGTATCAAAGTAATCAAGGCCTTTATTTTATCTATAACCTTTTATAACCAATATGGCTTTGTACTTATCAATTGTTCCATCTGCCTTCATTTTTGTTTGAAAAACCATTTATAATTTAGTGGTTTAATTCTTTGAGGAAGATCCACTAATTCACACGTATGATTTTGCATGATGGAATCAATTTCACTCTTGATAGCATCTTTCCAAAAGTGCTTTTAGATGAACTTTACTATAAGTTTGAGGTTTAGTCTTTATCATATAGGTTAGGAAATCTAATCCAAAAGATTTTTTTCAACCCCTGCTCTTTTAGTTTTTCTTGGCTCTGTCTCGACTTCAACCTCTTGTTGAGAGTCTTGACTATCAATAGTCTATAAAGTTCATTTATTTGAACTTGATCCAACTTCTCTAGTCTTACAAGAGAATATATTTTCAAAGAACGAGGCATTTTTAGATTCTAATACTGTATTCTTGTGAATTTCATGATTCTTTGATTCATGCATAAGAAATCGATATGCATTTCTGTGGTGTGCATAACCAATGAAAATACAATATACTGTTTTAGAACCTATTTTCATTTGCTTCAGTAAATGAACCATTACCTTTGCAAAACAACCCACACTTTCAAGTAGTTGTAAGAAGTTTTCCTACAATTTCATAACTCATATGGTGTCTTGTCCTTTTTATACGAGGCACCATATTTAAAAGGTAATTTACTAATAAAATAGCTTATCCCCACATGTTTTGTGAGAATCCAAAACTTTCTAGCATTGCGTTCATCATTTCTTTTAGGGTTCGATTTTTCCATCCTGCTACTCCATTGGATTGAGGAGTGTATGGTGGTGTTACTTCATGAATAATACCATGTTGTTCACAAAATTTACCAAAAGGTTCAACATATTCACAACCACGATCACTTCTTACCCTCTTAATTCTTTTATTAATTTGGGTTTCAACTTCTTGCTTATAGAGAAAAAATTTCTCTATATCTTCATCTTTGCTTTTAAGCAAATACACATAGCAATATTTTGTGCTATCATTAATGAAAGTAATAAAATACGTATTTCTTCCTCTAGTTTAAATAAACTTTAAGTCACAAATGTCACTATATATTAGATCAAGTGGTTCAATATTCCTTTCAACGGATTGAAATGAAGACCTTGTTAGTTTTGCCTCAACACACGTTTCACATTTATTATTATAATTAATGTGAAATGAAGGAATATGCTCTAAGTTAATTAATCTACATAAAGTATCATAATTAACATGTCCGAGCAGACCATGCCATAAATTAAATGACTCAAGCATATAGACAGAAGAAGAAGCATTATTCTTATTCATATTATTAGGTTTTACAGAGATGGCATTGAGTTTCCACATATCATTTAATACATATCCCCTTCCCACAAAGGTTCCCCCTTTTGACAAAACTAACTTTTGGAATTCAAATACCATCCTAAAGTCGCACACACTTAAGAGAGTTCCAGAAACAAGGTTTTTTCCTATGTCGGGAACATATAACACATTTTGAAGTTCCAACTCTTTTCTAGAAGTCATCTTCAAAATCGCAGTGCCTTTCCCTTAATCTTGGAAGTTGCAGCGTTGCCCATACAGAGTTTCTCCCCTTTCTCACAAGGAACCAATTCAACAAAGGAGTTCTTTTCACAACAAATATGGCGTGTGGCATCAATATCAAGCCACCATTCTCTTGAATTTTAATCAACTAAGTTGACCTCAAAAATCACAGCACAGAGGTCAAGTTCAGATACTTCTTTATAAATGTTTTCCACAGTGTTGGCCTCGTTTGGAAGCCTACATTCGGATGACATTTGTCCCATCTTAATGCAATTAAAGCATTTTCTAGAAATTTTGACTTCTTGAAAACACCATCTTTTGGTCATAGTTTATACCCATTGTGAAAATGTTTTCTTCTCTTGGAGTCATTCTTGACTTTCACTATGTTTGCTTTAGCAAAATTAAGGTTGGATGACTTGTTTAGCCTTTTAGCCGCACCTCGGTTGTCTTTTCTATTCGAAGTCTGACAATCAGATCTTCCACTGTCATTTCATTTCTCATGTGCTTAAGATAGTTCTTAAAGTCATTCCATGCAAGGGAAAACTTTTCAATAATGGTTGCCACCTGAAATGATTCACTTATAACCATCCCTTCTACGAGAATACCATGAATGATCAGTTGGAATTCCTGCACCTGATTTACAACAGCTTAAGAATCAACCATTACAAAATTTAAGAATTTGGCAACTAAGAATTTCTTAGCACTAGCATCTCCAGTTTTGTATTTATGGTCTAGTGATTCACATAATTCCTTACCTGTTTTCTTGATGTTGAATACTTTATAAAGTTCATCAGATAAGCCATTCAAGATGTAGTTACAACATAGGAAATTAGAGTTGTTCCATGCTTCAGCAATGCTGAAGGCATTAATAGCATCTTTCTCGTCCTCTTTAAAAACATGAGGATCTTCCTTCAAATATTTTGCCATATTCAGCATGGTCAAATAGAAGAAATCTTATGTTTCCATGTTTTAAAATTCTCTCTTGTGAATTTTGCAGGCTTTTCATTGTGACTCATAGTCACAGGTAACGTTTCGCTTGTAGCCTTAGCTTGAGCAACGACAATCGCCTCATCCTTTGAATTGGATGAATTGTCTGATGTATAAGACATTTTTCTATATTCAGAACAATGAACCAGAATCAACAAATAAATTAAAAATCTGAAATAAAGTTACGGTGGTAATTTGTACGTCTTAAATTAAAACTACAACAAATAATCTGTCTTAAGATTGTTAGAAAAATATAGTAATAATATAATGATAACAAAAATAATAAAATACAATGTAGTAATAGTAACAAAATAGAGTACCAGTAATCGGACAGAATTGAAATCGGATGAGAATTTTGTTGATGCATGTATGAACAGTTTCCTTAAGACAGATTCATCCCCTCCTTGGTGCTTTGAGTAACGTTGGACGTCGGTCTCCCAGGATACAACAACAAACGATCACCGCAATAAGCACAACAACAGTGAACAGTCAAACACAGTCTTGTCTTTCTCTATCACAAAAAAAAATTGGAAGGAATTTTTTTTCTAAATCAGAAACTTCTAAGTTTGGAAGGAATCTTGTTTTCAAAAGTTTATGTGAAAAATGAGTCACAACAATCCTTTACATAGTGGATGAAAAAGGTTAAATCGTTTGATGGAAAGATTAAACCTTTTGATAGAAAGATTTGTTGAAAAGTTAATAGATATGATTGAATAAATACAACTTTAAACCAATAATTAATAAGTCTATTCACCAAGTGACATGGCTTATTATTAACATGTCTATTCACCAAGTGACATGACTTATTATCAATATTATTCAACCAATATATATTAGTTTTCCAACAGAACATAGATCGAGTAAGGAAACGGAAGAGAGGGGTACTGCCATCTTGGTTCCGTTTGTACCCTTTCTTCGATTCTTCGATTGCATGATATTTATAGCCCTTGAGACTGTTGGTGATTCGATGGTGCTAGACCAATGCAACCTATGGGCGAGTTGGATAAGGTAAACTCAACTTCCAAACGTTAGACTTTATATGTTGGTCACGTGGATATAGTTACTATTGTACCTGACAGTGCTTATTTTCAAGACGACTCAGACCTCTAGAGGGGCTATTGCCATAGAGTTCTTCCAGAGTCACCCGATATGAAAGCATTAGAGGTTATTTTTAAAATTTTACAGGACGAAGGTACCGAGTATAACAAAATTATAAAACAAGCAACGATGATAACTTTTTGAAATTTTCTTTACAAGAAAAGACAAAGCAGATTGTTGGAATTATATGGACGATTCCTAGTGATTTAGGGTTTTTTTAATATATAAGTTGTGTATTACACAACCCATTTATAAAATTTAAAACTTAAATTCTAAACCCTAGCACCTTAAAAACTTAAATATTAAACCCTAAACTCTAAATTCTAACCATAAACCTTAAATTCTATATCCTACACCCTAAACTAAAAACCTAAACTTTAAAATTAAAAAACTTGTGTAAAATAAAATTTACAGAAGCTTATGTATCAAATTATTTTCCAAAAAATATTGTGGTAATTTTTTTGGGCAATTGGGTTAGTATTATCAACTCCATTAATATGTTGATCCTGTTAGTATTGCGAGAAGGAAAAGCAGCCCTACAATTCTCCCATTACCCTAAGTCAAAACTCAAACAAAAGTGTAAAGAAAAGCAATCACATGCACCACTGTGGGTTTATAAAGGGACATAATCATCTTCTTCCATAATACTTTCTGACGTATAGCCCTTAAATTGGACCCCCTCCCATTTTTATAGGGCGAAGCATGCTTTCCAAGAAGAATATACACTTTAGAAGGAACGCAATAATTTTAGAAAAATCCCACTTTTTTTTTTCTCATTTCAGTCCTTATCCTGGCTTAACTCAAACCGAAACTTAAAGTTATCTGACCCAAATTTTATTTTTGGTTTTACGTTAGAATTTTTCGTTGATTGATGTCTTCCGGTTAGTACCCTCTGTTGAGATTCTTCGTTGATACCATCTGATGCTATTCTCTGTCGAACAAAGGAGATAAAAATCGAGTGAAACTCTATTTTTTTTGTATGTTCGATGAAGAGTAGTAAACTTAGTTTAAGTTAATTACTTTTTATGCAAACAATTTAATTGTGTAAATAAATACTAGAGATTAGGGCTTAGATAAGTTAAGTAGAAAGTTGTACAAAATCCTACATCGTTTTTAGACGCAATCTGTCTTGTAATATCTTTTTGGCATAGTGAAAGTTATTATTATCTGCCATATTTTTTTCTCGATCTTTTACTTTTTCACGTAGATCTTGCTGTCTTTAATTTCTGTTTTACTTTACTGTCATTTTCTTTATGCCGTTATTGTTCTTTCATTTGATTATAGCACTTGACCAGACATTTTGTTGTTTAAAAACAAGAAAGATGGAAAGTTGAAAAGATTTTAAAATAGTTTTCAAGACATTAATGAAAACTAAATCTGATTGTTGGATTTAACTCTCCTCCTTTTAGCAGGCAAAAAAGAAAGGTGGAATTAAACCAGGTGTTTGATAATTGGTATGCCGTTGACTTAATTCTCTGATTGATAAAGAAAACCTTATCATTGCTAATGTCAACTAACCAAATAACACCAAAATGAATGCTGTTTGATGAAACCAAACAAGGAGAAAAGGTTGGTTTAGGATTTGGGTCGTCGGGTTTTCAATCATTTTACGTTTTAATCAGACATAATTAACAATGGTGGTCAATGATAGTATAGAAAAATAAGACAAGGATCTCCGCTGATGTTTGTAGGGTTTCTGATGAAAAGAGTGTTTTACGACGACGGGGGAGTGGCCGCCGGTGAAGTTTAGATTCTCAGACAGAGAACTATTAATGGGGACCCCCATGTGTCCATCTTAACACTGCTTTCATTTTGAAGAGTTATGGACAATGATTAGTGTCCCCTTAGCTTTTTAGGGTTTGGACCTTGGATACCCTACATTTTCAGAGAGGGAGATATTAAAGGCTTTTCTTTTTGTTGGATCCGTACAAAGAATACGACATTAAAAGTTTTTGTTCATACACAGAATGTTGTGCTGATATATCATCTTACACTATATAAAACTTAAAAATTTTATACTTTTTTTGGACCATTAGATGAAGGTAAATGAATGGATGAGATTAACAGTAGAAAATTTAAAGATTATCGCAGGAAAAAAAAAAGAAAATAGTCTTAGACATTTATTATCATCATCTAATAGTAAAAAAATATAAAAGTAATTGAGTTTTATAATATATATATATATATATATATATATCCTGCAAAACAAAAAATTAAATGGTAATTCTTGGTTAGATACCAATGGTATGATAACGGGATGAAGTAATTTAAAAGAAAAACTTCAATACACAGGTTATGTAAATTTTATTTTACACATGCTTTTTAGTTTTAGGGGTTAAGGGTTTAGTTTAGGGTTTAGAGTTTAGGGGTTTAGATTGTAGGGTTTAAAATTTAAGGTTAGTGTTTGGAATTTAGGGTTTAGAGTTTGAGGTTTAGTTTTTAGGATTTAGGTTTAATTTTGATTTATAGTATAAATAAGCAGGCTTATTTTACACAGCATGTGTATCAAATTTAAACATTACATTTAAACCCATTTTTTATATTCATATTCAAATATGTTCTAATTTTGTATTCAAACTCTTCAATTTCGATTATGATTTTATGAGTTAATTGCACCACATGTCCCCAAACTATGACCCTGATTCTAAATTGGCCCCCAAACTTTTAAACAATCCAATTTCATCCTCAAAATATAACCTTTATTCTAAATTAGTCCCCAAACTTTGGAGCATTTCAATTTTATCCTCAAACTATGACTCTCATTTTAAATTGATCCCCAAACTTTTTGAACGTTATAATTTCATCCCTAAATTATCAGTATATGCTAATCATATCTTATGTTAATAAAACTGTTATAAAAATTGTTAATTGTCATGTAAACACATATGTGTATTATGTAATAATATAATATGGTATAAACGATAATTTGAGGATGAAATTGGAACATTCAAAAAGTTTTGGGATCAAAATAGAATAAGAGCCATAGTTTGGGGATGAATATGGAACATTTAAAAGTTTAAGGACCAATTTAAAATGAAGGCCATAGTTTGAGGATGAAATTAAATTATTTAAAAGTTAAAGGATTAGTTTAGAATGAAGGTCATAATTTGAGGATGTGTGATGCAATTAACTCTAATTTTATTATCCAATCACATTTTTATAACTATTGGTATTCGACCTATTGGTTTAGATCGGATTTTGTAAAGGCCTATTATGTGGTTACCATCCCAACCCGTTTTGTCCATTGACAACGTTAAGATTCGCATTTCTGACCTTGCTTGAAGGACCTAGCGTCTCACTCCACTAGACCAGCTGGTTGTTGGTTCTAATTAGGGATGGTCATTTGACCCAGACCCGATGGGTTCTGACCGACCCTATTTTTTAAAGAAAATTTTGGGTTCGAATTGGGTTTTTAGGATGAGGTTGGGTTGGGTCGGGTTTAAGGTGAAAAATACTCGACCTGACCTGAAATACTAGTTTAATTTTATTTTAAATATTTAGATATAATTGTTATAATGCTCATCTCTTTATATATTTTTCAATTATCTCCATGCTTTGTCTAATAAAAATGAAATCTCCTCTCTATGTGTACTTTTCAATTAGCTCCCTATTTTATAGAATAAAAATGAAAAAATTATTTATGTCGGGTCGGATTCGAATTTTTATTCTAAAATTTGGGTCGAATTCAGGTAGAGTAAAATTTCATAAAATGTCATGTCGAGTCAAATTCGAGTAAAGGTATTAAATTTTTGAGTCAAATATGGATTGTCCAAAAAAGGACCCGTGAACATCCCTCGTTTCAGTCCCAATTTATAAAGTATTCCTTAGCCTTTATCAAGTGCATGGAACATATGTCCCCAATAATAAATAAGTAGAGTCAATTTATAAAGTATATTGTTATAATAAAATATTAAAAAAATGATCAGATCAATTATTTGCAGATTGTGAAATTCCAAATCCTTAAAAACGATCTGTCCACACTTCTATGCACAAAACAGATTATAATCTTTCTCATTTACTTGCAATAATGGGGAAAATTCCCTAATTAATTGATATCAGATTCATATTTATTATTTTGTCAAAAAATAAAAACTTACCAAAAGTATGGGGAATTCGGATTTCTAATTTTAGGTTTGCCATTTGATTATTATTATTTCTTATTTGCACGAGATTATCATATATATATATATATTAAAATATATTAAAGCATTTCAATATTCATGTTTAAAATATTAACTATTAAGATTATGATATATTTAATTAAATAAATTAAAATATTTTATCTCATCCTAATAATAATTGAGATTGAAAAATATTTAATTCCAAACAAATTTTATTTAACATATTTTTGGATAGATAAATAAATAAGAGAATTTCCTATTTTGTTTTTTTTGACAAATCCTAAATCTAATCTTAATCCTACCTAGAAGGGATGAGAGGGAGGACTCTAGGGGAAGGAAGGGGAGTGCTCCTAGTGGGTCTTGAACCCATAACCTACGAGAGTATGAGGGAACAAATATGAGCAACTTGACCAACCGATCAAATGTGCTTGCTCAATTTCTGATTTTATTTTTTGATAGCAGAAAGATGTTGCCAAATAATTAAGCGATTGAGAAATGATTACACATGCAAAAAGATGAATATATTTTTTATCGTTTAAAACTGGACTTTTGAAATTGAGTGGACCTGCAGATCTTATTACTCTCTACAACTCTATAGTGCTGAGTATCAAATATTGACTTTCTTCTTCTTCTTTTCAACTTTGGATTCTCTAACAAGTAGGGAAGTAAATTAATGGGGAATGTAAACTTTGTAATTATTCAATTTAGAGAAAAGTTAGATAATAATTGGGACATAGGGAGACTGACGGATGATCCTAAATTAAGTTTCAATTCTGATTTTAGTTATCAGACGCCACACCATAAAGCTCACTGACCGATTGAGTATAATTCGATTGTTGTTGTCATTGATACAATATACAGAAAGATGTGAGATTAAGCATGTTTAAGTGCTCAATTCTGCCAACAATGAAGGTTCCTATAAAACAAAAGACTCCACAAGAAAAAAAAATAGTGGAAAAAAAATAAAAAATAGTCGTCTGAGAAGGAACGAAGTCAACTGTAATATCGCCAAATTTCTAAACTAGATTTTTTTTGAGTCTGAATATCGAAAAATCATTTTACGGAATAAATTATTAATTTGAATTGTTGGGAAGTATATTTGGCGCGATTGGGTTCATTTGGTTAAATGGTAGTTCGATTCGGAGTTTAATCAGAAAACCAAAAGTAATAAAAGGCAGTTTAGGGACTAACTTGTAAGGAAAATAAAAGACTAGTATGCATGGCTATTAATCCACAAAGTAATTCATGACATAGGTATCTTGTAATTATAATATTGAATTCGGTGAAGTGAAATTATTTATTATAATTTTGTTTGATGGAAAATTAGAGAAAGTGGTTTTGGAGGACTTACATCGATGCTTTGAAAATCCTCCAATTGATAGCTAACTAAGGTTTAGTGAGAGAGCTTGATTTCATGCAAATCTAGTGAATGCATGTGCAAGTTAAGGTTGGATTTAGAATCCTCACATCTTGTTCTTCATTTTGGTACCATTGATTTCAAGTGTCAAGCAAGGTATAAAAATCCGTAAAACCCTAAATTAATTAGGGTTCATGCATGTATAGATACTAGGTTTGATTTTGGAAAAAATTAAATTATTATTATGACCAAACTGATACAATTTTTAAATATTGAGGGTTAAATTAGTTGAATCATTATGAATTAGATCCGAATTAACTGAATATGTAAATAACAAGGATCACATGTGTTATTAAATAAATAGTGGTTTATAGCGGTGTGTAACTAGGGGTGAGAAAAATTCGACTCAACTCAAAAAAATTGAATTATTTGGCTCGTAATTTCATAAACACGACAATTAAATTTGAACAAAAGCTCGAACAAATTGACTCGAAAAACTTTCAAATAAAGTTTGACTTATAAAATAGGACTCATAAACTCAACTAACTCTAAATTTTTTGACTCAACCCAAATCGACTGAATGCTTACCCCATGCCTAACATTAAGGGTGTGTTTGGTTCACGGAATGTAAGATTACCCTTGGAAATAGGATTCCCGGAATGTAACATTACTTGAGATATTACTGGGAATGTTAGATTGCCTTGTTTGGTTTAATTGGTAGGATGTGTAACCCCCTTAACCAGGTCTAATCGCAAGAACGAACTGAGCGAGCTACATTAAAGTTTGCCAAACCCAGAAGATTTACATTGAAACGGTCCATTTTTTCATTTTATCTTATCTAAATGCATATTTAAGTCCTAAGATGATCATGCTGGTTATGGTGAAAGTTACAACTTAATCGAGTTTCGATTCAACATCCAATTGTACAAAATCGCATGTTAGGGACTAAAACAAAATTTTAGGTATTTAAGAGGACATCCATGAAATTAAAGTTACTAATCTTTAATTAGTCATATTTCATACATTCAGGTTAAATCTCAGCTTAAAATGACCATCCAAACTCATTTAATTGCATAATTATGAAACAATGACTAAACTGCAAAGAATGCAAACCTCAGAAAGCATCTTAACTAAAATAACGGTTGGCGTACCGGTACAAAACTTACCGTATTGCAACGAGGTTAAAATAAAAATGCGTACCGATACGGCCCTCACGCATATCGGTACATGTATGTGTTTTCAAAAATATTGGAATCTAGTGGCTAAAGGGCATACCGATACGGTATCCCGTTTACTGACACCGTGCTTATTTTTAGGCTACACGTACCGATATGGTTACTAGGCGTATCGGTATGCCTAGGCAATTTTTCCCAGATTGAGCCGAGACAGGTCCCCGCGTACCGATCCCTAAGGACCCGTATCGGTACAGATAGACCTGTAATGACATCTTAGTCCAACATATGACACTTTGGCTCAATCTAACCTACTCTAAACAACACCTACACATCATATGACTTCACCAACACAAATTACTCAAACATAGTAGTATGGAAGAAGATCATACTCAACTTCTCAAACCAAACATTTCTCCTAAAGGCATGGTTTCTACCCAAGCATGCATATTGTTCCCCAACCCCTCAAAATCAAGCTTTATGCATCATACAAGTCCAAAACATCAAACCAAACTTATACAAACAAGGAGTATCCAAAATAAACCTCCCAAATACAACTTGGTCACATTGCCTTTTATTACTACTTAGTATTTATAAACCGTACTTTGAAAATGCTTCAGCCCTTGGACTTCTCCTTGCGTACTCATCAATGCAATTAAAACCAATTTAGTCAAACCAAGTTTATTATGTTCATTCCAAAATATCTCATGCTTTTCAAATCATCTCAAATATGCACATTTAAATCATTTGCAACACATGTATCATGGATTCTACCTCAAACCTCAATTTAATCTTCATAATCTCAAAATCTCTATAACAAGCTTAAAGAGCATCTCATATATAAATCACATTATACAAACATAATCCATTTCTCATGATATATTATCTCATATATTGACATTCAAGTGACTCAAACCAGTACCATTCTATTTTATAAAACACATCGGATACACGAATTTCCCAAGTGATTCTTACGACCACTTTACATACATCCTCGAACCGGAGCAATAGAACAATTACCCACCTCAACGGTTATGATGTATAAATCCACCAGCGGGAGAAAATAAAATAATTACCCTCCTCGACCGTTGCAGTTCTCATGGTGGAGCAACAGAACTATTATCCACCTCGACACACATGAGACGACTTATTATACTGCACTTTAAACCTTGTGGCATGCCAACTATATCTGATAACATTTTAATCTCAGCCACTTGCCAATATATTCAATAAATCAATATTACCTCACTGTTTTACATATGCCTCAAATCAGTCCAACATCAAATACATTAAACCATGCAATTTACTATTCTCAAAGATAATTTCATAAACCATATTTTATTCTCAATAATCATCATGTTTGATCATTTGCAACATCTTTCATTTCTAAAACATGCATAATACAGTGAGTAATCAAAACCATAAACATGTGCATGAGATTTCATTTTGCAAAACCGAAAACGAGAGAGAGCTTAACCAATACTTACTTCCGAGCTTAGATAAGTGTTTCAAACTTATTCTAAACTCCAATAACTTCTTTCGAACCTTTTAATAGCAATAAAATTGTGTTTCCACTCACCGACAACTAAGCGATTCACTTGCCACTAATCGATCAAGCTTCTAAAGCTTCCGCACCCTCTCCAAAAGCTAAAGGATTCAACTCCCTTGTTTACCCAATCAAAAATAGAGGATTAAAACACATCCCTGCATCTCAAATCTCCAGCAACCAACAAACACAACTTCGCCCCACAAGAAACCATCAAACCCCCTTCTAAATCAACCGAAAACATCACCAAACCTTATCTAAACAAAGCCCAGCCAAAACCTATTGATTCTAACCTCTTAACATCATCAATTAACTTCCAAAAACACCTTAATTACGTCCTTATACCTCCAACATCTCTACAGCACCAAGATCACACCAAAATCTAACTATATAAAACCTAGAAAACTAGCAATTCACATAGTTTCGGGATTCCTTTAATTAAACACTTTTTTCAACATTAAAAAGCATCTTGATAAAGATCTAAATCAATTAGATTCACCACATAACAGGTTCAAATCAACATTTATCCAATTTCCACATAAAACTCTATTTAATCACCAAATCCATGTTTAAATCATAATTATGTAACATAAATCAGTTGTAAAGGATCAAGAACTTGGTAATTTTGATAAAGAACCTTTAATTAGAGGAGAGAAACGAAAATCACATCTAATTGCTGATTTCTCCCTTAATTGGCAAAGCTTGGTTGAAATCCAAGTAGATTTTGCAATAAGAATTAAAGAAATCAATTGGGAAACAAAAAGGAAATCAATAAGAATTGATTCCTGAGAATTTTGAAGTGAAAATCTTAGTTTGGCTGCTGAGAAAGTTGAGAGAAAAAGGTTGGAAGAAAAGTAGTTACGTAAAAAAGTGATTTTGTAAAACTAAAATCCTTTTATTAAATCTATTTTCTTTTAATATTAAAAACCAATTAAAACACTTTAAAAATAGCCTAAATTATGGGAAAATCTGATGAAAAACTTTGGTCAGATAGCTCCTTAAAGATTCTAAGTTTTGACCCTTTTACGATATAGTCACAAAAGCAGTTTTGAATACTTTTCATTTTAGTCACTAGACCCTAATGTCTCAAAATCAGATTTAATTTATTCAAATTGAATTCAACAAAATACTTAAAATATTAATTAAGTATTTTCCAACATTTTTCCCACATTTTATTTTAGCCAAAAACAATTTATTAGAATTTAATTCCTGAAACTACTTGAATTGCCTAAACCGATTCTTTCGAATCGTCTACCCAATCCAATTAACTCCTAGGCCCAATTTTAGGGCATTACAGAATGTAAGATTACATTGTTTGGTTGAGGGAATATAAGATTACTTGGATATAAATTTTACTATATTACCCTTGTGATATATTTTCTTTTTAACGAGTTAAACTTTCAATATTAATTTTAAAATATTTTCTTGAAGATTCATACAATTATACTTAGCATATTAGTAATATAATTAGTATAAAAATATGAAATACATATTTTTATTAATATTAAAATCCTTATAATTAAATTCAAATATATAAATATTTAATGGATATCAGCGTTTAAGTATCACACTAATATAATATTTTTTAAATAAATTTACCCCCAAATATTAAAGCACAATTGAAATAATAAAGTGAATAATAAATTTGCACAAAGTCAAAAAAATGATAAATATCAGATGATGATCGTATCATGAAACTAAGTTACGAGGATTTCTATGAAAATAAAACATAAAACCAATAAACTCAAAGGTTCTCCTTGTAATATGCTATGTGTCTATTTTATTTTTTACCAAAATTTTATAGAATATTTAGAAATTTTATCAAAAATTTCCATAGCCATGATTTTTTCTTTTGTTTAAATATTAAAATATTTTTTAAATATGTTTAAAACTATTTAAATATTAAACTAATATGAAATAAAATTGCTTAATAAATTTACGCCATTTAAATATGCTACAAAAGATCCACATTTAAAAAAAAACTCATTACTTCAAGGGCAATTTTGTTCAAAGTGGCAAGAATTGAGAAATACCTAAGAGAAGGGTGAGAATCGCATTCTCTTATCTTTTATTTACAAAAAACTTAGCCTTTATAAAGGCCTATGTACAAGAGTTTTACCTTAGTTAGGCTATCTCTAAATCTTTATCTTTATTTACACTTTAGGATAAGAGTTAGGCTAGAGATAAAACATCTAAGAGATAAGATATACAAAAGATAATTTATCTATTTTAAACTGAAGAGTATATATTGTAGAGTCTCAGCTAGGATGTAAACTGAAGAGTTTGATTGAGCTCGAATTCCTTCAACCGAATTGCTTGCCAAGTGGTGGAGAAGTCGATTTTTGGGTGTTGGTGGTGGAAGCAAAAAGATAGACAATGAACACAAGGATTTATAGTGGTTCAAGCTTCTAATAAGCTCTACATCCACTACCTTAGCTTCCCACTAAGAATTTCCCAAATCCATTAAGATTTCTTCCCCTTTTAACAAGGCTTAAGAGGCCACCTTTACAATCTAGACTCAATTACCAAGTCTAGCATCCAAAGCTTACAACTCAAGCTTTGGGAATCCTCTCAAACAAAAGAAATAAAGCAAACAAGAAATCCTCTCTACAAGGTAGATGTTTACACTCTTTTAGCACTCACCCAAACCTAAACACTTGAGAAAATATAAAAAATAAGGCTCACAAGTATTGTTTATACAAAGAATAGGAATTAAATGCCCTAAGACAATTTTGGCATCATAATGTTGTTGACAATGGAAGCATTAGTTGTTGCTGAAACTTGAAGAGTCCTTAAATACTCCCAATTGAGTTTCTAGCCATTGGAGACTGTTGGGATTGAATTGGAGCCGTTGTGGCTTATTTATCTTGAAATAAATGCAGTTCTGTAGCTTTTTGTATCAGTACGCGGGTAGGCGTATCGGTACAAGAACTAGCCGTTATGCTCATCCTGGCTATGCGTATCGGTACTCCTTGGTCTATTTCGGTACGCCGTATCAGAACGCCAGGGTCCGTATCGGTACGACCTGTAATTCAAATATCCATTGGGAAATAGCTGTTGGGGTGGTTGAAAACTGGATCGGTACGCCACGTGGCGTATCGAAACGATCCACTTCGTATCGGTACGCCTAGGGGCTTATCGGTATGGTTTTTGGTTTCTGGAAAAATACTGTAGCTGAAACCCTTGGACCGATCGGTACGCCTGTGTTGAAAACGTTAGTTTGGCTACTTCAAAACATTTAAAACATTTCCAAAACCTCTCAAAAACTTCTAAAACTTATTTTCAAGTTGTTTGAACTTAAAAACATTTTTGAAACATTTTCAAATTAGTCCAAAACTATTTTTTAATTATTATATCAAAACATAAATCCTAACAATCTCCCCCTTTTTGATATAATAAAACCAACTTGAAATATTGTTTTTGAGATTATCCCCCTTAGTAAAAATTAAAATTGAATAAGAGATTAAATGATGAAAATCTTATAAGCTCCCCCTTATTCATTTGAAAATTCAATTTTTCAAAACATTCTCCCCCTTTTTGTTATATCAAAAATGGTTTAAACTTTAAAGATCAATAACAATGGAAAGTTTTAAAAAATTGACAAAAATAAGTTTTGTTTTAAAATTGGCCCCCTTACTCAAACATCATTCAAATGTTAGTCCAACATGTATGATTAACTAGTTGAATTAAAATAAATAAATCAAATTAAAAAGAACAAAATTCAACTAATTTTACCACACTTGAAACAAAGGGAGGATGTGAAGCCTTCTTTCTTCAAGTGTTCTTGTGTGTATAGAGCTCCTCCTTAATCTTATCACTTGTTGATCAAAGCTCCATCACACCTACAAAAAACAATCATCTGAGTTTTGGTATCCAAATTGCTTTGGATCCATAGGCATTAGTAGCACAGAGTTTAGTTCCCTTAGGAATCCATTTTTCAATTTCATCATTCTTATGTGAAGTACTTAGTCCTTTTGGGACCCAAATACTTCTAAAAACTTTTCCATTAAAAAATCTAGGGGCACTTGATTGTCTTTGATAAAAATTGATTTTCCCAAATTATTTTTCTTTTCAAGTTCTTTGGAAATCAAATTATTTTATTTCTTAAGATCATCTACTTCAATTTGATGATCTTTTTCTTTCTTTTGAAGAAATTTTTGTAAATCCAAAACTTTAAGTTCAAAATCCTTTAATTTTGCTTCAAATTCCAAATTGATTTTTAAAAGCAAATCATTTTCGATTTTCAATTTTGAAATCATCTTTTTATTTTTCAAAAATGAAGCCTTGAACTCAAAAACCAATTGGTCATAGGTTTCTTGTAACTCATCAAATGTATATGAATTTGAACAAGATGAGTTAGAAGTTACCTCCCCCTTATTGAGGGCCATTAAGCATAGCTGGGCTTCTTCATTTTCATCGGTGGAGTCTTCATCACTCCATGATGCCACATATGCTTTCTTTGATGATGATCCTTTCATGTTGAGGTGAGGGCAATCGAATATGGTGTGCCTCGTCTTCTTGCAATTTGAGCACTTGGGGGGATCCACCATCTTCTTCTTCGATTCATGCTTGGATCCTTCTTTGTTGCTCTTCATGAATCAGAAAAATTCCTTGAAGAGATAGGTCATGTCTTCATCTTCACTTTCCTCTTCACTTGATTTTTCTTGTTGACTTGTGGATGGTTGTAGAGCAATGATGTAGACATCGATTCCTTGTTCTTGGATTATCTTCTCCTTCTCACTTCTCAAAGATAGAGACATCATTTCATGGGTGAGAAGAGATCCTATGAGCTCTTCAAGCTTGAGCTTCTTCAAGTCTTTAACTTCAATAATAGTCGTATTCTTTCTCTCATATGATTCGAGAAGTGAATAAATTAAATTCTGAATGAGCTTTTCTTCTGAAATCTCTTCTCCAAGACTTTTGAGTTAATTGACGATTGTAGAGAACCAGTCGAACATTCTCTTGATGTCTTCATATGGGTCCATCTTGAAGTTTTTGTATTCGAGGTTTAGTAGACCAATCTTTGTCTGTTTCACCTCATTTGTCCCATCATTGATTGCTTCAAGTTTGTCCCATAACTCCTTGGCACTCTCACAAGAAGATACTTTCTCATACTCATCCAGGCCCAATGCACAAAATGGAAAGTGCAAAGCCTTGCAATTTAGCTTTATCTTCTTGCGATCTTTCGCGTTTCACTCTGCCTTGCTCCGATTTAGCATGAACGGTCCATCTTTAACTATGTCCCAAAGACGGTAGTCTTTGCTTTTCATGAAGAACATCATTCTATGCTTCCAACAACCATAGTGATCATCGTTGAAGAATGGCGATTTGTCGATGGATAACGCCATAGAAGCCAGTTGACTTGTTTTTTGGTCGAGCTCGTTGGATCGCCTCAAAAGGATGTTAATCCCTCTCGATTGAGCCTCGCTCTAATACCAATTGAAGAGTTTGATTGAGCTCAAATTCCTTTAACCGAATTGCTTACCATGTGGTGAAGAAGTCTATTTTTGGGTGTTGGTGGTGGAAGCAAAAAGATAGACAATGAACACAAGGATTTATAGTGGTTCAAGCTTCTAATAAGCTCTACATCCACTACCTTAGCTTCCCACTAAGGACTTCCCAAATCCACTAATATTTCTTCCCCTTTTAACAAGGCTTAGGAGACAACCTAGACTCAATTACCAAGTCTAGCATCCAAAGCTTAGAACCCAAGTTTTGGAAATCCTCTCAAACGAAAGAAATAAAGCAAACAAGAAATCCTCTCTACAAGGTAGATGTTTGCACTCTTTTAGCACTCACCCAAACTTAAACACTCGAGAAAATATAACAATTAAGGCTGACAAGTGTTGTCTATACAAAGAATAAGAATTAAATGCCCTAAGACAATTTTGGCATCATAATGTTGCTGACAATGGAAGCATTAGTTGTTGTTGAAGCTTGAAGGGTCCTTAAATACTCCCAATTGAGTTTCTAGCTATTGGAGACCGTTGGGATTGAATTGGAGCTGTTGGGGCTTATTTTTCCCACAATAAATGTAGTTCTGTTGCTTTTCGTATCAGTATGCGGGTAGGCGTATCGGTACGAGAACTAGCCGTTATGCTCATCCTGGCTATGCGTATCGGTACTCCTTGGCCTGTTTCAGTACGCCGTATCAAAATGCCAGGGTCCGTATCGATACAACCTACAATTTAAATAGCCATTGGGAAATAGCCTTTGGGGTGGTTGAAAACTGGATCGGTACGCCACGTGGCGTATCGAAATGATCCATTCCATATCGGTACGCCTAGGGGCGTATCGGTATGGTTTTTGATTGCTGGGAAAAATATTGTAGCTAAAACCCTTGGACCGTATCGATACGGGAAATACCGTATCGGTACGCCCGTGTTGAAAACGTTAGTTTGGCTACTTTAAAACATTTAAAACATTGCCAAAACCTCTCAAAAACTTCTTAAACTTATTTTCAAGTTTTTTGAACTTAAAAACATTTTTGAAACCTTTTCAAATTAGTCCAAAACTATTTTTCAATTATTATATCAAAACATAAATCCTAACATAATCTTATCAAAAGTCTCTCTTGGTAGTGCTTTAGTAAGAACATCTGTCAGCTGGTCCTTTGTAGGTAAAAAATGCAATTTAACTTGTCCACCATTGACCTTCTCGACAATAAAATATCGATCAATTTTCACATGCTTAATTCTATCATGTTGGATTGGATTTCTCACAATGCTGATAGTTGATTGGCTATCACTTTGCAATTCGAATTCTTCAAACTGCTTTAGCCCTAATTCTGCTAGCAACATTTGTAGCCATATTCCTTTACAGATTCCTAAAGCCATAGCTCTATATTCAGCCTATGCACTGCTTCTAGCCATAAATGGTTGCTTCTTGCTCCTCCATGTCACTAGATTTCCCCACACAAATGAACAATAGCCACTAGTAGACCTCATGTCATTTAATTCACCAACCCAACTAGAATCTATAAATAATTTTACTAACATGTCTTCACTTTTCTTGAAGATTAGACCATGTCTATGAGTCATCTTCAAAAATCTCAGTATTCTAGTAACAATTTCAAGATGTTCCTTCCTAGGATCACTTATGTGTTGGTTCACAATACTTGCCGAGTATGCTATGTCTGGTCGAGGGTGGGACAAATAAGTAAGCTTTCCAACAAGTCTTTGGTACTAATTTTTGTTAACAGGGCTGCCTACTTCTTCTCTTCTCAGTTTTAAATTAACTTCTATAGGTGTTTCGGCTGGTTTGCATCATAACATCCCTATTTCTGAAAGTAAATCAAGAATATACTTTCTCTGATTTATGACAATACTTGCTTTAGACCGTACTACTTCTATCCCCAAGAAATATCTAAGGCTGTCTAACTCCTTAGTTTTAAATTCTGTTGATAATATTTTCTTCAAATTCTGTATTTCAACAACATCATCATCTGTAATAATAATATCATCAACATTTACGATTAAAATTGATTTTTTACCTAATGTTGTCTTTATAAACAGTGTATGATCAGTCTGACACTGTTTGTAGCCAATTTTTAACACAGCCTTGGTAAACCTTTCAAACCAAGCCCTAGGGGATTGCTTCAAGCCATACAATGATTTCTCCAGCTTGCACACTGTTTTCCCATCTTATTCTTGTTGCATTCCTGGGGGATTTTTCATGTAAACTTCCTCTTCTAGACTTCCATTTAAGAAAGCATTCTTGATGTTTAGTTGGTGAAGTTCCCAATCCTTATTAACAACTAAGGATAATAACCTCTTACCATGTTTAACTTGGCTACTGGGGCAAACATTTCTTGGTAGTCTATCCCATAGGATTGTGTGAATCCTTTGGCTACCAACCTTACCTTTAACCTTTCAACACTACCATCAGAGTTATACTTAACTGTAAACACCCATTTGCAGCCAACTGGTTTCTTTCTCTATGATAAACCTACAAGTGTTCAAGTTTTGTTGTTTGCCAGTGCCCTTATCTCTTCTTCTACTACCATCTTCCACTTACGATTTTGTATAGCTTCCTCTACTATTTTTGGAATAACAATGCTGTTCACATTTGTAGTAAAAGCTTAAAATGAAGCATTTAGATTCCCATATGCTACAAATATCTGGATAGGATAAGTTGTGCATTTTCTTACCCCCATTATTTGAGCAATAGTAAGTCATCAATATTAACAATAGGAATATAAGCATTATTCTGATGAGTTTTCATACCTTCCAAGTGTTCCAAGGCTATAGGACTAAATTCTAGCTCTCGGTAGTCTGCAGGTTGTATGGTGGTCTCTTTAGCAAGTTTCCTTCTCTTTTTGTTAACATTGAGTTCCCTTTGTTCAAGTTGTTCGGGCTGGGTGATTTTAAGAGTCTTTGGTGTATTAGAAGAGTTCAAACAAGGTAAAATAGCAGGTTCTAAAAATTCTGCTGGTTCTAAAAAATTTGCAGGTTCTAAAAAGACTGCTGGTTCTGAAGGTAAAACAGTAGGTAAAGGTAAACAATGATAAAAAAATATCAACAAGCTGAAATTCCCTTAAACTCTCTCCCTGAATTTCGATTTTAGGATAAAAGGGTTTATGTTCATGAAAAGTAACATCCATGGAGGTGTATATTTTCTTAGTGATAGGAGAGTAACACTTGTAGCCCTTCTTAGTAGAAGAATACCTTAAAAATATGCACTTAATGGCTCTAAGATCGAGTTTAGTCCTAGAATAAGGATAAATATGAACAAAGAAAGTGCACCCAAAAACCTTGACTGGAAGATTTGAAGAAAATGGCTTAAAATCTGGAAAATAAGAAAGAAAAATATTCCTAGAAACTCTAAAATCTAAAGGTCTACTAGGCATTTTGTTTATGAGAAATGTGGCAATAAGAATGGCTTCCCCAATATAATTTAGGAAAATTAGTAGTAAATAACAAAGACCGAACCACTTCTATTAAATGTCTATTTTTTCTCTCAACAATTCCATTTTATTGAGGAGAATCAACACAAGAAGTAATATTAATAATTCCCTTTTCTTGAAAATAAGACCGAGTTTCTATAAGATTTTGAAATTTTTTAAAAACTCCATCAATTTCTGATTTCTCTTTCATTAAGAAAGTCCAAGTAAGCCTTGTATGGTCATCGATGAAGATACTAAACCACCTAGAACCGTCTATGTTTTTTTACTTTTGAAGGGCTCCAAATGTCACTATGCACAAGGGAAAAATGAGATGATGATTTATTTGTTGACGGAAGGTATAAGATTTTCTTGTGTTTAGCGAATGGGTAAATGCCACAAGTAAAAATACTGGGATTTTCATTAAGAAACAAGCTTGGAAATATTTTTGCAAGGTAATAGAAATTAGGGTATCCTAATCCCTAATGCCTTAACAAAACATTATGGGATGAATTTGAAATAGTAGGAAAACAAGGAATTAGAGATGATCAATTTGACTGGGCTTGTTTATGCAGAGATTTTTGCCCTTGAAGAATGTATAGGCCACCACACAACCTAGCACTACCAATCACCGTCCCCGAGTCCATAACTGAAATTCACAAACATTCAGAGAAAATTTAGATGTGCATCGTAAACCAGTTGATAATTTACTGACAAATATAAGATTGCAGGCTAATTTAGGAATATAGAGCACATTTGGCAGTATAAAATTTTCAAAAATCCAAATAAAACCACTCACTTCAATAGATGACAAGGATCCATCAGCAGCTCTTATATGAGAAGAATATTACAAGGGATGAAAATTCTGGAATAAAGACACGTTGCTTGTCATATGGTTCGATGCCCCTGAATCCACAATCCAAGATTGACAAGTATCATTGTCAGCAAAATTAGCAAAAATTGAACTACCTCTTGGGACTGTATGAGCACTAGAAGAGTCACTTTGGGTAGTCATTTGGCTAAGCAGTTTCTGCAAATCTTTAATTTGTTGATTACTAAAACAAACCCTAGTTGCAGTTGCAGCTACATGAGTAGAATTCTTCTTTTGCTGTCTCACGAATTGATTAGATCCAAAACCAATAACAATTGTGGAATAAGTTTTAGCCATCTCGCAGTATTTGGAAGAATTTTTCTAGGATCTAAAACCTACTCTAATACATTGTAAATTAGAAGTATTTGAGCAGAGAGGTAATTCCTACTCTGTTTTTCTTATCTTTTATTTGCAGAAAACTTAGCCTTTATAAAGGCCTATGTATAAAAGTTTTACCTTATCTAGGCTATCTTTAAATCTTTATCTTTATCTACACTTTAGGATAAGAGTTGGGCTAGAGATAAAACATCTAAGAGATAAGATATAAAAATTATTATTTATCTATTTTAAACGCCTTCAATCTACAGTTTTCTTGGCCTTTCCACTTCTTTAGTATCGTCTCAACGATATCAATCACTGTCAGATTCATATTTTGCCTTAAAAAACAGTGTCAATTTCCAACACGATTGCAGACATGTTTTTTTATGTGTAGATGATTTCAAGTTTTACTTTTAACCTTTCCCCGTGAAAAGGGAAGAGGCTTTGTTGTTTCCATGGATAAACTGGTAATGATGTCCTTTGATTCTTTGTAAACTCAGTGCTTTCTGGATTTTTAACAGTGTCCACCAGTATTTTTCAAGGAATTTCAACACAGTTACCATTAGAAATAAACATAAACTACTTGCGAAAAAGATCAAAAGCTTTGTTGTTGAATCCATTTTCTGTCTCTTCAACTATGAATTTGTTGAGCTCGAATTCTTCAACCGATTTGCTCGCCAAGTGGTGGAGAAGTGGTAATTGGGTGATTGGCATGGGAAGCAAAAGATAGAAAAAATTTAACACAAAGATTTAGAGTGGTTCGAGCTTCTAACCAAGCTCTACATCCACTACATTAGCATCCCCAATAAGGATTTTCCAATTCACTAAGAATTTTCCCCCTTTTTTCCTGAGATCAAAAGGCAAACCTTACAAACACAAGACTTATACCCCAAAGTCTTGTAAAACACTCTTTTACATGAGACGAAAGAAAGCAAACTAGAAATCCTCTCAAAGGTATAATGTTTGCAGATTTAAGCTCGCTCACCCAATCCTAAAACACTTGAGCAAATATTACAATTTAAGCTCACTAGTGTTGTCGATACAAAAATATGAAAATTCAAGCACTGAGACAATTTTCTATAAAATTTATTGGCTTTGAGATCATTAGCTACTTCAGATGCTTCTTGAGGAATTTTATACTCCCAATTGTGTTTCTAACCGTTGAGGACCGTTGGAATTGAAATGGAGTCGTCGGGGTCTTTATTTCCCGCAATAAATGCAGTTTTAGAGTTGTCAATATCGGTATGCGGATGGCCGTATCAGTACCTATTCTTCAGAAACTAGCCTTATGGCGTTTAAAATACATAGGGTAACGGTACGTAATACCTCAGTATCGGTACGCACACTTTAGGAAATAGCCATTAGAGGCTGAAATAAAGCATGGGTGTCGGTACACGTAAGGGCGTATCGGTACGACCCTCTTCGTATCGGTACGACTAAGCCTATACCTCTACGGGTTTTCAACAATAGAAAATCATTGTAGCTGAAACCCTCACGCGTATCGGTATGGCTAATATCGTATCGGTACGGGGATTTAAAAATGGCTAGTTTGGCTATTTAAAAATGTTCAAAAACACGCCAAAAGCCTAAGAAAACATTTCAAACTTATTTTCAAGTTGTTTGAACTTTAAATTATTTTTGCAATCTTTTCAATTTAGTCCAAAACTATTTTTTCAATTAGTATATCAAAACAAAAATCCTAACAATCTCCCCCTTTTTGATATACTAAAACCAACTTAAAAAATTGTTTTAGTGATTCTCCCCCTTTGTAAAATAATTTTTGAATAAGAGAATATTGATTCAAAAGAGTTAAAAGCTCCCCCTTATTCATTTGAAAATTCAATTCTTCAAAACATTCTCCCCTTTTTGTTATATAAAAAATGATTCAAACTAAGTTTGAAAACTTTTAAAGTATCATAACAATGGAAAGTTAAAAATAAATTTAACAAAATAAGAATTTTGCTTTAAAATGGCCCCTCTTACTCAAGCATCAAATGAATGGTTAGTCCAACAATTCATGATTAAAAGGAAATTGAATTTCAATAAAATAAGTAAATCAAATGAAATGCATGAAATTCAATTTAAATTTACCACTTGAATCAAAGGTAGGATGTGAAGCCTTCATTCTTCAAGTGATCTTCTTTGTGTGTATAGAGCTCCCCCTTAATTTCATCACTTGTTGATATGCTCCATCACACCTAAAACAAGACAATCAAGTAATTTTTGGTATCCAAATTGCTTTGGATCCAATGACACTTAGGAATCCATTTTTCAATTTCATCATTTTTCTTTGAAACAATGAGCCATTTTGGGACCTAAATTCTTTTAACACATTTACCATTTAAAAATCTAGGGGCACTAGATTGTCTTTGTTAAAAATTTGATTTGTTAGAGTAATTTTTATTTTCAAAATTTTTATAAATTAAATATTTTCTTTCTTAAGATCATCTAATTCTTTTTGATGATCTTTTTCCATCTTTTGAAGCAAAATTTGCAAATTTAAAATTTGAAGCTCAAAATCTTTTATTTTTGCTTCAAATTCAAAACTGGTTTTAGAAAGCAAATCATTTTCGATTTTTAATTTTGAAATCATTTTTTTATTTTTCAAAAATTAAGCCTTGAATTCAAAAACCAATTCCTCATAGGCTTCTTGTAACTCATCAAAAGTAGAAGAATTTAAACTAGATGAGTTAGAAGTTACCTCACCCTCTTGGAGGGCCATAAAGCATAAGTGGGCTACCTCATTGTTGATGGAGTCTTCTTCATCACTTTATGTTGCCACATATGCCTTATTCTTTGAACTTGATTCTTTCTTGTTGAAGTGAGGGCAATCGTATTTGGTGTGCCCCGGCTTCTTGGATTCAAAGTACTTGATGGGATTCTTCATCTTCTTCTTTGATTCATGTCTTGATTTCTCCATTTTTGTATTTTATGAATCGAATAATTTTTTTGAAGAAATGGATCATCTCTTCATCTTTACTTTCCTCCTCACTTGAAACTTCATGTTGGCTTGTAGAGGATTTAAGAGCAATAATGTTTAAATCTTCAATTCCTTGCTCTTTGATCTCCTTCTTCTTCTTTTTTCTTCTCCCTTTAGACAACAACTCATGGGTGAGCCAATATCCAATAAGCTCATCAAGCTTAAGCTCCTTCATGTTCGTTGCTTCTATGATAGCTGTCTTCTTGGACTCCCATAATTTGAGGAGTGAATAAATCAACTTTCAAACAAGCTTGTCTTCCAGAATCTCCTCTCCAAAACCTTTAAGTTTATTGATGATTGTGGAAAACCAATCGAACATGCTCTTGATGTCTTCTTCCGGACTTATCTTGAAATTTTCATAGTTGAGGTTGAGTAGACCGATCTTCGTCTCCCTTATCTCGTTCGTTCCTTCATAGGTCACTTCAAGCTTATCCTAAACCTCCTTGGCACTCTCACAAGAAGAGACTTTGGCATACTCTTCAGGTCTCAATGCACAAAATAAAATGCGTAAAGCCTTCGAGTTTAGCTCTATCTTATTCTTGTCATCCGCACTCCAATCTTTCCTTCTTTATTGCGGCATGAACGACCCTTCTTCAACAATGTCCCAAAGACGGTAGTCGATGGCCTTGATGAAGAACATCAACCTATTCTTCCAATATGCATAATGTTCATCGTTGAAGAATGGTGGCTTGACGATTTATTGCACCATGAACACTGGTTGATATGTTGGTTGATTGAGCTTGTCGAAATTGCCTCAATAGGATGTTAAGCCTCTCGATTGAGCCTCGCTCTGATACCAATTGTTGGGCTCGAATTCTTCAACTGATTTGCTCACCAAGTGGTAATTGGGTGATTGGTGTAGGAAGCAAAAGGATAGAAAAAATTGAATAAAAGGATTTAGAGAGGTTCGAGCTTCTAACTAAGCTCTACATCCACTACCTTAGCTTCCTCACTAAGGATTTTTCAATTCAGTAAGAATTTTTCCTTCTTCCCGGGATCAAGAGGCAACCCTTATAAACACAAGACTTATACCCCAAAGTCTTGTAAAACACTCTTTTACAAAAAAACGAAAAGAGAGCAAACTAGAAATCCTCTCAAAGGTATAATGTTTGCAGATTTAAGCTCACTCACCCAATCCTAAAACACTTGAGAAAATATTACAATTTAAGCTCACAAGTGTTGTCTATACAAAAATATGAAAATTGAAGCACTAAGACAATTTTCTATACATAAGTTGTTGGCTTTGAGATCATTAGCTACTTCAGATGCTTCTTGAGGTCTTTTATACTCCTAATTGTGTTTCTAGCCGTTGAAGACTGTTAGGATTGAATTAGAGCCATTGAAGTCTTTATTTCCCGCAATAAATACAGTTTTGGAGATGTTAGTATCGGTACGCGGGTAGCCGTATCGGTACCTGTTCTTCAAAAACTAGCCGTTGGAGTGTTTAAAATATGTAATCCCCTTGACCTTACCTAGTCGTTAGACCCAAATCAAGAAGATCACATTAGGTTTACCGAAGTAAACCCAAACTATCTTACTCGAATTATGGTCCATTTTTTTATTTTAGCTTTCTATATGCATTATTAAGATATAAGGTGTTCATACAAGCAGCGGTTCACTTTTTATTCGATTCGAATATCGATAAGGCACTCAATTGCATATACAAGCATTTTAGGGTCCAAAATGTAAATCTGAATAATTTTAGGGATTTACATATATTCCAGGTCACCAATTATTAATTAATCATGTTTCATACCAGTCTGCCAAATTTTAGCTTCAATGAATAACAAATAAGCATCCAATTTAGCACAACACAAAATTAAGGATTAAAATGTAAAACTGCCAAAATACAGGGCTAACACATTTGTGAAAGCTTCTTACAGCAATCACATACATTTAACACATTCTTGCAAAAACTCAAGTCAGACATATATCATTTACTTATTCAATTAATGCAATAACATACGGTGACCAAAATGCAAAGAATCTAAACTAGGTAAAACCCATTAATTGAATAAACTATTGACCGTACCGGTACATGGGATACCGTACCGATACAGGCAAACATCGAAGCAAATACTGATATCTATAAGATATATGGCGTACTGATACTCGGCTATGCGTATCGAAACCCAGTCATGCGTATCGGTACTCACAATCAAGACTGAATATTGGATTGGCCCCGCGTACCGATACTAGCTCTAAGTGTATCGATACGAGCTGCACCAAAATGCATCTTAGGGATTCGAATCCCAACCGAACATAGCCAAATGATTGACAAACAATATTGACAAACTACTAATGATATACCCACATTAAACAAATGGCCTCAATTAATTAACTCAATTCACATCATACTAGCAATCTAGAGGCATATTTCCTAACAATATAAAGCATTCTCCAAAAAAACACCAAATAATCAAGACCTCAACATAGGCTATAGAATAATTAAGGAGTTAAAGCATACGACCATAAGTACACAAACCAATCATTATTTAATCCATTTAAATAATTAGATCATAAAGTATACAAAGCATTAAAATAATAATACCAACATCTTAATCATCAAATACAATCATCATCTAACGTGATACAAAATCGATCAAGTTATCATTTTTTTTAAATAAAGCAAACCATCCCAATAGTTTACCCACGTTGCCTTATTACAAATAATAATAGAACCATGAACATACTCTTTTAATACGTTTGTCTTGAGATCCCACCTTGCCTCGAACCACAACCTCGTACTTGCTTAATTCACTGCATTGGCGGAAGAAAAGAGAGCGTAAGTATATAATGCCTAGTGAGTGAACTCAAAACGGATAAAATGTCAATGCATTTTTTAAATCAAAACCATTATTAGAAACCCATATTAAAGCAAGTCAATCTCACCATTCCAAAGCATTTAAATACAACATGCTTAATTAAGCCAAAGCAACTTTCCAATAAGTTTGTAAAACATGCCATGCATACTAAACCATATGCACAAAAGCTTCTTTTGAAACATGGATAAAAACCATATGTAAACATAGCTTTCAAATACCAAACATATTAAATCATATGCAAAACATGTATCTTGGATCTCATTCATAATCCCATATGCAAACCTCAATTTAAGCCTTCACATGTTTATTCTTCCAATAGCAAAGCTTAAAGAGCATTACATGTATAAATCAAATTATACAAAACATAATCCATATATCATGATACATTAGTTCATATATATTGGCATTTAAGTGACCCCAAAGCCAAACCTTTCCTTTATTAAAAGCACATCAGATACACGGATTTCACAAGTGGTTCCTTAGACCACTTGAACATACATCCCTAACCGGAGCAAACGACACAATTAACCCCTCAACCATTGTGATATGCAACCCTCTAGCGGGAGAACACGACACAATTAACCCCTCAACCATTGCAGCTCTTATGGTGGAGAAAACGGTACAATCACAACCCCTCGACACACATGAGGTGACTTATTATAGTGCACTTTAAACCTTATGACATGCCAACTATATCCGATAACATTTATTTCATTGTCACGTAGCCAATATATATTTTTAAATACATTTACTCACTGTTTTTCATATGCATTTAACAAAACATTACCATATGCAAACCACATTGCAAAAGGCAACAACCATGTTCCATTTAGAAACCATTTCTCAATGCTCTTAGGCATTCATATTCTTAATAAATCATTGCATATCATTTTAAAGATGCATAAAATAGTAAGTACATCTATTCATGCTTTTAAACCAAAACATATAAATCAAGTCTCATATCAAAACAATATTCAAAAGGCAAAATAGTGAAGAATTTACTTTCGAGCTTAGCTAAGCTTGCTAGGCTTTAACTAACCCCAAAGCCATAATTCAAACCTTTGTATAGTTCCAAAACACATTTGTACTCACCAACTTGCTACCGTCTCGATGCCAACGCCTCGACGCTTATCCGAAAATCATCCGAACACTTGTCAACCTCAATTAGAAAATGTAAGGATTAATATATATTTGACCACACCAAAGTAACCACTTAATTAAAATACCTCATTGCTCAACTCGCATTCGAATAAGCATTTCCCCACACAATTCACGAAGCAAACAAATTTCCCCATTTTATATTTTTTCACGACACTGCCTTGTTTTTAACTTATTTTCCCTTGCTTTCCTCGCGCTACTGCCAACCCCATTATCCCCTTTTATTTCTTTTTTTATTATTATTAAAACACGTAAAGCATCCAAAATGATCCCCCTAACTCAATTTCCAGTTCACGCAACAAGCACACAGGGGAAAGAATGGTACCCAAACCGACCAGCGCCGAATCGTTTGAAGGTCAGGGCAGCGGCTGCTATGATTCGAACAGCCCCTGTTCGAACACTTAATCTTCCTTTTTTTAATCCTTACAAGAAATTAATCAAACACCTAGGGTGCATTCTTATATATGATCGAATAATTCAATCAAACACTCCATCAACTACCCCATTCAAGAATCTAAATTTAAATTTAACTAATTAGATTAATTCCGTGAATTAAATTACAAAATCAACTTTAGATTATTACTACCCATGCACAAAACATTAGAACTCCATAGAAATTATTCGATTATCATAATCTAATCAAGATTCTGAGAAAATTCATTAAAATCCAATAAATCCATTCGAAATTCGTTTTAATTATCCCAAAGCATAAGAAATCATACATTAAGAATCAAAATCATGTAAAAAATTATTAAAGAACATTTTCTCACCTTGCTTGATGAGAAATCAACTTGAAGATGAATCCCTCTCTTGATTTTCAACAAGAAAAATAGCAAAGATGATGTAGAAATCAAAATCCTTAATCCATAATTGTTTAGAAATAAATAGAGAAGAAATTGAAGTAAAAGTAATTAAGGAATCAAGAAATCTCTAAGTTTTGTTTAGAAGAAAATGAGAAAAAGTTGAGAGAAAACTTAAGAATGTCTTTCTCATATTTTAAAAAAATATAACTGTCAACTTTCTTTTGCTAAAAATAAGAGGGAAAATATATTTTTTTATTTGATTTAATAATCTCCTTTAAAATACTATTTTAGTCCCTTTTTACAAAATTGTCATTATTAATATTTTATCTCTTTTTCAAAATAGTCATCATTTAATTAATATTAAAACAACCCATTTAAAAATATCAAACTCAATTTCATCCCTTACCAAATTCATTAAATATATTTTTCACAAATACTTGTATCAATAAATTTATCGGAAATCAATTTAATTACCTAAATTATTTCTTGAAATTAATTAATTAGCTAAAGCCTAACCAAAAATTCCAACCTGATTCCGATAAATTCACCTGAAACTTCTAGCCCTTTTTTCGGGGTGTTACAAAATACATAGGGTATCGGTACGCAATACCTTAGTATTGGTACTCACACTTTGGGAAATAGTCGTTGGAGGCTGAAATAAAGCAGGGGTATCGGTACACGTAAGGGCATATCGGTAACGATACAGGTTTTCAACACTGGAAAATCATTGTAGTTGAAATTTTCACGCGTATCGGTCCTACTAATTCCGTATCGGTACGGGGCTTTAAAAATGGCTAGTTTGGATATTTAAAAACGTTCAAAGACATGCCAAAAGACTAAAAAAATATTTCAAACTTATTTTCAAGTTGTTTGGACTTTAAATTATTTTTGTAATCTTTTTAATTTAGTCCAAAAAAATTTTTTAATTATTATATCAAAACAAAAATCTTAACAGAATTCAATTGTTTATTCCAATCCAATATATATGTATATACTTGGAAGGCTGAAGGTGATGACCAAAAGTTTTAATAGTTGGCTTTCGTCTTCCTCAGAAATTAGTGCTTTTCAAGATTCGAATCCTGCCTGCTTTATTCCCTTCATATCATATAAATATTACAATATTATGTTGTAAAATGTTAAAAGATTGTCGAATTATTTATAATTTACATTTTCAAATAAATATGGAGATTTAAATTGTCAGACGGTATAAGATAAATAAATATGATGTTGATTTGATTATTTCAGAATTCATAGTTTTCATCGAAAAACTTATTGCATTGTTGTTGTCAGTTAATCCAGGATCTCTTGTTGGATAAATCCAAAATCAGTCATCAATACCCTAAGCTTGACTATATTTAATATGTGAAAACAAAGTAAAAAAGGATAGTGAGTTGGTCTGGTGGTTTGTGTGTTTTATTCCTTTAGTCGTGCACTGTTCAAGCCCCCCAAACAAAATTTTTTTATTATTTTGGTTTTAACCGCATCAGATTTATCATGTGTCGCCATTAGTTTTAGCTACGTGTTTGTATGATAGTCGGCCACATGTCACCGTCTGGAAGGGTATGACAAAATATTTAAAAAAAATCTCTTAACACATGGTAAGTTCAGTCAACACCAGCCGTTGACAGTTAGTTGACTAACAGTTTTCATCAAACGAAAGACATATTTAGACCAAATTGAAACATTGAGAGGTTGTTTACTCTAAAAAAGAATAAGAGATCAAATGACAAAACATACAAACGTTGAGGTATCTTTTAACATTTTACCTAGAACTAAAATCATTATATATCCTAATTTAGAAAGATATGTATTTGGAAATAAATAGTTTTAATTATAAAGATCTTTGACTTAATTCACTCTCATCAGTATATGTAAGAATTGAATTCAGATTACCACAAGTGAATCTCCAAAAATATCTCATAATAAAAACACGTATCCAAATTCCTTCTCATTTTAATACAAGGTTTACAGTCTTAAATCTCTTTCCACCTATAAATCAATAGATATTGAGCGCTTAAGCATGTTCGATTTTACATCCTCCTATATACTATATCAATAACATAATAATCGTATTAAATTCAATAGAAGAAACTCTAATCTTGAACCTTTTAAATGTTAGGATACATATAATTTACCGTTTGTATTTGACAAGGACAATGCCACCTGGTGGAGAAATTATTTTATGGACTCGGCTCACCACATCATTCATGGTCTCTATCCACTAAAAATTAGCCACATATTTTTTCATGTCAATAATCCATTCATAATCAACTTCTATGTAACCACACACTTCCTATTTACATGGCATAAAAAGGTGAAGATTCATCTTTGGAAAAAAAATATGACATAGAAAAAAATTATGTGACTGATTTTTAGTGGACGGGGACATGGATGACGTGACAGGCCGGGATCATATAATAATTTTTTCACCTGGTAGCTTGGGGTCTTGGGGTGTTCGTTGACACCCACTTCTTTTTTTTTTTAAATCTTTTACATAATTTATATATAAAAGTATTATAAAAAACAAAATGACAATGGTTTTTAAATAATGGGTTTTGCTATACACATCCCTAAGGGTTGCATATAAGAATTATACGATTCTTATTATTAATGCTTATTTTACTTTTTAATGGATTATATTAGAATGTAATTAATTACATTCCTAAAAAATTAAACATTATTATTTTAGGGTGTTTAATGTAATTAATAATCATGTAAAATAGTTTAGGGTTTTAGGGTTTATTAGTTAGTGTTTTATGATTCATGGTTTATGATTTTTAGTGTTTAGGGTTTATGGTTTTAGAGATTTTGGGTTTAGAGTTTAGGGTTTAGTTGTTAGGATTTAGGTTTATGATTTTTAGGTGTTAGGGGTTAGAGGTCAAGGGTTATGGTTTAGGGTTTAATTACATTAAACACTCTAAATTAATGATTTTTATTTTTTTTAAGAATGTAATTAATTATATTCTAATAGATTTAATTGAAAAGTAACATAAACATTAATGATAGGAATCTAGTAGTTCTTATATGCAGCCCTTAGGGTTGTGTATAACAAAACCTTTTTTTTATCAAGTAATATTACAATAATATTATCAAGACAAATACCTAAATTCAAACCCATAAAAAAATAAAACGGATGAACATTCATGACTGTCAAACCAATTAGGAATAAAGTCAAAAAACACCCCCAACGTTTGATTAAATATTCATTTTGGCCCCTATTCTTTTTTGGAGCAATTCAATCCTCAACGTTTCATTTTGGGTTAAAATGGCCCCTATGTGGATGAAAATTGTTAGAAAACTGACGGTAAACAGTTTGAAATGACTTGACAGAATGATAAGTCAACATAAAAAATTATTTTATATTTTATATAATTTTATAAAATTATTTTTTGATTGATTTAACATTTTTTCAAGTCAATATATTTGTCTATACGATACTCTCATGTCAGCGTGCACTGGCATTTAGGTTTGTCACGACATTTTAAGCCATTTACCATTAGCTGACTAACAGTTTTCATCCGCAGAGTGGTCATTTTGACCCAAAATGAAACGTTGAGGGTTGAATTGCTCCAAAAAACAGGGGCCAAAGTGACTATTTTATCAAACGTTAGGGGCATTTTTTGACTTTACGCCAACCAATTAGTGTATCTCAACTTTCAATCCCTTATTGTTGTTATGTTAAGATTAACAAGGTTGGAACAAAGGTTTTTTCAGCATTATTTGTAGGATTAAAAAAATTAACGTTTGGTTTAGTGGTCAGAGATATTATCATCTGCCCTTGAATAGTAAAAGTTGTCAGCTTATGGTGTATATAATGTGATGTGATCCTATCAGAGTATGCGAGTTATACCAAATAAAATATATTTGATGATTTTTTATTTGTAAATTCATACATGTGGAACAAGGAATGTCACATGTATTAATAATATAGATATAAGAATTTACTTTTAGGATTTATTATTGTCATAAACCCCTAACGCCTAAAAATTATAAATCTAAATCCTAACCATAAAACAATAAACCCTAAATCATAAATTCCTAAAACCCTAAAAACCATAAAATCATAAGCTATAAATCCTAAAAACCCTAAATCATAAACACCTAAATCCTAAAACCTTAAACTATTTTATATGGTTATTACATTAAACACCCTAAATTAATAATGTTTAATTTTTCTAAAAATATAATTGATTGCATTCTAATATAAACCATTAAAAAGTAAAATAAACATTAATGATAAGAATCTAGTTCTTTTATGTCGCCGTTAGGGCTGTGTATAGTAAAACCCTACAAAAATAAGGGATCGAAAGGTTTTAGGAATTAAGAATATGAATGGAAGGAAATACCCAAAATGGCTTTTCTTTTAATTTTTTATATTCAGTTTAGGTAAACAACATCAAATAACATTAAATTTTAGTCGTTGTATCGTTTGTATAACTAAACAGGATTTTCAATTTGTTCAATCACAACACTAAATTTTGATTTTAGCTTCAGTTATACCACTGGATCGTTAACTTGATAATGGCATGATGACATGGACAAAACAATGTCGTTCTATTACGGCTATTGATGCAAAAAGACGTCTTTTTAGGCATTGAACCTTATGAGTGTACTTTAAAAATATTTTATTTTTGTCACCGAACATTCTAACCACGGCTACTAGCCAATCGTCGCTCGTCACCGATCACCATTCGTTACAAGATTGGTATAAAAAGTTCGTATTTTACTCATCTTTCTTTCCCCAGTGTCGCAACATTTTTTAAGGGTCCCGACAGTTTTTTTAAAATAAAACCAAAACAACGGAGTTGCCACCAATCTTTTTTTAAAAGGTATTATTGGATCACCTAAAAATGGGTCATTTTAATAAAATCATTTTTATTTTATTAAAACAACAGTTTTGGTCTACAAAAACTCAAAAACGGGTTTGGGAGTCGGTTACGTGTGGGGAAGGGTTAGCACCCCTACGACGCCCAAAAAATGGTACCTTGTTGGTTACAAAAGGTTTTAAAGTCGAATTTTGCGAATCGATGTAAAGCTTAAATTATTGTCCGTTCATAAGTTTAATTTTACTTTAACGGCCTTACTATTCGAAAATGAACTCTAATCACCGCCAACACTCCTGGCGCTAACCCGTCATTTCCGCTTAGTAAGACACCGCATTACTTTAATTTCACTTTTTAACAAACAAATAAATAAACCTGATTTGTTGAAGATTTTTATTTATTCTAAGTTAAAACTTATTAATCCTAAAAAGGGTCTAAGTATTTTTCCTATTTGAGGATTTAAATTTTATTAAGCATGTTTTATTTTTTTGTGAAGTAAGTTTTATTACAAAGAAGTCTCTATCTAAGGCTTGAAAGTAAGTTTTATTACAAAGAAGTCTCTATCTAAGGCTTGAAGAATCTATTCCTAAAGCCAACTTAATACTAAACAAACGAAAGCAACACAAGAAAAGAAAAGAAAAAGACAATTTAACTCGAAGTTTTTTAATGGGCTTGGTTCAGTTTTATTTTATTCAGAAAAGACTTTTATTATTTAAATTTAAAAACCCATCTTTTATTTTTGAGTTTATTTGAAGAGAGATTTTTTGTTTGCTTTTATTCTTTTTTATATTCGAGAAGTTTTTTATAATTTGAAAAGGTTTTTATTCTTTTTTGTTTTTAAGCTTTTTTATTTGAAATGATATTTTCTTTTTATGTTTTATAGCTTTTTTATTCAAAATGTTATTTCCTTTTTGTGTTTTAAAGCTTTTTTTGTTTAAATATTTCGCTACTTTTCTTTTTAAGCTTTTTGATAATTTTGGAAAAGAATTTTATTTTAGAAGGGATGTTTATGATCTTGTATTTTCAAAAAAAATGGTTAGTTTATTTAAAAAAAAACTTTGTTGTTTTTATATTTTTTAAAAGGATTTTATTTTAATTTTTTAAAGGTAAAAGCCTTACTTTTAAATTTAAAGAAATACTCCCTAAAAAGGATTTATTTTGCTTTCTTGTTTTTTTACATTTAAAAAAAATCTCTTTTATTTAAAAAAAGACCAAAATTAGAAGAAACTAAATGTGGTTATGGTAATTAAGTGATGGTTTTATGATGATTTTAATATTTATTTTCGGATCAAAAGAAATATAAGAAATGTGGTTTTAATGAAGGGAATTGTCCCAATATCTTTTAGGTATAAAATCCCTTTTTATTCACAAACACAATTTTCTCATCTTTTAAAGATTAAGTGGATCAAACACCCTCTCTATAAAAAAACACATGTTCTTAACAAGAACCAAGAGAAGAACAATGGGGAGAAACCACCGTGTCGGGCGCCATCCGCCAGCACCGGTTGTCGCTTGTCGGCAGTGGTTCCTTTATATTATATTTTTTCGAACCAAAACAACCACATAAACACTAAACAATAGAATATTAACAAAAAAAAGATCAAAACCTCCAAACCAACAACAATTGCATCCTAAAAAAGTATTAACCAAAAAAAATAAAATAAATATATTTGAAATGAAAGAAAAGAAAGAAGAAAATTATACCAAAACGTGGAGAAATGCTTGCTTCTTGTTTCAAAGATTCAAACCCAAAACGCTGCTAATTACACTTGTTTTTCCAGAATTTCTATGTTTTTTTTTTCTCTTTTTCTTGGTGTGTACAATAATGGTGAAAATGGGGTTTTTTATAGGGTTATAGGGCTTGAATTACAAGGCATAAATCGGATTCTTAACCCTAAATTCGAGCCAAAATCAGATAAAGGACTTGATTTTTGGTTGAATTCCAAAAATAATCTGATTTGACTCGGATTTGGGGATAAATTTACTCTTAATGTCGAGCTAGGGTTTGACCATTCTTCCTCTCGATTTGCAAGTGACCGGCGACGGGGATGGGCGGCGTCGGTGGCGTTGGAACGGCAAGGGTGCGGTAGTCCTTCTGATTCCCTCATCGGCGACAGCCGCGACGTAGGGATGGCGGCGTCGGTGGTGTTGGAACGGAAAGGGTGCGACAGTCCTTCCGAAACGTGAAGAAATGCTTGCTTCTTGTTTCAAAGATTAAATGGTTCCTTTTTTTGCCTGATCCAATCTGGTCCCTTGATTCCTAATACACTAAATCCAATGGTTCTTGTTTAAACCTGAAAACAAAAGATTAAATAGGTTAGTTTGGGCCCTTTTATTTAATTTAAAATGGGTTCTTATTATTTTTATTATTATTTTTAAGGAATGGGCTCTACAAATTAAAAATAGACCCTTTAAATTTATGGTGGATTTAAAAAGTGGGTTTTAAAAAAACTCTTTATCTATTATGGGATAGGTCCTTATTTATTTTAAAGGGAGAGTTTTTGTTTCTTTTTATTTCTTTTTCTTTTTTAAAAAAACCATTATTAATAAAAAATAGGGTGAAAATTAGTGACAACAGCTGCCCTTTCTTTCCTTATTCCAGTAGAACAGGGATAGAGCAAAGAACAAAATGCACTAATTTTCACCGATTGCAAACAAGGTTCCATTCTCCTTGTGCCTGAATGGATATGCGAGTTCTATTCTCCCCATGCTCGAATAGACTGGTTCTATTCTCCTTATGCCTGAACAAATAGACGTGTTCTATTTTCCATATGCTCGAATAGATGAGCAAGGTTCCATTCTCCTTACGCCAGAACGGATAGGCAGGTTCTATCCTTCAAGTGCTCGAATAGATGACCAGGGTTCCATTCTCCTTATGCCTGAACGGATAGACGGGTTTTATTCTCCATATGCCCGAATAAATGAGCAAGGTTTCATTCTCTTTATGCCTAAACGGATAGACGGGTTCTATTATCCATATGCCCGAATAGATGAGCAATGTTTCATTCTCCTTACGCCTAAACGGATAGGCAGGTTCTTTTGCTAAAGAGTTTCTACATTCCTGTAATATGATCCAATTATGTTGCGCATGCCTCTGAAGATGTCTAAAACATGAATGCATGCTAAGTTTTAATATCTTTCTTAGCTTGTTTTAATCTAGACAAACGTCCATCTTCACTGTCTTTGTTATTCGCATTCTTAGTATCTCTTTTCTTCATCAAACGATCGTCTTCTGCTTCACCAATCTTTGAATGGTAGTTTTCTTCTTCACTATTCCCATTCTTTGTATCTCTTTGCTTATTGAAAAACATACTCTTTCGGACATTCAATTATCATTGTAGTTGATACATCAGTATTGTGTGAGTGAGTTTCAAGCAATATTGTGTATGAAAAAGCCCTTTTGAGGATCTTCATGAATTCCCGTAAAACATCATCGAATGATACGGTATTTTAACCTTTTTCTTTCCAGGCTTATTACCAAAACTGTTGGGTATCAATTGCCCCTGATCATAACATGCCCCACATTCGAGGCTTAACAAGAGACCATGTCATAGACCCCATGTTCTTAAATTATTTCCAGAGTAATACACTAAAATCTCTTGCATATTTTAATGATGTCTAAACCAAAATGACCCTTAACCAAGTAAAAGACGTTCATGTAAAGGGGGCAATCAAAGAAGATAGGCTTAAAAGAAGAATTTCATTAACATTGTGGAAAACATGAAAGAAAAGTACAAAAGGAAGGTCAAAAGACAAGTATCCATATATCAAAAGTTCGAACTTTCCTCGAAACAACCTCGAGTGATGCCTTTGTCGAGAAAATTTCGTCCACTACAACAATGAATGAAGATATAAAATTCTGTCCGAATAGCCAAGTCTTTGAAGGGATTATTTGTTGTCTGTAATAATTCGAGCCGCCCATTGCGGGTTTTCAACTCGAATCCTCCTTTGGTTTTAAGACTCCCTTTACGGGTTTTCATCTTGAACCCTTCCTTTTTTAGCGCCCTTTACGGGTTTTCACTATTCTTTTCTTTTCCTTTTTTTTCTTCTTCGTCATTTCATGCGTAGTATTTCTTGACTGAATCAGAGTTCACTAGATTCTTGAGCTCATCTCCACCCATTTCAGCCAGAATTAGCCCCCTCCATCGAAAGCTTTTGATACCACATACGGCCCCTCCCAATTTGGTGCCCATTTTCCTCGTGAATCCTTTTGGATTGATGACATCTTCTTTAGCACGATATCGCCTTCCCTAAATTTCCTCGGGTAGACCTTCTTGTCGTATGCTCGTATCATTCTTCTTTGATACATCTGGCCGTGGAAAATTGCTTTCAACCTCTTTTTATCAATGAGGTTTAACTGGTCATATCTTGTTGAATTCATTCGGACTCCTCTAGTTTTGCCTCCATCAAAATACGGAGTGAAGGGACTTCAACTTCAATTGGCAGCATAGCCTCTATTCCATATACTAATGAATATGGTGTTGCCCCAGTGGAAGTTCGTACAGCCGTTCTATAAGCATACAATGCGAATGGCAAATTCTCATGCCAATCAGTGTAAGTGTCAGCCATCTTCATGACTATTTTCTTGATGATCTTATTTGTAGCTTCGACAGCCCCATTCATCTTTGGGCGATATGTTACCGAATTATGGTGTTTGATCTGGAAGTGTTCACAAACCCCGTCTATTATCTTGTTATTCAAATTGAATGCATTATCGATGATGATTTTCTCCGGTAAGCCATAGTGACAAATGATCTATTTTTTCAAAAATTTACAAACAACCGACCTGGTGACATTCGCATATGAGGTTGTTTCTACCCATTTTGTGAAGTAGTCAATGGCTACTAAGATGAACCTGTGGCTGTTTGAGGCTTTAGGGTAAATCTGGCCAATTACATCCATGCCCCACATTGAGAAGGGTCATAGGGTAGTCATGACATGAAGTGGTAGAGGAGGTGCATGAATCTTGTCAGTATATACCTGGCACTTGTTACATCTACGGGCATAATCGATGCAATCTGTTTCCATAGTGGACCAATAATATCCAAAGTGCATAATTCTCCTAGCCATAGTAAAGCCACTAGGGTGAGTCCCACAAACCCCTTCATGCACTTCTTCCAAGATCGTTTGAGCTTCTTTAGCGCTACGCATCTTAATATCACTTTATCTCGACTCTTTTTATATAGAACCTCGCCATCAAAGACGTAGCCCGCGGCTAATTTCCTAATTGTTTTCTTATCATTTTTAGTTGCCCGTAATGGATATTCTTGAGTTTTCATATACTATAAAATGTCATGGTACCATGGGAGACCATCAGCTTCTTCTTCCAAATTGTAACAATAGACCGGTGATTCTAACATTTGCACCTTGATTGGTATTATTTCAGTATCTTCACTAGCCTTGAACATGGCAGTCATAGTAGCGAGGGCATCAACCATCTAATTATCCTATCTCGGGAGATACTTAAAGGTGATTTTGTCGAACTCCTTGATTAGTTCAATAACTAACGAATGATATTTGATTAATTTTGCATCCTTAGTCTTCCACTCTCTGCGGATCTGGTAAATGACCAGTGCAGAATCTCTGAAAACTCTTAAAACTTTGATATTTCTTTCAATAGCTGCTTGCAAACCCAATAGACAAGCTTCGTATTCAGCCATGTTATTGGTGCATAAGAATTTTAACCGACAAGATAAAGGGTAGTAATTCCCTTCTGGTGAAACTAAAACTACCCCAATGCCACGTCTCAATGCATTTACAGCTCTATAAAAGTTCATTACCCAAGATTCCTCTGAACTATTATCCTCGTCAATCGAAATGCACATTAGTTCTTCATCACAAAAATTAAATTTCAGGGCCTCGTAATCTTCGAAAGCGTGACTTGCCAAAAACTCTGCTATTGCACCCCCCTTTTATTGCTTTCTGGCTCACATATTGGATGTCAAATTCTGAAAGTAAAATTTGCCAACGAGCCATTTTTCCTGATAAGGTTGGTGCCTCTATCATGTATTTCAAGGGATCTAACTTCGATATCGGCCATGTGGTATGGTATAACATGTATTGCCTAAGCCTCTTGGCTGTCTATATCAAAACGTAACACTGTTTTTCAATTGGAGAATATCTGGTTTCACAATCTGTGAACCTCTTACTTAGATAATAGATTGTTATTTCTTTCCTCCCGGTTTCATCATGTTGCCCCAATACACATCTCATTGAGTTTTCGTGAATGGTTAAGTACAAGATCAGGGGCTTCCACAGAACACGTGGCACCAAAATAGGTGGGTTCGTCAACTGCCTTTTAATCTTCTCTAAGGCCACTTGACATTCTTCATTCCATGTTCATGGATTATTTTTTGAAGCAATTTAAATACAGGGCTGCATTTTCTGTTAATTGGGAGATAAAATGGGCAATGTGATTTAACCTTCCGAGGAATCCTCGAACCTCTTTTTGTGCTCGAGGTGGAGAAAGTTCTTGTATGGCCTTAACTTTGTCTGGATCGACTTCAATGCCCTTCTCACTCACAACAAATCCTAGCAACTTTCCCGATCGCACTCCAAAAGTGCATTTGGACGGATTGAGTCTTAACTGGAATTTTTTCAACCTCTTAAAAAGTTTTTCCAAGTTTTTGATATGTTCCTCTTCTGATCGGGATTTAGGTATCATATCATCAACATATACCTCTATCTCTTTGTGCATCATGTCATGGAACAAGGTTACCATGGCACGTTGGTAGGTTGCCCCTGCATTCTTTAAACCAAAAGGCATGACTTTGTAACAAAAGGTTCCCCACCATGTTACGAATGTTGTTTTATTCATATCTTCTGGCCACATTTTGATTTGGTTGTACCCTGAGAATCCATCCATGAAAGAGAAAAGAGAATACCCTATTGTATTATCCACCAAAGTGTCAATGTGCGGAAATGGGAAGTTATCTTTAGGGTTTGCCCTATTAAGGTCTCGATAATCAATACACATTCGTACTTTCCCACCTTTTTTCAGAACTGGGACAATGTTAGTCACCCATTCAGAATATTTAACCACCTCGAGGAAACCGACGTCATACTGCCTTTTCACTTTATCCCTAATTTTTAAGAGTATATCATGCTTCATCCTTCTTAGCTTTTGTTGCACAGGCTTGCATTCGGGCCTGATGAGAAGTTGATGCATAACAATGTCAGTGTCTAAACCAGGCATGTCTTGATATGACCAGGCGAAAATGTCATTATATTCTTGTAGGAGCTTGATCAACTTGTTTCGAGTCTCAGTGGTGACAAAAGTGTCGATCTTCACCTCACGCCTATCTTCTTCAGACCCGAGATTCAGAACTTCTAATTCCTCATCGTAAGGCATGATTTGCTTCTCTTTGCTTTCTAACATCATGAGCACCTCGTTAGGCAGTTCATATTCTTCTTTATCTTTGCAGCCTTCGACCTCTTCTAAACACATGGGCAACTCGAAGTCAATTTCTAAATCAAATTCAGAGTTATCTGTACCGTTGATATATGGAAACCTAAAAAATGGAATATATATGTATACAAAAAAATGAAAAGTCAAACAAAAGAATGATGATTTTTTATTTTGGTTTTTACTTTAATTTGCTTTGGGTTTTATTTATGGTGTTTTAGTTAAAAAAGAAAATCTTCCACATAAGGTTTATTGGAAAAACATCTTTTATAGATATAAGAACCATAATGGTTTTTTGACATTTGACACTTAACAGGAGATCTCTAATGCCTTTGGTTCTAAGGCAAAAGAGTTAGTTTCGAGCATTACTCTTTGGATGACCTAAAAGCTATAGGAATTTTCTCCACAATCTGGTTGTTCAGCTCCGAACAGGGGTGTATCATGGAAAGGTACTTGTTTCCCTCATCCTCCTCTAATATGGCATTAATGTTCAGCTCTTCAAAAGCTTTCTCGAGCTCTTTCTTTCCTTTTCCCTCCTCATCATTTGTAGTTTCGAGATTCATGATGCCTCCTGACCTGAAACTGTGACAGATATGTGGGGATGTCATTGGCTCCCATTTAATTTCTTCTCCGTTTTGTCTTACTTTCTTTCTTTCCTGCCTCTCTCTTATCGCTGCTCTTCTCTATATTGGGTTGGGCTTGTAGCCTAAGCTAAACCAATCTCTTTTTTCAAGGATCATCACGGGGTATTGTCTCCCCTGAAGCTGCTTGCCAAGGTGATACGGAAGCTAGGATCCAAGAATTACCTCAAAATCTAGGAACCCTTAGATCACAATTAATCTAGCAAACTCACTAATATGATCTGAGAAAACCCCAAACTCCACATTCAGCAAACCAATAATAAAGCATGAACTTGTTATAGAAAACGAGATAGGATGAATTTAATGGTGGCGGTGTTGGATAGATTTGTCCTTGGCACCCTCCTAATCGCAATTGAATAGGCAAACACCTACAAACAGCACGAATCTCTCTGATGAATGGATGATGACGAGATAGATGTTGTAGGATATTTTGTCCTCGGCACCCTCTTAGACGCGATTATCTAAGCAATCAACCTCAAGCGGCTCTAACTCACCCTCCTAGATGCAATTACCTAGGCAAGCAAGAGTGTGAAGATGATCTCCATTACAAGAACTTGACGAACTTACGTTGAATAAGACTTCTGATACGAAAAATAACAAGGCAAATCTATCTACCTTGAAAATAAAATGGCCCATGGCCAAAGGTTTTTGCAACTCATAAATTCATGATGTGTTCCTATTAGTGAAGCAAATATGCCTTTAAATAGGCTACAAATAAAGAGTTCAACTTAACTTAGGAAAAGTAAAGATAATAATAAAACAAATAAACATATTTTATCTAACCTAAAAAACTAATAAATAAATAACAAATCTAATCCTAAATCATCTAAATATCTTCGTAAAGAATCCTAGATTAAATTTAAGTACAAATAATCAATAAAATTATTGAAAATTCGTAATAAATAATATTTCCCGTGATAAAATCGTATAGAGATTTCTGCTCGCACAGTCTTCACTAAAATGGACATAACTTGAGATCCCAATGTCGGATTGATGCGTTTCAAGATGCGTTGGAAAGCTAAGAGAAAGACGAATATGTTTGAAGAAGACATGTAGACTCAGAAGTACCCGGATCCCATCCGAAAATTCGATGCAAGTCGGCAGAAATTCCAGACTTATAAAACAGCTTCAACTCTTTGGCTACAATGCATCATTTTAGCCCCCCATACATGTATCATTCTCCCCTGTTGAAAACGATTCGTCCCGAATCTTAAGAGTCTCTTGAGATGTCTCCAGGAATGAAATATTAAAACTAGGATCTATATAGAGAATTATATATTTTTTCTTTTTTCTTAACTACTAAAACAACAGTAAAAGATAATTGTTTCAAACACCTAAACCAAGGCTCTGATTACCAATTGATACGGAAGCTAGGATCCAAGAATTACCTCAAAAAATCTAGGAACCCTCTAGATCACAATTAATCTAGCAAACTCACTAATATGATCCGAGAAAACCCCAAACTCCACGTTCAGCAAACCGATAATAAAGCATGATCTTGATGTAGAAAATGAGATAGGATGAATTTGATGGTGGCGGTGTTGGATAGATTTGTCCTTGGCACCCTCCTAATCGCAATTGAATAGACAAACACCTGCAAACGGCACGAATCTCTCCGATGAATGGATGATGACGAGATAGATGTTGTAGGATATTTTGTCCTCGACAACCTCTTAGACGATATTATCTAAGCAAGCAACCTCAAGCGGCTCTAACCCACCTTCCTAGATGCAATTACCTAGGCAAGCAAGAGTGCGAAGATGATCTCCATTACAAGAACTTGACGAACTTACATTGAATAAGACTTCTGATACGAAAAATAACAAGGCAAATCTATCTACCTTGAAAATAAAATGGCCCGTGGCCAAAGGTTTTTGCAACTCATAAATTCATGATGTGTTCTTATTAGTGAAGCAAATATGCCTTTAAATAGGCTACAAATGAAGAGTTCAACTTAAATTAGGAAAAGTAAAGATAATAATAAAACAAATAAACATATTTTATCTAACCTAAAAAACTAATAAATAAATAACAAATCTAATCCTAAATCACCTAAATATCTTCGTAAAGAAACCTAGATTAAATTTAAGTACAAATAATCAATAAAATTATTGAAAATTCGTAATAAATAATATTTCCCGTGATAAAATCGTATAGAGATTTCTGCTCGCACAGTCTTCACTAAAATGGACATAACTTGAGATCCCGATGTTGGATTGATGCGTTTCAAGATGCGTTGGAAAGCTAAGAGAAAGACGAATATGTTTGAAGAAGACATGTAGACTCAGAAGTGCCCAGATCCCATCCGAAAATTCGATGCAAGTCGGCTCAAATTCCAGACTTATAAAACAGCTTCAACTCTTTGGATACAATGCATCATTTTAGCCCCCCATACATGTATCACAAGGTTTTTTTCGGCCTTTGCCCCTTTTTCCCAGAGTCTGCTTGACTTGCATCTTTGCGTTATTTGACAATTTCGACTCAGGGACCTTGTTTCCTTTAGCGACAAAGGTAGCACTAACGAGATCAAATGTCCTAAAATGACACACGAGTGTGCCTTCATCTGTTTCTACATAAGGGGCGCCAGTTGATACATAGGCGATGATATATTCTTCAGCTCCGACTATCACTAGCTGGCCATCAACTATGAATTTCAACTTCTGATGCAAAGTGGAGGGAACATCCCCTACAGTGTGGATCCAAGGGCGCCCCAGTAGGTAGCTATAGGTTGGCTTGATGTCCATCACCACGAAGTCTATTTCAAAAGTAGATGGGGCAATTTGTAGGGGTATCTCTATTTTCCCCAAAATATCCCTTTAGGTTCCATCGAATGCTCTCACAGTATTTTGGTATGCAGTCACGTAAGAGCGGTCAACCGACAACTTTTTTAAGGTATCCAAAGGTAGTACATTCAACGCTAACCCATTATCAATAAGAACCCCTGGCAGCAAGTGCCCCTTGCATCTAGCAGAGATATGAAGGGCTTTGTAGGATCCCCTTCCAGTTGCCAGAATTTCTTCGTCATTGAATGTGATGAAATTATTCAGTGCAATATTGCTAACCAACTTGTCCATCTTGTCAGTCGTTATCTCTTTTGAAATAAAAGTCTGATTCAGGATCTTTAAAAGGGCGTCACGGTGGCCCTCCGAACTCAACAATATAGATAGCATTGAAATTCTTGCTGGGAGTTTGTGGAGCTGCTCCACCACACTGTACTCACTATGTTTGAGTATCTTTAAAAATTCCTGAGCCTCCGATTCTTTCACTGGCTCTAGGTGAGTCCTGGGTTTCTCCATAAAGAAATCTTTTTCTCTATCAGGTTTTTCAATTGTTATCTTCCTCTGGGTGGCATCCCTATCTTCAGCCTCTGGTGGTGAGTAACATCTTCTACTTCTTGTAAAATTATCTACCTGATTGACCGGTTCTTCTTCTTTTCCTTCTCCACCTGATATATTTTCTGGGGCCGTTACCGAGCAAGCGTAATTCCAAGGCACTTGCTTTTGTCCTTGTATAGAAAAGGGGTAGGTGCCTTTATAACCAGCTTCGAAATTGTTCCCTTCTCAGGTTTAGTAATTCTAACCTTGGTCTTAATTACTACGTGCTTTATTCTTGCATAGTTCTTTCTTGCAGGGATTTCATTTGAGGCGCATACATTCAACGTACAACTCTTTTCCTTCTCTTCAAAGAACTCTAGTTCTTTGTTGTCCATCTTGTCTTGGACTAAACTCTTGAATTCAAAACAGTTTTGAATTTCATGTCCTCCCTCTTGATGGTACTCGCAGAAAAACTTACCATCATCCTTCAACTTCCACGTCTTGTTTCTTAGTAGTCCAACCTTCACCATTTGGGCCCATACACATGCCATAGGTGCCATAACTTCTTCAACATATTCCTTAACCATATTGCCTTCATCCTTGTCCACTGTATTCACTTCAGTCTTCTGGTGGTTAGGCAATGGGTTATCTTTCGCGTCTGAAGTATCGAAAGATAACATGCCTGATTTCCGTAGATCATCTACTACCCTTTTGAAGCCAGTGCAGTTCTTAATAGTATACTCCCTATTCCCAGCGTGGTATTTGCATTGAGCCTTCTCATCATACCATGGTGGGTATGGAGGAGAAAAGGGAAGAACGTATCGTGGTACCACCATCCGTGCTTCAACTAATTCAAAGAATAACTCAGCATACGTCATTGAGATAGGAGAAAAATATGGCTTCTTATTCCCTTAGTATTTTCGTTCATCTTTTGGCAGATTTAAAGCCACAGGATTGGTATTTTGGGTAACAGGCTTATTAAGGACTACCTCTTTTGAATAATTAGGATTGTAAACACCTGTCATACTGAATTCATTATCTTTTTTCTTATATGGTTTCTTCATCTCTCCTCCATCGAGCTTCCTGCTCTTAACAGCTGCCAAAATCAGTTCCCCGTGCATTAACATGTCTGCAAAACTCTTCATCGCATGATTGATCATACGATCATAGAAAATACTTTAAGGGTGTCCATAAATATGAGTGTTATCTCACTTTCTAGTAGTGGTGGCTGAACTTGAGCGGCCACATCATTTTATAAGTACATCGATATTCTGCGACAATACATGGTCAGATGAGCCTTGGGACATGTAGTCCCATCGTATTTATCGAAGTTAGGGGTCTTAAACTTCAGAGGAATTGTCAAGTTGGATACCAGACTCAGGTCTCTAGCATCTATGCCTCTATGGGTGTTCCCTTCTTGGAAGGTCCTAATGATCTTCTCTAATTTGTCACAGCGATCTTCAAGTTTTTTGTTCATGTTGACCTTATCAACAATTTCATCAAGGTCCAGAACCTCATGATCATGCACTACCCCCAAGGTTGACCATTGGTTCAGTTTGTGCGCGAGCAGAAGATTCTGCAAAGTTGAACGTGTATTTGGCCTTGAACGGGGAGGTCCTACTTGGTATCCCGGGGTGAATCACCTGAAATTGTGGTAAAGTGTTAACATTTTCTGGGTTATCTTGAGCATCAGGGTCTCTGAACCCAAACATGGCCGCAATCTGACCAACAGTCTTCCTGTGCGCCAATTCAATCTCATGTTTCAAGTCACTCTCAATTTTATTCAGCCTGTCCTAAGTACTCTTGTGGTTGATTTCGAGAGATGTCATTCTGTCTTCAATACTTTTGTCTATTGCTCTAGTTTTGGAATGAGTACAGTACTTGTGAGTTGCTATTTTGAATTTTCTGTTTGGGTAAATTATTTCGATTAAAATCTTATGGTATGTATATATATGCAACGATATTAATCTAACGCAAAACAAACAAAGAAATACAAAAATGAAGAATGCATGAATGTAAACAAAGGGTCATTGATTCCATAAAGTAATTGCTCAAAGAACGAACTCTTTATTGGATGGAAAGATCTTTATTACAATAACTCCTTATTTTTTTCTACAAATATCTTTCTACTCGGATGCCTAATTCCTTCATTTCATTTATCAGCCATATGAGTCTTGGTCTCACCTCACCAACTGGCCTGACATACTGGCAGAGAGTTGTAGCTTCAGTAGCTAACATCTTTACATGCTTAGCCACGTCTTGTATCTGGGTCATGATGCTTTTGTTAAATTCATCTCGTTCTTGGAACTCTCTAGTATTGTCCCTAAGCCAAGTAAACCAATAGTCATTGCCCCCTTCATTGATATCTTCGAGAACTAGAATCCTCGTCATGTACTCCTGAATAATGCCTTTCATAGCTCCTACTTGTCTCTTTAATGTGTTATTCTCGCTCAAACTAGCCTGAAGTTTGATATAAGTATGATGATTCTGGAGCTTGTGCAGCGAATGATTCAAGTCTGCTACCTTGGCTTGCAACGAAAGCTTGGCTCTGCTTCAGCTTCTTATCTGTCTCATCACATACCGTCTGCAACTCAAACAGACGGACTTTGTTGTCATGGGCATTCCTCTTCTATGCAGCCACATTTTCTTTTTCTTTTTCGAGGGCCCGCTTGTTATTTTCTTTCTCAACTACTTGTTTCCCTCTCTTCTTCTCATCCATCAGCAATCGTTTATATTTTTCAACTTCTTTTTTGCCACGCTTCTTTTCTTTTCCCACGACCTGCTCAATTTCTTGCCTCTATTGCTCTGGAGTCTTCCTCAAATCAACATTTCGAACTGTAGCCTGAAATTTGAGAAAATTCACCCTCTAAATTTCAAATTTTGCTTCAAGGTCTTTATACATCTTTATTACCTGATCTGTCTCTCCTTTATACTTATCCACATCTAAGCTCGCCTCGAATAAGTCCTTCGTATGCTAGCTTTGCAAGTTTTTAATCTCAGCCTTGGCCGTTTTCAACTCGACTCTCAGAATATCAGCTTCAGACGAGATCACCTTCAAATGTTCTTCCAAGGGTTTAGCCTGCCCTAGAGTAGGTGGTAAAAATTTGCCATTCACCCTGACATGTCTCCACACATCGTAATCGGGGGTGAACATACATTGACTGTCGTGCTCTATTTCTATGAGGTAGCAATGCTTCCATGAATCGTTGATGGTTTGGATCTTTTCTCTGAACTCCTCTTGGAACTCGAATTCTGATAAGTCAAGACCTGTAGTGAAGGGGACAAACTGTCGAGAGCCATACTGTCGCGACACTAACAAGTGGGCACAACCAATTCCACTCCATAGGCCTAACAACATTAAATAATCATAATCCCCACACCTGTACAACACCTTGGTGCGGCCCATATATAGAACTCTACATACGATGTTCTGATCTTGGCAATCCCGGAAGATATCAACCCACTTGTTCTTCTTAGCTACCGGCCACTTCTTTGCCAAAAATTCTCGGAGTGGAGAAAAGTTTGGGGAGTGTATATTAGGCAAGGCTAGGGTCAGACACTTCTAGAAATGGCTAAGGGCCCAAACCTATAGCAAAGGTGCACATCCTCTAAAATGTACACCTTCTAGCTTTCGGCATGCGTTCAAAGAGATAAATGTTTCTGCTAGTACAGCTGGCACTAGGTTGGTTTCCCTTTTCAACTGCTCAAAGAAATCTAGCATGGCCACATTGATATTGCCCAATACCATTGGAAAGATGACCAAGTCGTAAATCGCTATTGCCAAGAGATTTGCTCTCTTTTCCTTATCTGGATGAGTGGGAATTATGTTTTGGATGCTCCACCAAGGGAATGAAAAGCTACCCCCTCATTTATGTATCAGTTCTTTTACCCAACCATCCTCAATGTCAGCAAAAAATTTGAGCCTCAAGTGAGCATTCTTGTTCTTAAGAGGTTTAGCATAGACTCGGTCCTTCTTCACCTTGCGTAGGTTGAAAAACACAAAATACTCATCAAATGTACGTATCATATCTTCACCATTAAAAGTAAAACAATGGTACCCAGGATTCCAGAACTGAATCAATGCTTTGAGGAATGATTCATCCACCTTCACATGAAGTAGATATGCTATGTCGCCGTAGGTATCAAAGAGCAATTGCTTTGTTGTATGGTCAAAACGGCCTCATATCTCTTGCAACTCGTGTACATTGTTCTGTATGACACTTATATGGGCATACTCTGATATTGTCTCGTGATCAACTGTCAAACTATCTCCTTGCGTTCACTGGTTGACCTCTGACCAGAGACGTACATCTGCATTGTCTTATTCCTTTTTTAAGTACCTTCTATCCATGGCAAGAGTTGTTTTCTAATCGAGCAAATGTCTTGAGAATCAACCCCTTCTAGTTATGGAATGAGGATGCAAACATGCAAAACAAAGACAAGACAAGAAAAGGAAATAAATAATACTTCGAAAAAAACACAAAAAAGGTCCAAAATAATTTCATTGTATAAATAGTGACTGGGCAGCGCATTCCAACACTTTTGGACATGTCTCCACGGACTATTCCTACGAAATAATTTTGACCAAAATCAAAGCCTAGGGTTTTCTGCATGGCTCTAATGAGGTAGGCTTCTAGATTCACACATGTGGTTTGGTTCTAAAAGGTTCCCGAATTGTCCTCATTGTCCCATACTAAGGGTAGCAAGACCCCTGATTTTCCCCCATTATAGGCTTCAAACGATTCAGGTTCAACTCAAGAGGACGCACTCATATGCCCATACGGAGGATCAATATCCACACGGGGACATAAAGCGTAGGCCCCAAAGGTACTTGTTAGGCCCATACGGAGAATTAATATTCCCACAAGAGCAATAGCGTTTTCCCCTACTTAAACGGCCGGGACAAAGCTTGGGCTTAGAGCTTGGATTTAAGTCTTAAATGCGTAAAATAAAATTGAACTTATAAACGGACAATTAAGTTAAGCCTTACTTAAATTCGCAAATTCCGACATTAAAACAAGATGTAACCGACTTGTGGCATGACTCTCTTTTTTTTTGTAAAAACAAAAAGTTGTCCCCAACGGAGTCGCCAAGCTGTCGCAACCTTTTTTAAGGGTCCCGAATATTTTTTTAAAATAAAACCAAAACAACGGAGTCGCCACCAATCTTTTTTTAAAATGTGTGATTGGATCACCTAAAAATGGGTCATTTTAATAAAATCATTTTTATTTTATTAAAATAACGGTTTTAGTCTACGAAAACTCAAAAACGGGTTTGGAAGTCGATTACGCGTGGGGAAGGGTTAGCACCCCCACGACGCCCAAAAATTGGTACCTTGTCGGTTACAAAAGGTTTTAAAGTCGAATTTTGTGAATCGATGTAAAGCTTAAATTATTGCTTGTTCATAAGTTTAATTTTACTTTAACGACCTTATTATTCAAAAATGAACTCTAATCACCGCCAACACTTTTGGGGCTAACCCGTCATTTCTGCTTAGTAAGACACCGCATTACTTTAATTTCACTTTTTAACAAACAAATAAAGAAACCTGATTTGTTGAAGATTTTGTTTATTCTAAGTTAAAACTTATTAATCCTAAAAAAGGTCTAAGTATTTTTCCTATTTGAGGGTTTAAATTTTATTAAGCATGTTTTATTTTTTTTTGTGAAGTAAGTTTTATTGCAAAGAAGTCTCTATCTAAGGCTTGAAGAACCTATTCCTAAGGCCAACTTAATACTAAACAAACGAAAGCAAAACAAGAAAAGAAAAGAAAAGAAAAATACAATTAAACTCGAAGTTTTTAATGGGCTTGGTTCAATTTTATTTTATTCAAAAAATACTTTTATTATTTAAATTTAAAAACCCCTTTTTTATTTTTGAGTTTATTTCAAGAGAGATTTTTTTTTCTTTTATTCTTTTTTATATTCGAGAAGTTTTTTTATAATTTGAAAAGGTTTTTCATTCTTTTTTGTTTTTAAGCTTTTTTATTTGAAATGATATTTTCTTTTTATGTTTTATAGCTTTTTATTCAAAATGTTATTTCCTTTTTGTGTTTTAAAGTTTTTTATTTTTTTTGTTTAAATATTTCGCTACTTTTCTTTTTAAGCTTTTTGATAATTTTGGAAAAGAATTTTATTTTAGAAGGGATGTTTATTATCTTGTATTTTCAAAAAAAATGGTTAGTTTATTTTTTTAAAAATAACTTTGTTGTTTTTATATTTTTTAAAAAAGATTTTATTTTAATTTTTTAAAAGGTAAAGGCTTACTTTTTAATTTAAAGAAATACTCCCTAAAAAGGGTTTATTTTGCTTTCTTGTTTTTTTACATTTAAAAAAAAATCTCTTTTATTAAAAAAAAGACCAAAATGTGGTTATGGTAATTAAGTGACCGTTTTATGATGATTTTAATATTTATTTTCGAATCGAAAGAAATATAAAAAATGTGGTTTTAATGAAGGGAATTGTCCCAATATCTTTTAGGTATAAAACCCCTTTTTATTCACAAACACAATTTTCTCATCTTTTAAAGTTTAAGTGGATCAAACACCCTCTCTATAAAAAAACACATATTCTTAACAAGAACCAAGGGAAGAACAATGGGGTGGAACCACCGTGCCAGCTGCCATCTGTCGGTGCCGGCCGCCGCTTGTCGGCGGTGCTTCCTTTATATTATATTTTTTTTCGAACCAAAACAACCACATAAACACTAAACAATAGAATATTAACAAAAAAAACGAGATCAAAACCTCCAAACCAACATCAATTGCATCCTAAAAAAGTATTAACCAAATAAAATAAAATAAATAAATTTGAAATGAAAGAAAAGAAAGAAGAAAATTATACCAAAACGTGGAGAAATGCTTGCTTCTTGTTTCAAAGATTCAAACCGAAAACGCTGCTAATTACACTTGTTTTTCCAGAATTTCTATGTTTTTTTCTCTTTTTCTTGGTGTGTACAACAATGGTGAAAATGGGGTTTTTATAGGGTTATAGGGCTTAAATTACAAGGCATAAATCGGATTCTTATCCCTAAATTCGAGCCAAAATCAGATAAAGGACTTGATTTTCGATTGAATTCCAGAAATCAATCCGATTTGGCTCAGATTTGGGGATGAATTTACTCCTAATATCGAGCTAGGGTTTGACCATTCTTCCTCTCGATTTACAGGTGACCGACAACGGCGATGGGCGGCGTTGGTTGCATTGGAACGACAAGGGTGCGGCGGTCCTTTCGGTTCCCTCATCGACGACAGCCGCAGTGTAAGGACGGCGGAGGAAAGCAACGACAGCAGCGACTTGTGTGCAGGGAGTGGTTTGAGGAAGAAAACCCGCGCGCGTGCAGCGCACGCGCTAGACGCGTGACTGCGCGGGGTCTTCCCCACTCCCTTTTTTTTGCCTGATCCAATATGGTCCCTTGATTCCTAATGCACTAAATCCAATGGTTCCCGTTTAAACCTGAAAACAAAAGATTAAATGGGTTAGTTTGGGCCATTTTATTTAATTTAAAATGGGTTCTTCTTCTTATTATTATTATTATTAAGGAATGGGCTCTACAAATTAAAAATGGACCCTTTAAATTTATGGTGGATTTTAAAAGTGGGTTTTAAAAAAAACTCTTTATTTATTAAGGGATATGTCCTTATTTATTTTAAAAGGTGAGTTTTTGTTTCTTTTTATTTTTTTAAAAAACCATTATTAATAAAAAAGATGGTGAAAAATTAGTGACAACACCCAGATTGATTTTCCACGAAATCCACTGAAAACTATAAAATTAAACACAAATCACCATTTCTGAGGGTTTGGGGGCTTTCTTGGATTTGAGGGGTTTGTTTAAAAACCAAAAATATTAGAAGCACTCTTTTGAGAAAACGAACAACATACTTGGAAATTAATCCCATCGGACGACCATTGGAGGAGATCAGAGTATTAGCTCGTATGACATTTTTGATGAATTTTTTGTTGATTGTGAGTGAATTTTCGTGGAAAACCAATTCAAGGAGAAAAAAAGAGAGTAAAATACGAGCGTTTTGATACATATCTTATCTGAATGGTGATTGATGACAGGCGGCGATTAGTTAGCAGTGACGGCCCGTATATGCGGTGGCAAAAATAAAATCATTTTAAAGCTTAAGAATAAAACCGATATACCCCTAAAATTCAATGTAAATAACAACGTTGTTTTGATCACGTTGATAACCGTCGTCCACATCATTAGATTGTTATCGACTTGAGCATTGGTATAATTAAAACCAAAATTAAAATTTAATATTATAATTGAACAAATTGAAATTTCAAACTTCAAGTATAAACATTACTAATTCTAAATGCATGAGGACGCCACTGTTATAAATCATTCTTGTCCGAAATAAAATCATTATAAAACCAAAAAGGAAAAAACAAATTTTTGCACATTTATAGGAAGATAAAAGAAACAAAGAAAAAGATGAAAAATTATATCATAAGTTATTCCCGTCACGTTATTTATGGGATCAATTAATAAAATCACGCATCTTATTATTTTTTATGTTATATTTTACTAAGTGAATTTTTACTTGGTAAAAAAATATGATATGAAAAAATTATAAGATATATAATTTTTATTAATTAATTTTATAAATAACGTAGCATGAATGATCTATGATATAATTTTTCGAAAAAGAGATTAAAAGTGAGACAAAATTAAAAACCATCACAACTACCCTCTTCTCTTTCCCTTTTGCTTTATAAATCATAAATACAGGCTATTCCATTGTTTATCTCTCTATATTATTATATATCTATATATTGAGCCCTATCTTAATCTCTCTCACCGACCACTTTCTAGTTTCCTTTCTCCCACTCCTTGTCTTAGAGCAGAGAAACAAAGACCAAAAAAAAGCTTATTCTTTTGTACCTTTTTGCTTTGTTTCTCACAAGTTTTCTGGGGTTCAAGGAAATGAGTTTTGGATTGTGAAGTAAAGTTTAGTTTTTTTAGAGAATGGGTGAAACAGGGATGGGTTCAACGTTAAAGCAAACACTGAAGAATCTTTGTTGCAGTAATGGGTGGTCTTATGGTGTTTTTTGGGGCTTTGATCACATAAATTCCATGTAAAGTTTTTGTTTTTGTTCTTGTTTGTTTGCTCTTGTAATAGTATTTGCTTGATCTTTGTTTTGTTTCCTTTCCTCTGTCGTTTGCTTGCTTCTTCCAAAGTTTTGAGATCTTTGTCTTTTAGTTTGTTTCAAGATCTGTTCTTTTTTTTTTTGCTAAAACTTCTACCGCTTCTTCCAAAGAATGCATGCATGTATGTTTCAATTCAGAGAAAAAAAAGTTTTCTATGCTTGGAAAGTTTTCTAAATGGAAGAAGTTCAAAAATGGTGATGATTTTCCTATCAAAATTTCAAAAATGGTGATGATTTTCCTATCAAAAAGTTTCAAAATTATCTTCTTCTTTTTTTGCATTTCTAATTGTAGATTTTCACTCTTGGAATTTGAACAGGATGTTAACAATGGAAGATGCCTACTATGAACAACAAATGGGTCAATTAGTTGACAATATGCTTCAAAAATTCCACTTCCTGGGTGAAGGGTAATAATTTCCCCTCTTGTAAATCCAGTAACTGTAGTGAAAAAAATCTGGCAAAACTATTTTCTGTGGTAAATTTGGAGTTATCACAAAATCTCTCTAACAGGACCAACCTTGTTGTTTTCTCAACTTCAGAATAATTGGCCAAGCAGCTTTAACTGGAAAACATCACTGGATATTCTCAGACTCCACTGGAAATGAAAATACATTTCAGGTATATTTTTCCTATTAATAACATTTTTTTCATTTGATATGAAAGATTGTTTATCTTGTCTCTTGCATCTGTGAAATACTCCATGTTTTAGTCCGTGATTTAGATTTGCCCCCTCATTCTACAGGATGAATCTGAGTTACAAGGCCAATTTTCATCTGGAATCAAGGTAACTTTCAATTTAACCTATTTTATCTAAGGATCTTTTTGTATAACCTACATTTATTTACATTCAAACATGATCTGCAGACAATTGCAGTAATCTCTGTAGGAAGAAAGGGAGTGGTTCAGTTTGGATCCACCCAGAAGGTTAGTACATATAAAAATGATTGATATATTTTCATCCTTATGAAAAATGTGTTCAACTGAAGTACCAACATCCGATTTAGTAATGGCTGGAGCCATATGTTGAATTGCGAGATCTTAAACTAGCCATTCCTTGCTACAGACAGCATGTCCGAGCGGTTTTGAGCTCTAAATAGATGGAACTACTAGAATATACCTTGTACTTATGCATGCCCCATAGAGTTCTTATATAAGAAACTGTAAGAAGATCTTATATCTCAATTCAAAGGCCACTGAAATATGCTTTTCTATGGTTTACGAGTATTTGGTAATTCTCTTCTCGGTCATTGTCATGTTCCATTTATTAATGTGTAAGTGAAGTTGCTGAAGAATGCTAAATTGTTCTTTTGGTGCTCTTGCAGATTTTCGAGAGGCTGGAATTTTTGTCTGAAATTGAGAAGTTTTATGACTTGAGTGGTTGTCATGGGGTTACGCCTTTGGAAATTGAAACTTGCAATCTTGACGGATTGTTTGCTTCCCTCACATCAGGCGGAAATTTTTACAATGAGAATCTTACAACTGAACAAGGTGGCTGCTCTAGAGAGCCGACAAGATGGTCACGTTCCTTACAAAACCTAACCGAATCCTCCTGCTTTGTGCATGAGATTCAAGACCAGAATATGAACTTTGATACGAACTCTCGTATTAACTGCTTGGCTGCTAATACCCCTTGCGCTAGTCCCTGGAATAGTGAGGGTTCAATTTTGACTTCGTATGAGACGTCAGTGCTGTCTGAAACTTGTGTGTGGGATCCTTCCATTGCAGTAACTAGAAAGGCAAATGGTCTTGAACTTGGTGGAAATACAGAACAAAATTTACAGGAGGATTCGGCATTTTCATCGATTTTTTGCATTGGAGAATCGGTTGATGCAGAATTACGTACTTTAGACAGCTTTGGCAAAACAAAACAGGAACATCATTCTTTTTGCGCCAACGCTGGACTTCTGGATGGTGTAATTAGCCTACAGAGAAGCACAGAGGACTTTAGCCTAGCTGACTTTACAACAGATCTCTTCGGCTCCTATACAATGGATGATCTCTCTCGGTGGTTCTCTCCTTTACCCCAGCAACGCATTAATGGAGCAGGAGCTACAATGATGAGTGATCCTTCATGTTCCGTAGGGCTTGTCTCTATGCCATCCATTCAGACAGGAGGTGATGCGGTTATCAACATTCCAGTCCGAAAAGAAGCTAATTCATCACAAAGCTCCATCACTGATGCATTCACATCTAATATAGAGAAATCTTCAATTGTTTATGATAATGGAAAAGATCATATTAGTGGCATTGGAATGGATTTTAGATTTCGAAAAGCTGGGGAGCCCTCAGAAGATATCATTATGCCTTTGTTGTATGGTGATAAGTCGGCCGTCACTTCTGGAATTTCATCATCGACTTCTGAATTGGATGTTCATTCCATGACTAGCAAGAGAAAAGGGTTATTCTCTGAACTTGGCCTTGAAGAGCTTCTAGGCGGTGTTAGTAATTCTTCTTATGTTACCAAATCTAATGTTGAGGATCAATTTTCCACTATTAAAAGACGGAAAATTGAAAGTTCGTCTAATTTTCAAGGTCAGCTTGAAGGTCTTTCTTGCTCTGGTGGGAACATGAATCTGGTGCAGCATTCACATACCCGGGACGAGAGTAATAGTACTATTTTCAACAAAGAGGTTCACCAAAAATCACAAGTAGGTTTATGGATTGATGATAGCTATAGTGTAAATGCTGGAAATGCTGTTGTTGCCACATCAACGAAGCCCGCTAGGAAAAGAGCTAAACCAGGTGAAAGTATTCGACCAAGACCCAAAGACCGTCAGCTGATCCAAGATCGTATCAAAGAGCTCCGAGTGATTATCCCTCATAGCGGAAAGGTACTAATATCGAGTCTTTTCTTTTACCGTTCTACTTTTAAGCATTATCATTTAAGGTTATTTCTCGTTACAATGAAGCATTCTATTTCATTGAAAAACCGGCTTACATTATTTTCATAATGCAGCAGTTGAGCATTGACCATTTATTGGAGCGAACCATCAAATACCTGCTTTTCTTGCAAGGCATGACAAAATATGCGGACAAGATTAAACAAGCTGATGAACCAAAGGTAACAATTTCGTTTAATTCGATGAAATATGATACCGAAGAAGCTCAGAGTTTGGTGATTGCAGTTCATTAATGCTTTGACAACTTGCTTGAACTTCAGCTTATTGGCCAGGAGAATGGAAAGCTTCACAAACACGATACAACGAGTGGTGGTGCTACATGGGCATTTGAAGTTGGGGCTCAGAGTATCCCTATTGTAGTCAAGGACTTAAATCCACCAGGCCAAATGCTTATAGAGGTATGAAAAGTCACATAACTTTATCCCTTTTTAATGTAAAAGCCAAATAATGTCTCCTCGAAGGTGGTCTAATTGAATGATGTTGATGCTTTTGCTGAACCTTATATCTTCTATTCGATACAGATGCTCTGTGAAGATCGAGGATTCTTTCTTGAGATAGTCGAAGTCATCAAGGGCTTTCCATTGAATATCTTGAAGGGAGTGATGGAGCTCCAAGAAGATAAGATATGGGCACGATTCATTGTCGAGGTAAATGCCAAAGTTAAGACTTGAAAGCAATGTACCGAGACAACTGAAATATGATTTCAAGGAACTGATCCTAAAATGAATATGACAGGCAGAAAATCAAGTCGAAAGGACAGGTATAATTTGGTCTCTTCTCCCACTTCTGCAGCAAAAGGAGAGCGGTGGGATTGATTCCGCAGCTCAGCCGAGTGGCAACATGGATGGTGGAATTTCCCTATTAAACAGTTACCAGCAACCTTTGCCGCTGCCTACTGTCAGCATCGCGAGACACGTCAATAATAAGAGCACACATTAAAGGGTTCCTGTAGTACCTTGAGCATTCACATCTAAAGGACCTGCTGCAATCGGTGTTCTGGAAATCGAAGAGCCAAAACTGAAGATAGATAACGTTCTTCATTCCGGATTCAACTGCCTTGGACACAAAGTACAGGGTTGATAGGCTGGGAAACATAATCTCAAAGGACTAGTAAGTGATGTGTTTTGCTCCCTATACAGTTTCTGAAAGGGGATGAGAAACTCTGCCAGCACAAGGAACCGAAACCTGCTAGAAACTTGTCTCGTCGTATGGCGTTGGCCAATCTGGTCTGCATGAGGCTGGTAACTGGAATGCTGAACTCTAGTTCTTAGTTTTTTCGATTATTGCATGCTGATCCAGCAATAAATTTGTTTATAATCCAAAGCAGATGACATAGTTGTAGGCAAACAGCAATAAATTAGTGTAATAATCAGTAGAATTAGTGTGCTTGTCATTCTAAATGTTACATCTCTCAAGCAATTCTGTTAAACCAGTGAAATATATACTAATTTTTGGTACAAAACAAGTCCTAACCAGAGAATAAGGGAGATAAACAACCAACTTTCAAATTCAAAATGCATTCATTCCAGAATTTCATAGCACTTCAGTAATATATCAGAACAAATCAGATAATTCTGCGATGAATATAAGAGTCATGACATTACAATTTAACTAGAGTATACATAAGCTTAACATGTTTCGATTTAGTCATAGAATCAACCAAACTTTAGATATGAAGCCATAACATGTAACATCCCTTGCCTGGTCCAAAAGCAAAGTTACATTTTGATTACATAACGGTTTAGTTTCGCACTAAAGTTGTCACTTATTTACTTTTGATGATTTTTTTTTGTTTATCTACCGGTATCCAACTCATTAGTCGACTAATTTGAATCGGGTTTTGCAGAGGCCCAATATAGGCGCGACCTTTCTAACACAATATTCTTCATTCACAACAATAAAATTCAAACCTTTGACCTTGTTTAAGGGATCTAGCGCATCGTCCCACTAGACAATGATTATTTTAAATACTTAAATTTATAAAGGCTAAACTATAAAATAAGTGCCCAAATTATATCTTTTTTTGTAATAGGTGTCTAAAGTTTTTTTTGTTGAAATAGGTGCTTAAACTTTCATTGTGGCTGAAATAGGCGCCTAAACTATTTTTTGGCTGAAATAGGTGCCTAAATTTCATTTTTGGCTTGTTTTAAAGTCAATTTTGGCACCTAATTGGGCACCTATTTCAACCAAAATTAAAAGTTTTGGCACCTATTTCAGCAAAAAAATACTTTAGGCACCTATTTCAGCTAAAAATAAAACTTTAGGCACCTATCGCAAAAAAAGAGACATAATTTGAGCACTTATTTTATAGTTAAGCCATTTATAAAATATGTATTTTGAAACTACTTGCTCAAAGTTTTCAAAATATAATTTCTCAAAATTTTAACAATAGTAAATCTTTAAAAAATGAGTTGAAACGTTTTTAATAAAAAAAGAGTTGAAATATTCTTATTATCAGAAGTCAATAATAAAATTTTAGTAGGACAAAACAAGTATAATTTTTATGTTAAATTTAGATACCCTATTTTTTACGGTCACGTTGAAATATTTATTTTGATATAATTATTTAAATAAAAATATTTTAGACTTAGATAAATATTATAAAAATAATTAAAAGTCCTTTTAACTTGAAAATATGTTTAAAATGGTTTTAAAGTGTTTTTGACTCATTCCAATATTTTAAAAGTGTCAAAATGTTTGTTCGTACTGATACCTGCCTTTAGTATCGATACGCAAATAGTTATAACGGTACAGCTCTACACATATCGATACGAGTAGGTTTTTTAGAATTCTAGTAAGAAATTGTGGTACTGATATGACACTTTTCGTATCGATACCTAAGGCATCGTACCGATATTGATGTATTACGTAACGGTATACCCTGCATATTTTGCGATAGCTCTTTCTTGTTTTGGTAGGTACCTACATAAATGATCGCGTAACGATACTCACAGTTACTGAACTGCATTTAAGGATGAAAAATCAATCTCCAACGGTTCCAAACTATCCAACGATCATAAACGGTCATGATTTGATTAAAAAAGTTAAAGAGGCCTTCAAGCATATGAAGAAGAACAAGAAACAACATATCAACATTCACTTATAAAGAAATTAGTTTTTGACCCTTAAATTTTTTTTTTTTTTGCAAAAACACTTGTGAGCCCTCATTGTCATCTTAGTTCAAGTGTTCTGTTGGGTAAGAGCTTTATTTTGCAAACAATTAATATTTGAGAGAGTTTTTTAGTTCGTTAAATTTGTAATTTTTCTTTGGAAGAGAGACAAGACTTTGGGGTATAAATCTTGTGGGTTGTAAGGTTATTTTTTTGTCTTCAAAAGAAAACAATAAAGTAGATTTGAGAAATTTTTAGTGTGAATAACTAAGATAATGGAGTAGATTTGGTTTAAAAGTCGAATCACTTTAAATCATTGTATCATATTTTTTATTTCTTAGTCTTTCATCCACCAATCTTAAAAACTCATTTCACCCCCTCTTGACATATTCGGTTGAAGGATTCGAGTCCAATACATATAATGCTATAGTGCACTTATTTTTATATTGATAAAACATAATAAGATATCTTAACTAGAGCAATTTGTTTTAATAAACTAAACAAAATAAACATATATCTTGTTTATTATATTTCTTCCCTTTTTTCATTTTGGCGATCAAAATTCACCGTATGTATAGTTGGTCTCTAAAATTTAATGCCAAGTTCTACTGCTCCCTAGTCCTTATATTCTAATATTCTCACTTGGGAAAAAATATTGTTACTCTTAAGTTATTTGAGTCGGGGCCAACCCTAAATTAGGGTAATAAGGGCGTTCACCCAAGGTAATACAGACGTCTGTCTAGGGCCCATTGTTCATGGAATATTTGTAATGTTTTTTTCTAATTATATTTATTATTAAGAGTCCAAATTTTTTAATATTTATTATTAGTGCTCAATTTTTTAATACTAGTAATAGGGGTAATTTTTTTCCAATATTTATTATTAAGGTTTACTCTTAAAATTCTATTTTTCTAAGGTTTAAACAAAAAAATAACTCTCAAACTATGTCTTTTTTCTTCTTTTGGCCTTTAAACTATAATTTGGGCAAAATAGGCCGTTAAACTATCATTTTTGGTCACTTTAAGTTCATAAACTATGACTTGGACAAAATAAGCCCTTAAACTATCATTTTTGGTCACTTTAAATTCATGATTACAAAAATATCATTTTATAGGCTTTTCTAATATATATAAATATTGGCTTAAGGGTTTAATAAGCCCCTAAACTTTTGTAAAAAAATCAATTAAGCCATAAACTTTTTTTGCACTCTAAGCCCTCAAACTCAAGAAAAACAAATCAATTTGGCCTTTTGACCAACGTTGACCGTTAACTTTAACGGTTTTTTTGAAAAAAAAAATTGACACATGTTGCAACAGGGTAATGTCACTTGTCATTTCTACAAAATTTTAAAATTTAATTTTTAAAACATATATAAAATTAGAAAAAAATAAAAATTTTAAAAAAATCTAAAAAATTCTGAAAATCATTTTAAAAATATAAAAATATTTTTAATTTTTTAAAAATAATAAATATTTTTTTCAAAAGATTAAAATATTTTCAAAATTTAAAAAATTAAATATTATTATACAATTATAAAAATAAATTGAAAACATATAAAACAATAAAATTTATTTTGGGTTTTAAAATAACTTTTTTTATATTTTTTAAATAAATTTATTGTTTTATATTTGAAAAATCAAAATAACTTTTATTTTATTTTTTCAATTTAATTTTATAATAATATTTAATATTTTATTTTTAAAATATTTTAATCATTTCAAAAATTATTATTTATTATTTCTAATATATTTTTAAATTAAAAGAAATATTTTTATATATTTTTAAAATATTTTTTAGAATTTTCCAAAATTTTAAGTTTTTTTTTAGAAATTTTCTGATTATATATATTTTAAAAAAAATAAAATTTAAAAATTCCTAGAAATGACAAGTGGCATTATCCTATTACGACATGTGGCAAAAAATTAAAGAAAAAACCATTAAAGTTAACGATCAACGTTGGTCAAAGGGCCAAATTATTTTTTTTTTCTTGAGTTTGAGGGCTTGATTCGGTGTAAAAAGGTTTAGGGGCTTATTTGATATTTTTGTAAAAGTTTAAGGGCTTAGTAAACCCTTAAGCCATAAATATTTATGTTCTTTTTAAATTTTAAAATATCATATATCAAAATAAGCCCCTAAACTATCATTTCTGATCATTTTAAGTCCGATAGTTATTTAAGTCAAAAGAAAATTATTTCGACTAATATGATGTTGATACATCACAAAGATTTTTTGACCAATTGATAGTTTTGGGGACTAAAAGAAGAAAAATGACATAGTTTAGGTACTTATTTTGACAAAAAATAGTTTAGGGACTTAAAGTGACCAAAAATGATAGTTTAAGGGCCTATTTTGCCCAAATCATAGTTTAAGGGCTAAAAGCAGAAAAAAGGCATAGTTTGAGGACTGTTTTTTGGTTTAAGCCTTTTTTTTAATACTTGTTATTAGAAGCCCAATTTTTTCCCAATATTTGTTATTATTAGCATACTCTTAAATTTCATTTTTTTTCAATACTTGCTATTAGGGGCCTATTTTTTTCAATACTTGTTATTATGGACCTACTCATAAAATTTATTTTTTTCAATACTTGTTATTATGGACCTACTCATAAAATTTATTTTTTTCAATACTTGTCATTAGGGATATGGATTTTAACGGTATGTCACCGCAACAACGACTGTTATATAGTGGTAGCGAAACCATTTGAAATCGTGATACATGCAACAATTATGTCCACAATTACAGGTGGACATTCGATCGAGTCTGGTTGAGTACAAAATTTCGAGTTAGTCTAGTTGACCGACCCTATTTTATAACTCGAACTTTTTTTTAATTTTTTCGAGTCGAGTCAAATTGTTCGAGTTTTGTTCAAATTTAATTGTAAACGTTTATAATGTTATGGTAGTAATTAGTTCCAATTTATATGGCTTTCTATAATCATATGCAATACACATATGTTTCTTCATTTTTTTCATATGTGACAAATATATCAGACAGAGTTGATGGACTCAACTCTAACTTGAAAACTGATCCACTACTTACTAAAAATTTATAGTTATTTGAATTTTCATTTTAACTCATTTCGAACTTGAAATTTGATCCACTAGTTGCTAAAAATTTATAGTTACTCGAATTTTCATTTTAACTCAAACTTTATTTGAAATTTTTTCGAACCGAGTCAAGTTTATAAAATTACGAGTTGCGTCAAGACATGTCGAGTTTTTTCGAATTGACTTTAATAATTTGGTTTTTTCGACTCAAATTTTGCCCCACCCATAGCCACAATAGCATATATTATTAAAAGAATTTCACAACATCGATACCCGCAGTGACCGGAATAGCATCTATTATGTCCGCAACCGCAATAAACATAACACGACTCTAATTTAGAGCCCAATTTGTAAGTTTGCCGTGGGCCACCAAAAGTTCAGGGCCGACCCTGCCCAAGTTGTAAGTTTGCCGTGGGCCACCAAAAGTTCAGGGCCGACCCTGCCCAAGTTCGGGTAACTTGTCTACTATCAGTCTATCGCATCAGCATTTAAAAAATAATTTGATCATGGAATCTTCGAAATTTCCATTTTTGTAGAATACAACTGCAATTTGATATTTGGAGTATATAGTGCATCTTTGTCGAAGTATTAACAAGACTTCTGAGCAGTTTTTTCAAAGTTGGGTAGCAATTCAGAGTACTTTTATGAAAAATCTGGAAGTGCAAGGGTTAAATTGTAAATTCTAGCAAAATTAAGATAAAGTTGTACCAGTTTTAATAATCTGAGGTCAAAAGTGCAGAAACTAAAAAGTTTGATGCCAATTATAAAAATCCTATAAAGTTAAATGGCTAAATATGTGTTTTACCTATTGTAAATCATGTCACGTCAACTACCATTAGCCTTTTAACAAGCCAATGACCGAAATGATTTTTTTTAATGAAAATGATTTTAATAAATGTTTTAAATTTTTATGATCATATTTTAAATGTTCTAAAAGTTCGACTAGTGTAGTTTTACCCTTATATTAAAAATAAAATTAAATCGGGCTTGGGCTTTGCTTAATCTTAATACGTGTAGGATTTAGAAATGTCGAACGTAGTTTTGGGTTAAGCCCTTAATTAAAAAGTGTAGCGTACGGATTCTAGGAATTAGGGGTGTTTATGGTAGGTTAATCATACAATTTAGCATAAACAGTTGATTAAATGTTATAGTAGTTATTAAATTGTAATCTTATCATTAAGAAACGGTTAACTATTAAATTTTTAAACTTTTAATCGTTATAGCTGTTAACCGCTATCTAACGGTTCAGTTACATGTGAAGTTGTAACCTATTACAAATTTTTTTCAAGTGCCCACTAATTTTTTTTTTCGGAATAATGAAATTTTCTCTCCAATAAAATATTATATTAAAATTTTTAGAAAAAAATTATTTGAATAGAGAAATTCTAATAACATACTTCATTTTATGTCTAAATAATTTCATAACGGTTAACCAAATGACTAACCATTAACCATTATTTTTAGCGGTTGGTTAACTGAAATTGTTTAACTTTAACGGTAGGAAAATTAACCGGTAAAATTTAATGGTTATACCGGTTAACGGTTGCAGTTTATTTTGCACACCCCTACTAGGGATGACAACGAGACGAAATCGAATTTTTGGCTGTCCCAACTCCGTCTCGTCCCAAATTCAATATATTCTATATCCAATCCAACACAATAATATAACATGATTTTGAAATTTTAACAAAAAATTGACTAAATTCCCGTAAAAAAAATAAAAAATTAAATATAATATATACAAATATGATATATATATATATATTGGGTCAGGTTGGGTAGAAAATTTTTATCCTAAACTCCAATCTTACCCTCACCGACTTAATTATTTCCAAAAACCTGTCTCGAACATGAAATTCAGGAAGAAAAAAATTGGGGTGAGGCAGGACAGGACGCATTAGGTCGGGTCGGATTACTGATCGGGGTATTTTTTTTCATCCCTAAAGATAGAACTTGTTCCACCTTTTCTTTGTCTCCTTTGTCCTTGTTTGAGCACATTTTCATCATAAAAAAGGTCATGTGGGTTATGATTTGGAAGCATAATAATAAAAGTCCGGGTCCAGGTCCAGCCAGTTTTCAAGGGGTATTAAGTTTGGTCCACAAGCGATGGCTCTTTCTATCGGTAGATTTACCCAAAAATATATCTCATTAAATACGAATCTTAATCCCAACTTGGATCCTGAGTATGTGGCGATGACAAGACAAGATTCTTGTTTCTGATAGAATCTTGACAAACACATATACCAGATTCGTTAGTTGTTAAAATTTCTGTCCTTCAACAGAAATTAAAAAAAAATCCAATTTTTGGTGTAAATATCTGGAATTCCAAAACTCTCTGCTTCTGTTGAAAACCAGATTACATAATTAACCATTGAACATAACATAATAAGTTGTCTCGTGGACCAGCAGCTGTATTTTAAGGCTCTTCGGCTAAACATTAATTTATGGGCAACTATATTTAGTCAATTAATATCAGCTTCTTCCAAATAATATTTTTTTACAACTAATCTAGTATTCCCCACTACTTGTTATTTCTGCTAAAAATACCATAATTGTTAAGTTATAATCCATCTGTTCTCTGGTCTTTGCTGAAGTCGACAAAGATCGGAATTCGGAACCGAGCCATGGAAGAATCGAGGGACAAGATAAGAGCTCCTCCAAGTGAGTCTCGTCTTTTTTTTCAATGTGTAGAAAGAAGTAAAATTTGTTCTTGTTTTGAAGCATTTTCTTTTTCGTGTGCCTGTTTCTATGCAGTACGTAAGGATGAAGATGTTAATAGTCCGTCGTCGTCGTCATCTTCGTCGTTAGAGGCCTCGGCATCAAAATCTGAAGCCGAGATCAAACGAGTACAAGAAGAAGAAGAAGAAGAGAATTCACCCGTGAGACAAGTGGCCTTAACCGTACCAACCACAGATGACCCTTCTCTACCAGTCCTCACGTTCCGAATGTGGGTGTTGGGAAGCATTTCATGTGTTCTCTTATCCTTTCTTAACCAGTTCTTTTGGTATCGGACCGAACCCTTGACTATCACGGCTATCTCGGCACAGATAGCCGTGGTTCCCCTTGGCCGATTGATGGCTGCCAAGATCACAGACCGGGTTTTCTTCAAAGGAACTCGGTGGGAATTCACCTTGTATCTTCGCCAACTCCGGAGCCGGTTGCGTTTACGCCATCCATATTGTGACGGTGGTGAAGGTGTTTTACAAGCGGCACATTACTTTCTTTGTGTCCTTGCTTGTGATCGTAACGACTCAGGTGCTGGGATTCGGATGGGCAGGTATATTCAGGAGGTACCTGGTGGAACCAGCAGCCATGTGGTGGCCTGCAAATCTTGTTCAAGTTTCTCTCTTCAGGTAATGTATTGATTGCTGATTTAATGTTCATTCTTTGGTTGTGGCCGCCGGATATTCCCTGACTCCGGCGGATTTGGACTCTAGAGAGTAAGTAAGACTAGTTGGTACATCAACCAAAATGCGAAATCAGGTGGTGGTTAGTTAGTAAGGGGCTAAGGCTAAGGGCAGGCCCCATAGGTTAATTATTAGTAATAATAAAAACAAGGCTGTCTAGACCTCAATAAGCCTGCATGTGACCCCAGTTATCTTCAGTTGCGTATTGCCTTGTAGGGGTCGACATTTTTATCGAGTCGAGTTAAATAATTTCGAATTAGTTAAGTTGACGAGTTTTATTTTATAATTAAAGTTTTATTTGAATTTTTTTTGAGTCGAGTCTATAAAATTCGAGTCGAGTTATTTGAATTTCTATTCAAATTTAATTATAAACATTTATAATGTTATGATACTACTTAGTTGCAATTTAAACGGTCTTCTATAAACATATACAATACATATATATTTTTTCATATTTTTTCATATGCATATATATATATATATTATATATATATCAGGCATGATTAAGAAACTCGACATGAACTTGAAAATTGATCCACTAATCACTAAAAAATTTGAGTTATTAGAATTTCTATTTTATAACTCAAATTTTATTTTAACTTTTTCAAGTAAAAAGAGTCAATTTTTTTCTATATGAAATAATTTAATTTTTTAAAGTCGGAATCGAGTTTTGTGTATCTCTACTGCCTTGCTTTGCTCGAGTGTTCCACCGGGAAACCTCAGCTCAGCTGGACTTAACTTACGGGGACTCTTTTGAAGAGCTGCCAAGACATCCCTTTGCTCTTTTGCATTTAATGGTACGTCTCTCACGTAAGATCCAAGTTGAACATTGAAAACCACCCGCCCAACTTGCAGTTACACTTGATGGAGACTCAGACTGACTGCTTACTGGGCCTGAGTGTTTCTTGAATGATTTTCGACCCATTTACATAATGGATCGAGAGGGTTGGGAACAATTGCCCCTGAAAATTTAAAATTCACATATTAACTAAATTTTTTTTTTACGTATTTTTTATTGAAAATATATTCTGTCCCTCCGCATTCCTAGCATAAAATCATGCGTCCATTCATGCACATTTATAACATCAATCTCTACATTTATCATGGCAGGGCTCTCCACGAGAAAGAAGAGAGGGCCAAGGGTGGGGTGACCAGAAACCAATTCTTCCTTATTGCCTTCATTTGCAGCTTTGCATACTATGTCTTCCCCGGTTACCTCTTTCAAATGCTGACTTCCCTCTCTTGGATATGCTGGATATTCCCCAAATCAGTGCTTGCCCAACAGCTCGGTTCTGGACTTTACGGGCTCGGAATTGGTGCCATTGTTTTGGACAGTCTTCCATTTCCTCTTAGGTAGCCCACTTGCTAGCCCATGGTTTGCCACTGCAAATGTTGCTGCTGGTTTATCTTTGTCATGTATGTTTTGACTCCCATCTCCTACTGGCTTAATGTCTACAAAGCCAAGACCTTCCCCATCTTCTCCGATGTTCTCTTCACTTCCACAGGCCAGGAATACAATATCACAGCTATCATCAATTCGATTTTTCACCTCAACATTGCGGCTTATGACAAACAAGGACCTCTTTACCTTAGCACATTTTTTGCAATGACTTATGGTGTTGGTTTTGCTGCACTCACTGCTACCATTGTTCATGTTGCGCTGTTCCATGGAAGGTAATCATTAATCACTCTTATAACCTGTTGGTTTGCCACCGAATGCTAATCTGGCTTGCTCAAGGTTACTTTTTTCTGTGAAAATGCAGAGAAATATGGGAGCAAAGCAAAGCTAGTTTCCAGGAGAGAAAATGGACATTCACACCAGGCTCATGAGCAAGTATAAGCAAGTCCCTGAGTGGTGGTTTGTGTGCATTCTTTTGGTAAACATTGCAGTCACCGTATTTGCCTGTGAGTATTACAATGATAAACTTCAGCTTCCATGGTGGGGAGTTCTATTAGCATGTGGCATTGCCATTGTATTCACACTTCCCATTGGCATCATTACCGCCATTACGAACCAGGTATTCGACCGTTTCATATTCTGCTACAATCACAACATATTTAAATTGTTTATCCCATGTATATACTCAAACTTTAATTTATGTTGCAGACACCTGGTTTGAACGTCATCACCGAATATATAATCGGGTATATATATCCTGGATATCCAGTTGCTAATATGTGCTTCAAGGTGTACGGGTATATAAGCATGACACAGGCTATTACCTTCCTACAAGACTTCAAGCTTGGTCACTATATGAAAATTCCACCTAGAACAATGTTCATGGCACAGGTCTCTGCAAAAGTATTTTTTCTTCCCTTCTGCAGAATGTTTTTTTTCCCACTAACTAAACAGTTCCTCCCTCTGCCTTAGATCGTCGGAACCCTCATTGCTTGCTTTGTGTACCTGGGAACTGCCTGGTGGCTAATGGAGACCATTCCGGACATTTGCGACACAACCACCTCCAATAGCGTCTGGACATGTCCAAGTGCTACAGTGTTTTATGATGCTTCTGTCATCTGGGGCTTAGTAGCACCTCGTAGAATTTTCGGAGACTTGAGAGTTTATGAGGCTATCAATTGGTTCTTCCTTGCCGGCGCAATAGCTCCTGTTCTTGTCTGGTTGGCTTCCAAGGCCTTCCCTCGTCAAGAATGGATCAAGCTCATTAACATGCCAGTCCTGATAGCTGCAACAGGCATGATGCCACCAGCTACAGCAGTCAACTATACTACCTGGATCATTATTGGCTTCCTCTCCGGCTTTGTTGTGTATAGGTATCGACCGGATTTATGGCAAAGATACAATTATGTTCTTTCCGGGGCACTGGATGCTGGCCTTGCTTTTATGGGCGTGCTGCTATATTTGTGCTTGGGATTAGAAAATATCAGTTTAGATTGGTGGGGAAACGATCTCGATGGATGTCCACTGGCTAGCTGTCCAACGGCCGAAGGTATTAAGCTCGAAGGTTGCCCGCTCTTCACCTAGGACTGTACTGCTTATTGCTCTTTAAATCTTGAAGATGTATACATTGGTTAAGTAGGAAATTGCAGATGAATACATATGTATATATATTGGTGTGAAATGGAACCAGATGCTCAATGCAATCATTAATTTTCTTTTATTCTTACATTTATGATTCTCAATTTTGATAGCCATTTAGTTGCTAACTATTTCCCGGAATTGTCGGTTCAAATTCGGGTTGTTTTAGCATGCTTATGAAAACAAAGCAAGGTGAAAAAATGAAAGCTCAAATCAAGGAACTCTGAACTATATTACCTGAATCAAAACATGACCATAAAACTACATTTCTGTCATTCTTTTAACAAGAGAAATGCCTCCTGCTGCAAGCAGGACAGAAGCTTATTCCTTCTGAAATCGATTAACCATTTAACGGAACTGCCTCGGAATCCGTCTCTTCCATCTTTAGCCATTCTTGTGATTCTGTTGTAAGATTTATTACAAAACAAAGTTAAGGATCTCAAAGGTGAAGCATATAGAAGAATTATGAGGCAAATGCACAACTTACTTGACTTGTGTATCTCTGCGATCAGCATCAGACGCCTCTGCAGCAGAGATGCCACAAAAAGGAAAGCCGAGCACATGCCGAACATGACCGTCATGGGAAATGCATTTACCTTTCAAAGAAAAAATATTGCATTTGCAACAAATTAAAAGCATATGAACCTGGTGGAGACCGATAGGCAACTCAATTAGTAGCTCAGCATGTATGCTTAAAACTACCAACTGGTTGCTGGTTGGTTTCTTCATAGTAGAGGGACTCAACATTCGGATGACGAGTGGATAAACTTAAAACTACAAGAGAATTTATTCAAACATTTTCGAAGTGAATATTTTGCTTAGTGCAGTAACATTATCAACAAAAATGAAAATGTAAAGGAACAACATAATAAGTTGAATGATAGACTTACATTGTATAATGCAACGCAGACAAAGATGTTGAGAGGAATGCGAAAGAAGTTCATGATAGTGCTTCTAGCTTCCTCTGGAATGTATTGAGACCTCATCTTCATGATAGATGGCCAGAATATCCCAACGCAGGCTTCGAATATGCAGAAACCAATGAGTTGGATACACCCAGAATACGAGATGCTCCCACGTTTTTTGTTTGACAGCGCTACCAACAACTGTTTGAGACAATACAGTTAGTTCATAATAATTGACAGTTTTCTCCTCAAGCTGTTGAGAGAATAGAGACGTTATGGAAATGGAAATAAGGACTCTAGGACATAAGCTAAATATGTACATTTGTGACAACAGGAAGCAGTAGGGATACTGAAGAGATCATGAATACAGTCTGCATATAGCTCTCGGGTCTTGGACTCTGGTGAGCCAGCAGTCGTGAGGCAATGGAACTTCCAAGCATTGAAGATAACATGAATGTGGCAAATATAAAACCGCGCAGAATTTCCTCAACATTCGGGCTCAAAGTGGGGGGTCCATAAGAACACAAAGGTGTACATTGAACCTTCAAACAGGGATTGTATGGCACCCAACAATGTAATTTTCTCATCTGATGAAACATGGATCTTATTACAGAGACAAGATGTACAAAAACAAAAGCAAATGCCAAAAAAAAAAAACCCTTAACAACAGTTCATAGTTGGTAGCCTAGGCATTCAAGGTAAGCCAAGGCCTAGCATAAAATTTTCAAGAACTTGAACTTTAGATTTCACTAATGCATAAAAAGTACCTAACCAATTATATAGAAAAGAAAAGAAAAATATGTTGATAGGATGTTCAAAAAAGAAAAGAAAGAAGAATAGAGAATTCAGTTTCACCAGCTGCAATGGCAGCAGCGGCACCCTTGAATTGGGTAACCAAGTCCTTGCTTTCCGAAGGGTCTCCATAATTTTCGGTCCATGTCGACAATATAATTATCATGCCAATTACAAGGTAGCAAGATGCAGCATCAAACGGAGCAACCGGGCCTAATTTCAAGCTATCCACTAGTACATTACCAAACAACCCAGATAAAATCGCCATCAATCCATTTCCAAGAAATATTGCCTTTGCGAATGTTATAGAAAGCCACTGTTGATCAAAGCCTCGCTATAAAATCCAAAATTGTAATAAGATTCAGAATTAAGGCAGTTACCATAACAAACATAAGTACAAAAACTACACAGTCTATTGCATAAAATCCGAAAGTTAACGAGTTCGATCATACAGCCAATAGGTCTATAGTGTACTGTTTACTGGGGAATCAATTGCACTTATCTGTTAACGAAGAGCTAATCAGTAAACTCCAAAGTTGTGATCTTTTCAAAAGACTGGAATTAACATATGTTTCAATAGAAAACCAGAGAAACCCAGAATAGTAATAACAACTAAAAGCTCAAAAGATTGCAGGATGAAGCAAGTTAGCAATGACACACCTTGTTGTGTTCTGCAACAAGCCAAGATTCGAAAGCTGAGAAAAGAAGGGAAGTCGCTATGCCGCCCAACACTCGTCCTAGCATTAAAACCTTGTACTGAGGAGAATGTTTGGTAATGCAGCTCAGTATGTAAGTTATGCAGTAAGTGACACAAGCCCTCTTTCGACCCCTAAATTCATCATGCAATAATTTAGGAAACAAATAAGCACAAAAAGTTTGTGAGAGGGAGTTTAAAAGAACACAACATCATACTTACTTTTTGTCAGCTAAAGATCCAACAACTGTTCCAAACAACATGGAAGATCCAAAACCAGCTATGAACAGGTGGCCAATCTCCCCCTTCCCAAATCCGTATAGGCTGTAGAGGTAGTAAACATATGGCCCCTGCAACCAATCCCCAGCTGTTTTTTTTTTCATGATGAACATAATCAGTTTCAGAAAGATAAACAAACAGATAATTCAACCAGACAAATTATTATATTACCTGAATTTGGCTACAATGAACAGTAAGATTAGAAACAGACAAACTAAACCAAGAGAAACTAGCAATAAAGCATCATTGAATAATGTCAAATTCTAATGTTTTTAAAGAACCTACAGACTAGAGAGTAAGACCCCAATATTGGCCCAGTGGTTAGGGTTCATCTCCCCTCCCATGTTCCTAGTTCAATACCCAATGTCATAAAAAAACCCTATAGAGTCCGGATGGACCGAAGTTTTAAATCCTCCTATAGTTTAGCTATTTTCTTTGTATATTTTATTGACAATCTAATTTTCACAACTCGCATTTTTAATATAGTTTCCTAATAGTTCGCACTCATGCCTTGGTCCCTTTCTAGATTAATCAAGTTTGTAGATCAAAGCCAGAAAAGGAAATGAAATTAGCAGAAAGAAACATACCCATCATGAGAGAGTAAACGAGAAGATAGTTGTTTTTGAAAGAATCGAAAGCAGAGGATGTATTAATGCGATCTTTGGTTGTTTGGCTTAGCTCCAATGCTGCAACCAGGGATGCCAGAGCCCCGAATACCAACAAGTAAAACGGTTCCATTGGTGAAAGTACTAACTGTAAAGAGCTACCAAAAAAAAAAAAAAAAAAAAAGGTGGGGCTTAAAAGGGAAATGGTATCAACAGAGGAAGAGGAATTGACATTTTCTTTGAGGGAGTGTGATTATGTGTGTCTCCCCTGTTTTCATTCGTCAATCTTAGGCAGAGTGGCAGAGGCCGATCCCCTTGTTTCGTGATTTTCCCGGCGAATTTGCAATTTCTTTTCTTTCCTATTATTATGGCTTAATAGTGTTCAATTTATACCTTTATTTTAATTAGTTTTTTTTTTAAAAAAAATATGTGTCTAACGTTCGTTAATTTTAGGTGTTTAATCGATAACGACCGTTAAAAAATCATTATTCAATTAAAACGTGATATATGTTTTTCTTTTTCATTTTTTTATAATTAAATATATTTTTTTAAAAATAGCCCAAATAGTCCTAAATCCCTAATTCAAATTATCTAAATTTGCCGTTGTTGCAGTCGATAGCCTCATCGAACCCCCACCATTGTCGTCCCCGAACGCGCGCCACCCATTTGCTCTTACCACACATCTCTAGTAATCGACAGAAGACGTGTCAATCGAACATCAAACAATAAACGTGAAAAATTCTAACCGAACAACATCCGATTGACACGCCTACATAATAAATAGGTAATTATTATTATTATTATTATCCAATGTTGGGTCCGAAAACAGTAGTTATTAATATTGTATTATTTATGTTAAGAATATAAATAGGCAAATACTTAATGGTCTTTCTTACTTTAATCAATAGTTGAAGGTTCGATTCTAACAGAATACGAAAATTTAATCGTACTACAAAATATTTAGCGTAAAACTGTAATTATTAGGGTTATCCCGTTTAGCCAACAACCTGTAGCTTATGTCATCAAACCCTAAACATGCCATGTCGACAAAGGATGATCACATAAGCATCAACTGTCCACTTTAACAGATGGTGACCATGACTCTCGATACTGAAAGAATAATTTGACAGAAACGTTAGCATAATGGTACAGTATTCCAAAATTTTGATAATCTACCAGGAAGCACAGGTCTCCTTTAAGGGCATCCCACGTCCTCGATACGGGGACGGCTAGGGACGTCCTGAGAACGTCTCAATTTTATCAGAGACAGTCAAACATATATCGAGGACAATCAATGTTTATTGAGGACGTTCCCAGGGCATCCATAATAAATTTACTTAAAAATTAAAAAAAATTTCTATCTTTTTTGTGAGCAAGATTTTAAAAACCATTAAACTAACCTAAACTTAAAAAGTTCAAGGATAATTAAACTAATTTGAACCAAGCAGTTTCTTTACCTGTCGTACAGTAAACCTCTGTGCTCCAGAACAACGCACAGTGCATGAGCAGCAGCAATATATATGACAGACTGGCTATACAGCTCATTAGAAATAAAGGGTACTGTAAGAATACAAATGCATGAGAGCTTATTCTTTTAGGACTCCTCAGATATCAAATGACTTAGCTGTTAGTTAGTTACTATAGTCATCTGAGCACCCTGATAGTTCCAAATTACTTTTGTACCTTACTCATTGCAGTCCTCACAATTTTTTGCTTCTCTCGAGCTGAAACAATTGCACTGAGTTCCTAAAATGTACATGAGAAGGCATGAAAGTAAGCATAGTATTCTAGGACTCCATACAAGTAGACTCAAATTGAAAGTGTTGGATTAAAATCCGCAATTGTGGGCACATATGTAAAATGTATGATATTATTATAAAGTATGACACAAAATCAAGTGACCAATTATGTTAGGCATGTCATAGATATTAAAGTGTCATGGAAATAAAAGTATAGATACCGTAAGATATATTTATAATTAATGAGGGACAATATTATAAATATTTAATAGTTAATTTAATAATCAACTATATAAAGAGGTAGTTGTCCCCAAGAAATAGGTTAACTTTATTACTCTTGTCCCGTTAGAGAGTTTTTATGGCAAGTGCTACCCTATCTTCTTGGAAGATCACAATCATCTTTTAGGCGATCTTCATCAAGGTTTTCATCTATCGATTAATTCAGGTACGTTTATGTAAATCTAGTCTTTGTTCTTAATGATTTGATATATATAGATCTTGAGTTTATTATTCGTATGAATATATTTCAGTTCTAACAAGTGGCATCAGAGACTCGTCATGTTGAATCATTTAGAATCGGTTAATTTTTTTTAGAATTGCTACGGTTTGTGTTTTATGATGCGAGATTTCGGCTAAGGAATTGCGTCGAATCTTTTAATTTTAGGGTTATATGAATATAGATTGTGCGCTTCCATGGCTTTGAAAAGAAGCAGATTTTATTTTTTAAAATAATAAAAATAAATCAATCAAAATCACGTTGGTAAATACCATAAGTGTAATTCGTGGATTTCGAATGCTCTAATTTTGGTTGCATTTTTTTTCTCATAATTATAAACCATGGATTTTGTATTAGAAGTCAAGCATGCTTCGTATTTGGTTAAAGCAGTTGCATTCTTTTAAGGATTATGCTAAATCTATTATATTAATTCAAGCAAATATATTTTGGTAATTGGGAAACATTCGTCCATGCTTGCTGCAAAATCATGGTCATTAATTTCTCTAAGAAACATTAAAGGTTTTAATGGCTACCGATCTATGGTTAACGAAATTGATTTATTAATTTTACCATATCGTGTTTTTTTGGTACCATTAAAATCACCATGCTTCTTTTATCGATATATTTTAAAGTTATAATTGAGGGTTAATATGTTTGTTTCGGATTTAGTATTAGATATACATTGTTATTTACTTTATAAAATATATATTCAATTCGGTTTGATCAAAATTTTATTTTTGATCGATAGTTATTAGAAAAAAGAAAGTTTGACTTGAGCTTTGTCGTGGTAAATTTACCATGACTTAGAAACTTTATAATCAGGTTAACTCTCAAAACTTTATATTCAGGTTATCTCTTAAATTTGTTTGACATTATGCTTAATGATGTCATTGTTGTTATCTACGGAATATGCATTTGGTTTTAGTTTTGGATAGCATGTCATTAATCTTATGAAATTCGTATCATATTCAGTTTGATCAAGAATTTCAATTTTGATCATTAAGTTATTATGGATATATTAAAATTTCATGTGATCATTATATGAATTACTCATTTGTATGATACTTCTGATTTTAGCTTTTAGTTAAATATTGAATATTTTTAATTTGACTTTGATTTTGGTTAATGCATGTTTAAGGTTTAAGACATTTTTTTAAGAAACAATCAAAGATTTAGGTTTTTCGATTTCTGATTGCTCCATTCAGACAACCTTATTTTGGGTTATTTTGGAAAGTTAAGTGTTATCAGAAATTTCAGTTTTGACTGTTACAAAATTTTAAAATTGGATATCTGTATATTTATATTATATATTTTGAGATAAATTAATTGAAGCATTAAGTCACCAAAGTGACCTCTATTGTGGAATTAATTTTATTTTAAAATATAGAATGTTTTGTACATGTAAGTCAGATTATGTTAGTATTAATAAGCCCAAAGGAAGGTTAATAATTAACATTATTACATGTACAACTGTGGTAATAAACATGTGATAATTATTCAGTTTTATATGTAAGCAATAAATCGGCCCAAAGGAAGATTTCTGTTTGACATGTTCTTTTTATCAATGTTTGATTACTGTACCAAAATATCACTTGCAAGTTAATGTTTTGTCTAAAGATAAAATATTAATGGAGTGTCCGATATCTTGATATGTGGTTTACCTTTATTCAAATTTATTAGTATTTTGATTATATTTTAATTTGATTGAAAGATAAAATTAAGACAAATATTTTAAAACAATTAAATTCATATTTTGACTTCGAATGTCTAATATTTTAATGGATTAATTAAAACATAAGGTCACCAAAGTGACCACTTTTGTGTAGATTAGTTTATTTAAAATATTAAGATAATTATGAGTTTTTGTAATTTATACGTTTATTAATTGGCCCAAAGGAAAATTAATATTTGGCAGAATTACAACGACAACTGTAGCGATAAATGTGTGACAATTATAAGGTATTTTATATAAGCAATACGTTAGTCCAAAGATTAATCTATTGTTTGACATAGTTTATTGTTAATGTTTGATTGCTACAACAAGAGTACCGCTTACAGTTAATATTATTGTCCAAAGACTTAATATTAATGTTGTGCTTGGTATCTTGAGGGGAACTAGCCATTATTTTGAATTTATTTGTTTACTTATGAATATTTATGCGAGCTTGTTTTTATTTTATTTACTTATTTTTGTTTTATATTTAAGTAATTTATCTTTGCTGCCACAATATCTGTTAAATATATTATACACCAATATTTAGTGAAACTAGTTTCAAGAAATAGAAAAGACACTTACATATAGTATTGGGTTGTATGAACATAAACTTTGCACTAAGGGAAGAATAACTTGCACCTCTCACCGCGGTAAGCACCCATAAAAAAGATTTTGAGAAATAAGATTGTTCAAATCGCACGAGTCTAATAATTATAATGAATAACATTCTATAAGTCTTTAGCATAATTGAATTAAGATTAAGGGGTCCATTCCAAAGAATCATCATCAGCAAATACCAGCATAATCAAATATATAAAATTGGTTCTTAATCTGTTTGTCATTATTGAATACCTGAAGTGCAACAATGAATCTCAAAAGCAAATCTTATTTATCAATTGCCACAAACTCTCTTTTAGCACTTTATAATATATATTATGGCACTGACAAAAGAGAGTCAATATATATATATATATATATATATATATATATATATATATATTACACTGTATCAACGAATCTTCTTATTGTATATGTTAGAGTTATAACCAACATTTTATTTTGAACTAGTCTAAATATTTATAAAAAAGTAGTGACAAAAGTGAGGGCCGGCCAAGCTAGCTGAGGCACTTGCGGTAACGGAACTAATCATCCCTATAGAACTCTATTTCACCCTTTGGATATACGTTGAAGAGTAAAAAACTCAATTTGAGTAAAATTATTTTTTATGCACGTTTTTCTTATAACCAAACAACTTCTCCCTAGAAATAGATACTAGGGATTATGTTAAAATCACCCGTTATAATCTCTTTTTTACGATCTAGTGAAAAATCTCTCCTTTTTTACCCGTAATTTTTTCTAATTTGGATTTTCCACATAAATCTTGATGCTTTACTTATTTTCTATTTTTGCGATCGCTTATTTTTCGTCGTCTCAATAATTATAATATTATATACATACTCGGATTGAAGGCGTTGATCAATATGCTCGGATTGTGTCCTTGTTGGTTCAGCAACGATTGAGTTAATGTTCTCTTGGGGTGTTTTGATTCCATTCTATAATAGAAGAAAAACAATGGAAGGTTTAAATTAACTCAACCAACTCCCCTTTGAATTTTTTAGCAGGAAATTATGTTTTATCATAGTTATACTACCCTTTAAGATGCCCTAATAGCTCTTCCCACTTGCTCAAATTGCTTATGCTTCAACAGCATTCTTCATTATTCGTTTGACCAATGATGAGTTACAAAGTGCGCACACCATCCATTTTAATTATAGGCTGAGTTTTAGATAAATTGATGGCCTTCTAATTTTGGATTTTTACTCTTCTGGTGTCTGCTTATCTTTCTTCAATTAGATTGTACCTCCGTCTTCGAGTCCCCCGTTACTATTTCACTACTGCATCTTCGCTATAACACCTCCGCATGTGGGGTCTTGAACCCTGGATTAACTGCTACTCTCCGTCAACAAGTTATAATTACATGATGTATACATTAGTTTAGTTTAGGGTGCCACATGTACGGTATAAATCTAAACCTAGGCCTTTAATTTAGGGACAAAAGTCATCTTTCCTTTTCGGTGCTTCTATCTTAGCCTAAATATTAAAAAAAATAAATTTTAAGCCTTAATCCTAAATTCTAAATCCTAAACCCTTAAAAATACACCCTATCCATAATTCCGTAAACTCTAATCCTAAACCTAAACTTTAATCCCTAATGCTAATTTTTTATGTCTTAATTGATAGATGATCTTTATGCCTGTCCTGTAGAAACAGTTATGTTTATTGATTTGTTTTCCTTTGTTTATGTATAAAATTTAGGGTAAATTACGTAAATCATCATTGCATTTTACTCTCAAACTTATTTTGGTCACTTAAATTTCAAAACATTCAATTTACTCATTGAAGTTTAGACATTGAACATTTTTTATCACTCCTTCGTTAACTTTTGACGACATCCATTTACCAGCGAACGGAGGAACTTCTCCAAGATTCGAAAGGTGAAAAACTCCATGAACATGAAAGAAGCAACATACTAAAAAAAGGATTCCATCCGACGACGGAGGAGGGAGATTGACTAGAGAGAAATCAGAATGTTTTTGGTCAATTCATGAACTTCTGAGCACTTTCCGGCAAAATAAAAGTCAAATTTAGACTTAGGGGGCCGAGATGAAATGACTGGTGAAATTTGAGATCGAACGACCACCATCTACTATTGTTTGGGGTTTAAAAGTAAAAAAAAAAGTTCAATGTAGAAAATTTAGTGACAAAAAATGTTTAATGTCTAAATTTCATAGAATAAATTAAATATTTTAAAACTTTAATGACCAAAATAAGCTTAACAGTAAAGTTCACTGACGATTTACTTAACTTAACCCTAAACTTTATACATTAAACTAATATGTAGATTACACATGATGTTTTGTATGATTAGCAGAACTGGCAGAGGCTTTATCCTTAACAGACAATTAATGCATGCTTGAGGATATTGACATCCTCAACTGTCATTTGGTGGGGAAAGAAAAAACAAAAGGGAAAAACATGAACCCCACATCATAATCTTAGTTGCTGCATCAGTTCCTTTCTGCTTTGCTTATTATAATTTGCACCCGGTAGAAGTTTTGGACATGTGCGAGATGAGCGACCGCACATGGCTCCCAAAAAAGAGGGCCCAAAATGAGTTGAATTAAATATTTATAGAGAGAAAACAAAAGATTTTGGTTTAATAAATTATAAAAAAATAAAAAAATAACTTTAAAGATGGTCCATAATATAATTTTTACTAAGATAAAAATATTTTTTCAAAAGACCTTATATATCTTGGGATTATAAATCAAAGTGCCTCATTTTAATAAACTGCACATGACTCTGAAAACCTTTGAACCGCCCTTGTTTGCATCCATTTCCTGTCAATATCTCACTAGTTGTAAAGCAAAACAGCTGGTCCTTTATATATAGTACAAGTTGATTCATACCTCGGAAAAAAACTTAATCAGCTAATCAAACTGTTGTGCATATATGAATCTAATAAAGGTGCAGGTGATGATTCATATGTTCTTAGAATCTACAGAATATATACTTTTAATCTCTAATTGTCTGGTCCATATGAGATTACCAACCAGCTTTTCTGAGGGCCTAATCTTTTTGTTTGCTTTTTAAGATTTATCAGGAACTGCACAGCTGGTAAAAGTAAAGGTGTTTTGTTCCCTCATTGTTTTAAGTGGCAAACTTTTTGTAAACTTGATTTGTGAACAAAGCCATGAGTTTCTTAGCCTGCTAGAAGTGTGTTCCTCGTCTAGTGCTAAATGTTTAAAAATTAAAAGATACTGGATTGTATCAGGCTCATCATCAGATGAGCGCGCTGTGTCCTACTGCATATCAACTATACTAATATGTGAATCTACAAGGTTCCTCAGGCATATAGAAATTAAAACTTTGTCGAGAAAAAAATGTCTTTCATTTGTCCTTTTATAGCCATCAAACCTCATGTTATCAAAGCCTTTCATACTTATGTTATCTAACCTTCGTTTTAATCCAATAACTTAGTTTTTATCACATTTTTGCTTCATATGATGTTAGGGACAAAGGTACTGTTAGGGTAGGGGTTGTGGCCTCTCCAATTTTTCTTACTAAAATGTATAATAAAATATCTACATAATTAGACCCTTTAATTTTTATAATTCATTTGAATTTTGCCCCCTTTTATGGTTAATTATACTTTGCCTCTGATCTTGATTCATAACTCCATCACTAATCGCATCATACACTAATTTAGTTACCTATTATAAGCCGGTAAGATCAATCAAACTTTGATGTCCGATATCCGGTCGGAACGGACCGACCTAAATATCAAACAACCACATTGGTCACCGAAATAGTCCAGATGACGACAAACTCTAAATACGTCCCCTATTAAAAAGTTTCAGCATGCAACCTTACAACATAATAACATAAACATTCATAAATGATCCAAAGTTCTAAACATGCAATGTAACCATCGAGAAAGTCATAAATCATACAGGGTGTCGTAACGCGAAAAAATTGGTTTAAGAAAATAAGGGAGTCGACATCCAATAGGTTGATTATTGAATCAAACAGTTCTTTGGCCTGCGCTTGGCTCAATAATCCCCAAGATACTCCTTGCCCCTTCAAAAATGAAATTTTGGTAGTGAGAAACTGGCACGGGCAGGTGAAGTCTGTCCCCAGAGAATGTAATTCGGATGCTGATGTCTTAGCTAAGAGCGGCATTGAGAGTGTTCAACATTTGCTTTGGCAGGCCCTTAATGTATAATGCTTATGATACTTTTGTCATTTAGATTAGTTCTCTGCTTTGCTGCATTTGGTAAGGAGCATTTTACACATTTTTTTTTGATATTATGCCATTAGAAAAAGAGACGATTTCAAAAAAAAAAAGGAATTTGCAAAAATATTGGAATTAATAACTTTGATTTAGATTGTTTAGATGCCAAGAATCCAAAGAGAGAACGATAAAGATTTAAAGAAAATGGAAAGAAAAATGAACTAAAATGAGAGTGTTTGGAAGCTAAAATCATTGGGTGAAGTTGGAATAGAAATCCTTTGTCCCTTTTCAGTGCCCCTATTTATGTCCCACACTAAAAATTTAGATTTAGGGTTTAGAATTAGGGTTTAAAGTTAGAGTTTAAGATTAGAGATTAGGGAATTTAGGGTAGGGTGTATTTTTTAGGGTTTAGGGTTTAAGGTTTAGGACTTAGAATTTAGGGTTATAACTTAGAATTTGATTTTTTTAGTGTTGGAATATAAAAAAGGGCATCGATAGAGATGGCAAATGGGTCATTCGGGTCGGTTTTGGTTCAGATTATTTCGGGTTTGACTACTTTCAGTTCAGGTCGATTCGAGTCTGGTTCGGTTTTAGTTCGGGTATGTGGTGATTTGGTTCGGTATCAGGTTGGGTTGGGTCATGTCGGGAAAATAGAAGATTAGTCGGTTTTTAGGTCGTGTAAGTTTTGACACCCATATATAGCTTTATAAAGCCAATATATTTGACTTTTTGGTGAGTTGTGCGGAAGTTCACATCCCATCTTTCTTTTAATATTTTTTTGATTTCGGGTTGCCTTCGGTTCAGGCTAGGGGTGAGCATAATTCAATTTGACTAAAAAAATGAATTTTTCGACTCGACTCGAGGCGAAAAAAATCGACTCGTCTTGACTCGACTCAAAATTTCGTAAACTCAACTCGACTCAAAAAAATTTGAAATAAAGTTTTAGTTGTAAAACGAAAATTCGAATAACTCAAAATTTTTAGTAATTAGTTGATTAATTTTAAAGTTCAAGTCGAGTCCCTCAAATTTTCTTGATATATATATATACCGATATAAAAATTAGGAAGAAATATACGTCATATATGAAAAAATATGAAGAAATATATATGCATATTTTACATGATTAGAGAATGCCGTTTAAATTGGAACCAAATCGTACTATAACATGATAAATAATTACAATTAAATTTGTATAGGAATTCAAAAAACTCGAATCGACTCTAATTTCATAAACTCGACTCGAATCAAAAAAATTTCAAATAAAGTTTGAGTTTTAAAATACGACGCGTCAACTCGAATAACTTAAAATTTTTTTCTATACTCGACTCGATCAAATGCTCACCCCTAGTTCAGGTGAAATCAGTTCGAGTCCATTCAGTTCGGTTGAAAATCGATTCAGATCCATTTTGATTCAACTAAATTTTGGTTCGGTTTATTTTAGTTTTCAGATCAAATTCGGATCTGTTGGAAAAATGTGAGAAAAATGGCAACTTTGAGCCATATTTCGAATGGGTAAAGGCGGAGATTCGAATAATGATTTTATTGGATCTAATTCTACTCCATGAGACCTTTACAATGATATCTCATATGCTGAAAACGGTTGAGTGATGAATGAGAAATTGATGCTCAAAGTAGGGTAGTTGTGAATTGAATAAGGGAGTGAAAACCCCCTATCCCACATTGATGGGATAAATAGAATGTGAAGTGTTAAATTGATGCTCAAAGTAGGGTAGTTGTAAATTGAATAAGGAAGTGAAAACCCTCTATCCCACATGACTTGACTGGAAATTGTGCCTCGCGCGCAAGCGGTGCGAATCCAATCCTATTCGAGTTAGGGCGCACCCGCACGATGTGGGTGACGCGAATGTCCGGACCGGTTGGGCCCTTCATGTTGTACCTGCGGATATTTTACCCACTTTGAATAAATTTTTTCCTTATTATTGGCATATCTTTTTGAATATTCTAAATTTAAAAGAATAATTTATGGTTTCTTTTAAATTCTGATTTAAAAGGTAATAAGTGCAATTCACGGGAATATTCTGTTTTAATATGATATTAACACATTGTTACCGATTTAATTCGATTAAATGGTTAATGACCATTAATTCAGAATATTATGATTTCCACAATTAACCTAGCTCACTCCCTATAAATAACATGTCATTCCTTTGATTTCAACACAAAGAAAACCACAGAACTTTCCCATGGTTTTACTCTGTGGGTTTTTCAAAAGTTGTTTTCGGTGGTAGGAGAAAGCAAGAGTAAGTTCGTGATCTCTACGGCAATGCAACTGTGGCTGATTATCTGTTGTTGTATCCTGGGAGACAGACGACCAACGAACTCGAGCACCATAAGAGTGGCTGAAAATCTGTCAAGGAAAATGCGTGCAGGCCTCAACACACTTCATTTCAGTTTGCGTTACATAAGTTGTATCGTTCTTTTAAGTTTGTACTGTTCGTTTGAATAAGAATATTTATTTATTATTTCATTCTTGGATTAATGCTCTTATTCTAACAATCTTAAGATAGATTCAAATTTTAGTCCAAGACGGACAGACCAGCTGTTCATGCCACGACGAGCCCTTAATGAAACTACCGTCAAACTATCCATGTTTGTATAACTTTTACAATAAAATTGAAATTGTTGTAGCGGCAGGAACGGACTACTCGTATCCAACTTCATGCTAGTATAATTTCGCAATGAAATTGCATTGTGATATTGCTGCAGCAAAACAAACTTGGAAAGCAAGGTGAAACTGGAAATCGGCCATCTAATTAAGGTGGGTATCCATGATTTCTATTTCAAAATTTTGGTAATTTTTATAATATTATTACCTTATTTTATTTTTTGTCTTTAATATTAATTATGGCATGAAATGATATATCATGTGTCTTGTATAATAATTTTATAATTATTATTACTTGTGTTTTGGAAAAACTATGGATTATTATTTCTACTAATAATTTTCTTTGAGAAATTATAGAGACGAACAGGATACACAGGCGAAATTTGGAAAACTAAGATCTCGTAAATAATTCGTTTCATGATTTAATTCCTGCTATTTTAACGAATTTACATGATTTTTTTCCAAAACAATAATCAACAAAATTAAAGGATTGATTCCTTTTGATTTTTGTTGCCTTGATATTTTTGGTTTGGGATTTAGTTCTACTAATCCCAATGTTTAACAGAAGATATAACAAAGGAAATAAATCATTAAATTTATTTCTATGCTAGAATCATGCGTTGATTCTAACTTGTTAAGGGAAAAATAAAGCATTTAATTTATTTTTGGGAATCAAATATGATTCTATTATGGAAATAAATCGATGAATTTATTTCTGGAAGTAACATTGGTTACCAAATTTAAAGCGTTAATTCCGACTGAGGTCTCGAATCAAAGTATAGAAGAACTTTATTCTCTATGTCAAAATTAAATTCTCAAAGCCTATTCTGATGCATGCTATGAAGTGCACAATGTTTAAAAATAGCTAAAGAATTATGAGGGTCGTTGGACCATAAATGGAAGATGTCAGTGCTAAGAAATTCTTAGTTACCAAATTCTTAATGATTGATTCTAAATTGTTGTGAATCAAAGGCAGTGATTTTAATTGATCACTCATGCTTGGAATGATTTCAAGAATAGAATCCATAATTCAAAGGCAATATGAGAGTGCATCTCTAGGATTGGTTTTTTTGAAAGACTTGGTATTTAAGCGTGCCTAGTGCACCACCTCTCTTTTCATAAGTTACCTATCTGGTGCACTGCTCATTATTATTCTTTCTATTAGACTGTGAGAACTTTTGTTTCAGGTTTTAGTTTACTAAATTCCTGACGTCTAACAAAAGTTAAAAATCGTGTCTCTGTTTCTAGATTTAGGTTCTGACTAGATTCTTCACAATGAACAGATTCATAATATTTCGTTTCTGGTTTGTGACTATGTGACACAATGAAAAAACCAGTGAAATTCATTTGAAAGAATTTCAAGATATGTTGCATATTTGACCATGATAAACTTGGTCAAAATATCTGGAAAAGAAGATTTTTCCTATGATTCGAGAGGATAAGGTAAATGTTGTTACCATCTTCAAATATTGCTAAGACAAATATTGCTATGGCAAATATAGTGGAAGTCAAAAATGACTTCAAATCGCAAATTAGGCGGTGCGTTCAAGAAGCTAAATTTTATGGGAAATGCTTCAATTGCCATAAGATAGGGGACAAGTCTTCGGACTATAGAATCCCAAACGAGATCAATGTCGTGACAAATTTTGTCATGGCAGACAATTGTTTGAAGGAAAATTTATTACCTTCATTGATGACAGCACAAACTAATGTTATGTGCATTTGCTTAAATGCAAAGATGTTATAGAGAAATTATTCTCTATAAGTAGGATGTTGAAACCCAAACTTAATAAATTGATTAATTTGGGGAGAAACTCTATGTGAGTAACGCTACAACATCCAAGCGTACAATGATTTTGAAGATAAGAATTGAAACTTCAAAATGTGCCTAACATGTGAGGGAAAACTGTTCTATCAACCAATTACCTTGAAAGACAAGACACCATCTGAGTTATAGAAGGAAATAAAACATAAAAATGTGGGGGTGTCCTGCAAAGGTAATGTTCCCATTACCAAAGTAAATGGAAATAAGTGGACTATATTTTTATTGACTATGTAGAACATAGTAACAGATATCAATTACTTGTGTACAAACAAATTCACAAGAATGTGATAATGGAAACAAAGAATGACTCATTCTTTGAAAATATATTTCCTATATAATTAGGGAAGTTGATTCAAGTTCAATAAAATGAACTTTGGAGACTATCAATGAAAATAGTCCATACGTTCAACAAAATGTTGAAACCAAGATATTGTCATGATGACAAATAAGTGTGACAAAAGATTGTATGTCAACATTATGATACATGATCCTATGTTAAGGACATACCCATTGGTATAAGTAACAATGAAATGGTAAACGTACCAAATGTATGAAAAAAATATGAGAATGACATTTAATTTTGAGTATCCAAATCTAGTGACTGTCTGATATCATATTGACACAGTCACACCACGTTTAATAAAAGTTTGAAAGTAAGATATTGTCATAAGAGTGTGACAAATGTGTGTCTGTCAAAACTAGGATATATGATCCTATGTTGATGACATACAATGAAATGGTAAATATACCAAAGACTTGTCAAATTCAAGATTGACATGGAAAATATGAGATTGACAAATTTGATTCTGGGCATCCAAATCAAACGGTCACTTGAAGGTGTCATATTGACACAGTCACACTACGTGGACAAAAGAAGTTTGGCAAGGATATTTCTCGTATAGCCAGAACTCCAATAAATATGAGCCAACACTTGTTCAAAAAGGAATATGCAAATGTCATAGTAAATAGTACAAGACAATATATTTCTTTCACTATAAGCAGTTTAAGCAGATTCACAAAAAACAATCCAGGGTCAAACCTCTAGATAAGCAATTGTGAGATTGCTGGGATATCTCAGATATACTCAAGATTTTGAATTGCATTATTCCATAAGGATTCTTCGATGCCAGATATCAAAGGCACAAGTGAATATGTTTCACATCGAAGAAATGAGCTATGTCATAGGATTTCTCAAGACAAACGATTACAACCAAATTTATAATGGAATATGAGTTTCAGCTCTAGACAAGTCTGGAGAAAAAGTCAAATGACTTTAAAATTTCTTGAAAGATATTCCTGAATAGCCAAAGCATGTGCCAACAATATTCATATATTGAAAACCAAGAATTGGTAAGGCACAGAGCTTTATGTACAACCGTAAGTCGAGACGTATGCATCGTCAATAGAATACCGCTAGACAACTGATCTAAAATAGAGTTATCTCTATTGATTTTATAAAATCAAATGATAACATTACGGATCCACTAACCAATGGTTAAACTGAGATCAAGTTGAGAAAACATATAAAGGAATGAGACTAATGCCTATAGAAAATAAAGGTGCTATGTGAAGGAAAACCCTACCTAGTTGACTGGAGATCCCGAGATCTAGGTTTAAAGGGAAAACCTAAATGCATAAACCTGTTCGGTCATTGTGGGAGTACCTATCCCCAAGTCTGTTCCTATGATGTAAACAGTGATCAAAAGTGGTATCACTACAGCAAAACAGGTATTTCGTGGCATTTTTTGGTCATATAGTGGCTTTTTGCGCTGCTAAAAACCATCGCGACGCAAAGAAAAGCGCCACAAAAAGCGCCATTGAAAGCAGCGCCGCAGTAGTTAGCAGCGTTTATGTTCTAAAAAAGCCGCAAAAAATCTTGTTCTATAGCGGCATTTTAAAATTAAAACGCCGGAACTGTAAAATCTTTAGCGGCGTTTATTTTGTAAACACCATAATATGTCATGGATTTTCTGTGGCGTTTTACAAAACGCTGCAATATATTTTGTTCTATAGCGGCGTTTGGTAATCCAAACGCCGCCATTACATTGTCTATATTGGCGTTTTATTTATAAACGCCTCAATATGTCTTTGAGTTTTAGTGGCATTTTCCTCGTAAACGTCGCTAAACTTACTACTTTGTCAAGAATCATTTTTAAATTATATACTACCCAAATTTAACCTATAACATTATCAAATAACAATAAATTTGACAAATAATTACAAAAATTAAGTAGAAATACTTAGCAACAAAAATATATTCAAGTCTACAACATGAGCGAACTTAAAATCAACTAAGATGGCGGATTCTTTGGTTGGTTCTACTTTAACATCTCCATTTCTTGAAATTTCTTTTGGAGATTCTGATATGCCATTTCTCTCTCTGCTTCTCTCGCCGCTCTCTCTCAACTTCTCTAATTTCTCTCCCAGCTTCTCTTCTTTCTCTCTCACCTTATCTTGCTTCTACCTCGGCTTGAAATTGAGATAACTGTTGTTTTAAACGATTAACTTCTGCCTGAGAAGACTGGCTTTGTGATGGCATGTACTAAGATGAGCTAGATCCAAAATATTTTGTTGGGGTAACGAATGATCCTTGGCAGCGAACCCGAGCATATCTTTCAGGACCAAAAACATCATCAATAACTTGATTTTCGATCTCATCCATATTAGCAGAACCATTGGTTGAAGCCGTAGCTTCATACTCCGTCATTTTTTCCCCTTAATTTCGCTTGATAATCAAGAATTAACGAATTTAAATATTATTCAAATATTATAACATAATCCATATTTTCTGTCCAATTAATATACCATAATTTCTGCAGCTTCAGGATTCATAGGAGAGCCATCCTTTTTTGTGTGTGTAATATCGAAGAGCTTTATCCGTCCAACGCTAGTGCCAGTCGTAACTTGCTACAACGTATACTAGAAATTAATACTTACGGAAATGTAATACATTAAAAAATAATCAATACTTTAAAAAATAATACCTTATCATTAGCTATACGAGCAAAGTTCTTCGACCCGGTTGTGTGAGTAAACTTTTGTTGCTGTTTGCTAGCAACTGCAATGCGCTCTCGATCCTACAATTTAAAATTTGCATTACGTATAAAGCCAATATTATAATAACATAGTATTATTTTTTAAAGTACATCGATCTTACCTCTCATTTCGTTGAACTCCAAAACCTGACTGTATCTTCCCATTAATACCGGAGTATTCCTGGTGGGATATTTTGTAGCTTCTGTTCAAGGCTGAGATTATTCTTGAAATATGTCTTTTTCAAGAAGCTCTTATGGTCTCTCTATTTTTTTCCTAACGCATGCTTCACATAATGGTCTGAGACCTCTAAAGAAAATTTATCCTACAAATTATACAATCAAAGTAAATATAAACATTACTATTGAACTGGAATGAAATAGTTGTTACAATGACATTATTACCTTAACAAGATCCAGAGCATGATTTTTGTTACTACTTGGCATCTGACGCTATGACTCATAATTGATCGGCAAAATTAAAGCATTGCGTGCAACAATGCCTAAGTAACTGGCCAGAACACCTACTTTTGCGCCAATAGGTTGGCCGGCATTGTTTCTTGAAACTTTCACGCGTTCCCTAACCGAAAGATCATATAATTCTGTCAATGTCGTGCGCGCTCTAGTCTTGCGCGTTCGACCATTTTTAGCTATATATGAAATAATTAAGTAAATTTTTTAAAATCAAGTCAATAATAACAAACAACTAGCATTCAAATAAAGTGTTGAACATTACCTTCAATTTCTACATTTGCAACTATTTCCGAAACTTGTGAAGATCCAACACTAGACAAATTATCATTATTTGTTACTTCCTTCGCTCGAGGATCTTGAACAATCCGCATATCACTTAATTTTCTCCTAGGCATTATACCTGCAATAAACCAAAAACAATTTTAGTAATTAGTGACAAAAATACTATTAATGTATGTATTCGACAACAAGTTAGAAGTTATAATATTATAAATTAATAAGTTAAGATATATATATCTTACTACATTGTTATGCAGTCAGTTTTCATTAAAATCTTCATCCATGTTCTCCCGAACCCATTGGAATTGTAAACTAGAACTAGTGATTGTTCCATCTAAGTTTTGTGCTGCAAAAGGCAAAGTTTTTGATCTTACTTCAATGTCATCTCTACTTCCATCCCCGATGTCTATCAAGTCTCTAGGGGTGTTACGGAGTACAACATACCAACCCTTTTTCATTGGATCATGAGAATAAAAAACTTGAGAAAAAAATACATATGGTTCGTCCATCAATTGTTGACCTGTGTGAATTAATCGAAAGAAGTTCACCATTGTAAAACCAAATTGATCTCTTTTAATGCCTCGAGTAGTATTTACATCAGCCCAGTCACAGCGAAATAACACAACCTTTCGTTTGCCATAATAATCCAACTCAATAATGTCTGTAAAAATTCCATAATATTCTACATCTCCCTCCATAGGATGATTGTCCCTAGCACTAGCATAACTTGTAGTCGAAGAAGTAACAACTACTCCACAATTTTGTGTCCTTAATCTTTCCCGAGATTTTGTGTGAAATCTACACCCATTAATAAGAAAGGCATTATATTTCTTAACAATTATATTCGGGACTTGACAAAGCAATTTGATCTCTTCACTAACTTCTCTCCCACCCCAAACCTATTACACGTAAAAGGTGGATTAGTTTGCATTTATATTGATATATTAAAACAAGAAATTATACATTAGGTACGTGTCGTACAAAGATTTAGTGACTTGCTGTCTTCCCTAACCATTCATGAAAAGTTTCTGTAAATAACTTATGAATCTTGCGTTGATGTAATCTTCGGGAGCGTACACGAGATTGCAACTCTTCTTTAAACTCACTGTAAAGAACTTTACATGGTTAAATAATGGGAAATATAAAAGATGAAGTGAATACATTATGATTTATATAAACTTCCGTGCGTAAGGGCTCTATTGAGTCATGATGGAAAAGAACATATCGATGTGCTTGTACCCAAGACTTATCATCTAACTGTGCAATTTCAACTTTGCCGAGTGGTTCACCATAACTTCCAAACAAGTAAGTCTCAGCGAAGTTGTTAGTACTGCACACTTCATTTCTATTTGGTCTATTAAATCTCGTTTCAACATTTTTCAAATATCTAGAGCAAAAAGCCAGATACTCCTCTGCTAAATACCCTTCAACAATTGATCATTCCGGATAACGTTTATTACAACAATAGGACTTCAACTTGCACAAGAACCTAGACACGTAATAAACACAACATTATATAAATAGTTGTAATTAAAAAATATTCAATACTAATTGAATACATATTAAACAATTTGCACCTCTCTATAGGATACATCCAACGATAGAAAACTGGTCCACCAACTTTAGCTTCGTGAGGAAGATGAATCAACATGCGCACCATAATTGTGAAAAATGAAGGAAATATCTTCTCCAAGTTACATAAAGTCAAGGCAACTCGATCTTGCAGTTTCTCAAGTTCTTCAACCATTAGAACTTTCCTACAAATAGCTTTCATTATGTTAGAAAGTTCAATTATACAAGATGTCACCTCATTTGACATACAACCGCGTAATGCAACTGGCATGAAATCTTGCATCAATATGTGATAACCATGTGAATTTAGAGAATAAAGTCTTCGATCTTTTACACTGACACATCGAGATATATTTGATGCATACCCATATGAGACCTTTCTATCTTTCAACACCCTACAAAACACTTCTTTTTCTTTCTTCGACATCACAAAATTAGAAGGCGGTAACGAAGATTTTCTATTAGGAAGTACATGAGGATAAGATCATGCCGAATTCTGATGTCAACTAAGTCAAGTCGACTTTTAGATTGTCTTTAGATTTTCCATCGACATTGAGAATGGTCCTGATAATATTCTCACAAACATTCTTTTCAACGTGCATGGCATCAATATTATGTCTCAAAATGTTATGCTTCCAATAAGGCAACTCAAAGAAAATACTTCTTTTTTTCCACAACTCTGCCTCATTTGGATCATCTTCTTCATCAGACTCATCATCACTAAGCTGCTCAACCTCACGGTCATACACATTTTTTCTTTTTCTTTGTTCGTAGGCTCGGTGGTTGGCTTGCCTTTCTATAAGTGAACTTGATATGTTTCAACATCGACAAGATATCAGACCCGATTGTTTGCTCATGAGCTTTTCTAAACTCTTCATTACCATCAAACATTTTCTTTTCATATCTAAATCTATGATTTTCATTTAACCACAGTCGATGACCCATGTAAGAGAACTTTCTATTATACAACCACTTCGAACATGTTTGTGCAACACAATAAGGACAAGCATAATGACCTTTAGTACTCTACCCAAATAAATTTTCATAAGAAGGGAAATCATTAATAGTCTATAATAAAACTGCATGCAAATTAAAGTTCTCTTTCTTCAACACATCATATGTTTCGACACCCACTCATAATTGTTTCAACTCTTCAATAAGAGGTTGCATGTATATGTCAATATCATTTCCAGGACCTTTCTCACTGGGGATTATCATGGATAAGATAAAAGATGAATGTTTCATGCAAATCCACGAGGGTAAATTGTAGGGAACAAGCAGAACGGGCCAAGTACTGTACAAAGCACTCATGATTTCAAAAGGATTAAACCCATCAGAGGCAAGACCGAGTCTGACATTTCGAGGATATCCTGCAAAACTTGATCAAATGACTTCCAAGCTAAACAATCTGTAGGATGACTTAATAATCCATCACATGTTCGTCCATCATGATGCCACCTAATAGACTCGGCAGTCTTTGAAGACAAAAAGTCTTTGAAGCCTAGGTATTAGAGGAAAATATCGCAGAATCTTTATTGGCTTCTTTCTTGATCGTGCTTCAACTTAGTCCTCATTCACATTTTCTGTGTCCCCATTCATCCACCGAGATTTACCGCATACATGACAAGACTCTTGATTTTTTCAATCACAATACAATGTGCAATCATTCGGGCAACTATGGATTTTCTCATAACTAAGGCCCAAATCCTTTATCATTTTCTTCATATCTTTGTCGAATTGAGGAATTTTTGCAAAAGGAAACATTTCTCTCAAAACTCTAATAACAACGTAAAAGAGTTACCGGTCCACCATCCCAAACATTTTAAGTGGAAAAGACGAATGTAAAAGGAGAGTTTTGAATATTTTGACCCCTCATAAAGTGGTTCATTCATTTCATTAAGCAAATTGTAAAACTTTGCCGCTTCTCCATTTGGCTCTTCATCAGATTCACTTCTTCCCATCTCGGTGAAATCATTAACATCAATATCACAATCATCTTCTCTAACATATTGATGATAATCGTGCATATTAAATGTATCTCGCAACATACCCTCCATGTCATATTCTCTAAGAGGTTGACGATGAAAATTAGAAGGATAAGCCGGATTATTCGTGTAAGAAGCACTACAAGGTGTCAACTCTCCATGGAATGCCCATTTTCTATAGCCCAAAACAAAGCCAGAAATAATTAGATGTTCATGTACAACTTCACGAATGTGCCAATTAATGTTAACACACTTCTTACAAGGGCAAAGAATCATATTCTCTTGGCTTGCATTCGCAAAAGCTAAATTTAGAAAAGATTCTACACCATTTCGATAGTCAGCGCTCACCCTTGCCAAATTCATCCAACTCCTATCCATTTTGTACTTCTGTAATATTTATTTCCAATGTTAATTGCCAATACTATAGATTCAAATTTATTCATTTTATTTTGATAATTGTAGATAAAAAAATTAAAATTTTGCAAAGTTGAACATAACATGGTGCATATTTGAAGGATGAAGAGAGATGTAACTATTATATTACCAATTAAGTAAAAGCCAAGTTAAATATATAAACTACCTATCAGTCATACTTAATCCACTTGACCAAAACATAAAAATTAAAGAGAAAGTTACCTGTTGGAGAAAGTTATCTTCTTTATATTACCAATTAAGTAAATGCCAAGTTAAATATATAAACTACCTATCAGTCATACTTAATCCACTTGACCAAAACATAAAAATTAAAGAGAAAGTTACCTGTTGGAGAAAGTTATCTTCTTTATATTACCAATTAAGCAAAAGCCAAGTTAAATATATAAACTACCTATCACTCATACCTAATTGAACCATATCACAGTTCACAAACTTTTACAAATATCCGACTATGAAAAGTAAATATTACAAACAAACCAAGGAAACACTCACATGGATTACCAGAACAGGACAGTTGACGAAGGGTATCTTGTCAATATTCTGCACCATAAACAGGAAAGAAGCATCAAGAAATTATACTTAAAACCAGGTAAGTGATGACAGATTAAGACATTAAGTTATATAAATTGTCAGGAATTGGAAAATAAGAAAAAATAAATAAAAATGCTTTATTGCTAGGTTTATTCTAATTACCAAACCAAACAAGTGCATTGAGTAATGAGTTATATAAAACATTGCTGTCTTTGCTGAATAATCCAAGGGATTACGCTTTGTTTGAGGTCATTAACTTGAGAGTATGAATTTGAACGTGTGATGGAAACTTTTTTATGTTTAAATAAGCAAAAATTTAGCTATATCAATAGACGTAAGATTGAGATTCACCTTGCCATTAACATATTTCCACTACTTAGATTATACTTCTAGTTCTAAAACACAACCTTGAAAACTGCTAATATACCATAAATTCCTAGACCTTAAAAAGTTACCATTTTCTGACATCTAGAAAACCAGTAAAGAAATCACCAAAGAAAATGTGAAGACTTTCTCGATTACTATCCTACAGAATGAAAGATCCAACCTGCAAAAACATCATCCTCACCCACTCTTACAAAATTTTATTTTAATAAAAATTACCACCGATTATTTTCTCGTTTCTATCTTATTCCTTCGAGAGGAAGGAAAATTGCAGTAAACAAATGGAGCCTTTAAAAAAAATGTTAACCAAAAGCTAATGAAGTGATAAGGTTGAGACCTTAATAATTTGATGGAGTAAACAAAGAGGCTTACCTGCAGCAACGTTGGACGGACCGACTAGGCGACAGCGTTGGACGGCCGACGAGGCGACGGCGTTGGACGGCCGACGAGGCAATGATAAGACCGCGTGAGAGGCTGCGTTTGATTTGGGATTGAGGACTGTTAGGGTTTGATTTGGGGATGTCGTGAGAGGTTGAGTTAATTGGAGTGAGGGGATCAAAACGGTGAGTTTTACTTATATACATATTGCGGCGTTTGAAAAACAAATGCCACTAAAGACAACTAAAATTATAACCTTTTGCGGCGTTTGTAGAAAAGCGCCACTAATGTACGCGTTTTTGTGGCGTTTATATTTAAACGCCACTATGTGGAATTGTTTTGCGGCGTTTCCTTGATAAACGCCACTAAAAGTTATCTTCTATTGCGGCGTTTGTAGAAAAACGCTACAATTTCACACTCTATAGCATTTGTGTTGAAAACGTCGCAACAGGTTCTTTTTATGGCGTTTCTTTGATAAACGCTGCAATATGCATAAATATAGCGGCGTTTACTCCTAAAACGCCGCAAATAACGCCACTATATACCAACCCTGGTGTAGTGTATAGGCTAAGCAAAGCTTTTAATGACCATTGTGTGCTTCGGTAAGCCAAGCAACATAAGTCACCTATGTGAGAGTGAAGTGGGGCCGCTTTAAGGAGACTACTGGCATAATTCTCGCAAACTCTTGCAGAACCAGGAGATGTCAATGGCCATAACCATGAGAACTAAAACTCTTGTCAGAGAGATAGTTGTGTGAAGTATATCATCATTTACACAAACGGCTAAACAGTTCAAGGACATAACGTCTACTGGTTAGCTAGTAAATTAAATATACTTTTACAAGGGAAGGTTCAAAGGAGGAAACCTACCTATCCTATGCAGCTATCGAGCGTAGAACCTATCACCACATCAAGTCAAAATGTTTTTGATAAAATCATCAATTTCATTCATGTGGGAGATTGCTGGAGAAATGTGAGAAAAAATGGTAACTTTGAGCCATATTTCGAATGGGTAAAGGTGGAGATTCGAATAATGATTTTATTGGATCTAATTCTACTCCATGATAAATTGATGCTCAAAGTAGGGTAGTTGTGAATTGAATAAGGAAGTGAAAACCCCCTATCCAACATTGATGGGATAAATGGAATAGGAAGTGTTTATATACACTTACCCACTATGTGGTCATTGAATGACTTGAATGGAAATTGTGCCTCACGCGCAGGGTGTAACATCTCTTTCCCGTATTCATTACCAATTACGAGTCAGTGATGTTACTAACTAAGGTTAAACCCCTTTTATTACTTTAGCTTAGAATACTGGCAGCCTGTACTGCCTTTACTTAAAAAATTATAAATTTTTTATAGACATCAAAACTTCATTCCGAAAATTTCTAATTAAACTAGATTAATCAACCTTTCTAACCATATAAATTATTAGCCTAAACTCATTACACAAAAATTCAAATAAATCTTTGAATTCACGTCACAGCCCAAAAACACTGAAAATTCTGCCGCCTTGTTTTCTGACCTTCCTTTGAATAAAAATTCATAACTTTTTACATACAACTCGAAATCCGCCATCGTTTGCTTTGTAAGAAAATAGACAAAACTTCCAGTTCATACATATAAGATTCACCATCTAATTCTAATTGTGGAATTTATACTGATTTTTCAAACACACTGCTTTTGCGTACATTTCTGGACAGATTTTTAAACTTTCTATCTTATGACCCATTTTTAGTATAAACTTAGTCCATTATCCTTTATAACCATAATAGAACTTACTAGGTTCATCAACCATATTATATCAACTATTAACCAACCACATTTTCTAATAAGCTATTACAAACCCACTAAAATATACATGACATCTAGTACATTTCCAAAAGAAAGGATGGATGTCATTACATTACTATGAGTATGGATATATACCTCCCAAAATATGAAAGTGATGCTCAGCTACTTTTCCTTTGAAACTCCTTTAAAACCTACGCATGAAATTCATCATATGTTAAGCATATACTTAGTGAGGCAACAACATTTAATTCAAATGTAAATTAACATAAGTATCAATATAAATAAACAACAATGCACATGATCACTTACCATATTATGCTTGCTAGCATATATGACATGATACATATATAATAACATAATACATGGTAATAACTTTGATTCTTACCATTACCTTTGCCATGTTTATCATCGAGCTTTTAAGCTTTTCATCTTGTTTTTCAATTCATTTAGCCCAAGTATCGATTTAAGGAAATTTATGTACACGAGTCATCCCCCTATACTTACTTGAGTATAATGTATTATTTGCACTTTACTAGAAGTGCTAGCACAGAAGTTCTTATGTATACTTACCAGAGTATACAATTAGTAAATAATTTGCACTTTACCTAAAGTGCTTATAATAAGTTGCACTCTACCGAGAGTGCTAAAATGTTTATACAACTGTTTATGACTCTATGGACATCCAACTATACTTTTAATTTCCTATCTCATACACTGGGCTTTATATTATTATAGTCTCATACATGGCAACATATATACATATTGAGCAATTCATACCCAAGATAATATTCCATGATTAATTAGTGATCCATGCATATGTTTCAACCTTTGACATATTTCTAATATATAAAATATATAATAAATGACAAAAAGATCATGATATACATGCATTGCACTCACCTTGACACTTTCAAAAGTATAATTTATACTAGCCTCACTAAGCTCGGTTGCACTTTTTATCTTCTTTCCTCACTTGTTCGATCTCAAACTTGCTTGTTATTTGTATGTACATTGAATACATAACACAAGCAACTTTAAGTACATGTCCAACCTTACTAATACATGTACATACCAAGTTGGAAAATTTAACATTTATAATCAAGTGCTTCTTTACAACAACAATGCTTCATACACTTTAATTTTACTTCAAATTGCACATTGTAACCAATAGTTTGATAATTTCACTTTAAAACCTAAATTCTCTCTCTTAGGGTTTATAAACTAAAATTTGAAAACTTCCACATTTCATCTCCATTTTCAAAAATTTTAATATCAAAATGATCCTTGTATCATACCAAACAACATAACCATACTTCTTGAATATTTTCAAATTTCTCACTTATTTCACCCGATTTGCAAAATTCACAAAATAGTCCTAAAATGACGTTTTCTTCAATCCAATCACATAATTCAACTTAGAAAACATCATTCTAATCATTTCTGTCATCAAATAAATTTTTACAAAAATTCCCCTAATTTTTCTCTTATAGCCGAATTGGTCCCTATAAGTTTTTCAAGAGATTTTCATCATTTCAAGCATGGAAACAACACTACAACACCCTTTCCAACTTGATTGAACCTTAAAACATGAAAACCTAACATGTTTTTCAACCACCCAAATCATCAATCTCAACTTAGAGACATGGAAACTAAGCAAAACTTATGTCAAAAGATAGAGAATTCAAGGGAGATCAATTTCTTGTTTCATGTCCCTAGCAAAAAATCAAGTAAATCAAGCCAAAAATTGAATTGAAAATTCTCTTACCTAGTCCCCTTGAGGTTCGGCCAACTTGAGAGAAAGATGAGCAAAATTCTAGCTTTTCTATCTTTTATTAATGCCAAATGGCAATTAAATCTTTAATTAAAAAGTATGGGTAAAATGACCATTTTGCCATTAATTAATCTTTATATTCTCCAAAATGCCATTTATGCATTATTTCATATACTGTGTTAAATCGAATCTAAATCGATCAAGCACAATTTAAAACTTCAATGTCATATTCCTCGAGTCTTCCTAAGACTTCATTCAAAATTTCATGAAATTCTGAGCTCATACGATTACCCGAATTACACTTAAACTTTAACTATAATTTCCTAATAATAGAAACATCAGATCAAACCATATTTTTTATATTCGATCCTAACCCTTAGATGATCTATTTATTTATAGAATAAAAATAATTATTGGGAAAATTACCATGTTGGTCCTTAGACTTTTCTCAACTTTTCACTTTTATCCCCAAACTTTAAAACTTTACGTTTTAGTCACTAAACTAAAACCAATAACCTTTAATTCTTTACGTTTTGGTCACTAATCCAATAATGGAATATTACAATTCTCTCCCCCTGAAATAAGTCGTCCTTGAATTTTTAGAACGTACCTGGATTAAACAAATACGAGTATTGTTCTTTCATTCTCCCTTCGGTTTCCAAGGTGGCTTCTTCCACTTTATGATTCTTCTAGAGCACTTTAACCAATGGAATCAACTTGTTTCTCAATTTCTTTACCCCATGGGCTAGAATCTTTACTAGTTCCTCTTTAAATGTCAAATCGGGTTGTATCTCAACTTCTGTAGGTGAAATGACATGTGAAGGATCTGATCTATATTTACGAAGCATCGATACATGAAAAACATCATGAATCTTGCTCATTTCTGGTGGTAAAGCCAATTGATAAGCCACCGGTCCCACTCTTTTCAAGATTTCATACAGACCAATGAATCTGGGACTAAGCTTCCATTTTCTTCCAAATCTCATTATTTTCTTCCACGGTGAAACTTTTAAGAATACTTTGTCTCCCACTTGGTATTTGATGTCTTTTCTTTTTAAATCTGAATAAGCTTTTGTCTATCGAAAGCTGCCCTTAGATTGTCTCGAATTATCTTTACTTTTTCTTCTACTTCATGAATCAAATCAGGCCCAACAATCTTGCGATCTTCCAACTCAAACCAATTTAATGGTGTCCGGCATTTTCTTATATTAAAGCTTCATACGGTGCCTTTTTAATACTTGACTGATAACTGTTGTTATACGCAAATTCAACCAATGGTAAATATTTTTCCCACGAGCCTGCAAATTCAATGACACATGCTCTAAGTATATCTTCCAAAATCTGAATTGTCCTCTCTGATTGTCCATCAGTTTGCGGGTGGAAGGCATTACTAAAATGCAATTGAGTACCCAATGCTTCCTGTAGTGCTTTCCAGAATCTAGAAGTAAACCTGAGATCTCTGTCAGACACAATGGAATTAGGAACTCCATGTAATCTAACAATCTCCCGAATATACAACTCTGCATATTTGCTCAAAGAGAAATTTGTTCTGACTGGTAGAAAATGTGCTAATTTGGTTAATCGATCCACAATCACCCAGATTGAGTCTTTCCTACTCGGCTCCAATGGTAATCCGGTTACAAAGTCCATAGTCACTTTTTCCCATTTTCATTCTGGAATAGCGATTGGTTGAAGTAACCCTGATGGCACTTGATGTTCTGCTTTAACTTGCTGACAAGTTAAGCATTTAGATACGAATTCTGTTATAGTTCTTTTCATTCCTGGCCACCAAAAATGGCTCTTCAAATCCTGATACATTTTATTTCCTCCTGGGTGCATCGTTAAAAGACTATAATGTGTTTTTGCAAGAATTTCCTTTCTCAATTCTTCATCTTCGAGAATATAAGCACGTCCTTTATAATATAAACATCCATTGGACTTCACTTCAAAGTCTGAAGATTCTTCATTTTCAGCTTTCTTCTTTATCTCTAAACAATTTTCATCTTTTTCTTGTGATTCTTTTATTTTGTCTATCAAAGTAGACTTGATTTTCACCTCAGCAAGCAAAGCACCATCATCCAATATTGATAATTGAGCATTTGATATTCGTAGAGCTGAAAACATCTTTCGACTAAGTGCATCTGTCACCACATTTTCCTTTCCCGGGTGATAATCAATAATTGCATCGTAATCCTTAATTAGCTCGATCCATCGCCTCTGTCTTAAATTTAGCTCCTTCTGCATTAAAAGATATTTCAGGCTTTTATGGCCTGTGTATATATAACATATTTAACCATATAAGCAGTGGCGCCAAATTTTTAAAGCAAAAACAACAGCAGCTAACTCCAAATCGTGAGTAGGATAATTCCTCTCATGAGCTTTAAGCTGCCTAAAAGCATAAGCCACCACTTTCCCATCTTGCATAAGTACATAGCCCAAACTATTATGTGATGCATCACTATACACCAAAAAATTCCTACCCGATTCAGGTTGAACTAACACTGGAGCTTCTGTCAAGATTTTCTTCAATCTTTCAAAGCTTTCTTGACATTCTTTAGTCCATATAAAAGATACATTGTTCCTAAGCAGTTTGGTAATAGGTGCAGCAATCATAGAGAAATATTTCACGAACCGGCGGTAATATCATGCCAATCCGAGAAAACTTCTAACCTCTGCAACATTTTTAGGAGGTTTCCACTCCATGATAGCTTGAATTTTCTGAGGATCAAACCGAATTCCTTCAGCCAATACTATATGTCCAAGAACTGTCACCTCAGAAAGCCAAAACTCATATTTAGATAGTTTGGCATATAATTTCTTCTCCCTCAAAATCTGGAGAACTATTCTAAGATGAACATCGTGATCTTCCTTGGTTTTAGAATAAACCAGGATATCGTTTATGAATACCACCACAAACTGGTCCAAGTATGGCTGAAAAATTCGGTTCATCAAATCCATAAATATTGCTGGGGCATTAGTTAATCCAAAAGGCATTCCCACAAACTCTTAATGTCCATATCGAGTCCTGAAAGCCGTCTTTGGAATGTCCTGCTCCTTAATCTTCAATTAGTGATAACCTGATCAAAGATCAATCTTAGAGAACACTGTTGCCCCCTTTAATTGATCAAAAAGATCATCAATTCTTGGAAATGGATATTTGTTCTTTATCATCACTTTATTAAGTTGACGATAATCGATACACAATCTCATTGATCCACCTTTCTTCTTTACAAACAATACGGGTGCTCCACATGGTGATATACTTGGCTGTATAAAACTTCGATTCTGTAATTCTTGTAGTTGTGTCTTGAATTCCCTGAGTTCACTAGGTGCCATATGATACAGTGCCATCGATATGGGTATTGTACCAGGTAATACATCAATTCCAAATTCTACCTCCCTATCTGGAGGTAGTCCCGGTAATTCTTCTAGGAATATATCTGGGAATTCCCGCACCGTAGGTATATCTTCTAATTTCACTTCCCGCTTCAAGGTATCAATTTTGGGAGTTGAATATGTTTCATAGCCCTCTATCAACATTTCATTCACAACAACAGCTGAAATAACATCACTACGATGATTCAGCTTCTCCCCCACGAATAATATTCGTGATCCATTTGGTGCCTTTAAAGTTAATATTTTTAATCGGCACTCCACCACAGCATCATATGTAAATAACCAATCCATTCTCAATATTATTTCGAATTCACAAAACGGTAATTCCATAAGGTCAGCGGGGAGATCCACATTCTAAATTCTAGTAGGACACTAAGGCAAATTCTTTTAACCTTAGCACTCTGGCCTATCGGGTTGGTTGCTACCACCTCACTCATAATTAGTTCTACTGGAATGTTTCTTTCTAGTATGATTCTAGAACTAATATATGAATGAGTGAAATCAGGATCAATTAATGCAAAAACAGGTCTATCAAAGAGTTCAAGCATACCTGATATCACATCGGGATCATCTTTACTCTCTATGGTCTGATATTATATACACGAGCAGGAGCTTTGCCTTTCACGTTTGATGCAACTTCCGATGCACCTTGGTGAGAATTCCAACCTCGATTCCCTTTATTTCTCTGAGAAGTAGCCACCGATTGATTTTCTTACAATTCTAGACATGCGCGTTTGAAATGACCCGGCTTCCCTCATTGATAACATACTATCTCCGGTGCATACCAACATCGAACAACATGTCTTCTTCCACAAGTTTTGCATTCTGATTGGATCCGAAATTCACCACCTTTAGCTCTACTCGTTCGATTGGGGACTTGTTTGGATTTACCAGCAGAAAAATTCTTCTTTCCAGCTGACCCATGTTGCTGAGATCCTTTACCCCGTTTAGACCAGAGTAAAACACTGGGACCTCCAGGTCATTTGGTTGACTGTGCTTTCTTATCAGAAGCTTCTTCTTGCTCCACTCTTTTCATTCCTTTATCTCAGTTGAATACCTCTTGAAATACAGATAAATCAAGAGCAACCAAGAATTTCTTATACTCCGGATCTAGTCCTCCCACAAATCTGGTAACTTTGTGTTCTCTGTCGGAAGGAATTCTATAGCAAACCGGCTAAGCTTATTAAACTCACATTCATACTCATATACTGATTTGCCTGCTTGCTTCAAATTCAAAAATTGATTCTTCATATCCTCGATGAAAACACCACCAATGTACTTGTTCTAGAACTCTTTTAAAAAGAATTCCCAAGTAACTCGTTCTCGAGGAATTTGAGCAGTAATGATGGTCCACCAAATTCGAGCGAGGCCCATCAAAAGTGATGTTACTCCTTCAAGTTTTCCTTGATCATCACACCGAATAGTATCCGGCATAATTTTAATATTATTCAACCAGAAGTCCGCAGACATCGGGTCAACATCAGAATTACCTTGAAATTCTGATGCCTTCATCTTTCTCAACTCCCTTGGTATAGACACCGATTTTTGTCTATTTAAAATTTCATCTAACGCTTGCAGGAACAGTCCATGATCCTGAACCAGTATGTCTTGTTTCCCTTGTGCAGGTGTCTGACCTTGATATTGCTTATGAGGTACATTCTGATTTACCTCGTTACTCCTACTCTGCATAGGGACCTCCTGTTCAAACGCATGTCTAGAACCCTGATGGTCCGACATCTGAACAAAACACATTTTCAACAAATTTCTTAATATAGAGTAGCATTACTAATTATAGAGCATCAGAATATCTGCACATAATCATCAGTAATTATGACATCCTAGTGCCATGTATACACTTCCCACTCATTTTTAAACTCCATTTCTATCCAGAATTGACTAAACCTGAAGCTCTGATACCAATTATTGTAATATCTCTTTCCTGTATTCATTACCAATTACGAGTCAGTGATGTTACTAACTAAGGTTAAACCCTTTTTATTACTTTAGTTTAGAAAACTGGCAACCTATACTTCCTTTACTTAAAAATTTATAAATTTTTTTATAGACATCGAAACTTCATTCCGAAAATTTCTAATTAAACTAGATTAATCAAGCTTTCTAACCATATAAATTATTAGCCTAAAATCATTACACAAAAAATTCAAATAAATCTTTGAATTCATGTCACAGCCCAAAAACACTAGAAATTCTGCTGCCCTATTTTCTAACCTTCCTTCGAATAAAAATTCACAACTTTTTACATACAACTCAAAATCAGTCAACGTTTGTTTTGTAAGAAACTAGACAAAATTTCCAGTTCATACATATAAAATTCACCATCTAATTGTGGAATTTATGTTGATTTTTCAAACACACTACTTTTGCGTTCATTTCTGGACAGAATTTTAAACTTTATATCTTAGGACCTATTTTTAGTATAAAATTAGTCCATTATCATTTATAACCATAATATAACTTACTAGGTTCATCATCCATATTATATCAACTATTAACCAATCACATTTGCTAATAAGCTATTACAAACCCCATTAAAATATACATGCCATCTAGTACATTTCCAAAATGAAGGATGTATGTCATTACATTACTATGAGTATGGAGATATATCTCCCAAAATATGAAAGTGATGCTAGGCTACTCTTCCTTCGAAACTCCTTTAAAACCTACGCATGAAATTCATCATACGTTAAGCATATACTTAGTGAGGCAACAACATTTAATTCAAATGTAAATTAACATAAGTATCAATATAAATAAACAACAATGCACATGATCACTTACCATATTATGCTTGCTAGCATATATGACATGATACATATATAATATCATAATACATGGCAATAACTTTGATTCTTATCATTACCTTTGCCATGTTTATCATCGAGCTTTTAAGCTTTTCATCCTGTTTTTCAATTTATTTAGCCCAAGTATTGATTTAAGGAAATTTATGTACACGAGTCATCCCCCTATACTTACTTGAGTATAGTGTATTATTTGCACTTTACTAGAATTGCTTAGCACCGAAGTGCTTCTGTATACTTACCGGAGTATACAATTAGTAAATAATTTGCTCTTTACCTAAAGTGCTTATAAAAAGTTGCACTCTACTGGGAGTGCTAAAATGTTTATACAGCTGTTTATGACTCTATGGACATCCAACTATACTTTTAATTTCCTATCTCATACTTTGGGCTTTATATCAATCATAGTCCATATATACATATTGAGCAATTCATACCCAAGATAATATTCCATGATTAATTAGTGATCCATGCATATGTTTCAACCTTTGACATATTTCTAATATATCAAATATATAATAAATGACATAAAGATCATGCTATACATGCATTGCACTCACCTTGACACTTTCAAAAGTATAATTTATACCAGCCTCACTAAGTTGGGTTGCATTTTTTATCTTCTTTCCTCACTTGTTCGATCTCGAACTTGCTTGTTATCTGTATGTACATTGAATACATAACACAAGCAACTTTAAGTACATGTCCAACCTTACTAATACATGTACATACCAAGTTGGAAAATTTAACATTTATAATCAAGTGCTTCTTTACAACAACAATGCTTCATACACTTTAATTTTACTTCAAATTGCACATTGTAACCAATAGTTTGATAATTTCACTTTAAACCCTAAATTCTCCCTCTTAGGGTTTATAAACTAAAATTTGGAAACTTCCACATTTCATCTTCATTTTCAAAACTTTTAATACCAAAATGATCCTTGTATCATAGCAAACAACATAACCATACTTCTTGAATATTTTCAAATTTCTCACATATTTCACCCAATTTGCAAAATTCATAAAATAGTCCGAAAATGATGTTTTCTTCAATCCAATCACATAATTCAACTTAGAAAACATCATTCTAATCATTTCCATCATCAAATAAAATTTCACAAAATTTCCCCTAATTTTCCTCTTATAGCCGAATTGGTCCCTATAAGTTTTCCAAGAGATTTTCATCATTTCAAACATGGAAACAATACTACAACACCATTTCCAACTTGATTGAACCTTAAAACATGAAAACCTAACATGTTCTTCAACCACCCAAATCATCAATCTCAACTTAGAGACATGGAAACTAAGCAAAACTTATGTCAAAAGATAGAGAATTCAAGGGAGATCAATTTCTTGTTTCATGTCCCTAGCCAAAAATCAAGTAAATCAAGCCAAAAATTGAATTGAAAATTCTCTTACCTAGTCCCCTTGAGGTTCGGCCGACTTGAGAGAAAGATGAGCAAAATTCTAGCTTTTTCTATCTTTTATTAATGCCAAATGGCAATTAAATCTTTAATTTAAAACAAAAATCTTTCTTTATAGTAAAATGACCATTTTACCCTTGAATTATGACCAATCATGAATCAACACCTATACTCAACCTTATCATCAAATCAATTATAATTAAAAAGTATGGGTAAAATGACCATTTTGCCATTAATGAATCTTTATATTCTCCAAAATGCCATTTATGAATTATTTCATATACTGTGTTAAATTGGATCTAAATCGATCAAGCACAATTCAAAACTTCAATGTCATATTCCTCGGGTCTTCCTAAGACTTCCTTCAAAATTTCATAAAATTCCGAGCTCATACGATTACCCGAATTGCACTTAAACTTTAATCGTAATTTCCCAATAATAGAAACATCAGATCAAACTATAGTTTTTATATTCGATCCACACCCTTAGATGATCTATTTATTTATAGAATAAAAATAATTATTGGGAAAATTACCATGTTAGTCCTTAGACTTTTCTCAACTTTTCACTTCTATCCCCAAACTTTAAAACTTTACGTTTTAGTCATTGAACTAAAACCACTAACTTTTAATTCTTTACATTTTGGTTACTAATCCAATAATGGGATATTACACAGGGGGTGCGAATCCAATCCTATTCGGGTTAGGGTGCACCCGCACGACGTGGGCGACGTGAATATCCGGACCGGTCGGGCCCTTCGTGGACTTGCGGTTATTTTAACCACTTCGAATAAAATTTTCCTTATTATTGGCATATCTTTTTGAATATTCCGAATTTAAAAGGATAATTTATGGTTTTCTTTAAATTCGAATATTAAAAGGTAATAAGTGCAATTCACGAGAATATTCTATTTTAATATGGTATTAACAGATTGTTACCGATTTAATTCGGTTAAATGGTTAATGATCGTTAATTCAGAATATTATGATTTCCACAATTAACCTAGCTCACTCCCCTATAAATAGCATGCCATTCCTTTGATTTCAACACAACGAAAACCAAGAACTTTCCTATGGTTTTACTCTGTGGATTTTTCAAAAGTTGTTTTCGGTGGTAGGCGAAGGCAAGAGTAAGTTCATGATCTCCACGGCTGTGCAACTGTGGCTGATCATCTATTATTGTATCCTGGGAGACAGACGACCATCGAACTCGAGCACCATAGGAGTGGCCGAAAATCTGTCTTAAGAAAATTACGTCCGTGCAGGCCTCAACACGCTTTATTTCGGTTTGCGTTACATAAGTTGTAGCATTTTTTTTAAGTTTGTACTGTTCGTTTGAATGAGAATATTTATTTATTATTTCATTCTTGGATTAACGTTCTTATTCTAACATATCATCATGTTTGGGTTGATATCAAGTCTTGGGTCGGGTAAATCGGTTCTGGTCTCGAGTCAAGTTTGCTAGGTCTAGGCACTGAAAAAGGGCAAATGATTTTTGTATGTGAAGTTGGAATAGAAATTATCTTCCTCTTTTCGATGCCCCTATTTATGCCTTTACACTAAAAATTTAAATTTAAATTTAGGATTAAGGTTTAAGATTATGGTTTAGGATTAGAGTTTGAAGAATTTAAGGTAGGGTGTATTTTTTAAGGTTTAAGGTTGTTTTTGGCTCCAATTTAAAGAAAATGAATATTTTTGTTATAAAGACGAAAAATTATTCATGCATTGAATCTTGTCCATATGACTAATTAAAGTCGATATCGATCAATTTTAATTCAATTTAATCTCTGATTTCACCCGCTTAAACTATCACGAGGTTCTAATTTCCAATTTTGCTAACAAATATTTCTCAATTCCATATTTTTCTAAACTCGTATTTTATTTTATTTCACTTAATCTTTACAATTTAACCTTAATTAAAACCCAATGGCCACTTGAAATTTCTCTAACCCTATTTCACTATCCCGAGTCTATGCTCGCTTTTTCTTTGTTCCTTTATTAACACTTCTAACTAATTATACTATTTTCTAATTTAATAAATCGAAACACTTAACCATTTCCCCTAAGCTTCATTTTGGGGAGTGACATGATAATCCTTAAAAATAGTCAAATTTTTTTAGGTGAACTATCAGAGAAATCAAAGTGCGTAAAACTTGAATCGTCTTGACTCGACTCAAAAAATTCAAATAAAGTGGGTTATAAAATAAAAATTTGAATAACTCAAATAACTTGAAATTTTTAGTAATTAGGGGATCAATTTTCAAATTCGAGTCGACTCCTTCAATTATGTCCGATATATATCAAATATGAAAAAATATATGTGTATTGTATATGGTTATAGAAAGCCATTTAAATTAAAACTAATTAGTACCACAACATTATAAATGTTTGCAATTATATTTTAACATAAACTCAAACAACTCGACTTGAAAATTTTTTTAAATAAAATTTGAGTTATAAAATAGGACTCGTCAACTCAACCAACTTAAAATTATATTACTCGACTAGATCGACTGATCACCCCTAAATCAAACAAATTTTTGTACTAGGTACAAATGCATGCTATAGGTGTGTAACCTTACAAATGAAGACTGTTGGATGTCCTTACAACTTACAAATGCATACAAAAAGTCATTTACATTTCCCTTATATCGATGTTTGAAATTGGAAGAGGCTGAAAATGTGTTGTGGGAGGTCCATGAAGTGGTATGTGGACATCACATTAGTGAGTGAGCATTATCTAAAAACTAGCATGACAAGGATATTTTTGGCCCACTATGCGCTAGGATTCATATAAATTTATGAAAAAAAAGTGAACAATGTACACAAACATACCTAGGTAGTCTAGGGCGGATGTATGCAGTCTCTAGCGGAACAATTGCAATCCCAATTTTTTTAGAAAATAAATTTTTATTTGTGAAAAAAATAATTTTAGACTGTTTTTGAATTTCTAGAATCACCACTGAAGTAACCAGCCAAAGAATTACGGACAGTTGACAACCATCAGCCATTTATGAAATGTGGTATTTCTGAAGATCGTTTCCACTAATTTATCAAATAAGTTGAAGAAAAAGGTGTGACATCCATGACTAAAAGAGCTATGGAGAATTTTCAATGGAAGTGTGCTATAATCATTGTTCAATTTACAGTCAACGGTATCAAAATTTTACCCTTAAAAAATACTTGTCTATTTTTTTTACCTATTGAGAATATTTAGTTACATAATGAATTTGAATTAAATTTGGCATCCGTCTGTATTAGTATATGCATTTCTCGTGTTATAATTATATTTAAAATATTAAAATTTTAGAAAATTTCCATATTCATATTATTTAAACTTTGATATGATTCGTATGTTTTTTTATGTCTTATTATTTTTTATTCATCAATTAGGAAATATGAAGTGATTTTTTTCTCAAATAAAATGAAAAAAATATCTGACTGTCTAAAACAATTTTAACTAAGTCGGACAAAGAGCATGGTGTCTTTCTTGGTTTAGGGGGGCCATGAAAGCTCAGTGGCTCCGACCCATCATTTCTACTTTCAATGGCGGAACCAATTTGTTTTAAAGGTAAGAACAAGTTAAAATATTTTTGAGGATGAACACAACTCATAAAAATTTTAAAATTTCAGGTTAAACACAATTCAAAAAATTTAAGGACTAATTCATAAAAATTTAAAAAAATTAAAATTAAATATGTAAAATTGAAAAGTTCAAGATGACCCAATGTATCCGCCACTGTCTACTTTTCTAGTTGTTGAGGCGGTTTCTCAAGTTATAACCGGTGATGTTTTATATTTTGATACAATAATTAAAGGATTTATATTTCATATATAAGTAGTAAAAATTAAATTTTTTTTACAAATGTCTTAGTTTTAGGGTTTAAAAATTTAGTTTCCACAAATGTCTTAATTATAATCGATGATGTTTTATATTTCTGATACAATAATGAAAGGATTTGTATTTTATATACTGGAGTCGAAATTAAAAGTTTTTACAAGTGCCTTAGTTTTAGGGTATAATAAATTAGTTTAGAGGTTTAGACTTTAGGGGTCATGGATAGAATTTAAGGTTTAGGGGTTAACTTAATATGGTTAGAGGTTTAGGTTTTCATCTTTGAATCCTAATTCTAAACCTAAACCTTAAATTCTAACCACAACTCATAAATTCTAAATCCCTGGACCTGGCCCTCTAAACTAAATCTCTAAATCCTAAAACTAAGACGCTTGTGGAACCTTTTAATTTTCACCGCCAGTATATGAAATACTTACCCGTAATTAAATTATTTGTACTCGGACCAACCCTTAAATTAAAAGATAATAAACATTTAAGTATATTCAAATCTATGCTTTCTTATATTTGCATTGTCAATAATATTAATCGAATTAAACTCAGTTGACAATGATGTTATATATTTGATACGTTGATAATTTGTGTATATTAATAAAATATTTATTGCACCAACATTCAGTTGGTCTAATAGAATGAGATACTAAATCCTTTAAATATTGTTAGAGGTTTGAATATTGGTGTTGTAAATGGAGCAAATTGGGATGAGAAGGGCGCCCCCATTTGAACTTTAGCAGTACTCGATCTGAATTAGTTAACCAATAAAACAAAATCTTTATTGTCATTGATGTTTTAAAATAAATAAAAACAATGTGATTTATTAAGGGTGTATAATATTTTAAGTGATCAAATTGTAAATTTAAAATATTTTATTTATTTGTATTTGAACAAAAAAAATGAAGAGAGAGAAAGAGAGAAAACTTTGGTGGACAGAGAGGTGGTTTTAGAGGTGCTTTTCATATAGATATTAAGGTCGAAGGTGTTAGTTGAGATGTGGGCGTGTCCCCCGCTCTCACACTTGATACCCCCGTTTTAAGGTCGTAGGACCCATTTTCCTTTTTTTTACTACCCATAATTTGGGATCTACTTTCCCTATATACTCACCCATATATTCCCCCGGTTCTATAATGTTCAGTTTTTTAGGTGGTTGGCTCCTTTCAAAGGCATAGTCCCCATTGCCAAGTACGCCAATGGCCATACACCTATGAAACCATTCCATGCTGAGACGAACACATGATTTTATACCAAGAGTATAAATTGTTAGAAAAAATTCTATTAAAAATTTAAAAGTGTGAACTTAGATCAATGATAAAAAATACAAACAAATTTTTAAAGGCGAGATTGTCCCACAACACTTGCTCCGTCCATTCCTGATTCCATACCCTAACCGTTATAAATCAAGTGCAGCACCCTCTATCTCTATGCTTTGCTTTGCTCATCCTCATATATACAAGCAAAGCCACCTTCTTTTCTGATTTGAAAAGTTCAGGTAATGTCAGAAGATATGAATCTATCAATAAATGGTCAGTCTCAGGTCCCTCTCGATTTCAGATTCCATCCCACAAAAGAAGAACTCCTTCACTATTACCTTAGAAAGAAAGTAGCTTATCAAAAGATAGACCTCGATGTTATTCCGGAAGTTGATCTTAACAAGCTTGAGCCCTAGGATATTCAAGGTACCAACAAATTACATGATTTTAATTAATAAGTGTTGGGATCTTAGTGGAATTCTGTTTTTATATTATATGCAGAGAAGTGCAGAATAGGATCCACCGCACAAAATGATTGGTACTTCTTCAGCCACAAGGATAAAAAATACCCGACGGGGAAAGAACCAACCGTGAGACAGCTGTCGGGTTCTGAAAAGCTACCGGACGTGATAAGATCATATATAGCAGCTTTAGAAGAATTGGATTGAGGAAGACATTGGTGTTTTTTAAAGGAAGAGATCCACATGGTCAAAAATCTGATTGGATCACGCACGAGTACAGGCTCGACGATAACAACACCCTCGACTCCAATGTAAGGATAATCATCTTCCTTTATAAAATATGTACTATATATATATATATATGAATTATTAAATGGGTCCAGGCTTCCAATCCCATTGGAGACCCGACGGCTGAAGAAGGGTGGGTGGTTTATCGTGTGTTAGAAAGAAGACATATCAGAAAATCCTAGAGAGTCCTAAAAGCTCCTCCTCCACTTCCCTCGACTCGAAGACGATGATGGTTTGCTCCGGCAACGATGGGGCTCTAGATCAGATGTTTATGTACATGGGAAGGACGGGCAACATGAACATACCCAACAGCAACAACAACAACAACAATAATTATTTAAGAATGTTTGTTGAAAACAACAATGGATTGCATGAAAGTTTCAGGCATCTCCCAAGGCTGGAAAGCCCACCACCACCTCTCCCTTCGCTTAATCAAAATAGGTCAAGTTTCAAGTCATGTTTCCAATCCTTAGACGACATGCTGACTGAAACCGAACCATCTTTGATCAAACGAGGAGGTGGTGCGGGCGGTGGTGGTGATGATCACCACCACTATCGTATGGTTTCACCAGTCGAGAACAATAATTAGACCATAAATGGAGTTAATGACTAGATCACTCTTGACCGACTTGTGGCATCCCAACTGAATGGTCAAGTGGAGACAACAAGCAAGCAACTGTCGTGTTTTAGTGACGACCCTAATGCGATTTTCAGTCTTTGTCACGACGATAATGTTCAATTATCGCACATAAATTTGGACAGATCAAATCAAAACTCCCAGGCCTACAGCAGCGAGAATGATCTGTGGAGCTTGACCAAGTCATCGTCACCGTCGTCATCAGATCCCCTGTGCCATCTATCGGTGTAATAGAAGTACATGTCAGCGTCGTCCAAACAAGCCTCCTCATTTGCCCAAGTGTTCGTATTTAGGTATATATATGTGAACATATCTATACAAGATTATACTATCCGTACGTGTTTGTATAAATAAAGCCAAAATACGATAGAATGAGTTGGCATTATCGACAAAGACTTTTCCATGATTAAAGGTGTTACGTGCAATTTATTAAAATGAGATCTTTAATTTAAAAAACAAAATTTGATGATCATGTGTGTGGGTGACATATTTTTTTAATAAAAAAGAGTCTAATGGGACTCAAACTCATGAAATATAATAATATTTTATTTTACTCACGTACTTTTTACTAATTTAGAATCAATATTTTATTTGTCTCTTGCAAGCATAATTGTGACTATTTTGTTTGTATTATACGTTATCGTTTTTATTACGCCTATCTACAATCATCAGTTATTATTAAGTCATTACATTTTACTTAATACGATGCCGTTTAATTGCAACTAATCGTCTCTGATGGGGTTGTTACTTGTTTTAGGGATTGAGGCTAATATTTTTTTCCCTTTTTTAATCATTTCCAAAACGGATTGTAATCTTGCCCTAATTCTGTAACTATCTCGAAAAACAAGTAATATTGACAAGAGTTTAATCATAACTTATGGCTGACTTTAAGGGTCTCAAACGAGACAAATTTTTTAAATAATGTTGTTTGAAAATGTTATTGGTTGGAGTTGTGTGCTCTACGAATTATTTGATTATTTAAAGATAAAGTTATTAAATTAATAGAGTAATCGATAAAGTTGTTAAAATGACCTACAATTGAGTAAGCTTTTATACCTGAAGTCAACCTGCAGTATTGTCAACTTTCTCTGGTACTATAATAATTTCCTAGTTCATCAAATAATTTCTTACGCATCATATTTTATCAATTATTTTTCTCAACATTATTATTTAGCCAAGAAATTGGGCTCACACCCAAAAGAAAAATAAATAAATCCACAATGATGGTTCTGAACAAACGCAATAAGAATGGTAGTATAAGATATTTTTAAAAAAACTCAAAATCAATAAGTTAAATAATTAAAAGAAAAAGGTAAAAGATTAGTTTTGTACTATTGATAAAGCACACAGAGAAAACAAAATATTATTGTACTTCATGAATTTTTAATTATATTAAACTTTTCTTTTTTCAAAAAATCAGTTTATTAAATACACAACAAACCAATAAATATTTAATTTTTAAATTAAAAAGCTGCTATTAATAATTTCGAATCATTAATTTGCAAATGACAAAAGGGAAAAAATGATTTAATCTGTTATGGACCTATGGTGGTGTCGTGGACGATTGAGATTTCTTAAGATATTGTTGTCTCCCATAACGTACAAGAGCCTATCAAGATTTTGTAGCAAAATAATAAAACAAAGTGACCATCTTTAAGGAATTTGGATATGATGTTGCACTCAAGAGAAAAACACGTACGTACGATATGAAGCCAGGGCAAATACAAATATTCTTTTTGTCTCATAAAATTTATTATTTTTATATTTTAAAATTATCTTATTTAAATTACTTTATTAAATTATTTTAAAATGATTTAATCTGCCTATACTCGTTGCGCAAAACACCACTCCAGCCCGCTTTTCTTAGCTTACCCCTTGTAAAACCATCCATGTTGAATTTCAACACCTCCTAATCGGCATTTCCCAAACAACATTGTCCCTCCACGACACTGTCGGTTGCTGAAAATCACAATACCAAGGGCAATCCCACCATGTTGATTCCAAAAACATTTCCGAAGGTGATCCTACGCGAACCCAATATAAGGACCGCAACTTGATAAGGAAAAAACATCTCACCCTGACTCATCTGCTTCTCCCGAAAAATAACTTCATTTCGCACAAGCCACATGGACCATGCAACAGCCGCACAACTTGCCAACCACCATTCCCGAATCGTGCCAACAAAGAAACTACGAAAGTACTGAGTCAAAAACTCCCCTAGAGTTTGCGATTGTACCACCTCGACCTGCCACCAACGAAGAAACAGTACCCAAATCTCCCAATCACCGGGCATCTGAATAGTAGATGATCCACCTCCCCCTCCTCCTCATGGCACCAACAGCAAAGGACCATGTCGTCCGCTACAAGTATACCACGTCCTCGCAACATCCCCATGGTCGGCAATCGACCTAGCATTACAAACCATAAAAAATGTTGGATTTCAGGCAGAATCGGCAACTTCTAGATCACATTCAATTCTGTGGATACGTCCAGGCCAAACGATTGCATCATTTTATATGGTACGCCAACAGAGATAGTTATTTTGATACATGTTATTATGATAAATGTTATTTTGATTATTTTTTGTTAAAAAAAACTCATGTGACACTCTAAGAAATTATTGTGTGACATACTCTCTCCGTGTTCTTTATTGACTTTTTAAAATTTTTAAAATTTTAACTATGATTATTTTAAATATTTTAAGCAATTAAATTTTATAATATATATTTTAAAACTACTTGATTGAATGTTTGTAAAATATATATATTTTTATATTTTTATCAATAATAACACTTTAATACTATTCATAACACTCCCCTTTGGATGTCCTAAAATATATGTTTTGTTAAAACTTTACTAGAAAAATTCTCGTGGGGAAAAAATCCAATGATGGAAAAAGAGTACAAGATACTTTAATATGCATGACATTTTGTCTCATTAAAAATCTTTTCAGCAAAACACAGTGAGACAAAATCATGGATAAAGAAAAAAAGAGTATAACGTGTATTTACTCCCGTCATGTATGCATCACTAGAGATCATTGAATCGATGCAATCCAATGTTAAAAATTATCTTCTCAAATGTAACAGTAGGAAGACCTTTAATAAATGTATCTGCCAAATTAAATCGTAGAGCAGTGATTGACTTGAGAGCATTATTTGCCAATATGAGCTTTTACAATGGGAGTTTATTGACAAAACTACATGTTAAAACCATCCTGGCTACTAAAAATTAAGGCAAAGCAACTTCAAGATGTATCTTTGTTATCTCGGGTGAAACATGTAAAAAAAGGTTCTAGTTCGGACTTTACTTTCAATCAAGATGGTACATTGCAGATGTTGTGTTCTTGATGATCATGAGCTGAGACAAACCATTCTTCGTGAGGCTCATTGTTAAACCTATAATTGATTTTGATATAACAAGGACTTAATTGCAAACAAATAAATTTTTAAAGTACTTGAATTTACTCACAAAATTGACAAGCATTCGAACTTAAACAATTTTCTAAGTTAACTTTTCAATCCCCAAGATTTTTTTCTAAGTGTTTTAGTACTCAAACCAGTCATTTTAGTAACTGAGTATCGGTACGGCCTATGGCGTACCGATAAGAGTTTTCGTTACTGGAAACCGTTGTAAACTTAATGGCTTATGAGTACCGGTATAGCCATATGTGTACTGGTATGCCTTTTTGAACCTGTTATCCAAAATGTTCTTTGAGTACTGGTACAACCTATGGCGTATCGATACGAGGATTAAGAATTTTTATTTTTTTTTGCCGTTGAAGCCTTGTCAAAACATGGAGCCAAACTTAAAATATTTTAAATAGTGTACCGATACAGCTATAAGCGTACCAATATGCTTTGTTTTTTATTTTCTCCAAGGATTCCAGTGAGCAAAACGAGTATCGGTACAGTACGATACCAATACCCTTTATCAAATTGTCACTCCATACCGATATGCTGGCCCGCGTACCGATACCTCTTTGTTGCAACAACTATTTCTATTTTGAGCAGGTACCGATATGGAAGCTTGTGTACCGATACCCAGACTTGCCAGATAATATTAAATATGGGAAAATTGCATCCCGACGGCTCTATTCAATTTCTCAACAACCCAAACTACTGGAAATCAATAAAGAGGCATAAAAACAAGTCTCCAAAGCTTCTTCAACAACAAGACAATCATTCTAAAGCATTCAAGCACTTATCCAACTTCTTTGAGCTCAAATTGTCAAATCCTTGTAACCCACTTGAGTGAGTGATTTTTATTGTATTTCATTTTCATCAAGTTTGGAGTTTTATTGAACTTTGAATTGTGCAAACAATCTTCCTTTAGAGGAATTTCATTGTTTGCTTCTTTTTATCTACCTTTAGGAAAAAAGGATCACTAGACTTTGGGCTATAAGTCTAGGTGTTTGTGAGGTTATCTCCTTTATTAAAAAATGAAAGACAAATTTGTGAATTTGTGAAAATCCTTCATGTGGATAGCTAAGGTAGTGGATGTAGACCTTGTTTAGAAGGTTGAACTGCTCAAACCACATGTGCAATTTTTTGTGCTCTTTGCTTTCACCAAATTTGTAATTGCCAATTCACCCCCTCTTGGTCATTTCCATTTATTGATCAACTCAACAATTTGTATCAGAGCTACACTCATTTGAAGACTTCACATTCTCTTGAGTAGATCCAAAGGTTGTTCAATCAATTTCTAAGTCAAGGCATGGCATCTACTTTCGGTAACTACTTCGCCGAGGAAGTTTAATCCATTTCCAAGCCACCATACTTCAATAGGGTAAATTACCCTTATTGGAAGAATAGAATGATATTTTTTTATCAAATCTAATGACTACCTCCTTTGGGATATAGTGGTGGATGTGTCATCTATTCCGATGAAGAGAGTTGGAGACCATCTCGTTGAGAAAAAAATATAAGAGTAGACCGATAAAGATCAGAGAAAGTTACCACTAAACAACAAAGCTATGTGCATCTTGTTTTGTGCTTTTGGACTGAATGAGTTCGCAAAAATGGTGTCATACTTGAGTGCCAAAGAGATTTGGTACAAGCTAGAAGTTACTCATGAAGGTACCAATGAAGTGAAGGAGACCAAGATTGGGCTTCTCAATCTAAGCTATGAGAACTTCAAGATGGAACCGAATAAAGACATCACAAAGATGTTTGATCGATTCTCTAGCATTGTTAATGGGCTCAAGGGGTATGGAGAAGTCATTCTGAATGACAAGCTTGTTCGAAAGTTTATCTATTCTCTTCCCGAATCATGGGATTCAAAGAAGACTGCCATCATTGAAGCCAAGGATCTCAAGACCTTAAAGCTTGATGCTCTCATGAGGTCTCTTCTCACTCATGAGCTAATGAAGTAAGGAAAGAAGGATGAGGAGAAGAAGAATGCAGAGAAAAAGAAAGTTGGGATTGCTTTCAAAGCTTCACAAGAAGAGAGTGATTCTAGATAGAAGGAAGATGAAAAAATGGTTATGCTAGCCAAGAGATTCATAAAGTTTACGAAATCCAACCGAGGAAGAAAGTTTGAAGAGAAGGTTATAAAAACAAGCAAAAAAAATAAAAGAATGACCAAATCATTTGATATGAGTGCAAAAAATCGGGACACATCAAGTTCGATTGTCCCTAGTTAAAGAAGAAGAGCTTCGAAAAGAAGAAACTTAAGGCTTATGTGGCTACTTGGAGAGATGAAGACTCATCCGATGAGGAGGAGCAAGAGGTAGCCACCCTATGTCTCATGGCACTTGAGGAGGATCCTAAGGTACCCTCTAATTCATCTATATTTGATTTCACATTTGATGAGCTTCAAGAAGCTTATGATGAATTACAAGAGGTTTATGATGAACTAGTTTTGGAGTTCAAAGAATCAATTTTGAAAAACAAAAAAATCATTTCAGATTTAAAAAACCAAAATGATTCTTTATCCAAAACTAATGTGGAACTTGAAAGGAAAGTTAAGGATATGCAAGCAAAACAAAAAGATTTTGAAAAGAAAAATCAAGATTTGTATAACTTACTTTCAAGAGTCCATCATGATCACCAAAAGGAAGTGGGTGATCTTAAAGCTTCCCTAAACAAAGTTGGGCCAACTGTTTTGAAAAAGGGAATCATTCAAAACCCAACTATGTGAGAATGAACTTTTATGGGTACAAACATAGAGGCTTCCAAAGGCCTTTTTAACGGTAAGAGAGATATGAGCGTTTGGGTTCCTAAAGAACTTGTAACTTCTAACAATGTTGATGCCATTGCTTCTTGGATCCCAAGGGAACCAAGATTTTTTTAGCTAATACTCATGGACCCAAAAGAATTTGGGTACCAAAAATCAAGACTTGATTCTATATTTGTAGCGGGCGTTGCTACAAGGCCCAAACGTCAAGTGCAAATTCATGGTAACTTAATAGTGGATGCTCGAGACACATAACCGATGACAAGAGTCGTTTCTTGGAGCTAAGACCAAAAAGTTAAGGAGTAGTGACATTTGGTGACAATTCCAAAGGCCACAATTAAGGAATTTGTTCCATTGATAATCACTCTTCTATACTTATTGATAATGTTTTGTATGTCAATAGTCTAAAACATAATTTGTTAAGCATAAGTTAATTGTGTGATAAAGGATTCAATGTCATGTTTGGTTTAATTGGTTGCAAAATAATTAACATTGCATCTAATAAAATTGTGCTTATTGGTCATAGAATACAAAATATATACACGGTGCATCTAGATGACATTCATATTTCAAATGCATGTTTTGTTGCTAAAGATAAGCAAGATTCTTAGTTGTGGCATATAAAACTAGGACATGCTAGCGTGAGTGTTTTGGAAAACTTAATTTCTAATGATCTAGTAAGAGGTTTGCCTAAAATCAAGTTTTCCATTGATAAAATTTGTGATGCATGCGCTAAAGGCAAACATAAAAGAGTTTCTTTTAAATCCATTAATGATGCATCAACAAGTAGGATATTACAATTGATCCATGTAGATCTTTTTGACCATATTAGAACTATAAGCTTGGGTAGGAAACAATATGCTTTTGTTCTTATTGATGATTACTCTAGATTTACTTGGTTTCTATTCTTAAGTACAAAAGATGAAGCTTTAGAAAAATTCACCACATTTTCAAAAGCAAACCAAAATAATGTTGGTTACTCCATTTCTCATTTTAAGAGTGACCATGGAACCAAATTTCAAAATCTTGGTTTTGAAGAGTTTTGCAAATCTAATGGAATTAGCCATAACTTTTTGGCTCCTCGCACACCTCAACAAAATGGGGTTGTTGAGAGGAAAAATATAACCTTAGAAGAAATGGTTAGAGCCATGCTTTGTGAAAATAATTTGCCAAAACATTTTTGGGCAGAAGTACAAATACTGCTTGCTATATTGTTAACCGAGTAATGATTAGGCATATTCTAAAGATTTTCAAAAATAAAAGCCAAACATAGCTATTTTCATCTTTTTGGATGCACATATTTTGTTTTAAACAATGAGAAAGATAATTTAGGCAAGTTTGATGCAAAAAGTGATGAAGCTATTTTTCTTGGTTACTCTTTAAACTCTAAAGCTTACCGTGTATTTAATAAAAGAACTTTAGTGGTTTAAGAGTCTATACATGTTGTTTTCAATAATAACCTCATTCTGAGAAAGGATACTTGTGATGATGATGTAGGAATTTTGGATGCCAATGATGGTGAAGGGCAATCATTAAAGTTGGATGAAGTTCCAAAAAAAGAACTACAAGATCCACCCCTATAAGCCTTGAAGGACATGTCTCTAGAGGAAAGGAATGTCACCTACCCAAGGGAGTTCAACTATATCAAAGGTGGTGAGATTTTGGGTGATCCATCCAAAGAGGTAACCACTAGACTCTCTCTTAGAAATACATGTAATTATGTTGCCTTTATCTCATGTATATAGTCTAAAAATATCAAAGAAGCATTAAATGATGATTTTTTTGATATTGGGTATGCAAGAAGAGTTAAATCAATTTGAAAGGGTCAAGTTTGGACATTAGTTGATAGGCCCAGTAATAAATTTATAATAGGTACTAAATGGATTTTTAGAAGCAAACTAGATGAGAGTGGTAACATAGTGAGAAACAAGGCTAGACTTGTTGCTCAAGGTTACACTCAAGAAGAAAAAATTGATTTTGATGAAACCTATGCACCCGTAGCAAGAATGGAAGCTATTAGGATGTTGCTTGCATTTGCATATTTTCATAAATTCAAGTTTTTTAAATGGATGTTAAAAGTGCTTTTCTAAATGGTTTAATAAATGAAGAAGTGTATGTGGAACAACCTCCCAGTTTTGAAGATCCAAAATATCCAAACCATGTTTTCAAACTTTTTCAAAAGCTTTATATGGTTTGAAATAAGCTCTTAGAGCTTGTTATGAAAGATTGTCAAATTTTCTAGTAGAAAAATATTTTGCCAAAGGGAAGGTTGATTCTGCACTTTTTATTAAAAGAAAAGGCACAGATCTCTTTTACAAGAATTTTCTAAGTTAATGCAAGGTGAGTTCGAAATGAACATGATGGGAGAGCTCTCATTCTTCTTGGGACTCCAGATCAAACAAAGGAATGATGACATCTTCATCAATCAAGCAAAGTACAACAAAGATATGCTCAAGAAGTTTGGCTTGGAGAATGTAAAGCCTCAAGCTACACTAATGAGCTCATCTACAAAGCTTGACAAAGATAAATGAGGTAAATGTGTCGATCATAAGCTTTATAGATCTATGATAAGATCTTTGCTTTATCTTACCGTAAGTAGACCGAATATCGTGTTTAGTGTTTTCTTGTGTGCTAGATTTCAAGCTAGTCCTAGAGAATCGCATTTACAAGCCGTTAAGAGAATTTTTAGATACCTTAGATCTATACCTACTTTAGGTCTTTGGTATGCTAGAGACTCATCCTTTAGTTAGCATGCTTATTCGGATGCAGATTATGGAGGTTGTAAAATAGATAGAAAGAGTACCTCCGATACTTGTCAATTACTAGGTAACATGCTTATATCATGGTTTTCTAAGAAACAAAATAGTGATGCGTTATCTACCACCGATGCGAAATATATTTCAGTCGATAGTTGTTGTGCTCAAGTCCTATGGATGAAACAACAACTCTTAGATTATTGAATTGATCTAGGTACCATTCCCATAAAGTGTGACCATATTAGTCCTATTTGTCTCGCTAAAAATCTCATCCAACATTCTAGAACCAAGCATATAGAGATAAGACATTATTTCATTAGAGATCATGTCTTAAAAGATGATGTAGTTTTAGAGTCTGTATTTACCTTGCATCAAGTAACGAATATCTTTACCATATTAGTTCTGTTTTGGTACGCCTACAAACTGTATCGGTACACGTGCACTAGAGCCATTAAATAGACTTTCCTATTTTAAATCAAACTCAACCTTTTACCCTTCAAAAACCCTAACTGTTTTATCTATAAAAACCCTTCAAATCTCTCGATTTTTCATCAAAATTCATCAAATCTTTTTGGGGGCTTTTGTTTTCAACATGAAACCCAATCTATAATCATCAAGTTTAGTGTGAATCATCTCATCATTCATTTATTCATCCATATCCCAAGGTAAAAACCCTATTTTTATACTTTTTTCTCTATATTTGGATAGCTTTTCGATTTAAATTTTGTATACTTAGGATGTATAAATCCATAATTCCAAAGTTTTTTTACAAAATCCTTTTCAAAACTAAAGATTTTTTCATTCGAATATATATTTATACTCGCATAATTTATTTTACAGTTTTCAAGTTTTAAACTTATACAAATATTTCTTTATACTTGTATATGATTTTAAACTATAAATTTTAGATTTTTACACTACCTTGATTATTGGTTGATTTATTGGATTGAATTTGATGTATTTGCATACATATATTTTTGTGGTTTGAATTTTGCAGGTTTTATCAAAACCCTTTTACCATGTCTTCTAGAAAACATCCTAGAAACGATATTAGTGCTAGTTCTTCTAATTCTGGTAATGGTACTAAAACCAATCTTGCCCATCTTTATACCCATTCTTTTAATGATCCAGAAAATCCTCACCAAATGGAATTTTACAAACAATTTCAAAATTTTAATGTCCGTCGTGAGCGAATCGTTGACTATACTTATATGTGTTGTGATGAATTTGGTTTTAAATATCTTTATTTGATGAGGGAATGGAAATTCATGAATTTTCTTAACATCCCTGACATTGTTTACAAAAATCTAGTATGTATTTTTTACTCCAATGCCTGGTGTATTTTGAACTAAGAGAAAACTGAAACTATTGCTCTTGAATCCTATGTTATGGGTAAAACTTTTTCTCTTGATGCCCAAAATATAGTCAACCTTTTAAGAATGGAGAATTTTGGTATAGATGATGAAAACTCTTTTCCCACAACATATAGTGGCTCACTTACAGTTCTCGAAGCCCATGAACGTTTCCTTCACTTTCTCATTACTTGGTGGTTTTAACCATCTGGTGGTAAGTGGCCCACTATTCATATGGTGGGCGACTTTTGGCTTTATTGTTTTCGTGAAAGTAAACGCCCTAACCTAGGCCAAATTATCTTAGTTGAGATGATTCACATCGTCAACAATCGTTACACCGCCTGTCAACTTTTTCTAACACTTGGCAAACAATTGAATATTTAGTGTAAAAGTGTGAGAAAAACAATGCCAATGTGAGTCTTATACGTGCAAGTATACACGGTCAACAAGTAATACATCAGTAAGCTGAGTATCGAATCTACAGGTATTGACCAAGAACTTATTTGCTCAATGTTTACTTGTTTGCAAGAAAAATAAAAGTGTTGGAATGAATTGGGTTTTTGATCGAAAGATAGCAAAAACAAAGTAGTGAAAAATGAAAACAGTCTGGAAACGAAAGTATTTAATTGAATGATGAGCGTTGGCAATGGATGTCTAGATTTTACGCTACTTATGCCAGCCTTTAATAATTTCCCGCCTTAGATTTATTGTCGAGCATATTAAAAGTAGTATTGCCTCTGTCGATGAGAATACCCCAAGTTAACCATGAATAAACCCCTATATGTCTATAGTGAAGCTTTTCATTAATTAACTCGATTAAGTGTCAACCTTTACTCCTAAGGGGTAGACTCACTTCCAAAGTAAGTTCATCTACTTGGACATCTTCTGTCGAAGCTTCTCGCCTTAGTATTTGGCAACTGATCATTGCTCCTTAAGTTTGTTAAGATATTAAGGTGCAATAATCACACTATGCCAACTGTAAAGGATTTGAGAAAATTAAGTACTAGCAGATAGAAAATAATGCCAAGGCAATGTCAATTATTAAAAACAAAACATAAATTTATTGTTCATCGCAAACATCCCCCAACCAACTGTAAAAGCTAAGTTCATGGTTGGGGGGTCCATCCACAAAATATGATCGTATCTTAACATCACCATTCAAATAAATTAAAACTAAGAGAATGGGCAAGAAGAAGATCCGTTGATGCAGCCCTTCAATTTCTCCAGAGCTCTCAATCTTAGCTAGTCAAACAACATCACCTATCGGTCCACCACGGTGCAGCCTCTCTTCCGATTCAATCCCCTAAGTAGTGGCTTGAGCTTCCAATTCAGCCCTTTAAATAGGATTGCGTGGAAACCCTAGGATAAGCTTCTTGAGTTTGAAATTTGAACGCGCGAAGGGATAAGATGCATTATCTTCTTATCCTGATTTGAATCCTAAGGCTGACGTGTACAGGGTCCAACGACTACTTTGACCGGTCAAAGGGCATCAATCATTTGCTAGCCTAGCTTTGGCATTGCCTGGTCCATCCATGCCAACTGCTACTTGGCAATTCTCTTACTTCCTTTCCTGCGTTCGTTGCCAGTGCCTCTCTGCCATGCTTGCTTGCATGTGTCCTGCATCGAAACCAACAAAACAACCCTTCATCCTGGCAACAAAATAACTCCCGACTCCTTATGCAAATGCATAAATTTTAACAACTAAATGCAAACATATCTACTTAATGACAAGCAAAAGGATTGTGAAATAAGCATAAAAATTAGTACTTTTGAGGAGCTAACACCCCCAAACCTAGCTCATTATTTGTCCTCAAGTAATGCAAATAAAAATCTAGAGAACAGAAAAACAAGAAAAGTACCTTGGCAAAAATTGTCATGGTTTCCGACACCTACCAGCTAGCAAAATATTATCCTATGTCTGAGCTTGGGTATTCAGTGTATCAATGCCAAGCAGATAAACAAATTCAACTGCAACAATATAGTTCTATTCTAGGGTCATCTAGTGTGTAAAAGTGTGGGCAACATACATCAAGTTTACATGACTCCCTTAGCCAACTTTACTATCCAAACTCATAATTTTATTTATTTTCCAAGGGCGATTTTATGCTGGCATCTAATTAGGGTCATGTCATGTACTATTTGGCGTGAGATATAAGAGGGAGCGAACCATGAATACCCATGTTAATCCAGATTACATCACTAAGCTAACCCATTACACTCATACTCTAGAGTTATGTTAGCTTGAGAACTAAGAGGGAGCAAATCACGAAGACCCAAGTTAATTATTTTCTCTAAGGCATAGTAATGTTCTAAAATTTCTTCAGCTTTTGGCAAAACATTGTTTCCTTATTCTTTCTTTTTACCTTGGCAATTTTTTTGAGCTTAGTTTCATGAAAACCTAAGTTTGCTTCGCAGACTAGATACATACCGCGTGCATAGTGAAAGTAAAGTTCCCTAAACTAAAGTTCAATTGACAAGATACTTGGCAATGCTAACCTGTTGGCATAGAAGTTCTAAATTCCATTTTTCTTCATCGCACAGATAATCTAACACAACTTCTCCTAAACTAGCAGTGTTGATAACAAGTATAAAATTGTCCGAGGGAAATTTTTTTAACGGTTTGGTATGCATGTGTTAAATCCTACATGGAAACATAATGTAAACTAAAATATAAACATTTATGTCATGACAATAGATGTAAGGCAACCCACACCCCCAAACCTAAGGTGTGCATTGTCCTCAATGCATGAAAACAACACATATATACATATAAAATTTAAAATGCATGAGCATGTGAATGAAATGAAATACAAGGAGTTTTAAGAGGTTGAGGACTCCCATTTGAAGGGTTCTGGCTGCGAAACGCGTGTTTTTCTCTTGATGACGCTCTCTCAATTGGGATCCATATGCTTCTTCCGTTTAAGGCTGGGTTTTGATGTGGCTGTGAAAGCTTCATGGTCATGGAGAACTTTCTTAACGATCTTCACTGGCTCAGAGGTAATCGGGATATCAATGGAAGTAGATGAGGCAGGTGCTACATGCATGGTAGCAGTCTTAGCATGGCTTTGAATTCCTTCACCTTCAGATTCAGGTGGTGTATCAGCTCTGGCAGATTCAACTTGTACTGGAGAGACTGGGATGATGGCATCAGATTGTTTCAGAGTGTGGATAGAGTGAGGACTGGCTGGCATATCATCCTTGGCAAGAAGATCGACAAGGAACACTGGAAGTGTTTGCGTGGACATGCCTTCAAGGGTTTTCTACGTGGCACAGTCCATGGCATACACATATTGCCAGAACAGAGATTTCTACTCCTCAGCTTTCTCAAACTTTTCGAGGATGATCTCCTGGCGTTGGTATATCTGGGAAAGCATTGCCACTAATCCAGCTGGCATCGGAGTCACCGGTACTGCCTTTGGCACCTTTACTTTTGGCACAGACTCTGCCGTCATTTGCTTGCCCTTCTCCTTTGCCTCTATGGCAGTCAATTGTCTCCACAGGGTAGTAGTTATGGTGGTCCCCTTACTCATTTGAATGTTATCTAAACCGAGCTGTGGCACGTCGTGCTGCATGCAAATGGTATATATTAGAGTGGGAAAAATGTAAAAACCCATTGCTCTTACCAGCACACTTAAAAGTCTATTCGATGATAAGCCGTCCAACATTAATCTTGTGGCCAGTCATGATAGAGTGCAATAGTGCCAATCTTTCTTCTGAAACTGTCTCATTGTGGGTAGTCGACATTAAGTTTGCCTTCAAAAGTGATTAGAACCCCGTGGTTGAGATTTTAACGCCAACAATTTCACAATTCAATGTCCTTTCGATGATACGTTCCATTAGGTGTCGGCCTCACACAATTCCTTCAATATCATATTCCTTTTAGCATCTTTAAAGATTCTTCAAAATTGGTGTGTTCGCCATTGTTCCATCCAAAGAAAATATATCATTTATATACCTTTCATCAAAACAAACACACTCACCTCGCACCATCAAAAATGGTGAATCTTTGGTTGTAAGATGAGCATATAATTCTCGAACGACGTTGGCATAGACTTCCCCTGACGGTTGGTAGAAATTTTCCCACTTATGCATCTTTATCACTTTGACAAATTCTGGGGAATAGCCCAAGCCGGGTTCATTCTTGATCTCAAAACCCTTTCTCATAGCAGAAGGTTCTTAATGCGAAATTTTCCTCATACTTTTTGCGAATCTCCTCGTTGAAAAAGATTTTGAAGGTTGTCGAAGACGATGCCATGAAAATTTCTTGAGAACTCGAGTTTTTTTCGAAGGCATGGATTTAAATCTTGCTTTTCTTTCTTGATAACGACAATGGAAAAAAGAGTGAAAAGTTTTTAGCTAAGAATCGGTTAGGGCTTAAGTAGATGAAGGGGTAAAACGGTTGGGCGTTTAAATGTTGTTCTTAATTTGGCCGGTTGAGTAGGATAATGATAAGTGTTAGCGTGTTTGGGGAAGATAATCATGATGTGATAAGAGGTAAAGTGATAAGACGGTGCATGAAGAGATAAAGTGATAAGGTGATTAGGTTAAAAATTGAATTTTAACTTTTCACCTTGGGCGACTAGGGTAAAATTCAACACTTAGCAAAGAAAATTTCCTTTTTTTCTTGGGCCGAGCTTCATCAAGCCTTGGGCAGTTAATATAAATCTCTTCTCCGAATTTTTTTATCGCCATATGTCGGTTATTTTCCTTGGCATTCTGCCTGGCAACAAATTCATGTATCCACTCAACAAAAACCTTTCAACGTAGCAAAAGAGAAATAAAATAAAATAAAAGGAAAGAAAATTAAAAAATTAAAAAAATTAAAAAATCTAACCTTATATGTACAAAAATCAAACCATGATGATGACGTTCACAGAACCCCTGCCAAGAGGACAACCTCCTTGGCATCATTGTGAGTGCATTCCAAGTAGTGTTTGAATATTTGGCTGTTTACTTTGAAAATTGTTCCCGTTTTCAAATCCTTGATATCAAATGCTCCATGAGCATATGATTTCACAACTTCAAAGGGTCCTGACCATCTAGACTTGATCTTACCTGGAAACAACTTTAGCCTCGAGTTAAATAACAAGACACATTGGCCTACCTCAAATTGCCTTGGCAATATCATGTTGTCATGCCATTGTTTTGTTCTTTCTTTTGTAAGTCTGGCATTCTCATAAGCTTGTGTTCTGAATTCCTCTAATTGATTTATGTCCAATAAGCGTTTTGCACCGGCAGCTTTCCACTCTATGTTGAGCTTTTTGATTGCCTAATAAGCTCTATATTCTAATTCCACTAGCAAGTGGCATGATTTCTCGAACATGAGCCTATAAGGAAAAGTTCCCAACGGAGTCTTAAAGGCTATTATGTAGGCCCACAAGGAATCATCTAGTCTCAAAGACCAGTCCTTCCTCGTCGGATTCACAGTTTTTTTTCCAGAATATTCTTCATCTTCTCGTTTGAGATCTCTACTTGGCCATTTGTTTGGGGATGGTAAGCTGTGGCAATATGTTGCTGGATTCTGTATCTGCACAAAGATCTAGAGATTAAATTGCACTTAAAATATGTACTTTCATCATGAATTATGGCTTTGAGAGCACCAAATCTAGTAAATATATGCTTATAAAGGAACTTGGCAACAACATTGACATCATTTGTTGGCAAAGCCACTGCCTCTACCCATTTTGAAACGTAGCCAACAACTACAAGGATATAAAGGTTCTCGAATGATGGGGGAAAATGACCCATGAAGTCTATTCCCCATACGTTAAACAACTTCACTAGCATAATATTCCAGAGCGGCAATTGACGTCTGCTAGAGATGTTGCTTGTTCTCTAGCATTGATCACATGCCTTGGCAAAGTAATGAGCATCTTTAAACAGCGTAGGCCAAAAGAATCTGGACTGCAACACCTTGGCAGCTGTCTTCATTCCAGTGAAGTGTCCTTCATACGGTGCTGCATGGCATAACCATAGAATGTTGTGTTGTTCCTCCTTTGGAACACATCAGTGGATCAATTGATCGGCGTCTTGCTTGAACAAAATTAGCCCATCCCAATAATATTGCCGAACATCTCGTAGAAAACGTTTCAAGGCACTACTCGCCAGATTCGGTGGCAAAATATTGCTTACCAGATAATTGACTATATCAGCGTACCATGGCAAAAAATTGACTGCAAGTAAGTATTCACCAGGGACTTCATCTCTAATGGTAGAGGCTCTCCCTTTGTCAAGGTGATGCTCTAACCGTGATAAATGATCAGCTACAAAGTTCTTTCTCTCCTTCTTGTCTCTAATCTCGAGATCAAATTCTTACAGCAAAAGCATCCATCGAATCAGTCTAGGCTTGGCATCTTTTTTTGCCAAGAGGTATTTTAATGCCGAGTGATCTGTATACACGACAACTTTGTTACCTACTAAGTAAGATCTGAACTTATCAAATGCAAATACAACTTGGAGAAACTCATTCTCGGTAGTGGTGTAGTTGAGTTGGGCTTCATTCAATGTTCGAATGGCATAGTAAATGGTATGGAAAATCTTACCACGCGTTTTTCCTAACACAACTCCAACAACATAATCGACGGCGTCACACATGAACTCAAAAGGCTCATTCCAATATGGTGCCATGACTATGGGGGCATTAATCAATCTGTCTTTGAGTTCCTGAAACGCTTTTAAACAAGAATCATCAAATGCAAAAATGGCATTTTGTTCTAAAAGCAAGCATAAAGATTTAGAGATTTTTAAGAAATCTTTAATGAACTAACGATAAAAACCTGCATGTCCTAAAAAACTTTTGATACATTTTACACTTGTAGGTGGTGGTAGTTGTTTGATTACCTCCACCTTTACCTTGTCTACTTACAGGCCTCTCTTGGTGACTCTATGATCGAGATCTATGTCTTCCTTCACCATGAAATGGCATTTTGCCAGTTCAAGACCAGGGTAGTCTCAATACATCTCCTCAAAACAAGCTCTAGACTCTGAAGGCATTCCTCGAATATTTTGCCAACCACTGAGAAATCATCCATGAAAACTTCTAGGTTGTTCTTAATCATGTCAGAGAAAATAGACATCATACATCGTTGGAATGTTGTCGAAGCATTACATAGTCCAAAGGGCATTCTCCTAAAGGTGAATGTCCTATATAGACAAGTGAATGTGGTTTTCTCTTGATACTCTGGAGCGATGGCAATCTAATTATAACCTGAATAACCGTCTAGGAAGCAATAATATGCCTTACCTGCCAGTCTATCCAACATTTGATCGATGAAAATCAGGGAGAAGTGATATTTCTTGGTGGCATTATTTAGCTTCCTATAGTCCATGCACACTCTCCACCCGATAATAGTTCTAGAAGGAATCAACTCATCATTTTTGTTTTGAACTACAGTCATGCCACCTTTCTTCGGCACATATTGCACTGGGCTGACCCACGAGCTGTCAAAAATGGGATAAATTATCCCAACATCTAGCCACTTGATAATTTCTTTCTTAACTACCTCTTTCATACTAGGGTTCAGTCTTCTCAGGCTTTCAATTGTTTTGCCATGATATTCCTCCAAGATTATTTTGTTCATGCAAATAGTGGGACTTATTCCTCGGATATCAACCAAGGTCCATCCCAGAGCTTGCTTATATTTGCTCAAGATTTCCAGTAACCTTTCCTCCTGATTATTAGATAGGTCAGTAGCAATGATCACTAATAGAGTAAAATGTTTACCTAAGTAGGCGTACTTAAGGTGGTCTGACAACGGTTTCAGTTTCAGTTACAACTCTGGTGGCTACTCTCGACGGATAGTTTAGGTGCCTTAATTTCTCTGCCCACCAGCTCCAATAGCTCTGGATGGACAAAGTAATTAACAACTTCATTCTCCAACGTTAGTCCTTTAGTGTCTTCGGTCGTCTTAATTTCATCAACTCGTTCTCTATCATCATCTTCCGTGTCTTAGCACAACTGTGCCACGTCTATATGAAAGATAGACTCCATCATCTTATCAACTTGGCATTCCTCTAGTTCATATGTGTATATAAGAGCTTGAAATACATTAAACGTAACATATTGGCCATTCACGCTATAGTAAACTCACCTTTATGAACATCAATTAAGGCTCTATCTGTGGCAAGAAATGGTTTGCCCAATATGATTGGGATATTCATGTCTGCCTCATAACATAAAATGATAAAATCAGCTGGAAATATAAATTTATCTACCTTTACCAGAAAATCCTCTATCTTACCCTTAGGATGTGCAAAAGATCGATCTGCCAACTGAAGTGTTACGGTGGTAGACATTGCTTCGATGTCGAGTTTTTTGAAAACAAACATTGGCATCAAATTAATGCTGGCTCTCAGGTCACACTGTGCTTTACCCATGAATCTGTTGCCAATGGTATAAGGAATAGGAAAACCTCCTAGATCTTTCAACTTAGGTAGCAAGCGATTGAGTATCATTACACTGCATTCCTCAGTGAGAGCTATAGTCTCGAAATCACCTAATTTCCTCTTTTTGGACAGAATGTCCTTCATGAATTTAACATAATTGGCCATTTGCTCAAGAGCTTCTACTAACGGTATGTTGATCTGTAAATGCTTAAGAACTTTCAAAAAGCGCTTAAATTGCTGATCCTTCTTTTGCTTCTATAGTCTTTGTGGAAACGGTAGATGTGGGTAAGTAAATGCTGACTCTGCCGGCTTTGCCAAGGGGTTGCTGGCATCCGACTGAAGTCTGGCATCGGACAACAGTTTGGCATCACTTATGTTCGCTTCTTTCTTCTCTGTTTTTTTTTGTTTATCTACTGGTCCTTCCTTTTGGTAATTAGCTGACTGCTTGACCGGTATCTCAGCTTCGCATTGTTTGCCACTCTGAAGAGTTACAACTTTGCACTGTTCATTGCCTCTCTACCGAGCATCTTCTGTATCGCTTGGCAATGCTCTTTAGGGTCGATTGCTAAGTGCATTGGCAATCTGTCTGATCTGAATCTCCAAGTTCCGTATAAATGCTGCCAAACTCTGAACAGTTGCGTCATTCCTCTCCATATATTCTGTTAAAGTCCCCTAGTTGTTTCTTTGTCCTGCATAAAAATTGCTTGTGCCCTCTGTGGCATGGCATTCTGATAGAATTCTTGATAGACATTACTATTCTGACGTTCGACATTGTTCTGACGCTGGGCATTATGTTTATTTCCCCAAGCTAAATTTGGGTGTTGCCTCCATTCTTGCATTGTAAGTACTAAAATTTGCATTATAATTACGATTGAATTTGCCAACAAACTTTACCGGCTCAAGGTTGGCAGGGAAATCTTCTATGTAATGGTCATCCCCACATATTGTGCAGAATGGGTCCAACGCCTTAATCTCTTACGATTCTTTACTCTTTTGCAATGTTCTCACCATACTGGTAAGGTTGGAAAACTCAGTGTGGATGGATGTTAATTCATTTAGTGCTAATTTTCCTCCAGTTTTAGTTTCAGTCCCTAGTCTGGCAGTAAGATACTCGAAGTCATTAGTTGAGATCCTTTCAAGGATACCAACTGCCTCTGTATAGTTCTTGTCCAGCAGTGAACCATTTACCGAAGCATCAACAATAGTTTTGGCGTGCGCATTGAGTCTATTGTAGAAGGTCTCCATCTGGGTCCAATCGGGGAATCCATGCATGGGACACATTCTCAACAGGTCTTTGAATCTCTCCCAAGCATCATATAGGGTCGTATCATTAGCCTACCTAAACGTAATGATCTTGCTTCTCAGCTTGGCAGTGAGTTTAGGTGGCTGGAATCGCAGCAAAAATTTCTAACATAGATCTCCCCATGAGGTGACAAAACCAGATGGCAAGGAACTAAGCCACATTTTGCTCTATCTCTCATGGAAAATGTGAACAATTTTAGCTTCAATGTATCCTCCGACACTCCAGGCTGTTAAAACAACTGGCAAACTTCCATGAATTACTTCAAGTGTTGCCTCAGGTCCCTAGTAAGTGCTCCATCAAATTGTCCTATATTCAAAAGTGTTTGTATCATTACTAGTTTAAGTTCAAAATTTGGCGTATTTACCTCTGGACCAATCAGTCATGGCATCAAATTGTCTATGTTCGGTGCTGAGTGATCTCGGATAGGTCTCTCATCCTCTACATTAACAGTTGGGGCAAGAGGTACGACCGGTATCCCATTGTGGTTTGTGGATTTCCCTGATTGTTTGGGTTACCATTAGCTCCTCTATTGCCTCGAAGTGCGATCTCTTGAGCTTTTCTTTTTAACCTCCGCAAGGTTCTTTCAATTTCTAGGTCGTATGACCAATCCTCCACCACAGGGTGGTTTCTGGTCATACACTAGTTAAACAAAGTAAACAAAATAAAATAATAAAAGAAACAAAACAAGTAAAAATCAAAACAATAAATTTCGTCGCAATCCCTGGCAACGGCACCAAAAACTTGTCAACTTTTGCTAACACTTGGCAAACAATTGAATATTTAGTGTAAAAGTGCAAAAAAAACAATGCCAAGGTAAGTCTTATGCGTGCAAGTATACACGGTCAGCAAGTAATACAACAGTAAGATGAGTATCGAATCCACAGGGATTGACCAAGAATTTATTTGCTCAATGTTTACTTGTTTGCAAGAAAAATGAAAGTGTTGGAATAAATTGGGTTTTTGATAGAAAGATAGCAAAAACAAAGTAGTGAAAAATGAAAACAGCCTGGCAACGAAAGTATTTAATTGAATGATGAGCGTTGGCAAGGGATACCTAGATTTCACGCTACTTATGCCAGCCTTTAATAATGTCCTGCCTTAGATTTATTGCCGAGCAGATTCAAAGTAGTATTGCCTCTTTCGATGACAATACCCTAAGTTAACCATGAATAAACCCTTATATGTCTATAGTGAAGCTTTTCATTAATTAACTCGATTAAGTGTCAACCTTTACTCCTAAGGGGTAGACTCACCTTCGAAGTAAGTTCATCTACTTGAACATCTTCTGTCGAAGCTTCTCGCCTTAGTATCTAGCAATTGATCGTTGCTCCTTAAGTCTGTTAAGATATTAAGGTACAATAAGAACACTATGCCAACTGCCATATGGCAAAGGATTTGACAAAATTAAGTACTAGCAAATAGAAAATAATGCAAGGCATTGTCAATTATTAAAAACCAAACATAAATTTTGGCGTTCATCGCAACACATCCCCCAACCAACTGTAAAAGCTTAGTTCATGGTTGGGGGTCCATCCACAAAATATGATCGTATCTTAACATCATCATTCAAATAAAATCAAAACTAAGAGAATGGGCAAGAAGGAGATTCGTTGATACATCCTTTCGATTGCTCTATAGCTCTCGGTCTTAGCTGGTTGGACCACGTTACCTCTCGGTTCGCTACGGTGCAACATCTCTTCTGATTCTATCTCTAAAGTGGTGGCTTGAGCTTCTTTAAATAGGCTTATATGGAAACCCTAGGATAAGCTTCTTGAGTTTGAAATTTAAACACGTGAAAGGATAAGATGTGGTATCCTCTTATCCTGATTTGAATCTTAGGGCTGATGTGTACGGGGTCCAATGGCTACTTTGTCCGGTTAACGGGCATCAATCCTTTGCCAGCCGAGCTTTGGCATTGCCTGGTCCATCCATGCCAACTGCTACTCGATAATTTTCTTACTTTCTTTCCTGCGTTCTTTGCCAGCGCCTCTCTGTCATGCCTGCCTGCCTGTGTCCTGCATCGAAACCATCAAGACAACCCTTCATCCTAGCAACAAAATAACTCCCAATTCCTTATGCAAATGCATGAATTTTAACAACTAAATGCAAACATATATACTTAAAGACAAGCAAAAGCATTGTGAAATAAGCGTAAAATTAGTACTTTTGAGGAGTTAACACAACCCTTGTGAAGTCTTTTACATATGGAACTATCGTAAGCTACATGTTCCACAAGCTCAACATAGATTGTTCCTATGATCTAGGGGTTCCCCTCACTGAACCTATAGATGCTAGATCCCTTAGAAAAGTAAAGTTTCACTTCCGCAATAGTGAATGGGTTTGGGTTTCTAATGCTTGTGATGAAGTCTCCGAGGATGTTACTATGGTCGAAGATGTTCCTGTGGCTCCGGTTGCTCCCCCTTCCCTTGATGCTCTCATGACCTACTTGATGGGATCGACACCATTGATAGAAGATTAACTTCCATGGATACGAGATTGACTACTGTTGAGCATCGTGGGTCTTCTATGACATCTCCTTTATCGCTTTTCATCCTGAGTGACGTGGTCATGTGCATGGAGATAACGATGATGATGAGATCGACAAAGATGATGATGACGCCCCTTAGGCTTTGAGCATTGCATATCATATCATATTTATTAGTCTTATTTGGTTTTTATGCAGCTATGTTTCTATGATATTTCCTATGACTTTATTCTTTGGTTTATGTTGGATTTATGTCTTGAATATTATGATTTGGTTTTTATAATATTATTTTTTGATATTATATTGGAGCTATTTTGGATTATATTTTGTTATGTTTGTTTTATTTTACCCTATTAATTTTAATCTAACAAAAAGAGGGAGAAGTGGGGTACAAAATTTTTAAAATCTTTTTCAAAAACAAATAGCCTTTTAATTTAAAATATAGGGGGAGTGAACCTAAAAATTTATTTAGTTTTGCTATATCAAAAATGGGAGATTGTTAAACCTATAATTGATTTTGATATAACAATGACTTAATTGCAAACAAATAAATTTTTAAGGTACTTGAATTTAGTCACTAAATTGATAAGCATTCGAAACTTAAACAATTTTCTAAGTCAACTTTTTAATCCCCAAGATTTTTTCTAAGTGTTTTGGTATCATTTTGATAACTGAGTATCGGTACGGCCTATGGCGTACCGTTAAGGGCTTTCGTTACTGGAAACCGTTGTAAACTTAATGGCTTATGAGTACTGATAGAGCTATACGCGTACTGGTACGCCTTTTTGAACCTGTTATCCAAAATGTTCTTTGAGTACTGGTATGACCTATGATGTACCGATATGGGGATTAAGAAATTTTAACTTTTTTACCATTGAAGCCTTGTCAAAACTTGGAGCCAAACTTAAAATTTTTAAACTGTGTACCGATACAGCTATACATGTACCGATACGCTTTGCAGTTTATTTTCTCCAAGAATTCCAGTGAGCAAAACGAGTGCTGATACGGTACGGCGCGTACTGATACCCTTTGTAAATTTATCACTCTGTACCGATACGTTGGCCCGTGTACCGACACCTCTTTGTTGCAACAACTATTTATATTTTGAGCAGGTACCGATACGGAAGCTCGTGTACCGATACCCATACTTGCCAGATAATATTTAATGCGGGAAAATTACAACCCAACAGCTCTATTGAATTTCCCCTCTATTGAATTTCCCAACAACTCAAATGACTAGAAATCAATAAAGGGGCATAAAACAAGTCTTCAAAGCTTCTTCAACAACAAGACAACCATTCTAAAGTATTCAAGCACTTATCCAACTTCTTTGAGCTCAATTTGTAAAATCCTTGTAACCCACTTGAGTGATTTTTATTATATTTCATTCCTCATCAAATTTAAGGTTTTATTGAACTTTGAATTGTGCAAACAATCTCCCTTTAGAGGAATTTCATAGTTTGCTTCTTTGTATCTACCTTTAGGGAAAATGGACCACTTATAAGTCCAGGTGTTTGTGAGGTTATCTCATTTAGCCAAAAAGGAAAGACAAATTAGTGAATTTGTGAAAATGCTTCTTGTGGATAGCTAAGGTAGTGGAAGTAGACCTTGTTTAGAAGGTAGAACCGCTCTAATCACTTGTGCAAATTTTCTTTCTTTTTGCTCTTTGTTTCCACCAAATTTTTAATGGCTAATTCACCCTTCTCTTGGCCATTTCCATTGATTGGTCAACTCAACACTCATGATAATCCTAATTCTATGCATCCCGATCAAGATAAATTATATTGAAATATCAAGGAAACGTATTGGTGGATTGGTCTTTAGAAGGATGTATCAGACTATGTGCTAAGTGTTAGACTTGCCAACAAGTGAAGGCAGCACATCAATTCACTTTCGACCTTTTACAGCCTATTCAGATTTCGCGGTGGAAGTGAAAACTAGTTACTATAAATTTCATTAGTGGATTATTGATGAAACCTTCTAAGAAAGACTCAGTTTGGGTTATTGTTGATCATCTCACTAAATCTGTACACTTTATACCATAACAAATTAATTTACTCTCTCGTTAAGCTGGATAGACTCTATATAGTAGAGATTGATCGATTACATGGGATTCCTCGACCAACATTTGTATTCATGATCTACGATTCACATCTAGATTCTGAAAAATCCACAAGAGGTAATAGGTACCTAATTGAATTTCAGCAACGCGTTTCATTCCGGTCAATCTGAGTGAGTCATTCATATCTCAGAGGACATGTCGAGAGTTGTGTGATTGACAATGACGGTTGAAAAGATCACCTCCCACTAGCGAAGTTTTCTCATAATAACAACTCCCGGTCTATGCAAGTCATTTGGAATTACATATATATGTATGTTCACACGCACTTAAATTTATCCATCATTTTTATTACAATGAAAATAAAAGTCTAAAAAATTATAAATTTATGTAATTCCTATAATGAAATTATCGATAATCATTTAATTTAAGTCTAAAACAAATAAAGAGAATAGCATATACAAGTTTCAAAATTGATATTATATATTTATGTAATTAACAAACTTAAACCAAATCAATCATATTTTAAACTCATTTGTAAAATGTATATATTTTACTAACAATATTATTGAATAAAAATAATTCTTAATACATTCTATAACATTTTTGTCATCATTCTTAGGGTTTATCGACAGAACTGACCCCGGACCAGAAGGTTTGTTTTTCACACGAGAGGTTTTGCTTTGTGGGCCTAAATGCAGAGTGCCTAAACGATAAACATTGTTTCTATCATATCTTGTAATAACGTATAAAATTACTGTACTAATCCTTTTGTTATCTAAATTACGTATAAAGTTTGATTCAAAGGTACATAAAAATAAGGGAAAACTACCTAAAGATTACCTCATCTATTCCCGCATTACTATTTTGATAGCCCAACTATTTTTTGGTAAAATGTTACGTTTCATTTTTACTTTGGTATCCCGCCGTTGAAAAATTAACATGCTGGCTAGGAGAAGAAAAATCACACGTGATATGCTGATTAGGAGAGAGAATCACACATGGTCAGCTGCCAGTCATTTCCTCTCTCATAGTTAGCATGCTACGTGTGGTATTTATAATTTTAATCGATGTGACATGTTAACTAGGAGAGAGAAAATAATATGACAGCTTGCCGCGTGTAATTTTCTCTCTCCTAATCAATTTGTCGTTAATTTTTTAACGGTGGGTACCAAAATATAAATAAAACGTAAATTTAGGTATTATTTTAGTAAAAAAATAAGTAAAGTACCAAAACAGAAATATGAGTAAAGATGAAATACCAAATATATAGTTTACCCTAAAAATAATGCGTGCATTTATGTAGAAAAATAGAAATCCATGCAATATGGTTCATACGCAGAAGCTATGGATAGGGTGGGAGCACGTTTTGGGGGATGGTTGCAGTCTTGCAGAGGAAATCAATCTGGTTCAGGTGGTTAGGGGCCATATTATAAGGCAGATTGTCACGTCAAGAATTAAATGAAGGGGGGCATCTGTTTATATGGTTTATGGTCTTGGACCATAACTGTGGCTGATGTAGTAAGGGTTTAGGGTGCGTATTAGGAACGCAGCATGGTTATGGACATGTATGAGTGAAGCGATCGTAAAATGGGGTCTAAAATAAAGATTAAAATAAATTAATTATTTATATTTTTTTATATTCGATAATTAATAATTTACGAACAATTTCTATTGTCTTTCAAATTAATTATAAAATACGAACATTATATCTCTTGAGGAGTCATTTAAAATTGGACACTTCTTGTATATTGTTGATCAAGCCATTATTTCTTTGAATAAAAGATTTGAACAATATCAATTTTATGACAATGTTTGACTTCTTTTTCATTTTGATAAATCACTTTCATTGGACGACGTTAATTTAAAAACTCATTGTAATAAATTTGAAAATGATCTTAAGAAAGTGAGTTATCTGATGTTGATGGAAATGCATTATTTATTGAGTTGAAATTACTTAGAGAACTTTTGCTTAAGGAAAAAATGAGAGCAATGGATTTATTAAGATTTTTAAAACTTTTTAATTGCATTTCAAATGCTACAATTATTGTTACTTCTGCAAAACGATTTTTTTTAAAATTGAAGTTGTTGAAGTCATACTTACGAACAATTGTATTGCAAGAGAGATTAAATGGACTTGCTTTGATGGCAATCGGGAGTGATCTTTTGGAAGAAGTTGATATTGAAAAATGTTGTAAATGATTTTACTTCAAAACATACAAAAAGAATGACACTTTTTAAGTGAAAATGTTAGATTTTTAGATGTTTATAAGTGAATTTTTGTTATTCAAGAGAGTAATTAAATATTTTTTGAAAAAAGTTAATTCTTACGGACAATAAATTAAGTGCCCTATTTTAATAAATTGCATAGAACCCCTTAAATCTTTGAACCACCCCTGTAAGAACGGATTTAGAATTGAGAGTTAGAGGTAAATATAAATATTTTTAAAATGAGGGAGAAAAGTGTATAATTAATTTATTTAAAAATTATGTAAAGAAGGTAAAAAAATAATTTTGGGGTTGGGGTATGGCCCTCTCCCAGTGCGTTAGTCCCTCTATCCCTGGTGCTACATGTCTCACCTTAAAATTTTGAATTTCCTTTATTCATTATTTATTTTATTAAGCGTGTTTACCCTGAAATTTTATTTGTTACTCAAATACAAAAAAAAATATGATGCTAATATATACGTGTTCATATAAAAAAATCTGAATTCGGTTTATAAATAAAGAGGGAGTAAGGTTTTGAGTTGGGAAAACTAATCCATCGCACCGTGATCATCACTGTCATCAACTTATGGAATAAGTAGTTTCTTTAATCTGATGCAATTATAAGTTAAAAAGCCAGTTCTATTATATTCTCTCATGTTTTTTTTTTTTGAACAATTTCTACTTAAGATAGGAGGAATAGGGTATTTACTCTTAATGAATTTTGAATTTACAACCTAAAAAAAAAAAGAAAGTATCGACCGAAAACTTTAACCACTTGCTCTAGAGATTGTTGACTATTCTCTCATCTTTTATGATTTTCTGGTATGTGTAAATGAATTGTATTTTCTTATTTAAATATTATGACACATGAAGCACATCGTGTTAATCATATCTAAATATATTGTATTTTACAGTAAGAATGTTCACAAGTTTTAGGTTTAATTGAAAAAAAAGTGCTTAAATTATATTTTGGGTAAACTACACAAAATGGCACTTAATTTTAATGTATGAATCGAACATACCACTAAACTAAAATTTGATACTATTATACCACTAAACTTAGCTTTTGGCTTCAATCTAACCACTCCACCGTTACCCCCGTCACGGAGTGCTGACATGGACTATTAATCCCGTTACAGAGGTTACGTGGATAATAAATAAATAAAGCTTTTCCACGTAATTAATTTATTATTTGAAGATTAATAAAAACTTAAGATTAAACGACATCTTATTGGTAAAAGACTCTTCATATCCTCAAAAACAAGTTAATGACATTCTGAAAATCATAAATCACTCTAAAGTTAGACGAAAAAATATGGGTTTTCAGTGGGTTTCTAATCGTGAGTGAGAGAGGATTGTTCTTGATTAAGAAAGAGTATTTGGGTTGTTAGGATTTGTTGTGTGACCGATTATTCAAGTATATTGTATTCAGATTTGAAGAGTGATCGATTGTTAGAAAACAAATCAAAATAGAAAAGCGTGTGTTACGAGCAGAAGGAAGCTCGACCCTGAAATACGATATATATTCAAAATTTATTATCTCATATTTGTTTAATGTTGCTAAAATGTTATGGGTTTTGTTTTTTAAAATTTAGGGGTTTTGTTTGTATTCAAAATCAGTAATAAAAAAATATAATACGTATTGATTTTAGGTTTATGTAATCAAAATTTAGGGTTTTTGTTTGTATTTAAATTTAGAGTTTTTATTTAACAGTTGTAAATGTTATTTCAAATTGTGTGTTTATTTAGTTAGGGACTTTTAGGATTGTTGCAAATTGTATATTTATGTGATTTGATTATATGTTGGTGCAAATTGTTCTGTTGTTACAAATGTGCATATTATTGTGATTTGAATATTTGTTGTTGTGGTTTAAATTTCACTTTATTAAATAGCTATTGTTCCATGTTATTAAATAGAGGTAGGTGTTAGTTTTTTATAGTCTACATTTTGGAATCTTGCATTGGTTTTTGGGTAAATGTGTTCTTCACGTGGACAACTTAGAAAATATTGCATTGCGGGACCACCTGGGTTGTTTGACTGGTGCACCTTTTAAAAAATAAAAATAAAGTAACATTGATTATGTACTTTTTGACAGGTGCTTCATCAGAATATTTTACACTTGTTGTGCATTATGGTGGATTCATGGTAAATTCCCCAAGGTTAAAGTACGCTGGTAAGAAGATAAATTTCTTTGATATGTGCCATGTGGATAGCATGTCTATACTAGAAATGTATGATATTGCTGAAGAGTTAGGGTATAATGATATGTTTAATCTGTATTGGAAATAGCCTGCTGTGAAACTAATTGTTAAACCATTAAGAATTGATTCTGATGTGATTAGCATGTTAGATACTACTATGCCTAGAATGAAACAAATGCATGTGTACTTAGAAGAAACAGTTGCTAGAATTGATAGTATTGGTACTATTAGAAATAAAAAACTTAGAAATTGAAGAAAATGATGGTGTAGAAGATGATGAAAATGATGATGTAGAAGAGGATGAAGATTATGTAGTAGATGAGGTTGAACAAACTGATAGTGACAGTGGATTTGAAGATAGTGATAATGATATGAATGATAAAATTTTGGTACAAGAGGTGGATTATGAAGCATTGATGATGGAATTGGAGTTTGGAATGAGAAGAAATGATAAGGAGTCACATCTGAATAAATATGAAAGTGATGGATCAGATTCACTGTATAGTCTTAGTGAAATTGACTCTGCTATTGGAAAACGCCGCTACACCCCATGACGCAGCGAAAAATTATCAGGCGAATTCTGCCAGTGACCTATGTACGAGGAACGAATCCGGTGTGAAAAAGAGATGAAATGATACCTCAATTAAATCTGATAACTGTAGGGACGTAGGAGAATCCGATTCTTCTAGTCAAGATGTCGAGTCCAAGTCGTCACAACAGTGTTTTGACCTCTACGCAGTCCACCCGAATAAAACGAACATTATTTTACTTCTCTAACTGTTATAGAGGTTTTCAACAATTGACATATCTTTGGCTGCTAGACCTTATACCTTTATATAGCATTGAAAACTCAAATTCTAATTAAATTCGGATTTATTAAATATACAATATATTTAATCAAATATAATTAAATATGTAAAATCTAATTCTACTTTAATTAGGTTTCTTTAGGAATATTTCTATTTTAATAGTATTTGATAATTAAAATAATTATATAGCATTAAAATATATATGACCGAAATTATCTATAATTACAATAATTATAATAATCTCGATTTTAACTAAATTCGTGTACAACAAGTTTGTACACATGCTATCTAGTCGATATTTGTTCGTTTCAATCATAGGGTGTGACCCTTGTAGGTTCATGTAACTTTAGCAATAATATCTAGAAAAATTATAATATTATAAGCAATTAGTGGCATCTAGCAATACATCATTTCTACCTAAGTTACAGGAAGTCGTGGTTTGACACAACCTCTTTGTGATTAACTCTTTTTCATGTATTACATCATTTTGTCCTTTTATATCTAGATTGCACACAAGTCATGGAACAGTCACACTTGTATAGTCCATCTAATATTTTTTGATATCTTGACTAGACTACTATAAACGAATAACTATGATATCTCATACCAATTTATTCGAACATGGCCATGCATTTTTAGTCTCACTCAATCAAGTGACCTGTGATATTACTCCTATTATGTAGGAGGAACAATCCTATCTTGATCAACCATGTCCTGCTACATAGATTGTGACATATCCAATATCAGTCTTTATAGTGTAGTCAGTTACGACACATGTTTGACTATATCAAAATATGTCACTCACAATGTCGAAATAATGATGATCTCAAGTCTGAGGATCATACATGTAGTTATCACTATGAGAAATGTTGTGACTGTCACATAATAATCCAAGAAACATGCTCATAGCGGGTCAGTCCAGTATGTCGTTCTCTAACACATACTTATGCATTGATTTTGACATCTCCATGTCAATTACAACACTTTGTCATCAATCAAATAATACTCGACTAAGGACATTTAAGAATAACCATATTATTCTAAGGACTTTATTATAATTCAGTTTATTTATTTATGCACAGAATAATGACTGAGATAATAATAATAGCTTTATATTAATAAACATGATAAAATAAATATGTCTTTTACAATCATATTATGATTGGTCTTTGGGCATACTTTAACAATCTCCCACTAGCACTAAGACCAATCACTCATGTATCTAATACCAAGAGACTTAGTGTGACGATCATGCTTCTGCTGCGTTATAGGCCTTGTTAGTGGATCAGCGATATTATCATCCGTTTGTACTCTACATATTTCCACATACCCTCGATCAACGATTTCTCAAATGAGATGGTAACACATAAGTATGTGTTTGGATTGCTGGTGTGATCTGGGTTCTTTTGCTTGTGCGATGGCTCTGTTGTTGTCACAACATATATCTATATCATTTGATATGCTAGGCACAACCCCTAGTTCATATATGAACTTCTTGATCCAAACAACCTCTTTTGAAGCATCGCTTGCTGCAATATACTCGGCTTCTATTGTAGAATTTGATAATGTATCTTGCTTTAAACTTTTCCAACGTACAGCACCTCCATTAAGGCAGAACACAAAACCTGATTGCGATTGAGAATCATCCTTATCAGTTTGGAAGCTTACGTCAGTATAGCCTTTTATACTTAGCTCTTCTTCACCTCCATACATAAGGAATGTATCCTTAGCTCTTCTCAAGTACTTAAGGATGTTTTTGACTACAACCCAATGACCTTCACAGTGATCTACATGGTATCGACTTGTCATACTTAATGTATATGATACATCCGGACGTGTACATAGCATGACATACATGATAGATCCAATGGCCCGAAGCATGTGAAATCTTACTCATGCGCTCTCTTTCTTGAGGCATGGAATGGCACATTTTCTTTGAGAGTGAAATACCATGTCTTATAGGTAAGAATCCTCTTTTAGATTCTTCCATACTAAATCTTTTCAGTACTTTATCTATGTATGTATTTTGACTTAGTCCTAGAAGATCTATCTCTATAAATCTTGACTCATACTATGTAGGTTGCTTCACCCAAGTCTTTCATAAAAAAATTCCTAACCAAGTCTTTATAGACTGTAATGTAGGTATATCGTTTCCCATTATTAGTATGTCATCCACATACAATACTAAGAATGTGACAGTGCTCCCACTAGTTTTCTTGAAAACACGCGGCTCATTTTCATTTTTGATAAAACCAAATTCTTTGATTGCATCATTGAAATAAAGATTCCAACTTCGAGAAGCTTACTTTAACCCATAAATGGATCTTTGTAGCTTGCATACTTTTCGGGCATCTTTTGGATCAACAAAATCCTCAGGTTGTGTCATGTACACATCTTCATCTAATTTTTCATTAAGGAAAGTGATTTTGACATCCATTTGCCAGATTTCATAATCATAAAATGCAGCTATCGCAAGCGATATCCAGGTGGATTTGAACATAGCAATAGGGGAAAAAGTTTCATCATAGTCTATACCATGAATCTGACGAAAACCCTTAGCAACCAATCGCCCTTTGTATGTTTGTACATTGTCGTCCATGTTAGTCTTCTTTTTGAAAACCCATTTGTTCCCTATAGGCTTAATCCCTTCAGGTGTGTCAACCAAAGTCCACACTTGGTTTTATGACATGGAATTCAACTCGAATTTCATGGCTTTTAGCCATTTCTCAGAGTCTAGGCTCACCATTGCTTCCTGATAAGTCTTAGGCTCATCTTGATCCATGAGGAGAACATCACCATGCAATGTAACAAGAAATCCATATCTCTCAGACTCATTGCGTTCTCTCATGGATCTCCGCATTAGTTGTATTTCAAAAACCGTTGGATGTTCCTCAACTATTTATGGAACTTGTTGTTGTTCAATCTCTGGTTCAGTGATTTGTGGTTGATCTTGAATTTCCTCAAGTTTAATGTTTCTCTCACTTCCCTTTTTGAAAATAAATTCTCTCTCGAGGAAGACTCATGTTCGAGCAACAAACACTTTGTTCTCAGATTGATTGAAGAAATAATATCCTTTAGTTTCTTTAGGATATCCCACAAAATTGTACTTATGAGATTTGGGTTCAAGTTTTGTAGACATCTGATGTTTAACATAAACTTCGCATCTCAAAATTTTCATAGAAGACATACTAGGACGCTTCCCAGTCTATATCTCATATGGTGTCTTTTGAACCGATTTAGATGGAACACGATTTAGTGTGAAAGTAGTTGTCTCTAGCGCATGTCCCCAAAAAGAAGTTGGAAGATCAACATGACTCATCATTGACCGAACCATGTCTAAAAATGTTTGGTTTCTCCTTTCAGAGACTCCATTATGTTGTGGAGTTCCAGGAGGTGTAAGTTGTGAGACAATCCCACATTCTTTAAAAAGGTCATCAAACTCTAGGCTTAAGTATTCTCCTCATTGATCTTATCAAAGAGCTTTAATCATTTTTCCTAGTTGGTTTTGTACTTTATTCTTAAATTCCTTAAACTTTTTGAGAGCTTCAGATTTATGATGCATTAAGTAAATATACCCATATATACTGAAGTCGTCGGTGAAAGTAATGAAGTCCTGAAAACCTTCTCTGGCTTTTGTATTCATGGATCCATATACATCACTATGTATTAGGCCTAATAAATCACTTCCTCGCTCACTTTTACCGTTAAAAGGATATTTGGTCATTTTTCCTAGTAAGCAAGGCTCACATATATCAAATTGTTCGAAAACAAAAGAATCTAAAATTCATCTTTATGAAGTTTTGATATGTGTTTCTCACTTATATGACCCAAGCGACAATGCTAAAGATAAGTTTGATTAGAGTCATTTGTTTTTGATATTTTCATATTTATATTGTATATAGAATTGTCTTGATCCAAAATATAGAGGCCATTCATTAAATGTGTCGTACCATAAAAACATTATTGAGATAAAAGGAACAACTATTATTCTTAATAATAATCTTAAAACCAATCTTGTCAAAACAAGAAATTGAAATAATGTTTTTAGTCAAACTAGGTACGAAATAACAATCCTCTAAATCTAAATCAAGTCCACTAGGTAATGACAAAGTATGTGTCCCTATAGTTAATGCATCAACTCTTGCTCCATTTCCCACTCGTAGGTCCACATCTGCTTTTTGCCAATTTTCTACTCATTTTTAGTCCCTGTACAGAAGTACAAATGTGAGAACCACAACCGGTATCTAATACCCAAGAAGTAGATACTGATATATTAATATCAATAACACAAATACCTGATCTGGACTGTCAATTTTCTCTTGCTTTCTTGATATCCTCAAGATAGACAAGGTAGTTTTTCTTCCAATGTCCATCGTTGTTGCAATAGAAACACTTTCCTTCTTTTGCAACTCCTCATTTGGGTTTCAATGAAGTCTTTCATTTGTTGGGCTTTGGCTTTGCCTTGGTGTTGGACTTTCCTTTTCTGTTATCCTTTCGAACTATCAGAATAGGCTTGCACCCAACCTTTTTCATGTTGTTCTCTGCTATTCTTAACAGACCAAGTAACTATGGCAATGATTTGTTAATTTCATTCATATCGAATTTAAGAACAAACTGATTAAAACTATCCGACAATGATTATAAGATAACATCAATAGCCAATTCAATACTTAGAGGGAAGTCTAATTTTTCCAGGGTCTGAATATTCCCTATTATTTTGAGAACATGAGTTCCTACTAGAGTTCCCTCCACTATCTTGCATCGAAACAAAGCCTTAAAGGTCTCATACCTCTCTTGACGAGCTTGCCCCTCAAATAATTCTTTGAGATTTTTAACTATCTCATAGGGAACCATGTCCTTATGTTGCTTCTAAAGCTCAAGAGCCATGGTCACAAGCATCAAACACCTGACATCTACCATGTCATTTGAGTATTTCTTAAAAGCTTCCAATTCATCAATGGAGGCGTCATTTGCTGGTTTTTCAGGGACAGGTTCTTCGATGACTTGTAGTTTTTGTTCTTGTTTAAGGACAATCCTCAAGTTACGGAACCAGTCAAGGAAGTTCAAGCCATTCAATTTGTCTTTTTCAAGGATGGATCGCAATGATAACGAGTTTGTGTTAGCCATAACAAATCTACAACGATAGAATATGATTTATGAATATGTTTTATCATGTTTGTAAATGTAAAATAACATTCCCACTATTAATAACCCTCAAAATTTTAATAACTTTCTATAAAGTATTTCTAGTGGGCAAGGATCCATATTTCATTTCATCCTAAGTCAGCTTTGGCTTTACTCTTAGAATTCAATTATTTAAGTAAGCAATACTTGCTAATTACATCTCATGTAACTCCTACATTTGGTGAACAACTATTGTTCCTAATCATCTTATGATTATCCAAATAATTAGCCTTTAGGTTTCTAATCTCATTAGGACAACCTAGTTTAACCAATTTTACAACCAGTGAATATCACTTGCTTATTCTTCGCATTTAACCAAGATAGGTATGAGTATTTCACTTTAGCAAAACCTACACAGTACCGATCAAGGTTTTTAACAAGGGCAAATATTGGATGGCTATTAATTAAATATAGAGGATTTTGTAAAATTAATCTCACCATTCAACTATGATCTAACCAGTTATCATCATGATAATAAACATACATTGTATCACATACATTTAAAGTAGTAAATATAAATGCAATGGTTATAGCCCAAATCCTAAGGTGGCCTGTCCCAAGCCAATAGGAGAACCATACTATCATAAGGATAAAATCACTTCTCAAGCATCTTTCTGTCGACCCATCCTTCTATTCCGCTAGTCCATGATTCTTCGTATAGATTACAATTTCAGAAACTTGTTTTACATACGAAGGAGTAAGATAAGAATAGAATTGCAATAGAAGTATAGAGAGGCACGACACGCAGGCCGTGTTTAAAAATTACAACCTTTGTAACTAAACTAAATGGTCTTATGGGGCTATAACCATGCATTCTCAAACACCATGCATATCAACCAAAACATACACAATTTTTAATTTTAGCACTTCTATTACTATAGAAAAACCTCACGATTTGATAACTTTTATCAACAAATTCGTGCTTTTGGGATTTTCAAATCCTGAAGGTTTTTCATACTGGAATAATTGTTATTCCTGTGCAGAACTCGATCAGTACTGATAATCATATAATCGACATGTTAACAATTAACATGCAATATACTAAAATTAATAACAATAGTTTCTATGATCAACACTTGACCATCGATTAACAAGATTAACAATTTAATCGTGATTGATTCGGTTTTCTTAATAACGTATATTCGTCCAAAAATCGAAAACTAAAACATACATCTCATACAATCGCATCACTGAAGTATTTAGCCCGAATCCCTATTGTACAAGTGGCACTGATACCACTATTGGAAAATGCTGGTACACCCCATGGTGCAGCAAAAAAATATTTAGCGAATTCTGTCAGCGACCCATGTACGAGGAACGAATCCGGGGTGAAAAAGGGATGAAACGATACCTCAATTAAATCTAATAACTGTAGGGACGTAGGAGAATCTGATTCTTCCAGTCAAGATGTCAAGTCCAAGTCGTCACAACAGCGTTCCGACCTCTACACAGTCCACTCGAATAAAATGAACAGTATTTTACTTCTCTAATTGTTACAAAGGTTTTTAGCAATAGGCATATCTTTGGCTGCTAGACCTTATGCCTTTATATAGCATTGAAAACCCTAATCCTAATTAAATTCGAATTCATTAAATATACAATATATTTAACCGAATATAATTAAATATGTAGAATCTAATTCTACTTTAATTAGGTTTCTTTAGGGATATTTCTATTTTAATAGTATTTGATAATTACAATAATTATATAGTATTAAAATATATATAACCGAAAATATCTATAATTACAATAATTATAATAATTTCAGTTTTAACTAATTTCGTGTACAACAAGTTTGCACACATGTTATCTAGTCGATATTTGTTCGTTTCAATCATAGGGTGCGACCCTTGTAGGTTCATGTAACGTTAGCAATAATATCTAGAACAATTCTAATATTATAAGCAATGAGTGGCGTCTAGCAATACATCATTGCTACTTAAGTTACAGGAAGTCGTGGTTCGACATAACCTCTTCGTGATTAACTCTTTTTCATGTATTGCATCTTTTTTTCCTTTATATCTAGATTGGACACAAGTCATGGAATAGTCACACTTGTATAGTCCATCTAATATTTATTGATATCTTGAGTAGACTACTATAAATGAATAACTATGATATCTCATATCAATTTATTTGAGCATGGCCATGCATTTCTTGTCTCACTCAATCAAGTGGCCTGTGATATTACTCCTATTATGTAGGAAGGACAAATCCTGTCTTGATCAACCATATCTCGCTACATAGATTGTGACATATCCAATATCAGTCTTTATAGTGTAGTCAGCTACGACGCACGTTTGACTATCGAAATAATGATGATCTCAAGTTTGAGGATCATACATGTATTTATCACTATTAGCAATGTTGTGACTGTCACATAATAATCCAAGAAACATGCTCATAGCGAGTCAGTCCAGTATGTCATTCTCTAACACATACTTATGTATTGATTTTGACATCTCCATGTCAATGACAACACTTTGTCATCAATCAACTACATATTAGTCTTAATGCATTATTGTTGTCCATGCCCACAATAATACTCGACTAAGGACATTTAAGAATAACCATATTATTCTAAGGACTTTATTATAATTCAGTTTATTTATTTATGCTCATAATAATAACTGAGATAATAATAATGGCTTTATATTAATAAACATAATAAAATAAATATGTCTTTTACAATCATCTTATGATTGGTCTTTGGGCATACTCTAACAATGGAGATGATCGAAAGAAACATCCCAAATGTCCTGAATCTAACACTGAGGTAGATATGGCAAACCCGCAGTTTAAGAAGAGGGTGAAATTTAGTGGTAATTTTTTTTGAAAGAAACTATAAGGGGTATGGGATTAAAAGCAGGCATGATATTAGATTCAAAAGGGTATGATGCATGTAATATGCAAGGAAAGTTGTCTATGGTATATTTGGGCATCAAGGGTTGATCATCCTATGAACAACGCATGGCATATTAAGTCTTATATAGAAGAGCATAACTATGTCAGGGATTTTAAAAATAAAAATGTCACTTACAAGTGGTTGGCTAAAAAATATTTTGAGCAATGGAAGGCTGACCCTACTTTTTTAATTAGATCTCTACGCCAAGATGTACAAGAAAAACATTCTTATCATGTATCTTTGAGAAAATGACTGAAAGCTAAGAACTTAGCATTAGAGACAGTTCTTGGAAATTACAAAGCTCAATATTCAAAGATATATGATTATCTTGATGCAATTAGAACCTCTAATCCTGGCAGCGCAACAATCCTTCAACTAGATAATAGGTTGTTCCAAAGAATGTACATATGTTTGCAAGCCTGCACAGAAGATTTCAAAGCAGGTTGTAGACTTATAATATGCCTTGATGGATAACACATTAAGAATTACTATGGAGGTTACTTGTTGGCAGCAGTTGGTGTAGATGGTAATGATAGCCTTTATTCAATTTGTTGGGTTGTTGTTGAGGCTGAAAATGAATCATCTTGGATGTGGTTTCTGTCTCTTCTGATCACTGATTTGGAGATTACAAACTCTTATCATTTCACATTCATGTTAGACAAGTAGAAGGTAAGCCTTTGTTGATTTTTTTTTTATTTTAAAAACTTTTATTTTTTTGAACATATCTAATGCTAACAACATGTTTAAATTATTCAGGGACTGATCGAAGTACTAGTGGAGTTTTTTTTCTCATTCTCAACATAGAAAGTGTGTGAGACACTTGTACTCCAACTTCAAGAATGTTGTAGGTTTTAAAGGGAAGAACTTGAAGGATGCACTGTGAAAAGCAGCTAAGAATACATATAAGAAAAAATTCGATGATGCAATGGCTGAACTTGAAAAACTGTCACCAGATACCTTCATGGTTTAAAGAGAAAGACCTTGCCCAATGGTCCAAGTCTCATTTCAGAACCTTCTGTAAATCTGACATGCTACTCAATAATTTTTCTAAGTGTTTAAATAAGGTAAACATTCTATAACAATATATACTTTATAAATATCAACTTTAATTGTAACTGACATTTTTTTTATTTTTTTGGTACTAGCTCATTCTGGATGCTCGAGACAAATCTATTTTAACAATGATGAAGATGATCAGAAATAACTTAATGCATAAAATTACCCTGAAGAAGGATGCTGCAAAAAAAAGTGTATTGAAAGTTTATGCCCAAAAATACAGAAAAAAAAAAACTTAATTTGACAATTGAGCACTCTGCTAGGTAATGTTAAATTTGTAACTGCTTTTGTATTGGGAAGTTTTTGTAATTGTTTAATTTGATTAAAATTGAAACTTGTTTAGGTGTTGGCCTACACGTGCTGGAGATCATATGTACCAAGTGTCTTGTGGACCAGCCAACCAACATACTGTTGATTTGAAAAATTTTACATGCACTTTTAAAAAATGAGATCTCACTAGTATGTGTTCATTAGACTGTAAATTTCAAGAATCACATGCTCACATGTTGTGTTATGCATAATGCTCGAAAATCTGAGACCTGAAACTTTTGTTCATAAATGCTACAAGAAAAAAACTCAACAATTAATTTGTAGCAAAACCTATAAGAGGTCCTAATCAGTGGCTACTGACACTACATGTGAGTCAGTACTGTCACTAAAGCTAGAAGGCTACCTGGTAAGCCAAAAAAAAGTAGGAAGAGAGAAACAGATAAAGCCCCCCCTAAATTCTAGTGCTAGATTGACTAAGAGATGTATGAAAATGTATTGTTCCAAGTGTCGTAAACTTGGTCACAATCAGAGAACTTGCAAGGGTGAAGTTGGTGCCAACATACTTGTCTCTAAACCAATACTACTTGTTGAGAATCAACGGAGGCCTCCTTATGACAGAGTATCAAAACTACATGTAGTTTTAACAACTTACAAATTAATTAAGTTGATTTTAAGTAATCTTTTCTATCTAACCTCTTTATTTTTATTTCATTTTTCAATTTAGAAGGCCAACTCAAGCTAGGCCTTCAACCTCAACCAACCAACCAACCAACAAGCAGTCAATTTATTTTTATCCCTACTCTAGGCCTTCAATTTGGAAATTTGAGGCAGCAAACAAGTTCTATGACAGTTAGATGGATACCTTCTGGTAGCTAAAGTTTCAGCTAGTTAAGCACTTTAACTCAGACTGGAACACAAGAATCTGCTGCTCAAAAATGACAGAGACTGTAGGTTGAAAGCTGAAGCTTATATGTTGATCACATTTTGTTGACAATTTAATATGTTTTTGCCATTAGGTTTCTAGGTTTATCTTTAACTGAAAGTTATTTTGGTCATTTTAAGTGAAAGCTATGTTCGGTTGATGTTTTGGTCACTTTTTGGAGGCTGAACCTTTTGTTTTGGATTGCTAAATGAAAGTTGTGTTAGGTTGATGTTTTAGTCACTTTAAGTGAAAACTTGTATCTGCACCTTTATTGTTACTTGGCAGAAGGTACTATACCATTTTGTACTAGATACAATTATCGTATGAAAATTTATTTTTGGAAATGTATATGCACTTTTGTGGGTTGTGTTTAGTTAGCTATAATTACACCAGTGTAAATACGTTATAGTTAGATATTAGTTTAGTTAGTTGTACTTACACCGGTGTAAATACGTTATAGTTACACATTAGTATAGTTAGTTGTAATTACATCGATTAGATATTAGTTTAGTTAGTTGTAATTATACCAGTGTAAATACGTTATAGTTAGCCAATCCAAACGTAGGAATTAACTTCTGGAAAAACTTTTTCCTCTTGGTAATTTTTTCCCATGATCCAAACACCCCCTTAATGCATTATAAGTACCACAGTAGTACAACACAAAACATAACCAAAAAAGACCCTAAATCCAAAAAACAACCCTTAACATTTTCATTCCCTTCATTCTTTTCTACAAAACATAACCAGTAAACATCCTCATTCCCCTTAATGCATTAAGTACCACAGTAGCACAACACAAACAACCAAAACAAATCTCTCATTCTTTTTTTGGATGTCATCTGCCTTGATTTTATCAGTAGCCCCACGAGAACAATTCTTGCACGTGGGCTCATTGAAGGATCATACCAACAAAAAAATCGACAATATTTGTGAACGAAACTCTTGTAATTTTTGTAGCCAAAAAATCTCTTTTCAGGGTTGCCATTCGACCACGATGTAGTCAGCTTCGTCGGATATCCACATTCACACACCGGAAATGAAATGGGTTCCTCCATTCCAACGCTCCGTTCACTTGATCATTTCCATTCTGCCTCCATGGTTTTCATCGTCTTTAAACTCTATCTAGCAGTGGGAAGGAAAAAATAATTAAGGATTTTGTTTTCATCCAAAAGAGATTTTTATAGTACATATAAAACATAAAATATACATGAGATGGATCATACATGTCAAAAAAATAATTTATTTATTATCCACGTCACCTCTGTAACGAGATTAATAGTCCATGTCAGTGCTCTGTGCCAGGGGTAACGGTGGAGTGCTTAGATTGAAGCCAAAAGTTAAGTTTAGTGGTATAATAGTATTAAATTTTAGTTCAGTGGTATGTTCAATTTACACATTAAAGTTAAGTGGCATTTTGTGTAGTTTACCATTATATTTTTTGTTTATATGTTTAATTTTTTGTCAAAATATGTGTCTAACGTTTATTTTGTCATTATTTTAAGTACATATCGATCAACGACTGTTAAAAAATCGTTATTCGATTAGAACATGACACGTAGTGAGGTTTTAGTTTCTAATTTCCTTTAATTTTTTTTAAAAACTTGAAATTCTTAATACAAAAAATCTTAAAATCCAAACACTTCATCGCCAGACCCCACTACTAAATACCCCACTTTTCAATTGTTGAAATCGATAAACGACGTGCCTATAGAACGTCAAACACTAAGCCTCAAAATCTTTCAATCAAACATTGAACAAACGTCGACAAGAGGAAGAGACTTTATTGTAATGACAACGTGGCTATTGACAATAACATAGGAGGAATTTTAGGTTAGGATTTTGTGAGAAATTGGAGAGTTTGAGAGGTTTCTTTGAAAATAAAAAAGTAGATTTTTAAAAATAAAAAAATTAAAAGAAATTAAAATCAAAGCCACATGTCAAACAATGATTTGTGTCAATTTTTTTAGCAGGTCGACTTTAAAAAGTTAACGGGATGAAACAAACGCCTAAAATAATAACATAATAAACGTTATTTTGACAACAAAAAAACATTAAACACCTCTCTTTATCTCTCCAACAACCCAAAAAAACATGTAAAACTCGTATTTTTACATTGTGTGTAAGTAGATCTTAACCCATATATATATATATATATCAAAGTTTTATTTCTGAAGCTGGAGATTAGTATGTATAAATCAGACAAGGCCCAAAGCAATTGCCCAACAGCAACACTCAGAAATTTAAAATAATACCAACTTCTCAAGAAGCAGTACCCACCAGGCCATTAGCCCATTACAAGACAATCATATTTATACTCCCAAAAGACGTTGTGCTACAAACGAGAGGTGAGGCTGCTAAAAGCTCTTAAAAGTGCAAAACCAGAGCCCCTGGCAAAGGACAATTCTTTGTATGGAGTTCCAAGGTGATGAGAAACCATGTCGGCAAAACATAGGATCAACAGAATTAGTGAAACACGTTTAGGGTGATAATATAGAACAATAGTAAGGAAGATTGGTTCCATAGTGCCATGAAACACATTAACGAGCACAAGTCGAGCAAAATTTTATCGAGCTTATCGAATATCAAGTCAAGTCGAGCACTGTTTAGCTCATGATCAACTCCATCAATAAGCACCCCTACTTAAACCTATATCAGTTCCCAAGATCCTTCATTTCCAAGTAATAATATAGATGAAAACTTCAGGAGAATTCACAGTTAATAAGGTAAAAACTACAAAGGGAAAACCCCCCTATGCAACAACAATCAAATAGTAATTTCAATATTTACACAGGATACAATGCAGAAAAACAGGGAATATAAGAGCTAAAATCATTGACCCTAAATACCTAATACACTGAGTGCTATAATGATGTAAACCAGACTATATAAACACAAACATCGAAAACAACATTATTAAGCTTTATGCAAAACCAGACTGTATGCTTAGTAGCTCTTCTGTAACAACTAGCAGCATCTTTTCTACCTAGTTAATTTGTTTCCAGAAACCCACAACTACGTAATAAGCTTTCACAGGACGATAACGTGACAAATTCCAGCCGACTAGACAGATTACCGATCAATAACATGCTATCCACTAGACAGGTTACCGAATAACCGATCAATAACATGTACGGCCAGTAGCAGAACAACCTAGTTCTTGATATGTACAATCAACACAAAAACATAACAGCCTATTTGTGAATCTCCTACAGTTTCAGAAGCTAGATAACTAAGAACTCAGCACATGCTCCATTCAGCTATTCTGTAAAATAACTCGAGTCTTAAAAAGAACTTAAAGATTCAACCATAATGTTAGCTTCAAGCCTGGAATTATAATATCAACAGCATTTGAAGTTTGTAGAGAATGAGATACATATCCAACAGCAGGCTTAAAAAGAACAAAACATTGCTTAACTTTGTCACTAATGATGATAATCCTATAAAGTCAGGCAAAAATTTTAAGCATATCAAATCTTGAGGATGATTATGTATCATTCTTCACTAATCCACAGGTGAAGTTTATGAAATAATTTCAAAGCAACCAGACAAACCATCCTTTTAATTAGTTCAACAAACTCTAACATTGTCTGCAGCTGGAGAATTTCAAAATGCTTTTGTAAATTCATATATTTTAGTAGATAATCTGGTTTATGTTGACCAATCATTCCCAGAAAATAAGCCAAATAGCGGCCACTATAAAGTGGTAGCTGCACCGTCTAAAACTGCTACGGAAAATAGAAGTCCGCAATGACTGCAATAGCATTTGTTATGTCTGCAATTAAAGGCAACTGAAAAATCAGCCGCAATCGCAATCTAAATCCCTGCAAATAAGGATTACTAAAATTGGCATTGCAAAAACTACATATAAAGCAACATAAGGATTTTATCAAAGGAGATGATAGCAAATAAGGTAAATCATTTAAAGCAAGAAACCAAGTTCTTCAGCATTATACTAATGATTAAATATACCAAAAGTAAACCCCACAGTTTATCAGCTACAAACGGGGCAATGCACGAGACCGTTCTCGTTACACTCAGTACACATGACCACCACCGTCCTCTGCCCCTCCACGCCCTCCTCCTCCACCGGCACCGCCGTCTTGCAACTGCCACTGCACCGAAAACACGGCAAAAATCTCACATCTCCACAGCCATCGCAAACCTCCCCTGCTCTTTTCTTCGGCAAGCCTTGAAATAAATCACCAAACCAACCTTCGTCCATGATCCTCATAACTTCCTCTGCTCCGCCGATGTAACGCCCTTTAATAAAAACTCGGGGCGGCGTCATTTTGCTCGTCGACTCTTTCTCTTTTCCTTTCATTAATTCCTTCAACTCTTCTCTGAATCCTTGGTCCATGGAAATGTCCCGTTCGCAAATTACAAACCCAAAACTTTCAATTGCTGATCTAACCGCTTTACAGTCTTCGTATGTTTTACGGATACCCCTCAATGTCGTTGTATAAATCACCACTCGGTTTCCGCCGTTAGGCGGGCAGATTTGCTCGAATTTGTCAAGGAGTAACGGTTCCAAAACGTTGTCGTTTCCGTATTCCAATTTCTTTAGCAGGGAAGAACGGCTGACGTTGATGCTTTTGCTTAAATTAGGATCAGCGTTTTCTTTTTGGGAAGATGGGGTTTTTGGGAAATTGAAGGGATCGGCCTGGAATTTATCCAGCAGCGAAGCCCGTGAAGGCGGCGGTTTCGAAAGGGTTTCTCTTTTGAAAAACGGGGAGTGGCGGAAGCTATCTGCATCGAGGCCGGACATGAGTTCCCAGGAGTTAATGACGTCGGGTCGGGAAGGGACGGGTCTGGGTTCGGACCAAAGCGATTTGGACTCGGAGAAGTTGGATCCGAGGGTGAAAGGAGGCGGTGGGGTGGGTGACGTAGTGGCGGATTGAGGAGGAGGATCAAGGTTGAGTAGCCCATAGGTTGAGGAAGTAAGGGATACAATGTGGTGACCCAGTGCCGAGCTGCCTAGTTGAGTGAACTCGTCGTCCTGGTTCAGCAAATTGGAGGAAACGCAACCCATTCCCAAGAAACTAGAGATTTTAGAATGAGAATTTGAAGGGCTGTCGGAGTGAAAGACAAAGATACGACAAAGATGACAGTGAAAGAGAAAGGGAGGGATAAAATATTTTCAAATTTTGGGGGAGAAAAGGAACTGTTTGGCTAATGGCTGGATCTGGTATTGGTGTAGGGATTTAACTTGAAAAATCAAATTATTCAACTGTATTCGATGTATAAATACTCGACTCTTTTTAATTCAACCTATAATTTTATAAATTAAATTCAATTCGAAAAAATTTAAATAAAGTTTAAATTATAAAATAAAAATTTGAATAATTTGAATTTTTTATTAATTAGTGAATTAATTTTTAAGTTCGAGTAGGGTTTCTAAATTAGTACCACAACATTATAGGAAGTCGTTTAAATTCTAACATTATAAATGTTTTCAATTAAATTTGAACAGAAAATCAAACAACTCGACTCGACTTGAAAAAAATTCAAATAAAATTTGAGTTATAAAATAAGACTCTTTAACCTGACTAACTTAATTTTTTTTTACTAAACTCGATCGAATATTCATCCTATTGTGAACAGAAAAACTCGTTCTAGTTAATTTGGGTAGGACGGTTTCTTTTTATGGGCTAACGCCTAAACCTCAAAACCCTTTTTTACTAAAATGTTCAAACCCAAATAAAGCACATGTTAAGCAATCCAAATATTTCAGCTACTTCCCCTTAACGGTCACTATAGAATCGAGTCAAGTTGTAAATTTTTTTTTAAGTTAATCGAGTTGATGAGATATATTTTATAGTTCAATTCTTTTAGAAAAATTTGAGTCGAGTTGTTTAAATTTTTATTAAATTTAAATGTAAATATTTATAATGTTATGATATTAATTGGTAACTTAAACAACTTTATATAACCATATACTATGATATTCATATATATATATATATTTTTCTTCATATGTGATATGTATATATAAAGCAGAGTTGAGAGATTCGACTCGAACTTGAAAATCATCCAATATTTACTAAAAAAATTGAGTTATTCGAGTCTCATTTAATAACTCAAAATTTATTTAATTTTTTTTCTAATCGAATCGAATTTATGAAATAACGACCTGAGTCCAATCGTGTTTTCCTTCTCCCTACTTCCACCGGATTTCAAATTAGGATACGTTTCTTTTACTGAAATTAGTTTTTGAAAAAAAATGACTTATTTTTTTGGTGATTTAGTATGAAATACGTGGATTGAAATTGTAATTTTTTTTATTTTTGAGGTAAACAAAAATTATTATTATTTGTCTAGAGTGTTGAAATTCTTGTAAAAGTTCCGATATTTATAGAACAGAAGATCAAAAGGTTTTGAAACTTAAACTTATAAAAGTATCCGAACTCAATAAAACTTTTGAAAATTACAGTTTTATCCAAAAATACTGAAGTTTTTGTGAAAGAGTGCCCGCCAAAATGGTTTGAGACTGATTGTTCCGAATTTTAAAGTTGTTTTAGATAGTTTAAATTAAAAAATAACCTTCAAACTACGTATTTTTTCTGCTTTTAGCCCTTAAACTATAATTTGGGCAAAATAGGCTCTTAAACTATTGTTTTTTATCACTTTAAGTCCCTAAACTATGATTTGGGCAAAATAAGCCCTTAAACTATCATTTTTTGTCACTTTAAGTCCATGGTTACAAAAATATCATTTTATAGGCTTTTCTAACATATATAAATATTTATGTTCTTTTTAAATTTTAAAATATCATATATCAAAATAAACCCCTAAACTATCATTTCTGGTTATTTTAAGTCTGATAGTTATTTAAGTCAAAAGAAAATTATTTCGACTAATAAGATGTTGACACATCACAAAGATTTTTTGACCAATTGATAGTTTTGGGGACTAAAAGAAGAAAAATGGCATAGTTTAGGTACTTATTTTGACCAAAAAATAGCTTAGAGACTTAAAGTGACCAAAAACGATAGTTTAAGGGCCTATTTTGCCCAAATCATAATTTAAGGGCTAAAATAAAAAAAATGCATAGTTTAAAGACTGTTTTTTAGTTTAAGCCTTTTAGATAATTAGAAAATCTTGCATCTTTGAGTAAATTACAACTATGTCCTAAAATATCCGGTTGTGATACTTTTTTAAATTTACAAATTAGTCTTCAAATTTCTAAAGTTCACAGTTTGATCCCTAAGTGGAACATTTTCACTACATTGTTTATCAATGGCATTTAAGCTCAATTATTCCGTGTTCCTTGTATGTTTTTGTTATATTTTGTGTTCGTAAGACCTCAATTGTTATTAAGTTTTAATAGCGCCTCTTGTCTGTGTACGATTACTGAACCGGGTAGGGGTGTGACAAAAGAAATTTTGCTTTGTACATTAATTTCTATTATCTTCCCTTTTCTTTTGCAATTTTGCGGATTTGTTTCGAAAGATAGGTTTTGCTTGTCTTCGACTAAAAATGGAACAAAAATCATCAGCTCTTTTTAGTGCCCTTTCTATGTCCCAACACTAAAAAGTTCATTCTAAGCTTAAATCTTAAATTTTAAATTATAAACCTTAACCCTAAATCTTAAAAATACACCATACTCCTAATTCCCTAAGCCCTAATAATAAACCATGACCTTAAACTTTAACCCTAAACCCTAAACTTAATTTTTTTAATGTGAGACATAAATAAAGACACTAAAACGGGGCCGGGGATTTTTATTCCGAAAAATGCAAGGTATTTGAAGAGACCAACGAATACTGGAAAGAAAGAACTATCATTATCTCTTTGTCAAAGAGTATAGAGTTTGCACTACAAGAATTGAAGGAAAACTCTCCAATTTGTTTGGTGAAAGCAGAAATCTAGTTCATGAACCAAAAGAAGAATGAAAATGGTTGGGTTGTATGTTCTGAAGTCTCAAGCTAAAGTTCTGCAAATGATGGGATTATACAAATTTTAGTTTCAAGGTTTGGGGATAAGAAAAAAAATAACAATCAATTTGTGATTAGATTTAATTATTTATTTTTTAAACAATTCAATTGAAGTTAAAATTGAGTAAAGTTATTAGATATGAATGATTGCACGATAATAGTTTTAAATTTAAAATAAAACCTTGATGTGACAATATTTCAATAGGGTAATTTAAATTTTTTTAATAAAAAATCGGAAAAATTTTTTTAGGAAAACTTCTCAATGGTCACCCATCCTAAAATTTCTCCAGCCCAAGCACGCTTAACTTTATTTAAAACCGAAATAAATTATTTATTCGAGTTCTAATCATAAATCAAATATCTTAGCATACAACTCATCACTTGAGTTTACTCTTAACTTTGTATCTTTCCAGAAACGCCAATTATCATGAAACCCTACCAAACTTTAGAGGCCAATCACAACTCAAATAGGTTTAGCAAGTATACATGCCACTATAATAATCAAACCTTAATTAGGATGTCATTACTGTGATTACCTGTTGAGCTTTCCAATATTGATGCAATGCTCTTCTCACTCTCATCTTGATTTACCTATGTGTGCACAATCAAACACACGCTAAGTACGAACTTAGTGAGGCAATAAAGGAAGTTAATAACAATAATTTAAACTTTATTTGACTTCATGGCTATGTTTATATAACATGATATATATATATATATATATGCAAAACATCAAATTTCACATTACATTAGTAATGATTTACTACATGCTAATGTCATAAGACTTTCATGCTTATTTATTTGTCATAATATGCCTTATATGCATAAATGCATCATGATCACTAGACATGTAAATCCATCATGTTATTCATATATTAACATGATATAAATCACATATAAATTTCTTACCAATATACTTGCCATTTATTCCAAAAGCTCATAAGCTTGTTCACCTGTTTATCTTTTATTAACCAATAAACCATAGCCCAAATATAAGCCTATGAGGACCATGGGTACACGAGTCAAATATGCACCAAAGTGCTAATACACATAAGGTCGTGCCCACCATCCGCACATTTATAAGGCAGTGCTAACCATCCGCACATTTATAAGGTCATGCTAACTATATACACTAAGTGTCCTTTATATACATTATAGTGCTAAACCGAGTATGTAGCGTGCTGCTGGACTCTATGGCATGCCAACTATACCTTGTCCCTCAATGACTTACTTGGACATATTTTCCATATTTATTTCATCCATGGCAATGTATATCAACATAATTTAACATTGGGCAGTTCATACCCGAAATAACATTCATAATATAACATTATATATAACTAGTGATCCATGCATTTATTTTCAACTTTTGACATATTTAGAACATGTCAAATATATGATTATGACATAAATATCATGCCAAAATAAACAAGGTAGACTCATCGCGAGTCTTCCTATTGATGTATAAAACATCCATATATCATGTTATGTATGCATTGCACCCATCTTGGCCACTTAACACAATGCCTCACTAAGTCCTAGCTTGATCTTTTCTTTCATAGTACCTCAAACCTTCTTTGATTCGGACTTGACTTCATTAATCACATGAATAAAATAAAATATTTGTTAGATTCAAATCTAACAATACCTTAAACATGTTGTCTAATATAATCATTCGAATATAAAATTTCCAAATATTTTTCCTTTCTTCCTTGTACTGTTCAAAAACTCATTATGGTCCTTAGTGACCAATTTGAACTTCCATTAATTCTTTCGAGCTTGCTAACTAACATTTGAATACAACTTGTTTCAAATTTCATTTTCTGACAGCTCGTACTACCTTCAAAGATTTACTTATACAGGGCATAATACATACTGGATCATAATTTCCTTTATACTTGAGAAACTAGATTCGATAACGGTTCTAACGCTATAAGCCACATAAATTAATAAAATCTACAAAAAATATGAAAAATCACTGAATTCACGTCACAGACTGTCCAAGCAGAAAACTGCTCTATAACTTTTCTAACCTTCATTCGAATAAAAATTCATATCTTTTAACTCAAAATTCGAAGTCAGTTTCCGTTTGTTGGAAACGAAACTCGACTAAAAATTCTTTCCAAAGGTATACAATTCATCATCTAACCTTTTTTGTAGAATTTATGGTGAAATTTTAAACTTACTGCAATAATTCAATTCCAACATAACTTTCCATAAATAACTTCTAATTTACACCAACTTCTCCCTATTTCTCTACTTGTCAATTTAGTCCCATCACGTTACTTCAAATGACCAGAATAAAGCTTTTATTCATATGTTCTATTTACATCCTTCATCAAAATAGGCTCAAACCTTTACTTCTCTAATTTTTCTTGATTTGTCGATATGGCCACCAAATTTCAAATATAAGGATTCAAGCTTCTTGACTTTGCAAATTAGTCCTCCAATCAACATTACTAACTTAATTCAATCATTTTAACTAAAAATCAGATTTACTCCTTCTACATATCCTCTTTGCCGAATAGACCATTCAAGTTTGACAATTTTGTCAAAATGGTCACTAATGTGATTAATCGTCGGTTTAGCATTCTAACTTCATCTTCATGTCTCTAACATTATTAATAATATAAATACACATAAAATTCAAAAAAATCAAATCTGGTCCCTTAATTTTGAAGCTTGCCGAAATGGTCCCTATGCATTTAACTTAGGGTTTTGCTTCCAAACAACAAATCAAGCTTACTAGATCATTAATCCAACATAACAAACCCTAAGTTAGACTTGAATCCATAAACCCTAATCTTCTCTATGCAAACCAAAATATGTAGGGTTTAAATCCCAACTCAATAACATGATTCCAACATCATACAAGCATGATTCTAACTTAAAATCAACCATGGATTCATAAAATCATAAAAGCCCCAATTTGTTCATAAACCCTAATTTCTTGCACATATCAAATCTCATCAACCAAGCAAGTATTCTATAAATTATTTACATCAAAAGATAGAGCTCGAAGAGTAGAACAACTTTGTAGTTCGAAAGATTACCTAAAAACTAAGATTCAGGGCTTAAATCGAGCTTGGAAATTTCCCTCGTCTTTCTCCTCTTTCTCCATGGTTTATGGCTGGAAAAGATGAACATTTTTTTCATCTTTTTACTATTAAATTACACTTGTAACTATTAAATGAATTTTAAATTCATTTAAATAGTGAAATTACCAATTTAGCCTTTAAATCCAATGGCTAATTTAATCTCATCCAAAATCAAGGGCCAAGATGAAATCCATATATATTTCATCTTCCAAAAAATGCCCTCAACATTTCAAAAATATTTCAAAATTGCCATCCTTAGCAAATGACCAATTTGCCCTCCAACTAGTCTTTATTTACTAGTTTGTTTCAAAATTGCCATTCCATTATAATCTAACTAAATTAGTTCCTTCTCAACTGACCACTATTCCATAAATATCATTTTATGATTTTCCATGGCTTATGGAACAGTCTCTGAAATTTCAATTCAATCCGATTTCCCGATATTCAATAAATACTTCTACTACGATTTTACCTTTATCGAGCTATCGGATCTATTCCAAAAATTCTATATTTCCATAATGTACCTCATGTCATCATCCTTCATCCAATGGCCTAGATTTAATCTTGAGCTAGTAGTTACCAACCTTGCCCTTATAATTTTCCAAAATTACGATCTTGCCATTTTTCATCCAACGGTTCATATTTAACATGGAAAATCAAATTAAATCCAAGGGTTCATATTCTTCCAACACAAAGAAAATATCTTATACATGTAAAATGACATAATTAACCTTGCCTTATCATCCTTCAAAATATCCTGGATGTTCGATTCGATCCGATTATCCGAATATTTTTCTGAACATTATCGCTTTATAGCCATTAATACAAACTCCGTACGAAAAATTCGGGTTACACGAAAACATCATTCTTGGGGGTAAACTATTCATTTATGGGACTAAAATACATAACTTTTGAAAATTACAATTAGTCCCTGAACTTTTCCTAAGTTTATACTTTATCCACAAACAATCACGATTGCAAATTTCCTTGATATGCAACAACGCAGACAAAGCTCCATGTCGACCATTCTCATGTTGATATTCCATGCCATATGCAATCAGAGCTCCTCCAAAATGGAACATACACCCCTACAGGATGTAAAAACATCACATCTCTTGTAGCATCATCCGACATCATGAGGGCAACAAACAACGGATAGATTCGAAACATGTGCAGCCACTGTACTGGAATTACCATTCCGTTGGAGAGAACACGACGATGTTTCCTAAAGCCAACTGCTTCGCTCAATAATAGAGCCCGTCATCACGGGGATTATCTCCAAAGCACAGAACCAAACAACAGGTCGCATTCCTCTTTTTTCCCTTAAAAAACACACAATTTTGCACATATTTTTAAGACCATTGAATGAGTATAAATTATTGGTTAAGCTTATATCGCTTTTTTTTTCTTAAAAAGTCTTCACATTTCTAGCTTTTAATCTCAATTATTAATTTACATTCATCTTAGTGTAAAACTAAATGGTTTTACATAGTTTAGAGAATTTCTCTCTATATATACACACGCGCATACGTGGTCTACATTTTTTGGGAGCCTACATTAAGTGCTTTGGGCTAGTTTTAGCCTTGCTTTCGAAGACTGTGATGAAAAGTGTTTTTAAAAAATGCTTTTGGATTATTTGGTTTAAGATTTAAGTGTTTAATTTTGCTGTCAAAAATGTTTTTAGGATAAATTACTATTTTAGACATAATATTATAAGTTAAAAATATAAATTTGAATGATGTTTAAATTTCTTAATGTTATAATATATGAAATATATCAACTTAAATTATCATGAAAATATAAAAAATAATATTTTTATGAAACAATAAATATTTTTAATAATTGTATGTGTTCCGTAAAAGTACACCAACTTTAAAATTTTTTTATTTAAAAATTGAAATAAAGAGATATGAAATGTTTAAACCAACAACTAATTTATTAATCATATAATTATATAGTGAAAATTTATAAGTTTCTAAGTTATCAAATAAACAAAATAAATGTCAAAATTATAAAAAAAAATCTAAAGATCATTTTTTATCAATTAGAGAAATATTACTTTCCTAAGGCATAATTCGTCTATGAAGCAAGAGTACTTCGAACTAAAGTTGTACTACATACCTGACATGTCCCTGCGTCGGGGACATATTTGGTACGGCTTGAGTACCTACAAATAATTCTTCTCCCTATTTTTTCTTATATTCTCTCACTCTTTATTATGTTTTTTGTTTACTTTTTCTTATTCACATGATTCAACTGTAAATATATAAGCATGTGTGATGTCATGCTCGCATGATATTTTATGACTTTATATTTTTATATTTTTTAGAATTTAAAATTTGTTTTATAATTTTCGTACTGGAACCCTATAATTTTGGAAATTGCATTTTCATGTTCTCCTTTCCGGACCCGTATCGATATTCGTATCAGTGCAACATAGTATGTTAGGATTCGAACTCATAAAAAATGAGACAATATAAATATCCTTGTGTCGCAACCCTTTTTCAAAGGTCTTGACGTTTTTTTTAAAAAGACAAAACATCGGAGTCGCCACCAATCTTTAATGAAGGTGTAATTGGATCACCTAAAACGGGTTATTTTAATAAAATCATTTTATTTTATTAAAATAACATTTTTGGTCTGTGAAAACACAAAAACGGGTTCGGGAGTCGGTTACGCGTAGGGAAGGGTTAGCACCCCCACGGCGCCCAAAAAATAGTACCTTGTCGGTTACAAAATGTTTTAAAGTCAGATTTTGTAAATCGATGTAAAGCTTAAATTATTGTCCGTTCATAAGTTTAATTTTACTTTAACGGCCTTACTATCCGAAAATGAACTCCAATCATCGCCAACACCTCTGGCGCTAACCCGTCATTTTCGTTTAGTAAGACACCGCATTACTTTAATTTTACTTTTTTAACAAACGAAGAAACTTGATTGTTGAAAATTTTTATTTATTCTAAGTTAAAACTTATTAATCCTAAAAGAGGTCTAAGTGTTTTTCCTATTTAAGGGTTTGACTTTTATTAAGCGTGTTTTATTTTTTGTGAAGAAAGTTTTATTTCAAAGAAGTCTCTATCTAAGGTTTGAAGAACCTATTCCTAAGGCCAACTCAATACTAAAGCTAACGAAAACAAAACAAGAAAAGAAGCACGATTTTAAACTCGAAATTTTTTTAATGGGCTTGGTTCAGTTTTACTTTATTTTGAAAAGATTTTTATTATTTTTGAGAAAAAATCATTTTTTATTTTTGAGTTTATTTGAAGAGAGATTTTTGTTTGTTTTTATTCTTTTTATATTTGAGGAGTTTTTTTGATAAATTGAAAAGCTTTTTTGATACATCAGTATTGTGTGAGTGAGCTTCAAGCAATATTGTGTATGACAAGGCCCTTTTGAGGACCATCATGAATTTCCATAAAAAAATCATCGAATGATATGGTATTTTAACCTGTTTCTTTCCAGGCTTATTATCAAAATTGTTGGGTATCAATTGCCCCTGATCATAACATGCCCCACTTTCGAGGCTTAACAAGGGACTGTCATAGTCCTTATGTTCTTAAATCATTTCTAGAGTAATACACAAAAATATCTTGCATATTTTAATTATTTCTAAACCAAAATGACCCTTAACCAAATAAAAGGCATTCATGTAAATGGGTCAATCAAAGAAGATAGGCTTAAAAGAAGAATTTCATTAATGTTGTGGCAAACATGAAAGAAAAGTACAAAAGAAGGGTCAAAAGACAAGTATCCAGATATCAAAGGTCCGAATTTTCCTCTAAACAACCTTGAGTGAAGCCTTTGTCAGAAAATTTCGTCCACTACAATAATGAATGAAGATATAAAATTCCTTCCGAATAGCCAAGTCTCTGAAGGGATTATTCGTTATCTTTAATAATTCGAGCCGACCTTTGTGGGTTTTTAACTCGAATCCTCCTATGGTTTCAAGACGCCCTTTGCGGGTTTTCATCTTGAACCCTCATTTTTCTTTTTTCTCTTTTTTTTTCTCTTTTTTCTCTCTCTTTTTGAGTGCTCTTTACGGGTTTTCGCTCTTTTTTTCTTCTTCACCATTTCATGCGTAATATTTCTTGACTGAATCAGAATTCACTAATTCTTGAGTTCGTCTCCACCCCTTTCGGCTGGAATTAGCGCCCCTTCATCGAAAGCTTTTGATACCACACATGGCCCCTTCCAATTTGGTGCCCATTTTCCTCGCGAATCCTTTTGGATTGACGACATCTTCTTTAGTACAATATCGCCTTTCTTAAACTTCATCAGGTGGACATTCTTGTCGTATGCTCGTATCATTCTTCTTTGATACATCTGGCTGTGGCAAATTGCTTTCAATATTTTTTCATCAATGAGGTTTAACTAGTCATATCTTGTTTGAACCCATTCGGACTCCTCTAGTTTTGCCTCTATCAAAATACGGAGTGAAGGGATTTCAATTTCAATTGGTAGCACAACCTCCATTCCATATACTAATGAAAACGGTGTTGCCCCAATGGAAGTTCGTACAAGCGTTCTATAAGCATACAATGCGAATGGAAACTTCTCATGCCATTCAGTGTAAGTGTCAGCCATCTACGCGACTATTTTATTGATGTTCTTATTTGCAGCTTCGACAGCCCCATTCATCTTTGGGCGATATATTACCAAATTATGGTGTTTGATCTAGAATTGTTCACAAACCCCATCTATTATCTTGTTATTTAAATTGGATACATTGTCCGTGATGATTCTCTCTGGTAAGCCGTAGCGACAAATGATATCTTTTTTCAAAAATTTGCAAATAACCGACCTGGTGACATCTGCGTATGAGCCTGCTTCTACCCATTTTGTGAAGTAGTCAATAGCTACTAAGATGAACCTGTGGCCATTCGAGGCTTTAGGGTAAATCTGGCCAATTACATCCATGCCCCATATTGAGAAGGGCCATGGGGAAGTCACGACATAAAGTGGAAGATGATGTGCATGAATCTTGTCAGCATATACCTGGCACTTGTGACATCTACGGGCATAATTGATGCAATCTGTTTCCACAGTGGACCAATAATATCCAAAGCGCATAATTCTTCTAGTCATAGCAAAACCACTAGGGTGAGTCTCACAAACTCCTTCATGCACTTCTTCCAAGATCGTTTGAGTTTCTTTAGCGCCTACACACCTTAATACCACTTGATCTAGACTTTTTTTTATATAGAACATCGCCATCAAGGACATAGCCCGCGGCTAACTTCCAAATCGTTTTTTATCATTGTCAGTTGCCTGTAATGGATATTCTTGAGTTTTCATATACTGTAAAATGTCATGGTACCATGGGAGACCATTAGCTTCTTCTTCCAAATTGCAATAATGGACCGGGGATTCTAACATTTGCACATTGATTGACATTATTTCAGTACCTTCACTAGCCTTGAACATGGCAGCAAGAGTAGCGAAGGCATCGACCATCTGATTATCCTCTTTTGGGAGATGCTTGAAGGTGATTTCGTCAAACTCCTTGATTAGTTCAAGAACTAACGAATGATAATTGATTAATTTTGCATCCTTAGTCTCCCACTCTCTGCGGATCTGGTAAATGACTAGTGCAGAATCTCTGAAAACTCTTAAAACTTTGATCTTTCTTTCAATGGCTGATTGTAGACCTAATAGACAAGCTTCGTATTCAGCCATGTTATTGGTGCATAAGAATTTTAACTGACAAGAGAAAGGGTAGTAATTCCCCTATGGTGAAACTAAAACTGCCTCAATGCCATGTCCCGATGCATTTGCAGCTCCGTCAAAGTTCATCACCCAAGATTCCTCTGAGCTATCATCCCCGTCAATTGAAATGCACATTAGTTCTTCATCAGGAAAAATGAAGTTCAAGGCCTCGTAATCTTCGGAAGCGCGGCTTGCCAAAAAGTCTGCTATTGCACTTCTTTTTATTGCTTTATGGATTACATATTAGATGTCAAATTCTGAAAGTAACATTTGCCAATGAGCCATTTTTCCTGATAAGGCTGGTGTCTCTAACATGTATTTCAAGGGATCTAACTTCGATATCAGCCATGTGGTGTGGTATAACATATATTGCCTAAGCCTCTTGGTCGTCCATATCAGAGCGCAACACCGTTTTTCAATTGGGGAATATCTGGTTTCACAATCTGTGATCCTCTTACTTAGATAATAAATTACTCTTTCCTTCCTCCCGGTTTCATCATGCTGCCCCAATACACATCTATTGAGTTTTCATGAACGGTTAAGTACAATATCAGGGGCTTCCGCAGAACAGGTGGTACCAAAATAGGTGGATTCGTCAAATGCCTTTTGATCTCCTCTAAGGCCACTTGACATTCTTCATTCCATGTTCCCAGATTATTTTTTTGAAGCAATCTAAATATAGGGTTGCATTTTTCCATTAATTGAGAGATAAAACGGGCAATGTAATTTAACCTTCCAAGGAATCCTCGAACCTCTTTTTCTGTTCGAGGTGGAGGAAGTTCTTGGATGGCCTTAACTTTGTTTGGATCGACTTCAATCCCTTTCTCACTCACAACAAATCCCAGCAACTTTCCTGACCGCACCCCCAAAGTGCATTTGAACGGATTGAGTCTCAACTGGAATTTTTTCAACCTTTTAAAAAGTTTTTCCAGGTTTTCAATATGTTCCTCTTCTGATCGGGATTTAGCTATTATATCATCAACATATACCCTATCTCTTTGTGCATCATGTCATGGAACAAGGTTACCATGGCACGTTGGTAGGTTGCCCCTGTATTCTTTAAGCCAAAAGGCATGACTTTGTAACAAAAGGTTCCCCACCATGTTACAAATGTTGTTTTGTTCATATCTTCTGGGCACATTTTGATTTGGTTGTACCCTGGGAATCCATCCATGAAAGAGAAAAGAGAATGCCCTACTGTATTATCCACCAGTGCGTCAATGGGCGGCAATGGGAAGTTATCTTTAGGGCTTGCCCTATTAAGGTCTCGATAATCAACAAACATTCGTACTTTCCCACCTTTTTTTGGAACTGGGACAATGTTAGCCACCCATTCATAATACTTAACCACCTTGAGGAAACCGGCGTCATACTGCCTTTTCACTTCATCCCTGATTTTTAGAAGCATTTTAGGCTTCATCCTCCTTAGCTTCTGTTGTACAGGCTTGCATTCGGGCCTAATGGGAATTCAATGCATAGCAATGTCAGTGTCTAAACCAGGCATATCTTGATATGACCAGGAAAAAATGTCCTTATATTCTTGTAGGAGCTTGATCAACTTGTTTCGAGTTTCAGTAGTGATAGAAGTGCCGATCTTCACCTCACGCCTTTCTTCTTTAGACCCAAGATTCAGAACTTCTAATTCTTCCTCGTGAGGCATAATTTGCTTCTCTTCGCTTTCTAACATCTTGAGCACCTCGTCAGGCAGTTTATTTTCTTCTTCATCTTTGTAGTCTTCGACCTCTTCTAAACACATGGGCAACTCGAAGACGATTTCTAAATCAGATTCAGAGTTATTTTTACCGTTGATATCTGGAAACTTGAAAGAAATGGAATATATATGTATACAACAGAAAGGAAAAGTCAAACAAAAGAATGATGACTTTTTATATTTTGGTTTTTACTTTAATTTGCTTTGGGCTTTGTTTATGGTGTTTTAATTAAAAAAATAAAGTATTCCACATAAGATTTATTGGAAAAACATCTTTTATTGATATAGGAACCATAATGGTTTTTTAGACATTGACCCTTAACAAGAGATCTCTAATGCCTTCGGGTCTAAGGAAAAAGAGTTAGTTTTGAGCATTATTCTGTGGATGACCTAAAAGCTATAGGAATTTCTTCTACAGTCCAATTGTTCAGCTTCGAACATGGGCGTATCATGGAAAGGTACTTGTTTCCCTCATCCTCCTCTAATACGGTGTTAATGTTCAGCTCTTCAAAAGCTTTCTCGAGCTCTTTTTTTCCTTTTTCCTCATCATCATTCATAGTTTTGAGATTCATGATGCGTCCTAACCTGAAACTATGACTGATAGGTGGGAATGTAATTGGCTCTAACTTAATTTCTTCTCCGTTTTGTCTTTCTTTCTTTCTTTCCTGCCTCTCTCTTATCGCTGCTCTTCTTTGCATTGGTTTGGGCTTGTAGACTAGACTAAACCGGTCTCTCTTTTCAGGGATTATTATGTGGCATGGCCTCCCCTAAAGCTGCTTGTCGGGGCCCTTGCCAGCCTTTTCCCCTTTTTCCAGAGTCTGCTTAACTTGCATTTTTGCATTATTTGATATTTTCGGCTTAGGGACATTGTTTCCTTCAGCGAAAAAGGTAGCATTAACTAGCTCAAATGTCCTGAAATGCCACTCGAGTGCACCTTCATCTGTTTCTATATAAGGGGCGCCAGTTGATACCGAGGCGATGATATCTTCTTCAGCTCTGACTATCACTAGCTGTCCATCAACTATGAATTTCAACTTCTGATGCAAAGTGGAGGGAACAACCTCTACAGTGTGGATCCAATGGTGCCTCAGCAAGAAGCTATAGGTGGGCTTGATGTCCATCACCACAAAATCTATTTCAAAAGTAGACGGGGCAATTTGTAGGGGTATCTCTATTTTCCCCAAAACATCCCTCTGGGTTCCATCGAATGCTCTCATAGTATTTTGGTATGCAGTCATGTGGGAGTGATCAACTGGCAGTTTTTTTAAGGTATCCAAATACAGTACATTCAACGCTGACCCATTATTAATAAGAACCCCTGGCAACATGTGCCCCTTGCATCTAACAGAGATATAAAGTACTTTGTAGGATCCCCTCACAGTTGTCAAAATTTCTTCGTCATTGAATATAATGAAATTATTCACCGCAATATTGCTGAACAACTTGTCCATCTTGCCATTCGTTATCTCTTTTGAAACAAAAGTCTAATTCATGATCTTTAAAAAGGCGTCAAGGTGGCCCTCCAAACTCAGCAATAGAGGTAGCATTGAAATTCTTGCTGAGAGTTTATGGAGCTGCTCCACCACACTGTACTCACTATGTTTGAGTATCTTTAAAAATTCTTGAGCTTCCGATTCTTTCACTGGCTCCAGGTGAGTCATGGGTTTCTCCATAAAGAAATCCTTCTCTCCCTCAAGTTCTTTAGTTGTTATCTTTCTCTGGGTGGCATCCCTATCTTCAGCCTCTGGTGGTGAGTAACATCTTCCACTTCTTGTAAAATTGCCCACCTAATTGACCGGTTCTTCTTATTTTCCTTCTCCACCTGATGTATTTCTTGGGGCCATTACCGAGCAAGCGTAATTCCAAGGCACTTGTTTATTGTCTTTGTATGGAAAATGGGTAGGTGCCTTTATAACCGGCTTCGGAATTGTTCCCTTCTCAGGCTCAGTAATTCTAACCTTGGTCTTAATTACTAAGGGCTTCATTCCCGTATAGTTTCTTCTTGCGGGGCTTTCATCTTAGGCGCATACATTTAACGTACAGCTTCTTTCCTTCCCTTCAAAGAACTCCAGTTCTTTGTTGTCCATCATGTCTTGCACCAAACTTCTGAATTCAAAATAGCTTTGAATTTGATGTCCTCCCTCTTGATGGTACTCGCAGAAAGACTTACCATCCTCCTTCAACTTCCATGTCTTGTTTCTTAGTAGTCAAGCCTTTACCATTTGGGCCCATACCCATGCTATAGGTGCCTTAACTTCCTCAACATATTCCTTAACCAACTTGCCTTCCTCCTCGTCCACTACATTCACTTCAGTCTTCTGGTGGTTAGGCAGCGGATTATCTTTCGCGTCTGAAGTATAGAAAGATAACATGCCTGATTTCCATAGATCATCTACTACCCTTTTGAAGGAAGTGCAATTCTCAATCGTATGCCCCATATTCCCAGCGTGGTATTCGCATTTAGCCTTCTCATCATACCATGACAGGTATGAAGGAGAAAATGGAGGAATGTGTCGTGGTAGCACCATCCGTGCTTCAACCAATTCGGAGAATAACTCAGCATACGTCATAGGGATATGAGGAAAATATGGCTTCTTATTCCCTTGGTATTTTCGTTCATCTTTTGGCAGATTTGAAGCCACAAGATTGGTATTCTGGTGACAGGCTTATTAAGGACTACCCTTTCTAAATAATTAGGGTTGTAAACACCTGTCATGCTGACTTCATTATCTTTTTTCTTATATGGCTTCTTCATCTCTCCTCCATCAAGCTTCTCACTCTTAATAGCTGCCAAAATCAGTTCCCCATTCATTAACATGTATGCAAAACTCTTCATTGCATGATTGATCATACGATCATAGAAAGCACCTTTAAGGGTGTCCACAATCATGGGTGTTATCTCACTCTCCAGTAGTGGCGGCTGAACTTGAACGACCATATCCTGCCATCTCTGAGTGTATTGGCGAAAGCTTTCATTATGTCTTTGTTCCATCCCTTGCAACACAAGCTTGTTTGGGACCATATCAACAACATGTTTGTACTGTTCGCTGAACTCCCTTGACAAATCCTTCCAAGTTCGGATGCTTTCCCGGCTTAACTGATTGTACCAGCGAGTGGCAGACCCAGACAAACTATCCTGGAAGCAATGAATGAGAAGTTTCTCATTTTCTATGTACATCGACATTCTGCGGCAATACATGGTCAGGTGAGCCTTGGGACATGTAGTCCCATCGTATTTATCAAAGTCAGGGGTCTTGAACTTCGTAGGAAATGTTAAGTTGGATACCAGACTCAAGTCTCTAGCATTAATGCCTCCATAGATGTTCCCTTCTTGGAAGTTCCTAATGATCTCCTATAACTTATCATAGCGATCTTCAAGTTTTTTGTTCATGTTGACCTTATCAGCAATTTCATCAAGGTTCAGAACCTCATGATCATGCACTAGCCCAGTTTGTGCGTGAGAAGAAGATTCTGCAAAGTTGAGCAAGTATTCGGCCTTGAACGGGGAGGCCCCTCTTGGTATCCCGGGGTGAATCACCTAAAACTGTGGTAAAGTGTTAACATTTTCTGGGTTATCTTGAGCATTAGGGTCTCTGAACCCAAACACGACCGTAATCTGACCAATCGTCTTCCTGTGCGCCAATTCAATCTCATGTTTCAAGTCACTCTCAATCTTATCCAACCTGTCCTGAGTACTCTTGTGGTTGATTTCGAGAGATGTCATTCTGTCTTCAATACTTTTGTCCATTGATCTGGTTTTGGAACAGGTACAGTATTTGTGACTTGCTATTTTGAATTTTTTGTTTGGTAAATTATTTCGATTAAAATCTTATGTATGCAATGATATTAATCTAACGCAAAAATAAACAAAGAAATGCGAAAAGAAAAAAAAATACATGAATATAAACAAAGGGCCATTGATTCCATAAAGTAATTACTCAAAAAACGAACTCTTTATTGGATGGAGAGATCTTTATTACAATAAATCCGCATTTTTCTTTACAAATATCTTTCTGCCCGTATACCTAATTCATTCATTTCCTCTATCATCCATATGAGTCTTGGTCCCACCTCACTAACTGGTTTGGCATACTGGTGGAGAGTCGTAGCCTCTGTAGCTAACATCTTTACATGCTTAGCCACGTCTTGTATCCAAGTCATGATGCTTTTGCTAAATTTATCTCATTCTTGGAACTCTCAGTCATTGTCCCTAAGTCGAGTGAACCAATAGTCATTGCCCCCTTCATTGATATCTTCGAGAACCAGAATCTTCGTCATGTACTCCTGAATCCTTCCATAGCTTCTACTTGCTTCTTCAATGTATCATTTTCACTTAGACTGGCCTGGAGTTCGATATAGGTATGATGATTCTAGAACCTATGCAGTGAATGATTCAGGTCTGCCACCTTGGCTTGCAACTCAGCAATGGAGGTTTGGCTCTGCTTCAGCTTCTTATTTGTCGCATCACATACCCTTTGCAACTCAAACAAACAGAACTTGTTATCATGGGCTTTCCTCTTCCATGCAGTAATATTTTCTTTTTCTTTTTCGATGGTCCGCTTGTTATTTTCATTCTCAACTACCTGCTTCCCTCTTTTCTTCTCATCCACCAACAATTGTTTATATTTTTCAACTTCTTTCTTGCCACGCTCTCTTTTTTTTCTCATAGCCTATTCAATTTCTTGCCTCCACTGCTTTGGAGTCTTGCTCAAATCAACATTTCGAACCGTGGCCTGAAATTTGAGAAAATCCACCCTCTGAATTTCAAATTTTGCTTCTAAGTCCTTATACATCTTTACTACCCGATCTTTCTCTCCTTCATACTTGTCCACATCTAGGCTTGCCTCAAATAAGTCATTCGTACGCTGGCTTTGTAGGTTTTCAATCTCAGTCTTGACCCTCTTTAATTTGGCTCTTAGAATATCAGCCTCAGATGGGACCACCTTCAGATGTTCTTCCAAGGATTTAGCCTGCCCCAGAGTAGGTGGTAAAATTGTGTCATTCACCCTGACATGCCTCCATACATCGTAATCGAGGGTGAACATACACTTACTGTCATGCTCTATTTCCATGAGATAGCAATGCTTCCATGAATCATTGATGGTTTGGATCTTTTCCCTGAACTCCCCTTGGAACTCAAATTCTGACAAGTCAAGACCCATAGTGAAGGGGACAAACTGTCGAGAGCCATACTGTCGAGACACTAGTAAGGGGGCACAACCAATTCTACCCCATAGGCCTAATAGCATCAGATAATCATAATCCCCACACCTGTACAAAACCTTGGTGTGGCCCATCCACGGAACTTTCCATACGATGTCCTGATCACAGTGATCTAAGAAAATATCAACCCACTTGTTCCTCTTAGCTACCGACCACTTCTCTGCCATAAATTCTTGAAGTGGAGAAAAGTTTGGGGAGTCTATGTTAGGCAACGCTAGGGTTGGACACTTCCAGAAATGGCTAAGAGCCCAAACCTAGAGCAAAGGTGCACACCCTCTAAAACGCACACCTTTCAACTTTCGGCACGCATTCAGAGAAATAAAGGTTTCAGCTAGTACAGCTGGTACTGGATTAGTTTTCAGTTTCAATTGCTCAAAGAAATCTAGCATAGACACATCGATATTGCCAATACTCTTGGAAAGATGACAAAACCGTAGGTTGCTATAGCCAAGAGATCCACTCTCTTTTCCTTATCTGGATGAGTGGGAATTATGTTTCAGATGCTCCACCAAGGGAATGAAAAGCTGCCCCCTCTTTTCTGTATCAGTCCTTTTACCCAACCATCCCCTATGCTAACAAAAGATTTAAGCCTCAAGTGAGCATTCTTGGTCTTAAGAGGTTTAGCATAGACTCGGTCCTTTTTCACCTTGCGTAGGTTGAAAAGTACAAAATACTCCTCAAATGTAGGCATCATATCTTCACTATTAAAAGTAAAACAACAGTACCCAGGATTCCAGAACTGAATCAATGCTTTGAGGAATGGTTCATCCATCTCTACATGTAGCAGATATGCTATGTCGCCGTAGGTATCAAGGAACAATTGCTTTGTTGCATAGTCAAAATGACCCCATATCTCTCGTAACTCATGTACACTATTCTGTTTGACACTTATATGCACATATTCAGATGTCTCTGTCTTATGATCAACTGTCAAACTATCCTCGTGTGCTCGTTGGTTGACCTCAGACCAGTGACGTACATCTGCATTGTCTTCTTCCTTTTTAGGTACCTCCCATCCATGGCAAGAGTTGTTTTCTAATTGAGCAAATGTCTTGAGAATCAACCCCTTCTTGATATGGAATGAGGATGCAATCATGCAAAAACAAAATCAAGACAATGAAATGATTAGTACTTTTAAAAAAACGCAATAAGGTCCAAAATAATTTCATTGTATAAATAGTAACTGGCAGCGCATTCCAACATTTTTGGACATGTCTCCACGAACTATTCTTATGAAATAATTTTGACCAAAAGCAAAACCTGGGGTTTTCCACATGGCTCTAATGAGGTCGGCTTCTAGATTCACACACGTGGTTTGGTTCTAAAAGGTTCCCGAATTGTCCTCGTTGTCCCCTACTAAGGGTAGCAAGGCCCTTGGTTCTCACCCATTATAGGCTTCAAACGAATCAGGTTCAACTCAGGGGGACCCACTCCCATGCCCATACGGAAGATCAATATCCACACGGGGACATAGAGCGTGGGCCCTAGAGGTACTTGCTAGGCCCATACGGAGAATTAATATTCCCACGAGAGCAATAGTGTTTTCCCCTTACTTAATCGATCGGGACAAAGCTCGGGCTTAGAGCTTGGATTTAAATCTTAAATGCGTAAAGTAGAATTAAACTTATAAATGGACAATTAAGTTAAGCTTTTCTTAAATTCGTAAATTCTGACATTAAAACAAGATGTAACCGACTTGTGGCCTGACTCTTTTTTTGTTGCAAAAACAAAAAAAAATTGTCCACAGTGGAGTCGTCAAGCTGTCGCAACCCTTTTTCAAAGGTCTCGACGTTTTTTTTTAAACAAAACAACAGAGTTGCCACAAATCTTTAATGAAGGTGTGATTGGATCACCTAAAACGGGCTATTTTAATAAAAAAAAATTATTTTATTAAAATAACATTTTTGGTCTGCGAAAACACAAAAACGAGCTTGAGAGTCGGTTACGTGTAGGGAAGGGTTAGCACCCCCACGACGCCCAAAAAATGGTACATTTTCGGTTACAAAAGGTTTTAAAGTCGGATTTTACGAATCGGTGTAAAGCTTAAATTATTGTCCGTTCATAAGTTTAATTTTACTTTAAAGGCCTTACTATCCGGAAATGAACTCCAATCATCGCCAACACCTCTGGTGCTAACCTGTCATTTCCGTTTAATAAGACACCGCATTACTTTAATTTTACTTTTTTAACAAACAAAGAAACTTGATTTTTTGAATATTTTTATTTATTCTAAGTTAAAACTTATTAATCCTAAAAATGGTCTAAGTGTTTTTCCTATTTAAGGGTTTGAATTTTATTAAGCGTGTTTTATTCTTTGTGAAGAAAGTTTTATTTTAAAGAAGTCTCTATCTAAGGTTTGAAAAACCTATTCTTGAGGCCAACTCAATACTAAAGCTAACGAAAACAAAAAAAGAAAAGAAGCACGATTTAAAACTCGAATTTTTTTAATGGACTTGGTTCAATTTTATTTTATTTTAAAAAGATTTTTATTATTTTTTTTAAAAAAATCATTTTTTTATTTTCGAGTTTATTTGAAAAGAGGTTTTTGTTTGTTTTTATTCTTTTTATATTTGAGGAGTTTTTTTTGATAAATTGAAAAGTTTTTATTTTTTTTGTTTTAAAGCTTTTTTATTTAATTTTTTGACTTTTTGTGTTTTAAAGCTTTTATTCAAAATGTTATTTACTTTTTTTTGTATTTTAAAGCTTTTTATTCTTTTAAATATTTTTGCTACTTTTGAAGCTTTTTGATAATTTTAGAATAGAATTTTATTTTAGAAAGGGTGTTTATTATCTTGTTTTTCTAAGAAAAGATTAGTTTAGTATTTTTCCTTAATAATAATTTGAAAAGTTTTTTTTTGTTTAAAGCTTTTTATTTAAATATTTTGCTTCTTTCCTTTCTAAGCCTTTTTGATAATTTTGAAAAAGGTTTTTTTTATGTTTTAAAGGTTTTATTTGAAATGTTTTTTTTATTCTTTTTATGTTTTAAAGTTTTTTTTATTTTAAAATTTTAAACCCTTTTTTAAAAAAATAAAAATCTTTTATATTTTTTTTTAAAAAAAACCTTTTTTACATTTTAAGAGAATTTTATTTGCAAGTTTTGGAAACATTTTTTTTTGCAAAATGATTGTAATCAAAGAGTTGTGTTTTTTTTTATGAAAACCCTTTTTTTTAGTTAAAACCTCTTTTTTTAAAAAAATAAATTTAAAGAAACCTTAAAAAACGTTTTATTATTTTTGTTTTTTTTGTTTATTAAAAAGAATTATTTCAACAAACATCATTTTTTTAGAAATCAAATGAATCAAACATCATACTTAAAAACAAAACAACATGTTCTTGGTGTTTCTTTTTATCATTAATTTTTTTGAAAGAAACATCACAATAAAAAGATCAATTCGAACAAGCCCGGATTAATGTAAACTTATACGAACAAAGTATGTAAAAAGTAAGAACATTAAAATGAACGAATAAAAAAACTGAATTAAGATTATAAAAGAAAAGGGAAGAAATTATACCGATGAGGCAACGAGTTGTTAGCTTCTGCTTCTTGCGAAAATTCGAACCAAAGCTGCACAAAACTCAAAAAAATTCTAGCAACTTCCCAATAATTTTTAGAGTATTTTCCTTGATATTTTCGGACCAATTTTTTAGTGTTTTTTTGGATGTTTGTGTGTTGAACAATAGGGGATGGAGGGGTTTATATAGGTTTCAAGAACCTTGAAAACAAGGAAATTGGGGACAAAAATCCCTCAATTTCGGTGCAATTATATCATATATTCAAATCAAAATGCTGACTTTCCCTTTGTGTTGGAATCAATCTAATTTTGGGTTTATTTTGCCTAATTTCAGATGATTTTTTCCCTTAAACTCGAGCTAGGGTTTGAACCCTTTTCTTCCTTGTTTTTCAGGTGAAGGGCGGCGGCGATGGCAACGTTGGAACGACCAGGGTGCGGTGGACCGCCTGGCACCACCGGCGACGGCCGCCGTGGCTCAGGCGCGGCGGGGGAAAGCACCAGCCACCACTGTTGAGAATATGGGATAGGGTTTTGGGGAGGAAACCCCGCGTGCGTGTAGCGCACGCACCAGGCACGTGGCGGCGCGAGTGGTCCTCATTCCCTCCTTTATTTTTTTGGTTTAATCTGATCCAATCTGGTCCCTTGATCCTTAATGCCCTAGATCCAATGGTTCCCGTTTAAACCTGAAAACAAAAGATTAAATGGGTTAGTTTGGGCCCTTTTATTTAATTTAAAAATGGGTTATTATTATTATTATTATTATTTTCAAGGAATGGGCTCTACAAATTAAAAATAGACCCTTTAAATTCATGGTGGATTTAAAAAGTGAGTTTTAAAAAAACTCTTTATTTATTATGGGATAGGTCCTTATTTATTTTGAAATGTGAGTTTTTATTTATTTTTTTATTTATTTTTTTTAAAACCATTATTAATATAAAAAGTGAGGGTGAAAAATTAGTGACAACACCTTGATCACTCAGTCAATTAGTGGATCTCTTCTAAAGATTATGACCATGTTTGGTAAACAGCTTTTTGAGCCAAAATTAGAGGTTTGAATTACTTTTAGAGGTTTGATCAGTCAAATCCGCTAACTAGGATGTTCGATAAATAGAAGTTTGTAAGAGCGGATTGTGGTGAAACCTCTCAATTTGAAAAAATGCTAATAGGAGTCTTTTTGGTTCAAAGGTTTTGACATAAGAGTTGCAAAGACTCTTTTACCCTAACAATTTAAAAAGCTACCAAATTAACATATGCTTCAAATATCATTTAAATTTAATAATTAATTAAACTATATTAAAAATAATTATATAAATAATAAAATGATATATAAATCTTTCAAATATGTTGTGTAATGTTATATTATAAAATTATTTTTTATATTCTAATTAATATTAATAGATATAAAATATTTATAACTAATAAACTATTTAAACAAATATTGAATATAATTATGTCCTTATATGTCATTTTACTTGTTCTAATGATCAAACAACTACCAATTATCTGTTAATTTTACCAAACACTTTTATATAATTAGTTAACGTAATTCGTCAAATCAGTTAATACAATCAACTATTCGCTATCAACTAATTGCCAAATATGTCCTATATATTTATTGTTTTTTAACTTTTGACCCAAAAATACTCTGTAAAAAGCAATGTTAAACGCGTAATCGCTTGTAGTAACAGTTTTCATCATGCACATGCACTCTGTCCCCAGAGATTGTAGAGTTTTCCCGACACTAACCCTAAGGTTTCTCTGAACTACCTTTTTTATCCCACTCAAGATTAATAAAGTCCCGCATGTGCACATGTCTGTTACAAACTAGAAACAAAGAAACAGCTTTTGCCACTTGTTTCCATTGAATTTAAATACAAATTCTTAACACATATCCTCACAGCCTTACACCAAATTACAAACCAAACCATATATTTGCAGAAACAATTCAACAATAAAACTCAAAACAACAGAATTTAACCCAAGAAAGCAAGTCTAATAATTCGCTAAGCTCAACTCGTAATGAGACTATTTGATCAAATTGGGCTTTTCAGCTTAAGTAGGATCTTCAGATGAGCCTTTTGGCACTCCAGCTTCGTACCCCAATGCCTACTCTTCGACCCGATTGCTCGAACCATTGTTGGAAACTCGATGAACCCTTTGATCCCTCGCTTTATGTGAGGATTCTGAGGTTCCGGAGATGCTTTTCGCTGAATTTCCATGGTGCTGCTAAATCTTGTTAACTCTCTCGAATCAACAGTGTTGTTCCTATGATCACAAGATTTCTCACTGAAAACTAACCTTGAAAACTTCCCTGAAACATTGGCATTAGTTTTCTGGGAAATTCTGGGAACTGAAATATCAACTGGATTCATGCGTTTAGAGTCCTCGAATTCCAACAACTTCTCCTCGAAGAGAATCCTAGCATCGGCCAGCTTCATCTGAACTCTCTCTTCCCTTAAAACTTCAGCCATTCTTAGCATCTTTCTTTCTTCCTCAACCTCCTTCTTTATTCCAACAATGGCTGATTTATACAATGAGATTTCTCTTGCGAGATTTTCGCATACTCTCTCCAATGCTTCTCTTTCCCTTCGTTCCTCGCCGACTTGTTTAGCCAGTTTCTTGTTCATGGACTCTGCCTTCTTACGCGCTTTACGTTCGTACTCCATCTCGGCTTTCAGCTCGATGATATGGGCCCGAGCAATATCCAGATCAGAATCCATAACTGGTTTGAACAAGGTGAGATCCCAGAACTGATGTAAATGCTTGCTGCTTGGGCATTGGTGGTGGGAATAATAAAAAGGGTTGTCGTAAAGTTTCCAGCGAGGGCAAGTGGAAATGGTGATGGGTTCTTGGTGTTGAGGAAAAGCCCCATTGCTGTGATTGCCAGATCTTCTTATCATCATCTTCACCTCCATCATATCTTCTCTTTTCATTCTATATGAGCTGCCTTTTCTTTGCCTTTCTTCTTAGCTACTTTTACTTTATTGTAGTGGGGATTTTCCCTGACAAGAAAAGAAAAGGTCGTAGGCCCATTTATTTTAACCATCAATATTCGATTTATTGAATAATTATTCTTGAGGATAAAGTTTTTCTGTCTTTTTTGATATCTCTTTCTATGTCTAATAATAAAATATCAAATTTTAAGTCTTAATCTTTAAATTCTAACTCTTAAAAAATTCACATACCCCAAATCTCTAAACTCTAATCCTAAACCCTAACCTTAAATTTTTAATGTGAGCATAAAATAAGGGCACGGAAAAGGGTATAGGATTTATATTCCTAATCTCGATCAAATTTTGTAATATTCAATTTGAGATGACATTCTCAACCTAATTTTTTTAATTCACAATATTAGTATTCAAACCTCTAATCTTGTTTATAAGGCGTAACGCTCATCCAGCTGGACCAATTGGTTGTTGGTATGATAATCGATAGGCCCATTATTTATCCCGGAACTTTGCTTTCAAGATATGGATTGCAAAAGCAAACCATGTTTCATATGCATCTCGGCTTTAAGCTTCATTATTTTGTGCTTTTGATATTTTCCACCCTCGTTTTTCACCTAACTAACTTCAATTACAGGCTGTTGTCAAAAAAAAATCCTTCAATTACAGGTTTAAGATCCTTAACTGCGATAAATGTGTGCGCCGTTGAGATTTGAATCTATATTTTTTTATATGGCACTTCCTAGCCGGCCACTCTCAAGGAATGTCAAAAACTAGTGGATCTATCTATGGCGACGAAGACAATAGTTAATAATTGCTATACGATAAAGTAAATATAATGAGTGCATAATATTTTTTTTACCAAGAACATTATAAGAGAATTGTTGTAGAATCATTTTAATGTCTAACTCTAATCTCGATAGTTACTTGATTACAAAGGAAACTTGTGTAGTAATAAATCTAGTCAAATTATGTTTCCTACTTTTAATCGATGTAAAATAAAAAAAAATCTACTAAAAGTAGGATTATTGTTGTGAATAAAGTAAAGAAGAACATGAATAAGAGAAAGATAGGAGACAAAGAGAGAGACTTGTATTATTCTCAATATAGTGTTGTTTACAATACTTTCTCCAAACTCTATATTTATAGGCATAGGATGGAAATCCTAATTTCAATGGGTATTAAACTCTAATAATACAGTACATTAAAGTCTCATTTAATATATGGATATCCACCATAAATAAAGATATTCATAACAATCCCCCTTGAATATCCATGAAGATAATGTGCTTCATTAAAACCTTACTAAGATAAAAACTCTCTGGGAAAAAAATTCTTAGTGAAGGAAAAAAGAGTACACACTTCTTTGATACGCATACCATGTTGCCTCATTAAAAACCTTAGCAGGAAAACCCACTGGGACAAAACCTCGGTTAAGGGAAAAAGAGTGCAACGCGTATTTACTCTTCCTCATGAAAACATCACATAAGATCTTTGAATCTTCATATTCAATCTTGAATACAATATTCAAATGTTAAAGTAGACTATGCATTTGTGAATAGATCTTCGAAATTACAGTTTGAAAGGTTTCATCAAATACTATTTATCTATGGATCATGAGGGACGAAACTTTGAAGAAATATGTTTCATTTTTGTCACTTTTGACGTATTCACATTTCGATTGAGATATAAATTTTACATTATCTCTATACAGGATAGCTTGGATCTTATCTTGTGACTTCCGAATATGTTTAGCCAAACACATTTTTCGGCTTTGCCTTGTGCATAACAATTATTTATGTGATTTGAAAAGGCATAGAGTTTTGAAAGATCTAAAGGTAATGGTCTCATAGTGTAACGACCCAAATTTTCGAGTCAACGATGGGCATTGACCCAGATCTTGGACCGACAAGTCGGGTCAAATGTTCAGGTTATGTTGGGTCGAGATGTTAAGCTTTGTGGGCCTCCATGTGTTGTTGGGCTTAAGTGTTGGGTCTTGGGTTGTTAGAATGAATTAGATGTGAGGGCATTTGGGTAATTCCTCCTCAAATGAGGGTAAAGGCTGATGCCCCATTATGGGGGCTGTCATTGTGTAAGGAGGGTGAAGTCACCCTTGTCCTTTCTCTCTATCTTCTTCAAATCTCCATCCCCAGATCTATGATAAATGATGGAAGCTTGTTGTTTTAGAGTAGGAATCTCGGATTGGTGATCAAGAGAAGTTTAATCAGTATACAAAGATCTATCTTTCAAGGTGAATATCCCCAAAGTTAGTAGAGGTTGGAGTTAAAGCTCGGAACAAAGAAGAGAGGTGGAAAAAGCTTGAGGAGAGCTTTATTTCAAGATTTTCATGCTTAAGGTCAGCACATTTCTGACTCCTCATTTCACGAGTATCCTAAAATGATGGCTTTGTGTGGTTTATGGTTTTGGGTTGCATAGTTACGGTTTTGGAAGCTTAAAACCCCTTTAAAGGCAAATCATGCATTAGGTGTTGTTAATGTGTAAAGTTGGTAAAAAAACCACCTATTACACTCTAAATAACATGTATGAACGTTTTGGGGCTTAACCTTTTAGGTTAGTGGCTGGGATTGTGAAATACTGAGCTCCAGGATTTGAAATCTAGGCTCGCGAACTGGTACATGAGGTTCTTGTATCGGTACGCCTTTGTATAAAGAGAGGCATACCAATATAGCTGGATGTGTATCAGTACCCCATGCTTGATAGAAATTCTAGTGGCATTATCGCATACTAGTACACTTGAAGGCGTATTGGTACCCACTCTTTCATTGCCTAAGGGAGACTTTCGTATAGCAGTACATAAGATAGGAGTACCAGTATGGGTAGAGATCGATACATGTGGATCATGTATCGATGCTGAGTATCGATGCAGGGGCGAGCATATCAGTACGGTTTGAGGCACCAAATCTTTCGAACCTAATTTGAGTATCGATACTCAGGGAAGAGTGCTGGTACCTAGAGAGGCATACCGGTACCTATATAGGAGTATCGGTACTCGCATAGTGATTCACCTAAGAATTTCGAGGTTGCATTTGAGGGTTCTATAATTCTTGGTAAAGGGTCTTACGGGTCCCTAAAGGTATAAAACAAATCCTAAAACTGAGAAATCAAGGTTTATAACCCACGTGTGAAATAAATGGCTAATGGCTTGGTAGTTATTAAGCGGATTACTTATGTTAATAACTCTTAAGGATCCTCGATGGATCAGCTAATGTCGTGGGAGCTTGGGTCCTTGTTGTATGCTGAAGGGACGCTCATATAGGCTGGTTGCCGCGAATAATGAAATAATTTAACGAGAAAGGTGAGTATGAGCTTAAAAGATAAATATTAAATGTTGTAACAAATGAAATATGCCTTGGGGCATTTGTATTGGTTAGCTTGACGTTTCTTATCTCGTGGTGAGATGTATTGATGCTCGAGGGAGCTTATGTTATCTTATGTGTCTTGGTTAGGTATCTAGATATCCTAGAGTCAGTGCAAGGGCACTTAAATAAGGGGATGCGTACTTCGGGCTATGTGATCGAGTACATCTAAAGTATCCACAGGCTATGTGATCTGGATGAGGTCAGAAACCTATCCTTGGGCTAAGTGATCAGGATAAAGAAACGTAACTCGGGGGCTGTATAAGCTCGAGTAACTCGAAAGACTATGTGAACTCGAGTAACCTGATTGGCTGAGTGACCTCAGGTAAAGAATGCTTGTGGCTATTATGATCCAAGTATGTTTAGGACGTATATGTGGTTTTGGTGATCCGAATATGATCCTTTAACCCGATGGCTATGTAATCACGGGTAACCTAATGGCTGTGTAAGCAATGGGATAATAGCGCTTCGTTGGCCATTGTAGGAAATGTATGTTATTTATGTTGTTGTATGGGTAATAGATGTTGGCTATTTTACCTTGGGCTATGTGATCAAGGTATAGAATGCATAACTTGGCGGGCTGTATGAGCTCGAGTAACTCGATAGGTTGTGTGACCTCGATTATGGTAAGCCTGGGATGGCTTGGGAGACTCCTTACATTATAGTGGTATCTTGAGACTTGGCTATGAACTCTAGCTAGGGTAGGCTATAATACAACCCTTAGTGTTGAGAAGCCTTTATGTGCACTCTTGATTATATTATCATGCATGTTTGTTTTATGATATTAATAAATTACGGTAGAGTAGAAATGTAAATTATGGTTTTTTCGTACGTAGATTGACATGTTGCTTTTGGATTAGCACATCGAGGAGGATTTCCCTGCACCGAGCCAGCTTTAAAGTACAATACTTGATGTTTTAGTTTGGACTGATTATATTCTTAGGATCTTACCACAGTCGAGTCTGTAACTTTATTTGATTTACTTTTGTTTGGGTCAAATGGTGCATTTCAAATTGGAATCCTTATTTTGTAAACTCTTTTAAAGTCATTTATTTATGTGGATTTATAAAGATGGGTTGTTTTGATATTTTCCAAACTTGTGGTTTTAAATGAGAAATTTTGATAGGTCAGTTTTGGGAGACCCGAATGTGATGCATTAGATCCAGATTAATGGTATAAGAGCTTAGGTTTATCGGTTCTAGGAAACCCCAGGGTGGTATAGAGGTCATGGTAAGGTGTCTAGTGAATACAAGTCCCTAAATTTGAGTTGTACTTTACAAGACTGGAATCCTGATGTACCGCCTTGTTTCTTTGTATTTTAGAAAAAAGTTAATGGAAAGAGAAACCGGTAGTGGAGAGGTGAGTCACTTCTGTGATGTTACCTCTACCCTTTTGCAAGTGGTGTAAGCCATTTTGAGGCAATCTAAGACGCCTCGCAAGACCCCTATAGAAAGGCTTCATTGTTTTAGGCCTAAGAAATTTAAGGGCTTGGGTGAGGACGACCTGATCAAGGCTGATCAGTGGTTGCACGACATATAGAGAATCTTAAGACAGATTAGGGGAAGCCTGGAAGATGATCTTGATTGCATTGTTTCCCTTCTTAGAGGCAATGCACATGAGTGGTAGGAGACCGTTAAGTTGGGTCTACAACCTGCACTCCCGACATGGGATATCTTTTTGGATGAGTTTCAAAAGAAGTACATCAGTGAGGTACATATGGATAAGATGAGGGACCCGTTTTGAATTTGGTTCAGAGAGACCAGACGGTGTTTGCCTATGAGCAAGGGTTTCTGCGTTTGAGTTGTTATGCCCCCAGAGATTGCAACGGAAGAGTTGAGGTCCAAGAGGTTCGAACAAGGTTTGAGGGTTGAACTTCAGTTGTACGTGACAACGGGTCCACTTGGGATATTTTTTGAATTAGCTAATAGTGCGAAGGCACTGGAGTGGCTTTAGAATACAATGCCTGGTAGGGCAGAGAATGCTAGGGGCCATGATGTGGAGACCCAGGATATCATGGGTCCTTCTCCCTATCCGCATAAGAAGTTTTGTGCTTTGAGGAGTTCGAAGAGAGTTACTTCAGACCAGCTACCGAGAGTCAGTTCAGGATCTAGATCGAGGGTTCGTAGGGCCCCTTTGATTTCTACTTTAGAAGGGAGTACTAAGGGTTCTGTTGGAGCATCGCTTTCACCTTGGAGTGTTCTTCTTGCTTCAGAGGGTTTGTTATAGGTGTAGAGCACCAGGACATATGGCAAAGGACTGGCCAGTTATGGATGAGGATACACCAGTTTAGTCTCAGAGGACGGTTACTTCTTGATATAATCAGAGTTTTGCTAGAGGCGGAGCTAAAGCACCGTCAGGTTATCGAGGTGAAGGTATTGTGAGATCCACTACCCGGGTTGGCGCGCGAGGCATTGCTAGATAGTCTTCTACATAGACTAGGGGAGACAACATTGCGGCTGAGGATGTGTCAAGTAATTAAGTTCTGTTTGGGTTTAACTATTTTTATAGTCGTTCAATTTTTTGGATGTTTAATAGATCGGTCCTTGTGAATGTGTATCTTGGAAAATCTGGGGTTTTTTGCTTTAGTTGGTAATTAGAATTGCATCTTATTCTAGATAAGGTTTTTACATTAGATGGTTGTTGAGAGTGCAAAGTATGCCATAGGTTACGAGCGAAAAATTGTGAAGTTTTAGATTTGTTTGAATTTGGTTGTTAGTGTTGATGTGTAGGATCTTTACCTCTCTAGGGTGGACGTTGTGCTTCGTGGTGTTAGCTCAAGGAAGGTTCAGTATGTTACAAGATGTTCTTAGCTTGCGTTGTAGATGCGAGGGTTGAGAGTTCATGGCCTTCGAGTTGTGGATGTTTCGAGGGTACATAGGTACCTTTGGTGAATGAGCAGTCTTACCGTTTGATTGTTGTTTAGAACCACAATTAAGGTAAGGTTGAGTTCATTGATAGTGTGCATTGCTCTGTGGTATGGCACTTAACGAACTCTTTGATGGGGCACACTTTGCAAGCGACCAATTGGGCATCGTTACCGAGTGCTCCGCCAAGAACGTGCTTGTGTGGGAGTGGCTTGTGTGGTGGCTCTAGATGTATTGAGCTGTAGTGTAACAGTGAAAGACCGTTGCCTATTTTATGAGATCGACGACCTTATTTTCGATTATAGAATATGAGAGTTCCGTACGCTTGTTTGGAGTAAAGGTACCATAGTAAAGGTAAATGAAGGTTGTGATAAACATGGTTGAGGCCCTAAGGGCGAGTCGTGAGGATGGTATTCTGGCTTGTGCACCTTTTGATAAATTTTGTGGAGTTGGAGGATTGCTCTATTGAGTTGGAGTTGAGTTATTTTTGGTTAAGACAAGCAGTGTGAAAGTTATTAGAGTAGCCCAGCAAAAATGTGAAATCAATAGCCGTGTTGTGTGTAACCGGATGGTTATGTTACAAAGAAACGTTATTGGATGAACCAGTTAGAAATCCCTGAGAATAGTCAGATGGTTCATCATGTATGGTTTTTGGGACCGAGTAAAGGGTTATAAGAAGGTGTTTAGACCTTTGAAGATAGTTTGGTTGGTTTTGGTTGTTTGTGTGAGTTCGTAAATGACAATGGTAATTTCTCAAAATCAAGTAGTTGAATCGAAAGTGGTTTTTGTTCATGTTGAAAGCAAGTTCGGATAAAGTAGAGTTTTAAGTCTCGTCTTGGTGGGTCAAGTTTGGAGAAAAGAGACGTTAGTTCAAGGTAGATTGATGATAATGTTCGGTTGTCAGGGTTTTGCTTGTCCTTTAATGTTTGACCGGAGTATGGTTGTTAGATATGATGTGTTCCTGACAATGTTTTATGGAAGTGGTGTACCGTTCTAGACGTAGAAGAGGTCAAATTTCAAGGTTACGAATAGCAGATGTTGGTAGAAAAAAATTTAACCGAGGGAGAATTCATTGAAATTGAGTTTCTTAGATTGTTGTCTGGACAAAATAGCTTGAGGTTAGGTTGTTGCCCTACTTTAAGGTTTTTGGGTGAGATGTTGGGAACAAGTGGTTCAGTGTTGTGGTTTCGATTAAGGGAGGTCGAGGGATAACTCTCCCTAACTAAGGTGATCTTGTTTGAATGGTGAAGTGTTTGGATCTGTTTTGGTTTCATCTCCTCCGTCCGTTTAAATTTTGAGGACAAATTTCTTGAAAGAGGGGAGAATTGTAATGACCTTAATTTTTTGAGTGAACGATAAGCGTTGAACCAGATCTTAGACCGACACGTCGGGTCAAATGTTCGAGTTATGTTAGGCCGAGATGTTAAGCTTTGTGGGCCTCCATGTGTTGTTGGGCTTAAGTGTTGTGTCTTGGGTTGTTAGAATGAATTAGATGTGAGGGCATTTGGGTAATTCCCCCTTAAAGGCTGATGCCCTATTATGGGGGATGTCATTGTGTAAGGAGGGTGAACTCACCCTTGTCCTCTCTCTATCTACTTTTTCAAATTTCCATCCCCAGACCCATGATAAATAAGGGAAGCTTGTTGTTTTAGAGTGGGAATCTCAGATTGATGATCAAGGGAAGTTTAATCAGCATACAAAGATCTATCTTTCAAGTTGAATATTCCCAAAGTTGGTGGAGGTTGGAGTTAAAGCTCGGAACAAAGAAGAGAGGTGGCAAAAGCTTGAAGAGAGCTTCATTCCGGGATTTGCATGCTTAAGGTCAGTACATTTCTGACTCCTTCATGTCATGAGTATCCTAAAATGATGGCTTTGTGTGGTTTAAGGTTTTGGGTTGCATAGTTATGGTTTTAGAAGCTTAAAACCCCTTTAATGGCTAATCGTGAATTAGATGTTGTTAATGTGTGAAATTTCGAGCTTCAGGATTTTAAATCTGGGCTCGCGTACCGGTACAAGAGGGTCGCGTATCGGTACGCTTTTGTATAAAGAAGGGCATGTTGTGAGGGGCGTACCGGTACAGCTGGTCGTGTATTGGTACCCCATGCTTGATAGAAATTTCAATGGCCTTATCGCGTACCGGTACGCTTAGAGGCGTATCGCTACCCGTTGTTCTATTGCTTGAGAGAGGCTTTTGTGTACCGATACGTAAGGTAAGAGTACCAGTATGGGTAGGGATCTGTACGGGTGGATCACGTACAGATGCTGAGTACAGATACGGGGGCAAGCGTATCAGTACGGTTTGAGGCACTAAATCTTTCGAACCTAATTTGGGTATCGGTACTCGCATAGCAATCAACCCAAAAATTTTGAGGTTGCGTTTGAGGGTTCTATAATTCTTGGTAAAGGTTCCTATGGGTTCCTAAAGGTATAAAACAAATCCTAAAACTGAGAAATCAAAGTTTATAACCCACGTGTGAAATAAATGGCTAATGGCTTGGTAGTTATTAAGCGGATTGCTTATGTTAATACCCCTTAAGGATCCTTGGTGGATTGGCTAATGTCATGGGAGCTTGGGGTCCTTGCTGTGTGCTGAAGGGACGCCCATATAGGTTGGTTGCTGCAAATAATGAAATAATCTAACGAGAAAGGCGAGTATGAGCTTAAAAGATAAATATTAAATGTTGTAACAAATGAAATATGCCTTGGGGAATTTGTAGTGGTTAGCTTGACGTTTCTTATCTCGTGGTGAGATGTATTGATGCTCGGGGGAGTATATGTTATCTTATGTGTCTTGGTTAGGAATCCAAATGTCCTAGAGTCTGTGCAAGGGAACTTAAATAAGGGGATGCGTACTCCGAGCTATGTGATCGAGTACATCTGACGTATCCACTGGCTATGTGATCTGGATGTGGTCAGAAACCTATCCTTGGGCTAAGTGATCAAGATAAGGAAACATGTAATACCCCTTTCCCGTATTCATAGCTGAATACGAGTCAGAGATCACAAAACATTTGTAAAACCCTCTACATTTGTAACTCAGTAAAAATTTTGATTCTTCTAAAAATATTACAATATATTTAGTTTCTATTTACAAATGTAGTTAATCGTGTATAGTTTAAATATAATGTTTTAATCTTCAAACCGAGTTTAATTTCAGGCAGCAACTTATTAATTTAATTTAACTTTATATAATTAATAAAACTGCATGATTTAAAATTTATCCAGATACCACATAAAATACAAATTCTATCAGAGCAGTCATATCATTTTAATATACATGCCAACTAGTAAATATCAAACAGTGTCAAAAGATATCTTACTGATACTGATGTACCTGTTATTAATTGATGATGTCCGTTTATGCTCCTTACTCCAACCATTTCTTCTTTCCTACGTGTAAAACAATTACACGCTAAGTATTTACTTAGCGAGGCAATAATTCGAATTCAAGTGCAATTGTCATAATATCAATATTAATGATTAAAAATGCATATGATCACCTTACCATTATATGCTCGTTAACATAAATAAATATGTATATCAAAGTGATAAGATTAGATCTTACCAATACCGTTGCCATTCCATCCGTAAGCTTTCAATGCTTATCAATACCTTTTTCCCATTTCTATCTGCAAGCTTTCAAGCTTATCTTCCTGTTTCTTTTTGATTTCTTTCAATTTATTTAGCCCAAGGTATCAAATTAAGAGATTCTATGTACACAGTCACCCCCTATACCTGGCCTTTCTTGAGTATGTATATTATTTGCACTTTACCGGGAGTGCTTAGCACCGAAGTGCTTTTGTATACTTAGCGGAGTATACAATATATCCCTCATTGAGTTTTTATGAAATTACACCGAAGTGTTTAGCACCCGTAGTAAGTCTGTATACTCAAACCATGCATGAGTATACTCCTCAATGAGTATTTATAATATTTGCAATTTACCTGAAGTGCTTAGAATATTTATACAACTGTTTATGACCCTATGGATATCCAACTATACCATCGAACCTCTATATCATACATTGGGTTTTATTTCATCATTTAAGTCATCAATGGCAACATATATCAATATATATCAACATTTAACGGTTCATAGCTGAAATAACATTCATATTATACCATCATCAATAACTAGTGATCAATGCATTTATTTTCAACCTTTGAAATATTTAAAATATGTCAAATATATGATCAATGACATAAATATCATGACAATATATAAACCAGGTATACTCATCGCAAGTCCTACTGGTGATGTATGAAACATCCATGTAGAATGTTATGTATGCACTGCACTCACCTGGGCCATTTATTAGTATGCTTCACTAAGTCCTCTTTGATCCTTTCTTCATTGTACCTCGAACCTCCCTTGATTCGAACTTAACTTCATAATTCAAATAAGTAAAATATTTGTTAGATCCCAATCTAACAATATGTTACATATTGTCCAATATAATCATTCGAATACAAAATCTCCAAACATTTTCTTTTCTTCCTTGTATTGTTCAAAAACTCATTATGGTCCTTAGTGACCAATTTGAACTTCCATTAACCCTTTTCAAGCTTACTAATCAACCTTAGATACGAAGTGTATCAATTCTCATTTTCTGGCAGTTTGCAGTACCTCCAAAGAAATATTTCTATAAAATAATCTACAACTCGGAATTCAATTCTGTTTATTCTGAAAGAAACTAGATTCAATAAGCTTTTCAACCATATAAATTAATAGCCCAAATTCAACTTGTACGATTTATGGAGAATTTTCAAAGTCAATTTCCAGTATTGAATTTCGGAACAGCCTGCTATACTGTTTTCTGACCTTTCACCACTTAAAAATTCATATCTTTTTACTCGGAACTCGAAATCAGTTCCCGTTTGTTGGACACGAAACTAGACAAACAAATCTTTACATCGGTATAAAATTTATCTTCTAACCATTTTTGTAAAATTTATGGTGAATTTTCAAAGTTACTATCATAAGCCAGTTTTTCTACACAGCTTCCATAAACAACTTCAACTTTTATACTAACTTCTCCTTATTTCTCTACTTTTCAATTTAGTCCAATCACTAGATTTAAACCACCAACTCATCACATTCTTCACCAAATAATTATTCACAATAATTCTCCCTAATTTTTCTTATTTACCGAAATAGTCACTAAAATGCAAAGATAAGGATTCAAGCTTCTTAACTTTCCAATTTAGTCCTCAATTCAACATTACTACCTTAATTCCATCATTACAACTAAAAATCAGATTTAACCCCCATACAAAACTTCAATTTTGATTTGGTCACTTAACTTTGACAAATTGTCAAAATGGTCACTAATTCAATTCAACATCAATTTGGCATTCTAACTTCATTTTCTTATCTCTAACATCATTAATAACACAAAATACACTCCAAATTCTAAAAATTCAGATTTGGTCCTTCAACTTTTCAAGTTGCAGGAATGGTCCCTACATAATTTAACTTAGGGTTTTGCTTTCAAACAACAATTCAAGCTTACTAGATCATTATTTCAACATCACAAACCCTAAATTAAACTCGAATCCATAAACCCTAATCATCTTCATAATAACCAAAACATGTAAAACTTAAATCCCTACTCAATATCATGATTTAAACATCATACTAGCTTGATTTCAACTTGAATTCAATCATGGAATCATAAAATCTCAAAAGCCCCAATTTGATCCATAAACCCTAATTTCTTTCTCATGTAAATTCTCATCAATCAAGCATGGATTCCATGAATTATTGATATCAAAAAATAGAGCTTGAAGAGTAGAACAACTTTGTAGTTGAAAAGATTACCTGAAAACCGAGTTTCAGGGCTTGAATCGAGCTTGGAAAAAATTTTCTCTTTCTTTCCCTAGTCTTCACGTTTTTGCCTGGAAAAGATGAACAAAATCTTCATCTTTTCACCATCATTTTACACATATATCTATTAAATGAATATTAAATTCATTTAATAGTGAAATTATAATTTTGCCTTTTTTATCCAATGGTTGAGATTGATTTTATCATCAATCAAGGGCCAAGATTTAATCTTCCATTTTCTATTTCCAAAATTGCCCTTATAACTTTTTAAATATTTCAAAATTTCCATTAGGGCCAAATGACCAATTTGCCCTCCAACTAGTTTTTATTTACTAGTTTGCCATTCTTGTAAAAATCCAACTAAATCTAGTTGGAATCAAACCAAGTATAATAAAATAATCTTAAAATAACATTTTAGGACTTTTCCATAGCTTTTGGACCAGTCTCTAAAATTTCCATTCGATCCAATATACCGATAAATAATCCTTTACTCAGAAATAAATTGTAGGATTCATCTTGAATCAAACTAAAAATATTTCCAACACTTGGAAATGACTTTTATAACCTTTCTCTATCATATGGAAAAATTTAAAAATTTTCCAGTTCGGTCTGGGTATCCGAATTCCACTTAAACTTTAACTGTGATTTTCCCAATAATCGAAGTATCAGATCGAACCAATAATTCCACATTCTATTAACACCCTTATGTGATCTGTTTATTTATGAAATAAAAACCCTTAACTTTTGGGAAATTACAACTTTAGTCCCCAAACGTTTCCAAAGTTTATACTTTAGCCATAAAAATTTCAAAATTTACATTTTGGTCACTACCTTTTTAAACTTCAATTCCCATTCCAATTTTCCTTGGAATTCAACCAAACTTTAAGAATAAATTATTCAATTCTCTATCTATCACATGAGACCTTTAAACCTTAGAAATTTCCTTTCCAAAACCCATAATTAAAGAAATCTCAATTTTCGCATTTTTGTCATTTTAGTCAATAAGTTAGCTTTTAAGCTATTATCTTAGTACTAAATGACCCTTAATCAACTTAGTAAATTTTGGGGTATTACAAAACGTAACTCGAGGGCTGTGTGAGCTCAAGTAACTCGAAGGGTTATGTGAACTCGAGTAACCTAATTGGCTGAGTGACCTCAGGTAAAGACTGCTTGTGGCTGTTGTGATCCAAGTATGTCTAGGACATATATGTGGCTATGGTGATCCATATATGATCCTTTAACTCGACGGCTATGTGATCACGGGTAACCCGACGGCTGTGTGAGCACGAGGATAGTAGGGCTTCGTTGGCCATTGTAGGGAACGTATGTTATTTATGTTGTTGTATGGATAATTGATGTTGGCTATTTTACCTTGGGCTATGTGATCAGGGTATAGAATGCATAACTTGGTGGGCTGTGTGAGCTTGAGTAACTCGATGGGCTGTGTAACCTCAAGTATGGTAAGCCAGTGATGGCTTGGGAGACTCCTTACATTATAGTGGTATCTTGAGACTTCGCTATGAACTCTAGCTAGGGTAGGCTAGAAGACGATCCTTAGTGTTGAGAAGTCTTTCTGTGCACTCTTGATTATATTATCATGCATGCTTGTTTTATGATATTCATGAATTGCGGTAGAGTAGAAATGTACCACTAAGCTTCGTAGATTAGCGTGCAGAATTGTGGTTTTTTCGTGCGTAGGTTGACAGGTTGCTTTTGGAGGAGCACATCGACGTGGATTTCCCAGCACCGAGCTAGCTTCAAAGTACAGTATTTGATGTTTTAGTTTGGACTGATTATATTCTTAGGACCTTACCACAGTCGAGCTTTATATCTCATGATTTCCCCTTTTTATTTCTCTTTCTCACAAAGACTCATTTATATCCATGGGCTTTACACCTTTCGATGTACGAACTATAGGTCTAAATTATTCTCTTTTCGAAAGAGATTTTAGTTCTGCCACAATTGCCTCTTTTCGTTTTGGCTAATCATTTCTTTATTTACATTGTCCAATTGACAATGGTTCATGATCCACATTATCATCCAAAATCTCTAGTGTTATAATGCATGCAAAAGTATTAACGACGTCGATTTTATTTTGGTTCCACTTATTACCAGACATGACATAATTTATTGAGATCTCTTTATTATCAGGTACTTGAGTCATGTCTAATATCTCTGTTGGAGACCTTTTAATCTCTTCTAGAGATTTTCATAATTTGTTGATTCCTCGATTAGACCATCATAAGATATAGCTCATTTTCTTTTTCGAGGATTTTTATCTTTGGAACCTACTTGTCTACCACGCTTCAAGCTTGAGTTAGACTCATTAGCAACTAGAATTTATCCTTCTTGGACATCAATTTAAATCGGAGCATTCATAGCTAGTACATGTGACTTAGCCACTCTTTTAGGGTCAGCAAAAGTTTTTGGCAATTAATTTGCTAAGTTTTGTAAATAAATTATCCTTTGAACATCTAGTTCACAAGTTGAGTATATGGATCAAAATAAGATAATGGTATTTAATTTCAACTTATTTCTTTTCCAAGCTATTTATTTTCTCCCCCTAATATTGGGAAAACTGACTCATTAAATGATAGTCAGCAAATCAAACTATAAATAAATTCTCCATCAAAAGCTTGAGATATTTAATTATCGAGGGGATTCAAGTCTGATATATATTCCCAACCTCCTTTGAGGACTCATCTTTGTGCGTTGTGGTGAAGCAATCAGAACATATACCACATACAAAAAAAATTCTAAGATGAGAAATATTTGGTTCTTGACCAAAAACCATTTGTAATGGGGAGAACTTATGATAACTTGTTGGTCTAGTGCGAATTAGTGATGCTGCATTTAAAGTGGTATGTCACCAACATTATCAAGACAAATTGTCTTTCTAGGGTAAACTGGAAAATGTGCTCATAATTTTATCAACAGAGCAAGTAACCTCATAAATGCCAAGTTGCATGTTAATAATAAGGATACATATGACCACTTAGTCGATGCATCGATTAAAACTATAAAATATTTAAATGATCCACAAGGGTGTATGGGCCCACATATATTACCCTGTATCCGTTTCAGAAAATTGATAGATTCATGATCTATCTTAGCTGGTGATAGTCGAATAATTAGTTTGCTTTGGGAGCAAGCATCACATGAAAAGTATTACTTTGAAGAATTTGTCAGTTCTTCAATGAATAAGTACATGAAGCGTCAATAAGTTTTCGCATCATAATTGAACCGGGATGGCCTAACCAGTCATGCCAAATAATAAATTTATCAGTAAACTTCTAGTTTACAATAGCATGAGCTTCAATTTGTACTAATTCTTGTGTAGTACAATCCAGATGACAGTGCATGTAATTTTTTCAAGATTTTCTTACTGCCATAGGTTATACTCATAATATGGAGATAGTCAGCATCCCCTTGACTAATAGTCTCAATATGATATCTATTTCTGCGAATATCTTTAAAATTCAAAAAATCTTTTTGCCACTTTGACGAGTATAACACATTGAGAATATGGAATTGAGTTCTATTTGGCAATAACATATATGCTCTTTCGGAGCCTTCTATGATATATGGAATTGAGTTCCATTTGAAAACAACATCCAAATGAGTTGAACCAACAATGCCATAATTATTTTCGCCATTTTCAGAAATAAAATTTGTTTATATTTTCTTTCATTTATCATTCATGATTGTGGATAAAGGTCTATAATGCTTCGGCATTTGACAAGTACGTGATAAATGGTTTGTATCATCGCATTGATAACATAAAGATTTTACTATGATCTCTATCATTGTTGTCATCCTTATAATCCCACTTCTGGTGGGTATAAGCATCCTTAAAATGATCATCTTATCCATGTCTATTTTTATGGCCTCAATCTTGACCACAAATGCTAATGTAGCATTTATTCTTTCCGCTATAAAATATCACATTCACTTCAGGGAATGGAGTGAAGCCAATAGGTCTTTAAAACCTTTTTTCACAATATAGTTTTTGTAGGACAACATTAATTGCGTGAAAAGTGGAGTATGTTTTTCTAATATATCATCATCAGTGATAAACTGACCATAAAATTTCAATTTAATTTGAAACATTCACATAATTGAGTTTTATTCACTAACCATATAGTGAATGATGATATTTGCATTCACTTCAGGGAACGAAACAAATCCAATAATCGCATAGAATAAATATCATGCTTACATTCACTTCAGGGAATGCCTCTTATGAAAATTCTTATCAAGATGAATTTTTGTAACTTGAACTTGGGAGAAGTCTATAGTTGAGATTTTCGACATAGAAAAATTATTACTTTCAAGAAAATATAGACTTTATAATAGTCATATTATTAAAGAATAATTGATCAACCAATATATATAATACTTACCAGACATAAAAAGCAGTACACCAAATAAAAAAATTATAGGTATTAAATTTCCCTTCAGTATTTTTCTTTTGATTGAGGTTTTCAATCCAATAAAGAATCACACTGAAACCTGGTTCATCCTTGGCGAACTATGAAACAATCACACCTTTTCATCATAATGTTTTGTGAACCTTAAAAATCAAAATGCCAAATTCATACAAATAATAATAATAATAATAATAATAATAATAATAATAATAATTAAACTCAAATATATGTTTATATATATATATAAATCAAAAGTAAGCGAAAAAATTCTTGAGGTTCATATAGCCTGGGAACTCGAAAAAATCACTATCAAGTGGCATATCCAATCCATATATTTCTTCACTTTCGTTAAAGTAGTCATTGGTCATTCTATCACCATAATTTCCAAACTAAGTTGATCTCGTAGGTTTCGTTAAAGGCTCAATATTTTTTCTTGGAGTTATATATATAAACTCGGTGCAACAAAACGTCATTGAATATTAGAACGAAATAACAATCAAATAATAGATCAAAATACACTAACCTTACTATAATAATGATTAACCAACCACTAAATCGATAAATAAATAATAAAACATATCATGATTTCTAAATTAAGTTGAATATACGGTAGATGTAGTCACCAATATCTTGTTAAAATCTTTTTAAGGAATTGCCGACAAGAACCATGGTTATTGAGCGAGACCGTGCTAATAACGTGTTGTGAATAAAGTAAAGAAGAACATGAACAAGAGAAAAATAGGAGACAAAGAGAGAGACTTGTATTATTCTCAATGTAGTGTTGTTTTCAATGCTTTCTCTAGACTCTATATTTATAGGCATAAGATGAAAACCGTACTTTCGATGGGTATTAAACCCTAATAATAAAGTGTATTAAAGTCTCATTTAATATATAGATATCTAAAATAAATAAAGATATTCATAACAATTATCACTTTAAACTATATTATCATTGAATTTGAGTCATAAACTCTAACAATTTCCACCTTGACACAATAAAAATCTAACTCAATGGAAAATAAAATATCTATATTGTCGAACAAATTCTCCACATTTCCTCAAATCTCATTGTAGTATTACTAAACAATCAGGGACGAAACCACATAAAAAGTGATGGGGGGATAATAGCTTTAAAACTATTGCAATTTAGTCATTGCCTCTCCCAAAATTTCTTGATTTATTATTTTTAGGACATTGTCATTTAAAATTTATTAAAATTAAATCATGACCATTTTTTCTAGTTTAATTATTTTTAAGGCCTTTCTTTCTAAAATTTGAAAAATTAAACCTAAATCCCTTAATTTTTACGATTTAATTATATTTTAAGACCTTATTCGTTTCAAAGTTAATCGATTTTCCCCCTCACAGTTCAATCCTGACTCTGTCCCTATCAACAATGAATGTCAATCAAGTCCAAGTCATGTTTTGTAATGACCTAAATTTTGGATTAGCAAATCGGGTCTCGGATTTGGGTATTGGTCCTTTATGTTGGGAACCCAATTAAAGAAATTAGATATGGGCTTTATCCAAGTTGGATGAGTGGATGTTGTTGGTGGGAGAGGTTTGAATTTTAAAAAGGATGAGGATGGGAGAAAAGAGGGAGATATTATGTTGGGGAGAGAGAAAAAATAAAGAGGAGAGAAGAAATGGAAAAGGGTGAGAGAAAGTAAAGGAGAGAGTTTTAATCTTTGATCTATGGAGATTGGAACGTCCGTTGTCTACACCTCCACCGCCATTGTGTTCATCTCGCTGAGAAAAGTCTGCCAATAGTCGGGGCATCGCTATCGAAGCCACCGATGAGGGAGGTGAAGAGTTGAAAGTTTCAGCCATTTCAGAATAGGGTGGTTCTGGTGGTCAAAACCTAAATATGAGGGCATGAGTGTGTTCATCAGTATTGGGATAGTGGGTCTAGAGCTTGCCGCCGCCGTTTGACCACTAGAGCAGCCCTCACCCACTACCGCTGCGTATGGGCGTGCTTCAGCGCTCTAGAGAGCTATGCAGTCGGTTATGCCAAGCCGTCAAGTTTGAGCCAGCCACTGTTATGCCGCCAGCCACCGTTGACAGCGCTGCTGCCGTCGTTGACCGCCGCCACCGTGGTTGACTTGCATTGATCGTTGACTAGCGTTAAATTTTTCGAGAGACCCTACTCGAGGGTTTCTCGATATTCTAAGTTCGTTGGCGCAATCCGTTTTACCAAATTTGAACCTATTAAGCTATTTTTACGCAGTTTATTCCTTAAAATAGTCTATTAATGTGAAATGGCTTATGCATTCGTATTTGCTTTATCCGAGGAATTTGTGGACTCGAGTATTGGGTTAAAGAGCTATTTAGAGGAGCTCAAATGAGGATTTATCACTTTTTCTTAAGGTTAGTACACCTCAAACTTCTATTGTTTCATGATCATCATAAATGTGATTGCTTTGCGTGTTAGTTCCTACAAAATAGGTAGACGATGAATAAGCATGAGTAGAGACTAGTATTATGAGATTCAATAATTATAAAATGTATGATGATGCCGTGAATATGATGTGACTCGTGGAGGTTTTAGAGACTGTATAAGGTCGGTTGATATGCTCGTATAATTACTTGATGATTATTTGTTTGATTAAAATAATTGTGATAGCTTGTATGCTTGTTCGAATAGATTGATGAGATTTGATGGAATTATGCTAAATGGACTAATAATTGTTAATATTCGAATAAATGATTATGAAGCCAATAATTAGTATTAATTGATTGAATGCGTTAGTAAACCAACCCCAATGACTTTCATAAGCTTTAGGGAATCAAATAAGCGTTATGATGTCATAATTCAAGGAAATAATACGAACTCATGAATAGGGTATCAGTACGAGCTTTGGTTGTACCGATACATAATCTAAGATTGTAATGGTACAGTTTAACTTGTATCGATACTTGTGTAAATTAAGGATTTCCAGTAAACTATATCTGTATTGGTACATGTGTGAGTACCGATATCTAGAGGTACCGTATTGATACTCTTGTTTGAGTATCGGTACCCACTGAATGGAATAATTTATAATGCTAATAAAAGATAGAAATTTACGTGGGATGATAAGGAATTAATATGAGTTAACAAATGTAATTAATGAGGATGATTAATGTACACTTTCATAATATATTAACAAGTTGGTAAACTTAGATGATGGCTTAATAATTGATAGAAACCACAGCAATTGGTAATCGTGTAAATGATGTGTGCTATATGGTTATCATGTTCATGTTGTATGCTATTTCGATGCTTGATTGGTTGAGTTACCTTTGATTGATAGGATTTGGATACCCAATGAGAAAGTGTTGCAAAACCATAGTTAGGGATGTTGAATGTACGTTCTTGAAGCTGTATGGAATCGAGTCTCATTCGAAGATGCTTGACGAGAGATTTTGAGCATGGGCGTACATTTCTGAAGTTGTGTGGGTCCGAGTCTCACCCAAAGAGTGTATGTTCTAGAAGCTATGTGGCACCGGGACTCACTTAGAGTGTATGTTCCCTAAGCTATGTGGCAATAGGTCTCACTCTAGGTTTATGGTTATGGTTTTCTGTGTTTAAACTCGGATGATCTAGTGAGATCCCGAGTATGATTGGGCCTTTTAGGCCTTGTATGATGTTTTGCTATGATGAGAGAATGTGTTTAGGTGACTAACGGTAGTGCCATGTGTTTATTTATCTGTTCTTATTGCTTGTACTAGCTTGCATGCTTATGTTTATAATTAGCATGAAGTATAGTAGAGTAGATTTGTACCACTGAGCTTTGTAAGCTCAGCGTTCAGAATTGTTGTTTTCGTGCGTAGGTTGATCGTCAGATCGTGGGATTGAGGAGCACTATCAGTACGAGATTCTGGCATATGGAGGCTTTTAGAGTAGGGTACTTGTGTTTAGTGGGCTATGTATTCATAGGATCTTACGTGGTCGAGCCTGTAAATCTTTATTTTGAAATTGTATTAATCAAATCAAATGTTTAAATGTTTTAAATTAAAGTAGAGCTCCTTGTAACGACATAAATTGTTTAACTATATTTTCAACTGTGGGCATTAAATGTTTTGAGAAATACCTTGTTGGGCTAAACCCAATTTTGAGGAGTTTTAATGATTTTGGGTTGGGCTTGAGGCCCAATTATGACATCCGGGTCGAGGGTGTTACATGTTCAAGCTTGGATGTAAGAACTAATTCAGTCTTCAAATCATCATAAGTATCAACTTTGCTTAAAAATTTATCACCACAAACAATATCACACACAACACGATACTAAACATTAATGAAAATTTTATCCTTAGTCACTCATAATGTTTTGGCCTTAATAACCCTCTATGGGTGTCTAGTTTCTTTTCTATGCCTATTCTCGATAGTAGAAAACAATGAAACAATTATATCATTGGTGTTATTAATCGTCATGGTGAACTGGACTTTCTTCCTAAATCCGCTATACTCACTAGATTTTTTGCTTCTCAAATACGTTATGCCCATGAAAGTTCGCTCTCTTTTGTTTCTCAAATCTATTATGCCCACAAAACTGAACTCTTTTCTACTCCTAAAATCGTTATGCCCATAGTTATCTTGTATAACACGAAACCCTCTTTTGCTTGATTCATCCAAAATGTCATCATCTGACTTGGAAGAGGAAACGACAACAACATCGCCTAAAACTGTTGAACATTAATAAAAATAAAAATTGGAAGCTTTTTATGTCATTTCATCACAATGAGAGAGCCTTTATAGATTTTCATAGTTCCACCTTCACTAGAGTATACATGCTTTTTGAAATCTAGATTATATAGTAAAATTAGATTTCATTTCAAATTTAGAATGTGTCTCACGTTATCAAGTGTTCAAGCTATTTCATCGAACATCTTAATTTTGATTGTGTCTATAGTTGCGACCTTACAAGATGAATTATTCCAAAAAAAAAAAACACATGTAAACCCGATTTCATACGTCGCAAACCAATCCCGATTGAGACTCATATGAAAATTATTACCACTATTAAGAATCCACTTTTCACATGCTATAGAATCGTGAATAAATGCAATTAAAAATTTACCATCATCATAGTCTTTCACTACGTCAGCCTCCCCATATTTCTTGAACGTTTTCCTTTATAATCTGCATCATCCATTTGTTTTCCTATTCTACGACCTCTAGCACTCAAATTTAATCCGTCTATTTTTTCATGCTATAATAATAGATTTTTCTTGTGTTTCTAGATTTTGATCTAGCTCTTGTTTCACTATCAGAACTCATTTATTAAGTCCCCCATGAATAACGAAACCAATTTCTTATGAGTCAAATCCCGTCAAAATATGTTTAATCTTGTCATATGAGTATATGGAATCATATATCTTATCAAGATTGAGAGTATCATTACTCAACAAGATAATATCGCTAAATGTCGAATAAGAAGGAATAATGAACAAGACAAAATTAATCGTAAATTCACTTGCCCATACTTAACATTCATGAAAACATTGTTCAAATATTGTTAAGTGTTCATGCAACGATTTATTTTCTTGTAAATGATGAGAATAAAGTTGTTGCTTCATATGCAACTTGCTAATTAGATTTTCCTTCATATACAGTTCCTTTAACTTCAACTACAAAGCAACAATAGTATTCTCATTCAATATGTCCTATAAAATCTAATTCGATAGATACAAATTAATATGAAATATAGCTAGTCTTTTTATCACTATGTTGTTTCTCTTTGAGAGTCCATATCAAACTCTAATATCACATCGTCTTAATCCATCTGAGTGGGAGTTGCTCGCATCTTGTGTAACACCCCTATCCCGATCCGAATATGATGTACTGCATCGGGTCACCCAAAATCCGACCCATCAAATTTCCAATTTAAAACCATAAGTTTATCCTTCATTTAAAAACATTAAACATTTATAATTTTGCATAGTAAAATCAACCATATAAATTAGTTTACAAAATAGGAGCTCTGAGTTTAAGATGATGTATATCAAAATAGTAAAGTAAATAGAGTTTACAGAATCAACATTTGTACGGTCCTATGAATACATAAGCCCAAAACTAAATAATAAGCATTGTAGTCTGAAATGATGTGGTGCTGGGAGATCCATTCTCGATGTGCTTCTCGATCATGAACAACCTACAAACCTGCGAACGCCGAGCTTACAAAGCTCAATGGTACATTTCTACTATACCAAAATTTGTGATTATCATAAAATAAGCATGCAAGATAAATACAGTCTAGATAGCATATATAAGGCTTTACTATCTATGAGTCATCTTCTAGCCTACACAACTAGAGTTCTTAGATCACCTATCTCAAGGCATCAACAAGTCTACAAGAAGTCTTACATGTTCTGCAAAGCTTTACTGTACTCGAGATCACTCAACCTATCGAGTAGGTTTCAAACCATACCCTGATCATTCAGTCATCGGGTACAAGAGCTACTATCTATAGCATCCACATAGCATACATAAATAAATCCATAAATCATCTACATAATGGCTAACGAAAACCTACTTTACTCATGTTCACATAATCATCGGGTTAAATAGACCATATCTGGATCACCATAGCCACAGATACGTTCTAGACATACTTGGATCACTTTAGCCACAAGTAGTTCTTACATGAGGTCACCTAGCCTATTAGGTTACTCAAGCTCACTCAACCTATCGAGTCAATTACCTTATCCAGATCACCATAGGCATGAATAGGTTTCTAACCGCACCCAGCTCACTCAACCTATCGAGTCAATTACCTTATCCAGATCACCATATGCATGAATAGGTTTCTAACCGCACCCAGGTCACTCATCCTGTGGGTACTTCAGATGCACTTGTTAACTCATCCCAAAGTATGTATCCCTTAAACAAGTACTGTAGTACTAACTCTACGATATCTGGATTCCTTTACGACATTTATAAGATAATACATGCTCCCTAAGCATTCATACACCTCACCAAGAGGTAAGTGGCACCAAGCCAAGCCATCAAGCAAATGCCCAAGGCATAACACTAACAATCATGACTATCTAGATTTATCACTTACCAAGTTATTACACGATGCACTCATCCATGATGGTTAAATCTCGGTTTCTCAATTTTACAATTTATTTTACCTCCTTAGGAGCCTATTGGGTCATAGTATCCAAATTATCAACCCCTCAAACTCATTTTTAACATTTACAGACAGATTGCCTAGTGGGTACCAAATACCCAACATCGAGTACCGATACCCACCCTATGCGCACCGATACTCAACTTCACATGGAAGGGGTTAACCATTGAACTCGTACCTATACATAGAGATCGTGTACCGATACTCTATCGGTACCGATACGCCTTAAGTGTACCAATACCATTTTTTGTTACTGGAAAATTAATGGAACAGGGGGTACCGATACGGCTCGAGCCTGTGCTGATACTCCATTTAAATTTTGCATGTGTTCATCATTCAGAACACAGGGTATCGGTACAGGCTCCTTGTATACCGATACAAAAGCCTAGAAATGGCTTCTAAGGCTCGAAAAATCACTTCCCAGGCCCCTAAAACATGACCTTTAATCTCTTAACCCAATCCTACATCTTATGGGAGTTAATTAGGGTGGTTTGCTACCCTTTTATACCTTATTAATATTTAATCCGAGATTTAACAATAGCAAAGCTTTAAGCTATCAAAACACCAACTAGTAATCATAAACCATAAAATCGAGCAAAGCAATTACTTTATGACCTTCAAGAAGAGTAGGAGTCAGAGATGTACTAACCTTAAGCTAAAAATCCTAGAACAACTCACCCACTTTGCTTCTTCAACTCTCTCTCCTTGACCTAACCTTGGAAGAACCCCAAAACACCTCCTTTTTGCCTCAACAAGGAAACAAATCAATACTTAAACCAAATTCTAGATGAAGGTTTGGCTACAGATTTACAACCTTAAAAACATGGGAAAAGCCACAAAAGCTTAATCCCCTTCAAAAACCCAACAATGGAGAACTCACATTTTTGCCACAAGAGTATACTTTTCTTGAAGCTCATGAAGAGGGGATTAACATATCTAAATCTTGAATCTTGGATGTAGAGAATGAGGTGAAAAGCTTGAATCTTTGAGCTTAAAAAATGGGGTTTGAGGAAGAGAGAAAATGAGGGTGCTCGAAAAAGATGAAGAGTGGAAGAGGGTGATATCACTTTGTCCCCTCTTCCCACGTGATAGGCCAAGCAAATAAGGGGATTTTTAGCCTTTATTTGAAAATGGGTATAATTACCTCATAAAACACTCCATTTCTCCCTTTTTACAAAGTGGTCACCTTTCAAGCTCACAAGATCCAAACCTCCAAAAAGGCCCAAACTTAGCCAAATGGGTCTAAATACTCCAACTATTACGAAGGTCCATGACCCGGGTCAACGCACAAATGTTGACTCAGAAATTCAGGTCGTTACATCTTGACCTGCGACAATAAAAACCCGATGTTACAATCCAACAAAGGAATGTCATACCTTGCAAACACCATCATCGTAATCGAATCATAATTGAAACGTTTTGATACCTATTTTTTATATGGTAATGACAAATATAATGATTGCATAATAAAAAAGATACCAAGATTTTACGTGAAAAACTCATTCGAGAAAAATTACAGGCAAAAGAAAAGAAATTTCACTAATATTGAAATAAAGAGAATTACAAGAGATTTGCATAATCAATTTGATGTCTAACCTTAATCCCTATTATTTGTTTATATGATAATGATTTGATTACAAAGAAACTTGTGTAGCAATAAATCTACTCAAACTAAGTTTTTGCTTTTAATCAATGTAAAATAAAAATATATATACTAAAACTAGAATTCTCATTTTAAGTTAAATTCTAATTAAATTCGGACTACAAACTCTAACAATAATACTGTTTAAACACGATACATGTTTTTATGTGTAGCAATAAATCGAGCTACTAAATTATGGTCATGTTTGGAAATTAATGAATAGTTGATACAGGATAATAGATTATATTAGTTGATAGCTAATAACGTTAGCTGATTAGCGGATTGCATTAGCTAATTGTATAAAAATATCTGGTAAAATTAGCTGATAGTTGTTTGATTATTTGAACAAGCAAAATGAATTCAATACTTGTTTGAATAATTTATTACTTATTAATATTTTGTATCTATTAATATTAATTAAATTATGAAAATTATTTTTAATATCATTGCTAAGCGTATTATTTTTTTATTTTTAAAAATATCTTTTTAATATTGATTAAACTTAGATGTATATATCAAATTCTTATTTATGAAATTATCTTTTGAATATAATTTTATTAAATTAAATTTCTAACTCAAAAGCTCTTAAATTTCTCAAATTATTGAGAAATTTTACCCCAATCTGCTATTATAATTTTTTATTTACAAAAATCTTAATTAACAGATTTGATTGATCAAACCTCTAAAAATAATTTGAACCTTTAATTTTAACTTAAAAAACAGTTTGCCAAAGAACTATAGTAGTTTATCATCTGATAAAAAACTATCATCTAAAAAACTATAGTAGTTTATCATGTATCAGTAATATCTAAAAAACTATCAAGATTTAATATCATCTGAGAGAACTGTAGTAGTTTATCATGTAATAGTAATATCTAAAAAACTATCAAGATTTAATAGTCAAAATTGGTCAACGAGCTTAATTGATTCAATTTATTTGTTCAAGTACTTAATTAGGTGCAAAAAACGTTCAGTGGGCTTAATTGTTTTTTTATAAGTTCAAGGGCTTCTTGCACCCTTAAGCCAATAAAAATAAACATTTTCTTGTCAATTTGTTAACTTTAAATATTTGATTTTTTTCAAAGTTTAATCGTAAAATAATTTTTCAAACTATATATTTTTATATGTTAGATGTTTAATTATTTTTGTCAAATTAGATGTCTAATGTTTCATTCTATTACCATTTTAAGATCAATTTGTTGACGATCATTAAGTAACGACCCAAATTCCTGAGTCCATGAGTTAGCGTTGACCCGAGTCTTGGGCTTTAAGTGTTGGGTTCTATAATTGTTTCTTGTTGGGTCAAAGAATGAACTTTTGGGCTTTAAACTTGACTTATTGGTTTGGACATATGGCTGAAGGGTGATAAGGGTGATTCTTGAAGGACCTAGTTGGTATTTTACACAAATTAAAGAAAAGACTGAACAAACTTACCTTCCACTAGGTTGGACGGTTGGGCATGTGAGACCATTTTTTTTGCTTACATCATCTTCATTAAACTTATCTTCTCCCTCTAAAATTTTATTTCTCCTCAAGAACACCAATTGATTTCAAGGTAAAGATTCAACCTTTCATCATTAATCTTTGTATCCAAGATTTGAGTTTTAAATATGTTCATCTTCTCTTAAGGATCTACATTTTGAGGTAGGTTTGGTTGAAATGGTGGAGAAATAGAAATATTGGGGTTTAAAAGGGATTTTGTTGGAGAATGTCTTAGGATGAATTTGAGGTTGTAAATTCGTTTTAAAGCTTCCTTCTAATCTTTTGGGAGTGTAACAATATGTTCTTACACTTGTTGATTAGTTAAAGAAGTTGGAGAGTCATCCAACACCAAGGGCAAAGAAAAAAAGTGAAGATGAGCTTGCTGGAAGGAGGTTTCCGGATTCTGAGCAAGGTTTGTACATCTCCAACTTTAAATGCTTCTTACCTTTCATAATAGTGATTGCTTTGCTTTAAGCATGATGTATGTTGGGTGTTTTCAACCATGTTAGCCATTGGTTGATCTTGTCCTTGTGTTAAAAAAGGTGTTTAATTGGTCATAATATATTAATGAATATCCTAATAGACCTTAGGGAGCATGAAACCACTTGTATGGGTCGATTTGGGGGTTTTAAGCTCAAACTCGTAGCCTTAGAAGCCATTTTTGTGATTCAGTATCGGTACATGAGTAGTCCGTACCGATACCCCTTATAAATCTCGAAGAACAAAATGAACTGAGTGCAGCGTACCGATACGGGCTTCAACTAGTATCAGTATGCCACTCGATCAGTATCGGTACGAGAGACTCGTACCGGTACTCGATCTGCAAGATTCCAATGACTGCTTTTGGTATCGATACGATGGAGAGTATACCGATACCTGAGCCCCGTGTATCGGTACGATCTACCCAGTATCGATATGGGTTGACTTTTCCAAATTCAAATAACATATTTTAGTATCAGTACGAATATCTGAGTACCGATACCTGTAGGCTGAGTACTGATACACACTAGGTCGCACCGGTACCCACAACAACCACTGTACAAAATTAGGGATTTATTAATAATGCCTTAATGAGTTTTGGGAAAGGGCTATATTATAACAAAATCAAATATGATGAATTGTAATGTCGAGCCTTTGGTTGAACTATGACTTTGGATGTTCCTAATGACGACCTTTCTTGCCTTGTATTGTTTATGGGTCTTGTGAGCCCTTGATTTGATTTCATGATTTAATTGTCTGGGATCTAGATACCCAAGAAAGGTATCGCAATACATGTATTATCAATGCACTCGATGTTTTGTGGTCCCGAGTAAATGGCATGTTGTAGCAACTATTTTTTCGAAAATAAAAAAGTTTCCATTTTTAATAAAAATCTAATTTAAAATGGAGATTTTATAAAAAAAATTATATTTTAGGAAATTTGGGAGTCACCACCAATCATTTTAAAAAAGGGTATACCAGACACCGTAAAAAAACAAAACTAGAGATTTTCTAAAAATTGGGTCCGATAGTCAGTTCTGCAGGGGGAAGTGTTAGCACCCCCGCTACGCCCAAAATTGGTACCTAAGGATTCGTATTTTATTTACTAAGAAAAATAAAAATTCAATTTGATTTAAAAATTACTCCTAAAATGCATGTATGGATGACAAATAAAGATTTTGCCTTGATATTCACGGTACCAAAGGAAATGACACCCGGAGGCCGGGATGACACTCCCACTAGAATACCAGAATAATATGGCCTAGAACTATATGCTACAATTATATACATGAACAGATGCGAATATTAATCGAATAACATAAAGACATAAAATATACATGAAATATAATTACATCCCAAAATTGCAAATAAAATATAAACTAATAAAAAAAATTAAATACTCTATTATATTAGATGATCATTATATACATAGATAATAAAATTATTAAAGGCTATAGTAATAATATAAAAAACTTTGATTATATAATAATATGTAAGTTATACTTTATAAGATTCTTATTAAAGTATTTTAAATATATTTATATAAATTAACATTATATATATACTAATATGTATACAACCTAAGAAAGTATATACAAATTGTATATCTACATTAATATACATGTATAATACTAAAAAAAAGTCATGAATATAATATTAATATACCTATAGATCTATACAATACGTACACATTCGATACAAGTCATAGTATAAAAACACATATACATGAAAAAAAACAAAAAAAAACGAAGTAATGATAAACAAGATATATAAAATAAAAGCATATTCACAATTACAAGATATTAATAATTACACTAAAACAATAATATGCATGAACAAGGATATTTACAAGGATTTAATAAAAAATAGAAAATAAAACTAGGACTAAAAGCTAATTAAGCCCTTAAAAAGAAATAATTAAATCACTCGAAAAGAACTCAATTAAAACAATAAACTACCTTCAAGGACCAAAACTAAAAATTTCCCAAAAAATGGATAAAGAATAATTTAAGGACTCGATTGAAAATGTCTTAAAACCTGGGAGGATTGATAAGATAATTTTACCCTATAGAAGGGTACCAGAGCAATAAAATAAGGGTGAAAGGACCGCGGACGTGATTATTTTAGGGCGGAAGTCCTTAAAATATATTAATACCATTTTAAAATTATAAAAAGGTCTTATTGGTTTAAAAAATGACCTTTTCCCTTTTTTAAACTCCCCCAAAAGCCTAAAAAAAATTCGGGTGTTCATCTGTTCGGATAAACATTTGGGGATTAACCCAGAAACAATCGCGGCCTGGCCATGCCGGCCACGACAAACTATCACCGGTCGCCGGTGAGTCAATAAATTCCCGAAACCCCTAAAAACCTATTTTTTTATAAACAAATCGGACCTCTCATCCCGTTTTTTAGAAATCAAATCCCATTTTTTAAAATTTTTTTTCTTGCTTTCGAAACAAAACAAAAAATGTAGCCCTTTTACCAAGAAGATCGACCCTCATCGGTTCACCAAATACGATCGAAGATCGAAGGCTTTTCACTGGTAAAGGGAGAGACCAAACCCCTTGGTAAACTTCAAACCTTATTTTTTTTGCTTTTATTTGTTTTGTATTTGTGTTTATGGATGCATGCAAGAAAAAAAATAAGGACGAGAGGATTACCACTGAATTTTTATGGATTTTTTTGGTTTATTGATGATCTGAAAAACTTATGCTTGTTACACATAGGAAAGGGATTACATCTATATATCCCTTATTTCTTATTTACAATAATAAGTAAACTTTTAATGAAAAAACTGTGGATGATTTGTTGTTCTGACATTTTCATTTTGTTTATTGTTTCTGACGTTGTTACCTATGTCTGGTGGTTGGAGAAATGGTGGAATGACGATCCTCGGCCCGTAATGAATGGGAGACCGTTGATCTGGACACGTGGCGACCATCGGTGAAGGGAGGTGAAGAGCTTCTCATGGCCAGATCTGATCTGGTCTGTTGGATCATATCTGATCTAACAACTAAGATCCCTTGAAGATGAATGGTCCAGATGGCTTTAGGAAGGTGATGTGGCATCCCATGATGAAGCCACATGGTACGTGGAATATGAACGGTCAGCGCTGCACCACAATCACGCATGGAAGACGAACAGTCAGCACGTACATCACGCTTGCGACCAATTGGAGGGTTTCTTGGATGATCTGGAGCAGTTGGATCAGATATGAGCCAATGGTTTAGATTGGGCTAAACAAAGGAAAATGATAATGAGGGGTTTTATCAGATATGGGTTAGGGTTTTGTTAGGGTTTTCGGCCAAACGGGCCTGTATTAATGTAATGGGTTTTAAGTAATGTAATGGAATGGACATTTTAAATTAAATGGGTTTTACATTAATGATATGCTTTTATTATTACACTAACCCATTAGTAAAATAATAATATTAACAAAATGATAATAATACCATAATAATATAATGATATTAACACATACACTCATACACATGTAATACATACAATAGGTATACATATTTATTACGCACCTATTATACACATATACCTTCATATATATTAATACACTGAATAACGATAATACATAACATATCATACACATACATTCACGCACAATATGTATACATGGATTAACATATTTAATAATACTTATACAAATAATACTAATAAGTAATAGTATTATAATATACTAATATATCCAGACAAAAATAAGTGATTACAGTTGCCCATCTTTGCTTGTTCTTGTGAAACGAGAACAAAGCTAAGATTAAAAGCACTCATTTTTGTCCTACTTCCCTGTTCGTAGAATTCGGGGCCACAAGTTCCTCTTGTATGGAACCAGTTCACTTTTTCTTCTTTTGAAGCCTTGGAGCAACAAATTCTTCATATATATAAGTTTTAACTTATCCTTGGCAATGAGTCTTCGGATTATAAGTCCTTCTTATATGACTTTTCTCATTCCACTATAAAAGCAACATGTTCTTCCTATATAGAACCTTCTACATTTTGGTTAGATTCTTCGAACTAAGAGTTCATCCTATACAAAACTTCTAATCTTGAAATTTTGAAGCACTGGTTTCTCCTATATAGAACTTTTTGCCTCAAAGTCTTCTGAGCTACAGGTTATTCCTATATGGAACATTTCGCTTAGAGTCATGAGTTCCTCCTATATGGAACCTCTCACTCTAAAATCTTAGGACTACTAGCTCTTCATATATATAACTTTCATCTTCAAATTTTGAAGATGTGGGTTTTTCCTATATAAAATCTTTATCTTCAACCCGACTCCCTATTTTTTATGGTGCGAGTACTAAGAAATCTCGATACTTCCCAGAAGGCTGAAGAAATAGAAACTCTTGAGGTGATGCCTCAATTTTTGATTTTTTTGGAATCAAAAGTGGAATATCATATTTGGGTGAGTACAACAGACTCTTAATTCTTTGTTGAGATAACCTCCCATTTGCAAAGCAAACGATCTGATTCTTCATTGGTTCCTAAGCACCTGTCATCGAACAGATGAAACACTCAAATGATATGAGTTAGTATGTTCCTGACTTAGGGATGCCTAAGTTATATGATACATGGATAATGATGTCTCGATATTATTCAAATGTTTTTTTCTTTTTTTGTTGACAAATCTTGACTTTCTTCCCACTTTTTCTTCTTCTCACTCTCTGTGGTGTTGGTACCCCATCTCACGTACGAGTTCAATCATTTTGACCTTATCCTTTTGGAATTTGCAAGCCTTGTTCTAAAGCGTCTTTTCAGCTTTTCACTTTAGATTTATTCTCAAAGCGCCCTTTTAGGTTATTGCTTTATTTTGTTGTTTTTTATTTCTTATTTTTTATTTCATTTCTCTTTCCTTTCATTTTCTCTTTTTTTCCTTTTTTTCTTTCTTTCTAATTTTTTCTTTTTCTTTTATTTTCTTTCCTTTTCTCCTTTTGATGCCCTTTCGGGTTTACACCTTGATCTTCTTCTTATTTTCATAATTCTTCTGTTTTTCCCTTATAAGTCTGAGTTTCCATATAACCAGGCCTATTCTCATCTCTCAGTGCCTGAAATCTTTTTCTAGGCACTCCTCGGCACATTTTTCATGGAAACCTTTATTACAAGATCAATTCTTTCTACGAATTACCTGCACTTTAAAGTCTAGAACACAGTAATGCTCAGAAATCTTTTGCTTATTATGAATCTATGTTAACCTACTTGTAAGATGCTTATAGAAAGGTTAAGGGAATGAGAAAAATAGTATTTGATTAAAATTGATGAACTAGGGAATGATTTTAACAAAAGTCATGGCAAACATGAAACAAGAGAAAACAAAATACAAGTCTCTTAGGTATTGACTGCATGAATGATGCGTGAGCCCATCGACCAAGGTAGAATCTTGGTCTGAGGCTCTCAACTGAGGCATCTTTACTTCTGAAAAGGTTTATTCACCGGATGCCTAATCTCAAAATTCCTTTAAGCCACCCTTTACGGGTTTTAACTCAAATCCCCCGTCAGTTTCAAGATGCCCTTTTTGGGTTTTCTTCTTGAAACTGTCCTTTTATATATTTTATTATTTTCCTTCTTTTTTTCTTTCTTTTTTTCTTCAAGTATAGTACTTTTTGACTGAGTCTGAGTTTACTGGATTGCTCAACTCATCCCCGTCCATCCTTGTTAAGATCAATGCCCCTTCGAAAAAGGCTTTATTGATGACATATAGTCCTTCCCAATTTGGCATCCATTTTCCACAAAAATTCCTCTAAATTGGCATGATCTTTTTTAGCACTAGGTCCTCATTTTGAAATTCTCTTGGGTGAACCTTTTCATCAAAAGCTCGCATCATTCTTTTCTGATACATTTGGCCATGGCAGATAGCTCTCAACCTCAATGAGATTCAACTAATCAAACCTAGCTTGTATCAATTCAGCTTCGTCCAACCTTACTTCATTTAGAATCTGAAGTGATGGGATCTCTAATTCCATGGGTAGTACATCTTTTGTACCATAAACCAAAGAGTATGGTGTTGCCCTCGTTGATGTATGTACAAACATTCAATAGGCAAAAAAAGCAAATGGTAACTTATCATGCCAGTCTTTAAAAGTGTCTGTCATTTTTGCTATAATCTTCTTAATATTCTTATTTGCTGATTCCACTGCCCCATTCATCTTAGGACGATAGGTGGTGGAGTTATGATGCGTTATTTTAAATTGCTCACACACCTCAGTCATCATTTTATTATTCAAGTTGGAAGCATTATCAATGATGATCATTTTAGGCAACCCATATCGACAAGTGATTTTTTTTCTTAAGGAATTTACTAGCTGTGGTCCTTGTGATACTGGCGTAGGAGGCTGCTTCTACCCATTTAGTGAAATAATCAATGGCTACCAAAATAAAACGATGCACGTTGGAAGCTTTTGGATGAATATGCCCAATAACGTCTATGCCTCGCACTGTGAAAGGCCAAAGTGAACTCAAGGTATACAACGATAACGATAGAGAATGGATCTTGTTAGCATATATTTGGCACTTATGGCATTTCTTGGCGTAATCAATACAGTCCCCCTCCATGTTTGACCAGTAATAACCATATCTCATGATCTTTCGGGCCATTGAAAAATCGCTGGCATGTGTTCCGCACAACCCATCATGTACTTCTATAAGATTACTTTTAGCTTCTTGGGCATCCACACACCTCAACAATATTTGATCTCGGCCCTTTTTGTATCAGCGGCCATTCTTCTGATAGTCCTCTTATCATTCTCATTTGCTCCCTCTAGGTAAACTTGGGACTTGATAGAATGCAAGATATCATGGTACCATGGATTACCATACATTTCTTCTTCCAAGCTATAACAATGAGCTAGCATCTCAAAAATTTACATTTGAAACGGCTTTATTTCTGCTTTTGTACTGGCTTTGAACATTGCGGCTAAGGTTGCCAAACATCTACCATTTGATTATCCTTACTTGGAAGGTAGGTAAAACTAACCTTCTCAAATTCTTTAATTAGGTCATGAATTATATCATAATACTTGATAAACTTCAGATCTCTTGTTTCTCATTCTCCTCGAAGCTGGTAGATTACCAAGGAAGAATACCTTGATCCTTCTCTCAATGGATGCATATAGTCCCATGTCACAAGACTCATAATCGGCTATATTATTCGTACAAAAGAAATCTAATCGACTCGTAAAAGGGTAGTAGACATCCTTCGGGGAAATCAATATTACCCCTATCCCGTGGCCCAAAGCATTGGATGCCCAATCGAAATAAAGCTACGAAGATTTCTCCTTTGAGGCAATCTCTTCTTCAGTTATGATGCATATCAGGTCCTCATCTGGAAAGTTCAAATTCAAGTATTCATAATCTTCTAAGGCACGACTTGCTAAGAAATCAGCTATAGCGCTTTCTTTTATAGCTTTTTGGTTCATATACACGATGTCAAACTTGGACAACAACATTTTCCATTGGGCCATCTTTTCGGTTAGTGCTGGTGCCTCCATAAAGAATTTCAATGGGTCTAACTTGGATATCAGCCAGGTGGTGTGATATAGTATGTACTGTCTGAGTCTTTTTGTAGCGCACACTAAAGCACAACATAATTTTTGAATCGGTGGGTATCGTGTCTTGCACACAGTAAACTTTTTACTCAAATAGTATATAGCTTTTTCTTTCTTTCCAGATTCATCGTGTGGTCCCAGTACGCAGCCCATTGAATTCCTATAGACTGTCAAGTATAAAATCAGTGGTCTATCTGGTATTGGTGTCGCTATAATTGGAGGATTCGTCAAGTACTTTTTAATTTTATCTAGATCCGTTTGACACTCCTCATCCCATACTCTTGGGTTATTTTTCCGTAGCAACCTGAAGATAAGGTCATATTTTTCGGTTAAATGGGAAATAAAACGAGATAGATAATTTAGTCTTCCCAAGAAACCTCAAACTTTTTTGTGTTTTAGGTGGTGGAAGATTCTATATGGCTTTTACTTTGTCAGGATCAATTTCAATTCCCCTTCGGCTCACTACAAAACCCAAGAGCTTGCCAAATGTCACAGCAAATGTGTATTTAGCTAGATTAAGCTTCAGCTGATACTTTCTCAGTCATTGAAAAAGCTTTCTCAGGTTTTGAATGTGCTCCTCCTCAGTTTGAGATTTAGCAATCATATTATCCACAAATACCTCAATCTCCTTGTACATCATATCGTGGAAGAGGGTCACCATAGCCTATTGATAAGTTACCCCAGCATTTTTAAGTCCAAAAGGCATCACATTGTAATAGAACGTGCCCCATAGCGTTATAAACATGGTCTTCTCCATATCCTCTAGGTGCATCTTTATCTGACTATATCCGGAAAAACCATCCATGAAAGAGAACCATGAATGTCCCGTCGTATTGTCAACCAAGGAATCAATATGAGGCAAAGGGAAATTATCCTTAGGGCTCTCCCTATTAAGGTCTCTATAATCTACGCACATTCGAACCTTTCTATCTTTCTTTAGTACTGGGACTATATTCGCGACCCATTCTGGGTACTTGGCAACTTTCAAGAATTTGGCATCAAATTGCTTTCTCACTTCTTCTCGAATTTTTAACAGCATATTAGCCCTCATTCTTCTAAGTTTCTGTTGGACAGGCTTGCATTCTGCTCTTATTGGCAACTTATTTACCACAATATCTGTATTTAGCCCGGCATGTCTTGGTAAATCCAGGCGAACACGTCTTTGAACTCTTTTAGCAGAGCTATCAAGTCGTTTCTGTTCTTTTGAGAAAAGGTGGTACCAATCTTTACTTTTCTTATCTCCTTATCAGTCCCCAAATTTAGAGTTTCTACCTCCTCCTAATGGGGTAGGATTTGCTTTTCCTGACTTTTCATCATCTTTAGCAGCTCTTTTGAGATTTCGTATTCTATTTCATCTTCTTCTTCATCTGTGTCTGCCTCTTCCGAACATACAGGCTGATCAAAGTCTATCTTGGGATCAGATTCAGAATATTCATATAGTTGCCCATAAGGACCTTGCATTAAAGAAAAGAACCAATATGTATTTGGACAAAGAACGAAAACTTTATAAAATAAAAAGTGAATGTATGTATACGTACATATATAATATATTTGAAATGTTTACCACTTGAGAAGACATAGAAAGCATCATTTTTCATTTAGAAAATAAGTAAGTTAACATAGCAGCCTTTATACAAAAGATCCCTAATGCTTGCGAGCAAAAGTAAGAGGGTTAGTTCAGAGCATTACTCTGATTCCATCCTAAAAACTACAGGCAACTCAACACTGCTCCGGTTATCAAGTATCTCACCTGGAAGACAAGGGCAAATCCCATCTAAAAACTTGTTGGTATCTTCACCTTTCGATACCATGTTGATCAGCATTCCCTCAAGTGACTCACTGAACACCTCATCATCATTAAGCCTATCTCTCTCTTGGGTTGCTTCATGTATCTTTTGTTCATGATTAACAATGCCACCGAACACAAAGATATCCTTTAGGAGAGAAAAAGTCATAGGTTTCCATGGGATGTCCTTCCCCTTGAATCTGGCTTTTCTTTGTTCCTCTCTCTTTCTGTATTCTTCTCTTCTTTGCAACACACTGGCCTATGACCTAGCCCAAATCGGTCATTCTTAAAAATAACAGGCCGAGCATGTAGGATTCCTTGCAAATTTCTCCTCAGACTTTTTCCAATTTTAGCCTCTCATCTTAAAGTCTTTCGAGCAATCATCTTAGTGCAGTTAGACAACCTGGGGTGAGGAATCCAACTTTTTTCTACAACAAAGATGGCATTCACAAATTCCAAAGCCCGAAAAAAGCATTCCATAGCATCTTCATCATTCAGGATGTAAGGAGCGTCAGATGTAACTAAAGCGATAATCTCTTGTTCAGCTCCTACGCTGATCAACTTGCCTTCAGTTACAAATTTCAACTTCTGGTGCAGCAAAAAAGGAATAGAGTCAGTATAGTGGATTTACGGTCTCTCTAGTAGAAAGTTTTACATTGGCTTAATGTCCATCACCACAAAATCTATTGTGTACTCTATTGGCCCAATCAATAAAGGTATCTCAATCTTTCCTACCACCTCTCTTTGAGCTCCATCAAAGGCTCTCACTGAATTATGGCACGATTTTATGTTGGAACTATCCACGGGTAGCCTTTGTAAAGTTGCCATCGGTAATACATTCAGCGCAGACCCATTGTCAATAAGAACTCCTGGCAAAACATAACCCTTGCAATGGATGGTGACATTTAAAGCTTTAGTGGATCCAGTACCTCCTTCTGGGATTTCATTGTCACTGAACGTGATGTAATTTTCTGCAACGATATGGACCACTATTCGATCCAACTTGGCCACAGAAATGTCATCAGGCATAAATGTTTGGTTTAACACCTTTAATAGCGCATCACGATGTTTTTCCAAACTTAAAAGTAGCTCGAGCACCATAATCCTTGCTTGCTGCTTGCGAAGTTGCTCCACAATGTTGCATTCACTGTGCCTCAAAAACTTCAAGAATTCTTGCGTCTTCACTTTATTTATTGACCTATTAATTTTTGGAGGGGGTTCCTCACCAAATATCTTTTTAGTACCAGTTAGCGTATCCTTCGTTTTGTCTTTCACAACTTCCATAGCTTTTGAAGTCTCTAGAGAATAACATCTGCCACTCCTTGTAAAGTGACCTACTTCATTTACAATTTCATCTATTGTCTCCTTTGGTTCTTTTTTGTGTGTGTCCTTCTCCTACAGGTAATTCTTTTTTCTCCTGAGGTTTTGATCTTTCTGGCACATACATATTGGCAACATAATTCCATGGAACTTTCGCGTATCTTTAAATGAGAATGAAGCTAGAGCTGAAATGATAAGCTTAGGAACCACCTTTAAGCTTCTTTCCTGAGATGATCCTCCCTCTTTTAGTTTGGTTGAGATAATGAATGGCCTGTCTACCCCGTACTTGATATTGGGTTGTTTAACGTGCACACGTCCAATTCTTTCCTTCCTTTCACCTTTTCAAAAAAATCTAGTTCTTTATTGTCCATCAATTTTTAGACCAATTGCTTAAATTCTTCACATTGTTGAATATCATGCCCTTCTTTCTGGTGATACTCACAGTAGGGCCCACAAATTTCTTATACAAATTATGTACCCTTCTCTATGAGACGCGTCATGCAGAGTTGCTGGAACACCCATCTGAGAGGGTATTTAACTTCAGCCACATTTTTTGCTCTTTTATTACCTTTCTCTTCAATAGTATTCACGCTACGTACTCCATGGTTTGGTAGAGGGTTGGTAGCCACGCTTGGGTCATTGAATTTTAGAACCCTGGTGTTGATCAAATTCTGAACAAACTTTTTGAAAGCTACATAATTTTCAATAGAATGACCTAAGACTCCCGCGTGATATTCACAATGAGCATTCTCGTCATACCAAGCAGGGAAAGGTAGATTAAATGGAGTAACATGATATGGTCAAAATAATTCAGCCTTATACAATTGAGAGTACATCTTTGCATATGATATTGGCAGGGGAGTAAAAGATAACTTTTCTTTTTCCTTCCTAGAGGCCCTATCCTCCTTCTTGTTTGAACTTTGGTTTTCCCAGTAGCAGCCTACGACTGAGAAATGGTGGTGTTTGCCAGAACATTGTAAATGCTACCAGCATTCTCCTCATTATCCTTTTTCTTATAATGCTTTTGGGAATTCTCCTCACTGTCGATCCTACCACTTTTTATTGCTACTTCGATTGATTCCTTTGTTCTCACTAAATCGGCAAAGGCCTGAGTGGTATTGTTTATTAGACGGTCGAACAACGCCCCTGAGAGCATTGACAAACATGGGCGTAATCTCGTGTTTAGGAATGGGTGGCTGAATTTGAGCAGCTACATCTCGCCATCTCTGGGCATATTATCGCAGACTCTTGTTTGATTATTCCAACATTCCTTCCAACATGATTTGGTTGGGAGTCATGTTAGAAACATGTTAATATTGTTCAATAAAAGCTTTAGAGAGTTCCTTCCATGATTTAATATTGGTCTGACTCAACTGGGTATAACAACGAATTGTTGACCCAGTCAAACTGTCCTGAAAACAATAAATTAGCAACTTCTCATATTTTATAAAAGCTTGCATCTTTCTACAGTACATTGTTATATAGGCAGAGGGGCAAGTAGTCTGTAACACCCGAGTTTTGGGTCTAGTTGTTTTGGGGTTCGTTTAAGGGTCTGATAGATCGGTATTTGGGATTTGAGTCAATTTCGGGATTTAATTAGATTAAATATTTTTGAAGGTGATAAAAATATATAAAAATGTTCTAAAACCATTATTTAATATATTAATGATTGTGATGAAATCAAATTTGTAAAACGAGTTTTGGAAATTGGACATTTTGGACTAGTGACCAAAATATAAACTTTGAAAACTATTTTTAGTGATGTTTTGTAAAGAGTCAAAACTTTGAATCCTTAAGGAGCTAGTGTCCCAAAAGTCTAATCTCAGACTTTATCCCTTAGTTGGCTATTTTAAAATTGTTTCGGAAAATATAAATAGGTTGGAGAGAATTAATTTGATAATTAAATCTTTAAAACAAAAATCACGTAACTAACTTTCTATCAAAATCTTTTCTCTCAAAATCTCTCCAGCCAAACACCACTCTCTTCTTCTAAATCTTAAGGTAAAATCATGTTTTCTTTGATCCCTTGGTTTCAAATGATCTCTTGTTGATGGTTTATCAAAACCTTATTGTTTTAATTTTGTTTTTCTCATGTAAATCATCCAATTAAGGGAGAAAGCATCCATTAGAGGTAATTTTCTTCCTTCTCCTCTAGTGAAAGGTTCTTTATTGAAATTCCCAAGTTATTGACTCTTTACAATTGTTTTATAATGTGTTTTTGGTAGTTTAATTAAGGAAAATTGGTTTAATTGTGTTGTGATTGAGAAAATTGATATATTTTCAAATTGGATCTATTTTGGTGGGTTATTGATCAGTTTAGATCATGATTTTAGTATTTAATAATGTTGAAGGCTTGGTTTTATCAATATAATCCCGAAACTAGTTGAATCCCTAATGTTATTGGTTGTTAGTTAAGGCTTTTTGTGATGTTAATGGAGTTTAATCATTGTTGGAAGTAAAAGGATGTTGAAGAAAGGTTTTTAGATGTTAATTGATGAGGTTTGATGTATTGAATCATTTTATTGTGGCGGGTTTAAGATTAGAAGGTGTTTGAAGTTGATTTTGATAAGTTTCAGATAGTTTTTGAGCAGGCAACTTGTGAGTTGCGGGTAATTTCCTGGAGGTAGTGGATTGATGTTGATAAGTATGTTGATAATGCTTGGTATATGTAATTCTATTTTCCCTTGGTTTTTGAGCATGTTAAATGCTTTGTTTTGGGAGTTGGATTGATGTTGATATGTATGCTGATAATCTTTGCTTATAATTGATGCTAGATGGTTGCTTAGGTATGCATCTAGATAACCTTGATTGAATGTCATGTCTTGATGAATCTCACATGATGTTTTTCGATGTTATAGACATGTGTGGAAGCGGCATATGCTAGTAAAGGTTCAATTGAGTGTTTTGGTATGTTTGGCAAAGTGGTCTAGGGAGCATGCCCATAGGTTGATCTTTTGGAAGCATATGAATTGTTATGATTTCTAAATCTTGGTGCAAATGATGGAATATGATTGGTTAGTTGGTTGTTTGTATGAATGTGAGTTGCTAGGATCCAAATGCATCTAGATTCGAGTGAGAAACCAGCTAAAAATTCGGGTACAAGAGTATCGAAATGCATCCCCTCGTACCGGTACGGCTAGGCTATTTCAGGCTTAGAGTTTCGATACGCAAGTGAGTGTTTTGACACGAGTAAGCCATTTCAGGCTTAGCGTTTCGATACGGGTAAGCTATTTCAGGCTTAGCGTTTCGATACACAAGAGAGTGTTTTGGTACGATTTTGAGCTAATGGAATCTGAGTTTTGAAAATTGGCCAAGGCGTACTGAAACACCTATACGCGTATCGATATGGGCTGCAATTAATTTGGTTATTAGGATGTTTGATTGTTTTTGATTCTTTCATTTTGGTCCTTGAATGTTGTGAGTACAATTGCTTGAGTTTGGATGGTCGATTTGTGTCGAGAATTGACATGAAAGCATGTAATCTGACTAATTGAGGATTGGTAACCCTAATTTCAGTAATGGTCATTTATTTTACCAGTTTTACATTTTAGTCCCTAAAATGTATCGTATGCAATTGGTTGCCTTTCCGTGGTCCGTTTCCTTGGTATCTTCATCCGCTAGAAGCATGATTACTTAGGACTAACAATGTGTATCCAGACATGATAAAAGAAACAAATAGACCAATTTTTCATAATCTTTATCTGGTTTACTTCGGCAGACCTAATATAGCTTGCTTGGTTCGGTCGGGCGTCTAGGCCGGGTCAAGGGGTGACATTTGTTGGTATCAGAGCCAGGTTCTAAAAGGTTGGGATATTGTTTTTTGTTTGAGTGCTAATGTTTGATATGCACGGTGATTGTGTATATGTACGGTGATTGTTTTATATCATGTTGGGGTGTGAATTGGGAACACATTACCTATTACCTACGTTTTAATTATTTTATAAGGTTGTCTTGGATCCTTTGCTGAATGCTAGCCTGACTTTAAAGTGTTTTGATACTTTTGTTAGCATGCATCGGCGTGAGACTCGTTCTATGGCTGTTAATGCCATATCTGGGCAGGTAATGTTGAAGAATGGAATCTTCATAATGTCTTACCTCCCTCTCCTCTTCCGTTGGTTCCTCCCGTTGATGTGGGGTAGGTGATGTACCTCAGGCTCCGCAAGGGCCAATTTTTGGTGATTTGGTTACATTGATCCAAGCGGTAACAGGGGCTTTCTAGGTAGCGATAGCTAGGATGCAAGTGCAAGCACTGGCACCTACAGTGGTGGTTAATCAATGTTTACCTTTAGAGCGTTTTCGTAGTTTGAGAGGTAAGAAATTCAAGGGTCTGAGGCTCGAGGCAGCTGAGGGATGACTAGAAAAGACAATCTGTATCTTGAATCAGATGGGTTGCAACAATGAGTGCAAGTTGGGTTGCACTGTGTCCTTGTTGCAAGGTGATGCTTATCATTGGTGGGTGACCACGATTACGGGTGTCCTTGAGGCGGATGTGGCTTGGGAGTTGATAAGTGTTCAAAAGTACTATTTTTCTTACCCTTTTTACTCATATTATTGTTAGACTTAGGCTCATATTAGTTGCATAATTAGCCATTCATGCATTAATCCATGTTTCCTTCCATCGTTGAGCTTGATTACATAACTTGGTAGTTTTTGTGGGAAAAGGTGTTGCTTTGGTGTGTTTTGTGTGTATATACAGGATCACTTGCCAAAGCAAGGCTAGAGCTAGTTGCCAGGGCAATACATGAAGGTATGTCGAACTAGTTGCCAGGGCAATACATGAAGGAGACGCCGAGCCAGTTGCCAGGGCAATTTTCGACAAAGAGCAAAGGTGGTATGGTAGTCAAAATTGATGACTAGACAAGCCCAAGATGACGTGGAGCAAAGCCCAAACCCAAAGGAATTTGATTTCCATGAAGAGATTAAAGAAGAATTAAATTCCAAGAAGATAGGAGAAGTTCTAGTAGGAATATAATTATAATAAAGAATTATATTCTTTAAAGATAATTTAATTCCAACTTAACTTCCTCCTCAAAGAAGGACTTTGCCCTAGCCCTATAAATAGGATGGAGATTTCGACAACTGAGAGAGAGCAAAGGAGGGGAATTTCAACAACTCCAAGGAGGGCAAGAGGAGAGAATTTTCGACAAGCATCTAGGGCAAGGAGGATTTCGACCAGCCTCCTTCTTCATCCTTTTCTTTCTTGTTCGATTAGGTTCATGCTAGGGATTGTTTATCTTGTGTTTCTTTGGAACCTAGCCATGAACTAAATCTACTTGGCTATGGTTATTGTGTTTTGTGGTTGTGAGAAACTATTGAATTTTGTTTAGGTAATAAGAGTTTGCACTTTTCTATTCAAGGTTTATTCATTATTGGTTCTTATTCTTGTTTGCGAGTGAATTGGGAGAGGATCTCGTGATTTCATCTATTTATCTAATATCGGGAGAGTTAGATTCAAGAAACGAATGAATATGATCTTTATTCAATCTATTGATGGCGAAGATTAATCCGGCTTAGGAATAAGTTAAGGATTTCAACGGCTAAGAGAAGCGCAAGATTGGTTGTTGTTCACCCTTGATTCACGCAGGGATGTATTATCAAGGCATGCACAAGTAGCTAGAGTTTCGACTTAGGGATAAGAAGAAACCGTTGAAGAACGCTCTGCCGAACCTTGAAGGTTGCTTCCCAGACGCCCAAGTAGTTGCCCAGGCAACCATCGATTAGTTGCCAAGGCAACCCCGTTGTGCAAGTTGCCCAGGGATTGGTGCCACTTCAAGAATCTAGTCTCTTGCACTGTAAAAAGTAAAAACACAAATAAAGGATTATAGGAGTTTAACTAATAACTAATCTAGAAAGCAATAAAGAAAATATGAGATCAAATGAGAGAGACATAGGCCAGGTTATCGTGAGTTGAGGTGTGATAGCCGATTGGATCGTTTTGGTAAAAGAGTGCACGGGCAACTCAGTTGCCGTGGCAACTTGCACAATGGGGTTTCCTTGGCAACTAATCGATGGTTGCCTGGGCGACTAGTTGGGCAACTAATTGGGCTTCTGGGCAGCAACCTTCAAGGTTTGGCAGAGCCTTCTTCAATGGTTTCTTCTTATCCCTAAGTCGAAACTCTAGCTACTTGTGCATGCCTTGATAATACATCCCTGAGTGAATCAAGGGTGAACAACAACCAATCTTGCGCTCCTCTTAGCCGTTGAAATGCTTAACTTATTCCTAAGCCGGATTAATCTTCGCCATCAATAGATTGAATAAAGATCATATTCATTCGTTTCTTGAATCTAACTCTCCCGATATTAGATAAATAGATGAAATCACGAGATCCTCTCCCAATTCACTCGCAAACAAGAATAAGAACCAAGAATGAATAAACCTTGAAATAGAAATGTGCAAACTCTTATTACCTAAACAAAAACCAATAGTTTCTCACAACCACAAAACACAATAACCATAGCCAAATAGATTTAGTTCATGGCTAGGTTCCAAAGAAACACAAGATAAATAATCCCTAGCATGAACCCAATCGAACAAGAAAGAAAAGGATGAAGGAGGAGGCTTGTCGAAATCCTCCTTGCCCTAGATGCTTGTAGAAAATTCTCTCCTCTTGCCCTCCTTGGACTTGTCGAAATTCCCCTATCTTCCACTCTATATCTTGTTGAAATCTCCATCTTATTTATAAGGCTAGGCCAAAGTCCTTCTTTGAGGAGGAGTTTAGGTTGGAATTAAATTATCTTTAAAGAATATAATTCTTTATTATAATTGTATTCCTACTAGAACTTCTCCTATCTTCTTGGAATTTAATTATTCTTTAATCTCTGCATGGCAATCAAATTCCTTTGGGTTTGGGCTTTGCTCCACGTCATCTTGGGCTTGTCTAGTCATCAATTTCGACTACCATATCACCCTTGCTCTTGTCGACAATTGCCATGGCAATTGGCTCGGCGTCTCCTTCATGTATTGCCCTGGCAACTAGCTCGGCGTCTCCTTCATGCATTGCCCTAGCAACTAGCTCTAGCCTTGCTTTGGCAAGTGATCCCTCACATACACACACAAAGCACACCAAAGCAGCATCTTTTCCACAAAAACTACCAAGTTATGTAATCAAGCTCAACGATGGAAGAAAACATGGATTAATGCATGAATGGCTAACTATGCAACTAATATGAGCCTAAGTCTAACAATAATATGAGTAAAAAGGGTAAGAAAAATAGTACTTTTGAACACTTATCACACCCCCAAACTCGAACTATTGCTTGTCCTCAAGCAATGCAAACTCATAATTACCTGCCAAGACTTCAATTTTCACAAACTTAGCTTTGAACTTGATTTCAATTCTCTGAACCGGAGCACAAAGTATGATTGGCTTTTTATCTTTCAGAAAACTTAGGAGTTACTTGGAATCAAACTATAATGCTTGTGAGTGTGTGCGGAGTTGTGTGCAAGTTGATTTTTCGGATTCTATGCAAACAATAGGTTTTCAAATTACTTTATTGGGTTCTTTTTAACATGTTTTAACTAGAGCCAGTTTTGGGCACCTCTAGTGTTTAGTTTTCTTAAGTTAATTTATTCAACTAGAGCCGGTTTCAGGCACCTCTAGTGATCAATTATTTTTTAACACATACTAGAGCCAGTTTCGGGCACCTCTAGCGATCAATTTTTTAGCACATGCTAGAGCCAATTTCGGGCACCCCTAGCATTCATCCAATTTTTATTCTAATCCCCCAATTTGTTAATTATCAACCTAAGTTCACTAGAATTCCTTAAATCAATCAAACCACAACAGTGTTTCATCAAAATTAGCATCATAGTAAAATTCTAAGTTTTTCTATGGTTATCCTAGAATAAAAATTCTATCAATTAAGTGCATTGGCAAATCATCAACGAATATTCATCAAATCTAAGCAATTCTTGTTCCAATTAAAGGCATCACAAGCAATTTAAGTATTGTAACTAAACATGGTAACTACTAATAAAAATCCCCCCCAAACTCGAGTGAGGCATTGTCCTCAATGCATGCATAAAAAAATAAAAAAAATAAAAATGCATACGAGGACTTACTCCGAGAGTTCATCATCGTAGATGATTAGTTTCCTTTTGGTCGATGTCTTGATTCTCTTGCTTGAACGCGATGGTTGTTTTCTTGTTGCTGGTGGTGGAATCGATCCTCGTACGGGGTTGTCCTCATCGTCCTCTTCATCAATGTCATTGGCTTTTCGCTTGGAGGATTCAATTGGTACGGTCTTTGTTGGTTCAATGGAGGACTCGTCCGAATCTGAAAAATCAGAAAATGATTCTGTAGGAGTTGATTCGGGCATAGGTGCTTTACCTTTGGCTTTTGCAGTGGTTGCCGGGATGTCTTTAGCTTTGGTTGTCGTGGCATCTTCAGGGTTGGTTGCCATGGCATCATCTTGTGCGTGCACGATGTAGGTTGCCGCGGTATCATCTGTTGCGGTTGCTGTGGCGACTGCTTCATTGGTTGTCGGGGTAAGGATCTTGGCGGGAAAGATTGGGAACGGCACGCGATTGTCCGGGTACTTTTCTAGGATGACTTGGGTGATGGCATTGTTGTGCTCCTTCATGTACCGCATGAACATTAGTTGCCGGTCTTCAATTTGCCTTAGGTGGCTTGCCAATGGGTGCAAAAGTGCCTCAAAGTGTCCCGGGGTTGGTGGTCGAGTTGCCCTGGCGTTAGGTGCTTGGGCATTATGGATTGCCGGGGCGGCAGGAGTTGTCGCGGCAATTGGAGGCCTTGAAGAATCTCCCAGAGCCTCTCCCATTAGCTTTCGGGTTAGTGCTTGATTCCAACCAGACTTGGGTAGGGCCTTTTAATCGGTGGACTCACTTGGGACATGCATCTCCTTGCAAAGATTAGAAATTAAGCAAGGGAAGAAAAGAGAACCCTTATCTTTTGAGCTGCATACAAAAATCTCATCACAAATAATTTTTCCAATGTTAATGATGCGATTATGCAAAATAGAATGTATGAGCAAAAGACGTGGTATATCAACGGTAGTATTGTGTGTGGTGGGCATTAAAGAAGTTTTAACAAACTTATTCCATAGTTTTTCCTCGGGTTTAAGCCGAAGGTGATTTACCGTGCCCTTGTATTTACCGTCGTTCCAATGAGTTCCCGGTTGAGTGAGTTCTTGAAGCACCTTGTCGAGTTGCTTGGGAGTGATTTGATCAATGAAGGCTTGATGCTTGTCCTTCTCAAAGTAAAGCCCGTAAAAGGTGTTGACGTTTTCGGGACTTATGAGTATGGCCTTGTCACGAACAAAAACATAAGGATTATCCGGGTTAGGTGAGTGAGCATAGAATTCTCTTACCCATGAGAAGTTACCCGGTTCCGGTTGGTGGCAAAAGATTTGCCACATTTGATGTGCAATCCTCTTGAAGATGAATGGTTCAAGGCTGAAATCTTGATAAGAGTTGGAGTATTCAAAGCCTTGTTCTTCATGAATCTTCCGACTTTCAAACTTGGATTGAAATCTTTCTTGAACCACCGGTGTAGCAAACTTCTTGTATCTTGGTTCTTTGGAGGAACTTGGATGAACTAAAAGTTTATTCTTGGATGCCATGGATGATCTTGGTTGTGAGTAAAAACAAAGAAAAGAAAAGAAAAGAAACTAAAAAAAAGTTGCGAGATAGAAAGTAGGAATAGGTTAAGGGTGATGGATTTTATAGAAAAGATAGGAGGGTGGGATTAGGGGAAAACGAAAAAGGGTTTAGGGTGAGGTAGAAGTTGTCGACAAGGGGTTGTGGTTAGGGTGAATTGGAGGCTTTATATAAGCCTTAGATTCAGCCCATTAGTTTCCTTGTTGAAGATGTTTTCCTACTTGGATTAGAATTCCTCTTTATCTTGAACTTTTTTTCCTACAATTCAAAGACAAATCAAATAAGGATTAAAATTAAATTAATAAAAGAAAATAAATAAAGATGTATAAAGGGATTCTAAAAAAAATCTATCCTAAAATATATATATATATATAATAATCAGAAATAGTAAAAAATAAAAATAAACAAAAAATAAATAAAATAAAAAAATCGAAATAAAATAAAATAAATACTTAATCGAAAATAAAAATAAATAAATAAAAATAAAATAAAACTACTAATATCAAAAGGGAGAGCATGCTCATGCATCTCCTAAATTGACCACTTCTTTGTTACGTTCCACATGGGCACCATTGTAGTGCTTCAATCTTTGTCCATTAACTTTGAATTCATGGTTGTCAGAGATGGACTTGATTATCATAACACCATGGGAGAATGGTTTGACGACTTCGAATGGTCCCGACCATCTTGATTTCAGCTTTCCCGGGAAAAGTTTTAGCCGAGACTTGAATAGGAGAACTAGTTGCCCTGGCGTGAAGTGCCGCGACAATAGTTTCTTGTCATGCCATCGCATTGTTTTCTCCTTGTAGATTCGTGCATTGTTATAGGCGAGCACACAGAATTCTTCTATCTCGTTGAGGTCCAACAAACGCTTTTGTCCGGCACTTTCCCAATCCATATTCACGGTCTTGATTGCCCAGTATGCCTTGTGTTTGATTTCCACCGGTAGATGACATGTTTTACCATAGACAAGTCGGAAGGGGGACATACCTAAGGGTGTTTTGAATGCAGTGCGATATGCCCAAAGTGCGTCATCTAGTCTTAATGACCAATCCTTCCTAGAGGGATTTACAACTTTCTCGAGTATTCCCTTCAACTCCCGGTTGGAAATTTCTGCTTGCCCGTTGGTTTGTGGGTGATATGTCGTGGCGATCTTGTGTGATATGCCGAAGCGTTGCAACATCATGGCAATTAGTCTGTTGTCAAAATGCTTGCCTTCGTCGCTGATAATTGCTCTTGGCATCCCAAACCGTGTAAATATATTTTTCTACAAGAATCGTTGCACGGTTTTGGAATTGTTGTTGGGAACTGCAGCTGCCTCAACCCATTTAGACACGTAGTCGACGACAAGTAAGATGTAGAGGTTGCCGAATGAAGATGGGAAAGGTCCCATAAAATCGATCCCCCACACATCGAACAATTCTACCTCGATGATGTTCTGGAGTGGCATCTCATGTCGTCTAGAGATATTGCCCGTCCTCTGGCAACGATCACATTTCTTGTAAAAATCTTTGGGCATCTTTGTACAATGTTGGCCAATACAAACCGGATTGCAGAACTTTGGCCGCGGTACCAGTTCCTCCAAAATGTCCTCCATAAGGTGAAGAATGGCATTGCAGGAGTACATTCTGTTGCTCTTCTTCAGGGACACATCGGCGTATAACCTGATCTGCACATTGTTTAAACAAAAGAGGCTCGTCCCAAAAGTAATGCTTAGCATCATGGCGGAACCGCTTCTTCCCTTGGTGAGTAATGCCATAAGGTAAAATACCACAAACAAGGAAATTAAGTAAATCCGCGTACCAGAGTATTGCCGAGGCATGTGCTGCCGTGGCGACTGCTCCCAAAATTGCCGAGGCGTGCGCGTCAAAGGCTGTTGTGGAGTCGAGAGTTGACGGGGCGTGCACGTCCATGGTTGCCGAGGCGTCGAGGGTTGCCGAGGCATGGGCTTCTATGTTTGCCGAGGCAACTAAAATTTGTTCATCCGTGAATGCATCGCATATCTCTAGATCCGCGTCCTCCTCCCTGTTGCGTTCTAAACGTGATAAGTGGTCGGCCACTTGATTTTTTGTTCCTTTCATGTCCTTAATTTCAATATGAAATTCTTGTAAAAGTAATATCCAACGAATCAAACGAGGTTTGGCATCCTTTTTAGCAAATAGATATTTGATTGTCGAATGGTCCGTATGAACAATTACCTTTGTACCAATCAAATAGGATCGAAACTTGTCAAATGCGAAAACTATAGCTAGTAACTCTTTCTCCGTTGCTGTGTAATTCACTTGGGCACTATTAAGAGTTTTACTAACGTAGTATATCACATGGAAGGTCTTACCTGTACGTTGGCCTAAGACTCCTCCTACCGCGAAATCACTTGCATCACACATGAGCTCAAAAGGTAGTGTCCAATCTGGTGGAACGACAATGGGTGTCGAGCCAAGCTTTTTCTTTAGGGTTTCGAATGCTTGGGTGCAAGAATCATCAAAATTGAATACTTTATCCTATTCAAGCAAATTGCACAAGGGTTTAGTGATTTTAGAAAAATTATGAATGAACCTCCTGTAAAAACCTGCATGTCCAAGAAAGCTTCGAATTCCTTTAACTGAACTTGGTGGGGGTAATCTCTCGATCACATCCATCTTGTCTTTGTCTACTTCAATTCCCTTGGATGAAATCTTGTGGCCGAGCACTATTCCTTCATCTACCATAAAATGGCATTTCTCCCAATTGAGGACTAAATCAGTTTCTTCACATCTTGCCAACCCCATCTCTAAATTGCCGAGACAACTGTCGAAGTCATTACCAAAAATAGAAAAATCATCAATGAAGATCTCAAGGAAGTCTTCGACCATGTCTAAAAAGAGTGCCATCATGCATCTTTGGAAGGTTGTCGGGGTGTTACACAATCCGAACGGCATCCTTCGGAAGGCATAAGTACCGTATGGGCATGTGAAGGTTGTTTTTTCTTGATCTTCCGGTGCTATGGCAATTTGATTGTAACCTGAATAACCATCAAGAAAACAATAAAAGGGTTTACCTGCAAGACGATCAAGCATTTGATCAATAAAAGGTAATGGGAAGTTATCTTTCCTGGTGGCTTTGTTTAGCTTTCGATAATCCATACAAACCCTCCAACCGGTCACAGTCCTGGTTGGAATGAGTTCATTATTTTCATTACTTACCACTGTTATACCTCCCTTTTTTGGTACACATTGTACCGGAATTACCCATGTACTATCAGAGATAGGGTATATAATGCCGGCGTCAAGCCACTTGATGATTTCTTTCATTACAACCCCTTTCATGGCATGATTCAGTCTCCTCTGGGCCTCAATTGAAGCTTTGTGATCATCTTCCAACAAAATCTTGTGCATGCACACTGCCGGGCTAATTCCCTTCAAGTCGGCAATTGTCCACCCTATTGCCTTTTTGTGTAGCTTCAACATCTTGATCAGCTTCTTTTCATGATCAGGCTGTAACTTAGAAGAAATAATTACAGGCAATGTATTATCGGTTCCTAAGTATGCATATTTTAGTTGCTCTGGCAATTGTTTCAACTCAAGAATCGGTGGTTGTTCAATAGAGGGTTTTTTGAGCTTACCTTCCTTACCTGAGTAATCCAGTGGTTCAAAGTATGTACCTAGTCGGTTGACTAGCCAATCTGCCTCTTCTTGTTGTTCCTCATCGACCGATTCTTCATACTCCTCAGGTTCCTCTTGATCGGCAATGTAGTTGCCGAGGCAACTAAATTCCTCGTCGAAGTTAAACTCTGTCGTGGCATGAAGAAGTGGGCATTCTTCTGGATCATCGGCATGCCTTAGTGTTTGGAACACATTTAGTTTAACTTGCTGGATATTCACCCTCATTGTGAGTTCTCCCTTTTCAACATCGATCAAGGTTCTCCCTGTTGCTAGGAATGGTCTCCCGAGAATGATGGGTGTGTAGCGATGTTTTTTCTCCGCTAAAAATGAAAGTGTTTTTATTTTGGAAATATTGTCTTCCGTGGGATTTTTATAAAACCCATATTTTATTTAAAATTGGAGTCGCCACCGGCCACTCAAGGTAGACCGGACACCGTAGAAAACCAGAGATTTCAAAATATTGGGTTTGGGAGTCGGTTACGGATGGGGAAGGATTAGCACCCCCACACCGCCCAAAATTGGTACTTTAATAATTACCACTTTATTAATATTAAACTTTCCGAATTAAAGTGATGATTAAATTAAAATTTAGTTATAAGTGCGAGTAAATTTTAAAGGCCCCGTTATTCGAGAGTAAACGTCCAACCACTATCACTACGCCTGATACTGGCCCCGTTTACGCTCGAATAAAAGGGCACCGCATTGACAAAATATATGTTTGTTATGCAAACTTAAAAACACATGGCAAATATGAACAAATATAATGCGATAAAAATATAAACAAATAAGAGCATAATAAAATATTAATCTAACATAAATAAAATACTAATCTAAAACATACATACATACATACATAACTATTAATTTAACACATAAATAAAAACATATCTAACATAAATTAGATACTAGTCTAAAACATACATACATAAATATTAATCTAACTTATAAATAAAAACATATCTAACATAAATAAAATACTAATCTAAATATATACATACATAAATATTAATCTAACTTATAAATAAAAACATATCTAACATAAATAAAATACTAATCTAAAATATAAATTTAAAACATACTACTATAAAACATAGATAAACATACAAATTAAAAACACAATTTTAAATTAACTTCTACTTCATTAAAATATAAAAATTACAACATAAATAAAAGGAAAGAAAATATACCTAATTAGGTGTTCGAATGACGAACCCCGACTGGACTCCACCGAGATCTACCACGACCTCTCCAAAAATATTAACTAGATCGGACCTAAAATAAAACCCCGATCGAACCGGTTAGGACCGAGGATATTACCCGGTCCTGGGCTAGCCGAATTGGCCTGCCGCCGATTCTCTTTGCAATTGCAATTTCCAATTGAAATTGCTTTTGCAATTCAATTTTTGCTTGCTGCAAATTGCTTCCCTTCTCAATTCCCCGCTGCAATCCTCTATTTATAGGGGATTGGGGGAGGCATGTGGGTGACGTGGACCACCCTAAACCACTCTTTTTTTTTTGCTTTTTTTTTAAATTTTATTATTATTATTATTTATATATATTATTACAACAATACTAAAAATATTAAAAACCCGTACAAAAATGAGTGATTACAGTTGCCCCTCTTTGCTTGTTCTTGTGAAACGAGAACAAAGCAAAGATCAAAAGCACTCATTTTTGTCTTATCTAACTAAACTTCTCTCCCTTTGATGCGTCTTCTTTCTTTGGTAGATCTTTATTCTCTTGGTATGCATGTCTTCTTTCTTGTTTTGGTTTGATCCACCTTGTCACTCTTGGGAAGCAAAGCCTTCAAAATGGGGGTTGTTTGTTGGGAAAGCAAACCGAGTTCTACTTGATATATTATTGGTAATAAGCTAATACCTAAATAGATTTCACCCAAATGCAACACCGACGAAGAGACAGTGGTCTACAAAATTTGATCCAAATTGCAACACTGACGAGGAGGCAAGATCGATAGGTAAAGTTCGATGTCCGATCCAAATACAACTCGACGAAAGAGGCAAGATCAGAAAACTGACAATTGTTCTCTCTTTTTTTTGTTTCCTTTTTTTTTCTTTTTGTTTCATTTTTCTCTGTTTTTTCATATTTTTTTTCTTTTTCTTTTTTTTCTTTTTTTTTCTCTTTTTTCTCTATCTCTTTTTTTTTCTTAAAACTTGAAAGTTGGTGAATTTTGACCAAGCTACAACACCGACGAAGAGGCATGGTCTAGAGTTAGTAATGTTGATCCAGCTACAACACCGACGAAGAGGCAGGATCACAAGTTAGTGAATTTGGTCTAGCTACAACACCGACGAAGAGGCAAGACCGGGATTTAGTGAATTTGGTTCAGCTACAACACCGACGAAGAGGCAGAACCGAAAGTTAGATTTGACCCAGCTACAACACCGACGAAGAGGCAAGGTCTGAAGATTTGATCCAGCTACGACACCGACGAAGAGGCAGGATCTGATAGTTGTTCTTTTTTGTGATCAAGCTACGACTCTGACGAAGAGGCATGATCAGAATTTGGTTGAAAGCTCATTTTTCATTTTTTGATTTTTTTCCTTCTTTTTTTCTTTCTTTTTTTTCTTCTTTTTTCCTTCTTTTTTCTTCTTTTTTCCTTCTTTTTCTTTTTTCTTGATTTTTCCTTTTTTTTTCTTTTTTTCCTTCTTTTTCTTTTTTCTTGATTTTTTCCTTCTTTTTTTTGAGATACAACATTGATACAACTAGAAAGTTAGTGAATTTTGACCAAGCTACAACACCGACGAGGAGGCATGGTCTAAAGTTAGTAATGTTGATCCAGCTACAACACCGACGAAGAGGCAGGATCAAGAGTTGGTGAATTTGGTCTAGCTACAACACCGACGAAGAGGCAAGACCGGAAGTTAGTAAATTTGGATCAGCTACAACACCGACGAGGAGGCAGAACCGGCAGTTAAATTTGACCAAGCTACAAACCGACGAAGAGGCAAGGTCCGGAGATTTGATCCAGCTACGACACCGACGAAGAGACAGGATCGGATAGTTTTCTTCTTCTTTTTTCTTCATTTTTCATTTTTTGCTTTTTTCCATTTTTTTCTTTTCTTTTCTCCCTCTTTTTTTTTCAATTTTTTCCTTTTCTTTTTTTGATTTTTGATTTTTTTGGTTTTTCTTTTTCTTTTTTCTTTTACTACCATTAAGATAAAAGGTAAACTCCGAGTAAAATTTAGGTCTAGCTGCAACACCGTCGAAGAGGCAAGACCTGGATAGGATTTGATCTGCTACACCACTACCGGAGAGACTAGATCAGCAAAACGTGAGATCCATTACACCACCAACGGAGAGATAGGATCTGGATGGAAATTTTGATTTGCAACACCACTGACGGAGGCAAGATCTTCATTAAGTTGGCATACCACCTCTGACAGAGGCATGATTTGCAAGATGTTGGGTGACTGCGCCACTGACAACGAGATATTTTTTTGAAAAATTGCCCGGCTTTTCTATCGACTGAGGGCATGATCTAGAAAGAATTTTTGTTGGCATCCGTCACACCATTGTCGGAGGAATCAAATCCTACAAAAGAACAAACATTAGTCAGTAATTGTCAAAGATTTTGTCGCTGATACCTTTTATTTTGGGTGTTTCCATCTTCTTCGTGTTTGGCCTCCTCTAAGACTAAGGTTGGCTGTCGTGTTGTTGCCCCCACGGCTGAAGATGTTCGGTCTCTTTTTGAACCTGTTTATATGTACAAGAAAGATTTGCATGAATGTATCTAATTTTATGTCTAAATGCGTGTGTCTACCCTAAATGCATGGTGATTTTGGTGTATGCACTTAATCTAAATGTATGACGTTTGCAACAATGGTTTAATGCAAGATGAATGCAATCTAAATGCATGAATGTGATATAATTTTTTTTCAAAGGGATGCCCCTGACTCCTCACTGGTCCCGTCAGGATCTTGGTTTTTTGTATGTGACGGTGCCCCAACCTCAACTTGGGTTCGATCAGTCATCTGGGTACATGCCCCAACATTTTATTCATCCCTATGCCATCGTCTGAAACTGTTCTTGAATTTGACACTTTGAGTGTGGATTCTGTTGCCCCCTAGGTTGGGTTTATAAATTGTGTTGGTTCATGGTAGCTTATTATTTTTTGATTGGGTGCAATTTTGCAGACTATGGTCAAAGGTGCAAGAGTTTGACTCGACAATGAAGGCTGAACCTTGGCAAAGAATGCCCCCGGACTGGGACCTTGTTAGAGGCACATTATTTGTAAAAGATGTGTGGGTGCTTTTGGACATGCCCCAAGATCAAACTTTTGTAAGAGGCTTTGTAAGGTGCTAGATCGACCATCTTTGTTGTATTTAATGGGGCAACCCGATGATTAATTTTATTATTCTGAAAATGAATGCATGCAAAATGTGTCCTAAATCGATGCAATGCAAAATTAAGATTGTGATGATGTTGTGCAATGATGCAGGTGAACTCAGTGCGATGAGAATAAAATAAAATGAGTTAGTACCAAATAAAATGATTAAATAAAACAAATGATAAATATAACAAAAATAGAGTAATAAACTGTACATAAACAAGAAGTAAGGCACCAGAGCCTAAATAGGGTGACCACTAATCGGGCAGAGTTTCACGTGGCTCTAAAGGGTTAGCTCCTACGGCTCACTATATGCAGTTTTGGTGCTAAGAGGTACCCGAATTGTCCTTGATGTCCTCTACTAAGAGTAGCAAGGCCCCCGGTCATCACCCATTATAGGCTCCTTTCAACCAGGTTCAATTCAGGGGGACCCATTCTCTTATACCCATACGAAGGAACGATATCCTCACGAAAGTATAAGGTACTCGAGCCCCGAAGGTACTTGCTAGGCCCATACGGGAGAACGATATCTCCACGAAAGCATTAGCGTTTTCCCCCCACTTAAAAAAACGGGTTTATATGTCATATTTTAAATGCGTTAAAATAAACGCGCAATTATAACCGAATGTTACTTTAATAGTCACTTTAATCCAGAATTTCTAATATTAGTAAAGCGGTAAATATTTGAAAAAGCTCGACTCTCATTTGTTTTTAAAAAACAAAAATCCCCAGCGGAGTCGCCATCTGTAGCGATGTTTTTTCTCCGCTAAAAATGAAAGTGTTTTTATTTTGGAAATATTGTCTTCCGTGGGATTTTTATAAAACCCATATTTTATTTAAAATTGGAGTCGCCACCGGCCACTCAAGGTAGACCGGACACCGTAGAAAACCAGAGATTTCAAAATATTGGGTTCGGGAGTCGGTTACGGATGGGGAAGGATTAGCACCCCCACACCGCCCAAAATTGGTACTTTAATAATTACCACTTTATTAATATTAAACTTTCCGAATTAAAGTGACGATTAAATTAAAATTTAGTTATAAGTGCGAGTAAATTTTAAAGGCCCCGTTATTCGAGAGTAAACGTCCAACCACTATCACTACGCCTGATACTGGCCCCGTTTACGCTCGAATAAAAGGGCAACCGCATTGACAAAATATATGTTTGTTATGCAAACTTAAAAACACATGGCAAATATGAACAAATATAATGCGATAAAAATATAAACAAATAAGAGCATAATAAAATATTAATCTAACATAAATAAAATACTAATCTAAAACATACATACATACATACATAACTATTAATTTAACACATAAATAAAAACATATCTAACATAAATTAGATACTAGTCTAAAACATACATACATAAATATTAATCTAACTTATAAATAAAAACATATCTAACATAAATAAAATACTAATCTAAATATATACATACATAAATATTAATCTAACTTATAAATAAAAACATATCTAACATAAATAAAATACTAATCTAAAATATAAATTTAAAACATACTACTATAAAACATAGATAAACATACAAATTAAAAACACAATTTTAAATTAACTTCTACTTCATTAAAATATAAAAATTACAACATAAATAAAAGGAAAGAAAATATACCTAATTAGGTGTTCGAATGACGAACCCCGACTGGACTCCACCGAGATCTACCACGACCTCTCCAAAAATATTAACTAGATCGGACCTAAAATAGGACCCCGATCGAACCGGTTAGGACCGAGGATATTACCCGGTCTGGGCTAAGCCGAATGGCCCTGCCGCCGATTCTCTTTGCAATTGCAATTTCCAATTGAAATTGCTTTTGCAATTCAATTTTTGCTTGCTGCAAATTGCTTCCCTTCTCAATTCCCCGCTGCAATCCTCTATTTATAGGGGATTGGGGGAGGCATGTGGGTGACGTGGACCACCCTAAACCACTCCTTTTTTTTTGCTTTTTTTTTAATTTTATTATTCTTATTATTATTTATATATATTATTACAACAATACTAAAAATATTAAAAACCCGTACAAAAATGAGTGATTACAGGGTGCATGCTCATCTGCTTCACAATCCAAAACAATAAAGTCAGCGGGAAAAATAAATTTATCAACTTTTACCAGTATGTCCTCAATTTTCCCTCTAGATGCACATAGGATATGTCGGCTAGCTGTAGCATAACTGTTGTAGGTCTTGCCTTCCCGATTCCTAGTTTCTGGAAAACCGATTTAGGCATCAAGTTTATGCTAGCCCCAAGGTCGCATAATGATTTCCCGATATAGTGATTTCCAATGGAACAGGGTATTGTGAAACTTCTGGGATCCTTCAACTTGGGTGGCATTCGATTGTGCAACATTGCCATGCATCCCTCTGTTGCGGCAACTGTTTCAAACTCTCCTAGCCTTGTTCTCTTGGACACAATGTCTTTAAGAAACTTGGCATAGTTTGGCATTTGTTCAATTGCTTCTACCAATGGCAAGTTGATGTGGACTTGCTTTAGGATATCAAGAAACTTCTTGAATTGGTATTCTTGCTTTTGCCGCTTCAACCTTTGCGGGAATGGTGGTAGAAGTCGGATATCTTCGATCCTTTCATTAGTTTGAAACCTGATTGACGGCATTGTCGGGACAACTGGAGTTGCCGAGGTGTTATCAACTGGGGTTGCCGAGGCATGCTTATCACAAGTTGTCGAGGCGTCTTTATCGTCGGTTATCGAGGCATGCTTATTGCCGGTTGCCGCGGCAATACCTGGTTCAGCATCTGAGGCTTTGCCGCTAGGTTCGTCTTGATCTTTTTGTGGAGTTTTATTTGATGAGCCTCTCTAAGTTGTTGGCCAGTTCTAGTGGTGATCGCCTTACATTGCTCATGGTCAGTTCCTCTTGCGACTTCAGTATCGCTAGGTAAACCTCCTTGCGGTCTAGTATTCAGATTTTGAGTAAATTGTCCGACTTGATTTTCCAATGATTTGATTATCGCCTCTTGGTTTTGCAATCTCATCTCGGTCCTGTTAATAAAAGCATCAGTTCTTTTTATGAAATTACTATTCTCAGCCATATAAGATTCAGGTTTCATCATAAAAGCATTTAGAGAATTTTCCAAAGAACTAGATGTTGTCGGTTGTTGCTGCGGCAATTGTTGTCGTGGCATATTCTACTGGAATCCCGATGCTTGTGCATTCTGATTGTTCTGGTTTAGAGCATTGTTGGGATTACTCCATGAAAAATTTGGGTGCTTCTTCCAAGCTGGATTGTATGTATTGGACATCACGTTGTTGCTCTGATTGTAATTCCCCACATAGAAGCTGGATTCTGAATTCTGCATACATTCAGAAGAATTATGGTTATCACCACATAACTCACAAAAAGAATCCATTACCTTGACCTCATGTGTGTTGTTTGGTTTTTGCATGTTCTGGACCATCTTGGTTAAAGTGGCCAATTGTGCCGAAATTGAATCTGATGATCCTAGTTCATGTATTGTGGCTTGGCGTCTAACTCCTCCTCTTCTAGTAGATGGGAATTGATAATCATTCTTGGCCAGCCTGTTTAAAATTTGCATTGCTTCCTCTGGCGACTTATCTAGGAGTATGCCGTTTGCCGAGGCATCTAGAATCATCCTTGTTGGTGTATTCATGGCGTTGTAAAACATTGTTACTTGAGTCCACACCAGGAATCCGTGTAGGGGGCATTTGTGTAGAAGTTCTCTATATCGCTCCCAAGCCTCGTACATGGATTCATCATCTGCCTGCCGAAAAGAAGTAATGTCATTAAGAAGCTTATCAGTCAAATTTGTAGGATTAAATCTAGCAAGGAAATCACGACAAAGATCGGTCCAAGATGCTATTGATCCGGCAGGAATGCTATTAACCATGCTTTAGCCCTATCCCTCAGTGAATAGGGGAATAATCTTAATCGTAAGACATCGGGGGTGACTCCGTGTATTTTGAACGAGTTGCAAATCTCGAGGAAAGATTTTAGATGTTGCCGTGCATCTTCAGTTGCTGAGCCGCCAAATTGACCTATTGTGTTGATCATATTAAACATTACCGGTTTCAACTCAAAGTGGTCAGCTTCAATTTCAGGTGCGACAACTCCTGGATTAAGTCCATCAAGATCTTCTTCAAGATAGTCTCGAATAGTTCTGTTTCGTGCAAGAATCACTCCTCCTCCTACTAGAACATCTTGATTCATATTGCCGTCTTGATTAGCCATTGCTACTCTTATCCTTCGTCTAAGTCTTTGTAAGGTTCATTCGATTTCTGGATCAGAGGGATATTCTGGTGTAGTCGGACTCGCCCTGGTCATATACCAATGCAAAACCAAAGTTTGTTAACCCTTTGAATCTTAAACAAGAAAAGTAAAGAGAAAGTGCAAGAAAGATAGGTTTTCAAATTACTTCATTGGGTTGTTTTTAACAGGTTTTAACTAGAGCCAGTTTTGGGCACCTCTAGTATTTTGTTTTTAGTTTTCATAAGTTAATTTATTCGACTAGAGCCGGTTTCGGGCACCTCTAGCGATCAATTTTTTAACACATACTAGAGCCAGTTTCAGGCACCTCTAGTGATAAATTTTTAGCACATGCTAGAGCCAATTTCGGGCACCTCAAGCATTCATCCAATTTTTATTCTAATCCCCCAATTTGTTAATTATCAACCTAAGTTCACTAGAATTCCTTAAATAAATCAAACCACAACAGTGTTTCATTTGATTTAGCATCATAGTAAAATTCTAAGTTTTTCCATGGTTATCCTCCTATAAAATTTCTATCAATTAAGTGCATTGGCAAAGTCATCATCGGATATTCATCAAATCTAAGCAATTCTTGTTCCAATTAAAGGCATGGCAAGCAATTTATGTATCCTAAATGTAATACTTAAAATGAATGTAACTAAACGTGGTAACTACTAATAACAATCCCCCCCAAAAATCGAGTGAGGCATTGTCCTCAATGCATGCTTTAAAGAAAAATAAAACTAACGAAAAATAAAATGCATACGAGGACTTACTCTGAGAGCTCGTCATCGTAGATGATTAGTTTCCTTTTAGTCGGTGTCTTGATTCTCTTTCTTGAACGCGATGGTTGTTTTCTTAGGAGTTGATTCGGGCATAGGTGCTTTACCTTTGGCTTTTGCAGTGGTTACCGAGATGTCTTTAGCTTTGGTTGCCATGGCATCTTCAGGGTTGGTTGTCGGGGCATCGTCTGTTGTGATTACCGTGGCAAGTAGTCGGTAGTGAATTTCCTTAGTATGGTGGTTGTGAGTCTTGTTGTGGAAAAGAAAACCTGGAAACTAAAGATAATGAAGAAAAATAAAATATCTCCTAAAAATAAAAATGAAAATAAAAAGAAAAAGAAAATATTGAAAGGAGAGCATCATGCATCTCCTAAAGTGACCACTTCTTTGTTACGTTCCACATGGGCACCATTGTAGTGCTACAGTCTTTGTCCGTTAACTTTGAATTCATGGTTGTCAGAGATGGACTTGATTATCACGGCACCATGGGAGAATGGTTTGACAACTTTGAATGGTCCCGACCATCTTGATTTCAGCTTTCCCGAGAAAGTTTTAGCCGAGAATTGAATAAGAGAACTAGTTGCCCTGGCATGAATTGCCGCGGCAATAGTTTCTTGTCATGCCATCGCTTTGTTTTCTCCTTGTAGATTCGTGCATTGTTATAGGCGAGTGCACGGAATTCTTTTATCTCATTGAGGTCCAACAAACGCTTTTTTCTGGTACTTTCCCAATCCATATTCACGGTCTTGATTGTCCAGTATGCCTTGTGTTCGATTTCCACCGGTAGATGACTTGTTTTGCCATAGACAAGTCGGAAGAGGGACATACCTAAGGGTGTTTTGAATGCAGTGCGATATGCCCAATGCTTGTCATCTAGTCTTAATGACCAATCCTTCCTAGAGGGATTTACAACTTTCTCGAGTATACCCTTCAATTCCCGGTTAGAAATTTCTGTTTGCCCGTTAGTTTGTGGGTGATATGCCGTGGCGATCTTGTGTGATACGCCGAAGCGTTGCAACATCTTGGCAAATAGTCTGTTGTCAAAATGCTTGCCTTCGTCACTGATAATTGCTCTCGGCATCCCAAACCGTGTAAATATGTTTTTCTGCAAGAATCGTTGCACGGTCTTGGAATCGTTGTTGGGAACTGCAGCTGCCTCAACCCATTTAGACACGTAGTCGATGGCAAGTAAAATGTAGAGGTTGCCGAATGAAGATGGGAAAGGTCCCATAAAATCGATCCCCCATACATCGAACAATTCCACCTCGATGATGTTCTGCAGCGGCATCTCATGTCGTCTAGAGATATTGCCCGTCCTCTAGCAACGATCACATTGCTTGTAAAAGTCTTGGGCATCTTTGTACAATGTTGGCCAATACAAACCGGATTGCAAAACTTTGGCCGCGGTACGAGTTCCTCCAAAATGTCCTCCATAGGGTGAAGAATGGCATTGCCGGAGTACATTCTGTTACTCTTCTTCAGGGACACATCGGCGTATAACCTGATCTGCACATTGTTTAAACAAAAGAGGCTCCTCCCAAAAGTAATGCTTAGCATCATGGCGGAACCGCTTCTTCCCTTGGTGAGTAATGCCATAAGGTAAAATACCACAAACAAGGAAATTAACTAAATCTGCGTACCAGGGTATTGCCGAGGCATGTGCTGCCGTGGTGACTGCTCCCAGAATTGCCGAGGCGTGCGCGTCAAAGGCTGTTGTGGCGTCGAGAGTTGCCGGGGCGTGTGCGTCCATGGTTGGCGAGGCATGCGTGTCTATGGTTGCCGAGGCAACTAAAATTTGTTCATCCGGGAATGCATCGCATATCTCTAGATCCGCATCCTCCTCCCTGTTGCGTTCTAAACGTGATAAGTGGTCAGCCACTTGATTTTTTGTTCCTTTCCTGTCCTTAATTTCAATATCAAATTCTTGTAAAAGTAATATCCAACGAATCAAACAAGGTTTAGCATCCTTTTTAGCAAATAGATATTTGATTGCCGAATGGTCCGTATGAACAATTACCTTTGTACCAATCAAATAGGATCGGAACTTGTCAAATGCGAATACTACAGCTAGTAACTCTTTATCCGTTGTTGTGTAATTCACTTGGGCACTATTAAGAGTTTTACTAGCGTAGTATATCACATGGAAGGTCTTACCTGTGCGTTGGCGTAGGACTCCTCCTACCACGAAATCACTTGCATCACACATGAGCTCAAAAGGTAGTGTCTAATCTGGTGGAACGACAATGGGTGCCGAGGCAAGCTTTTTCTTTAGGGTTTCGAATGCTTGAGTGCAAGAATCATCAAAATTGAAGACTTTATCCTGTTCAAGCAAATTGGACAAGGGTTTAGTGATTTTAGAAAAATTATGAATGAACCTCCTGTAAAAACCTGCATGTCCAAGAAAGCTTCGAATTCCTTTAACTGAACTTGGTGGGGGTAATCTCTCGATCACGTCCACCTTGGCTTTGTCTACTTCAATTCCCTTGGATGAAATCTTGTGGCTGAGCACTATTCCTTCATCTACCATAAAATGGCATTTCTCCCAATTGAGGACTAAATTAGTTTCTTCACATCTTGCCAACACCATCTCTAAATTGCTGAGACAGCTGTCGAAGTCATTACCAAAAACAGAAAAATCATCCATGAAGATCTCAAGGAAGTCTTCGACCATGTCAGAAAAGAGTGCCATCATGCATCTTTGAAAGGTTGCCGGGGCGTTACACAATCCGAACGGCATCCTTCGGAAGGCATAAGTACCCTATGGGCATGTGAAGGTTGTCTTTTCTTGATCTTCTGGTGCTATGGCAATTTGATTGTAACCTAAATAACCATCAAGAAAACAATAAAAGGGTTTACCTTCAAGACGATCAAGCATTTGATCAATAAAGGGTAATGGGAAGTGATCTTTCCTGGTGGCTTTGTTTAGCTTTCAATAATCCATACAAACCCTCCAACCGGTCACAGTCCTGGTTGGAATGAGTTAATTATTTTCATTACTTACCACTGTTATACCTCCCTTTTTTGGTACACATTATACCGAACTTACCCATGTACTATCAGAGATAGGGTATATAATGCCGGCGTCAAGCCACTTGATGACTTCTTTCTTTACAACCCCTTTCATGGCCTGATTCAGTCTCCTCTGGGCCTCAATTGAAGGTTTGTGATCATCTTCCAACAAAATCTTGTGCATGCACACTGCCGGGCTAATTCCCTTCAAGTCGGCAATTGTCCACCCTATTGCCTTTTTGTGTAGCTTCAACATCTTGATCAGCTTCTTTTCTTGCTCAGGCTGTAACTTAGAAGAAATAATTACAGGCAATGTATTATCGGTTCCTAATTATGCATATTTTAGTTGCTTTGGCAATTGTTTCAGCTCAAGAATCGGTGGTTGTTCAATAGAGGGTTTTTCGAGCTTACCTTCCTTACCTGAGTAATCCAGTGGTTCAAAGTATGTACCTGGTCGGTTGACTAGCCAATTTGCCTCTTCTTGTTGTTCCTCATCGACCGGTTCTTCATACTCCTCAGGTTCCTCTTGATCGGCAATGTAGTTGCCGAGGCAACTAAATTCCTCGTCGAAGTTAAACTCTGTCGTGGCATGAAGAAGTTGTCATTCTTCTGGATCATCGGCATGCCTTAGTGTTTGGAACACATTTAGTTTAACTTCCTGGTCATTCACCCTCATTGTGAGTTCTCCCTTTTCAACATCGATCAAGGTTCTCCCTGTTGCTAGGATTGGTCTCCCGAGAATGATGGGTGCATGCTCATCTGCTTCACAATCCAAAACAATAAAGTCAGCGGGAAAAATAAATTTATCAATTTTTACCAGTATGTCCTCGATTTTTCCCTCTAGATGCACATAGGATCTGTCGGCTAGCTGTAGCATAACTGTTGTAGGTCTTGCCTTCCCGATTCCTAGTTTCTGGAAAACCGATTTAGGCATCAAGTTTATGCTAGCCCCAAGGTCGCATAATGCTTTCCCGACATAGTGATTTCCAATGGAACAGGGTATTGTGAAACTTCTGGGATCCTTCAACTTGGGTGGCATTCGATTGTGCAACATTGCCATGCATCCCTCTGTTGCGGCAACTGTTTCAAACTCTCCTAGCCTTGTTCTCTTGGACACAATGTCTTTAAGAAACTTGGCATAGTTTGGTATTTGTTCAATTGCTTCTACCAATGGCAAGTTGAAGTGGACTTGCTTTAGGATATCAAGAAACTTCTTGAATTGGTATTCTTGCTTTTGTCGCTTCAACCTTTGTGGGAATGGTGGTGGAAGTCGGATATATTCGATCCTTTCATTAGTTTGAAACCTGATTGACGGCATTGTCGGGACAATTGGAGTTGTCGAGGCGTTATCAACTGGGGTTGTCGAGGCATGCTTATCGCAAGTTGTCGAGGTAACTTTATCGTCGGTTACCGAGGCATGCTTATTGCCAGTTACCGCGGCAATACCTGGTTCAACATCTGAGGCTTTGCCTCTAGGTTCGTCTTGATCTTTTTGTGGAGTTTTGTTTGATGAGCGGTTTTGAACCTCTCTAAGTTGTTGGCCACTTCTAGTGGTGATCGCCTTACATTGCTCATGGCCAGTTCCTCTTGCGACTTTAGTATCGCTAGGTAAACCTCCTTGCGGTCTAGTATTCAGATTTTGAGCAAACTGTCCGACTTAATTTTCCAATGATTTGATTATCGCCTCTATGTTTTGCAATCTCATCTCGGTCCTGTTAATGAAAGCATCAGTTCTTTTTATGAAATTACTATTCTCAGCCATATAAGATTCAGTTTTCATCATAAAAGTATTTAGAGAATTTTCCAAAGAACTAGATGTTGTCGGTTGTTGCTGCGGCAACTGTTACCGTGGCATATTCTGCTGGAATCCCGATGCTTGTGCATTCTGATTGTTCTGGTTTAGAGCATTGTTGGGATTACTCCATGAAAAATTTGGGTGCTTCTTCCAAGATGGATTGTATGTATTGGACATCACGTTGTTGCTCCGATTGTAATTCCCCACATAGAAGCTGGATTCCGGATTCTGCATACATTCAGAAGAATTATGGTTATCACCACATAACTCACAAAAAGAATCCATTACCTTGACCTCATGTGTGTTGTTTGGTTTTTGCATGTTCTGGACCATCTTGGTTAAAGTGGCCAATTGTGCCGAAATTGAATCTGATGATCCTAGTTCATGTATTGTGGCTTGGCATCTAACTCCTCCTCTTCTAGTAGATGGGAATTGATAATCATTCTTGGCCAGCCTGTTTAAAATTTGCATTGCTTCCTCCGGCGACTTATCTAGGAGTATGTCGTTTGCCGAGGCATCTAGCATCATTCTTGTTGATGTATTCACGGCGTTGTAAAACATTGTTACTTGAGTCCACACCGGGAATCCGTGTAGGGGGCATTTGTGTAGAAGTTCTCTATATCGCTCCCAAGCCTCGTACATGGATTCATCATCTGCCCTGCCGAAAAGAAGTAATGTCGTTAAGAAGCTTATCAGTCAAATTTGTAGGATTAAATCTAGCAAGGAAATCATGACAAAGATCGGTCCAAGATGCTATTGATCCGGCAGGAATGCTATTCAACCATGCTTTAACCCTATCCCTCAGTGAATAGGGGAATAACCTTAATCGTAAGACAACGGGGGTGACTCTGTGTATTTTGAACGAGTTGCAAATCTCAAGGAAAGATTTTAGATGTTGCCATGCAGCTTCAGTTGCTGAGCCGCCAAATTGACCTATTGTGTTGATCATATTAAACATTACCGGTTTCAACTCAAAGTGGTCAGCTTCAATTTCAGGTGCGACAACTCCTGGATTAAGTCCATCAAGATCTTCTTCAAGATAGTCTCGAATAGTTCTGTTTCGTGCAAGAATCACTCCTCCTCTTACTGGAACATCTTGATTCATATTGCCGTCTTGATTGGCCATTGCTACTCTTATCCTTCGTCTAAGTCTTTGTAAGGTTCGTTCGATTTCTGGATCAAAGGGATATTCTGGTGTAGTCGGACTCGCCCTGGTCATATACCAATGCAAAACCAAAGTTTGTTAACCCTTTGAATCTTAAACAAGAAAAGTAAAGAGAAAGTGCAAGAAAATAAAAACAAAGTCGCTGTTGCCAATCCCTGGCAACGGCGCCAAAAACTTGTTGCGCGTAATAAGTGCTACGCAAATGTGCAAGTATACATGTCGCAAGTTATAGTATAAAAGATATGAGATCAAATGAGAGAGAGATAGGCCAGGTTATCGTGAGTCGAGGTGTGATAGCCGATTGAATCATTTTAGTAAAAGAGTGCACGGGCAACTCAGTTGCCGTGGCAACTTGCACAACGGGGTTGCCTTGGTAGGAGTTCTTTCGGTGAACTTTCAAGAGAAAGTATCTTGGTTCTCAGTATATGGATGCGAGAAAGCACGAGTTTATGTTGCTATCGCATGGTGACATATCAGTTGTCGAGTATGAGGTAAAGTTTGTTCATCTAAGTCAGTATGCCCTGGAGTTGGTTTCAGATGAGAAACAGAGGTGCGATAGGTTTCGCTATGGTCTTGTGAAGGATATCAAGGCATATTTATTGGTTATGGATTATATGGATTTTGATATATTGGTTAACCGTGCCAAGGATATTGAGTAATCCCTAGGAGTGACGGGACAGGTTTCTGGCATGGGCTCAAGTAAAAGAGCAGCTGAGTTTGGCTATTTTGGGAAACAGAATAGGAGGTTTAGGGATAAGAGGCATAAGCCGGATCATAAGCGTGGTGGCGGTATTGGCCAGGGTAATCTAGAAGTTCGTGTAGTAGCTGAGTGTGAGCATTATGATAGGCGCCACACGGGTGTGTGCTGGGGAAATATTAGTTTTTGCTGGATATGTGCGTCTTCTGATCACAGGAAGTGTGATTGCCCTCATGCTATAAGAGATACACCGGTTTATGCCGTTGTACCTGCTAGGGGCCGAGGCTCTGGCAGGGGTAATTTTCAGAGGCATGAGGATGGTCAGAGGGTTGTGGCTCATGCTGTTGCTGTACAGTCGGAGAATGGTGGACCAACTCGGATCTATGCTCATCGTGAAGGTCAGAATGACACTAATGTGATCGCAGGTACCTTCATTTTGCAATCCTTGTCATTGTTTTCCTTGATTGATTCGAGGTATACTTATGCTTATATCTTGAGTAAGCATGTATCATTGTTGAATGTTCCTATTGAGATCTTGGATGTTGGCATGTTAGTAACTAGTTCCTTTAGTGAGACGGTTACGACTAGAATGTTGTATAGGCGGTGTCCTTTGGTAATGCAAGGTCATGAGTTTCCGCGGATCTGATGGAGTTGCCATTCTATGACTTTGATGTTATTTTGGGCATGGATTGGTTAAGTGAGCACAAGACGATTGTAGATTGTGAATCCAAAAGGATTTCTTTGAGGTTAGCCGATGATTATGAAGTAGTGGTGGTTGGCGAGAATGTGAAATTCTTGTCCAACATTTTTCGGCTACTCGAGTAGAAAAGATGATGCAAGGAGGGTGCCAAGCTTATTTGGCTATCGTGTTAAATTCAGAGGCCAAAGATGTTCGAGTGCAGAACATCCAGACTGTTTGTGATTATCCAAAAGTTTTTCCTGAAGAGTTGTCGGGTTTACCTCCAGATAGAGAGGTGGAATTTAGTATTGAGACGTATGCGGGTATGACTCCGGTGTTCATTACCCTTTATCAAATGGCACCAAAGGAGTTGAAGGAGCTGAAGACACAGCTTTGGGAGTTGTTGGATCATGGGTTCATTCGACCGAGTGTTTCGCTATGGGGTGTTCATGTTCTTTTTGTAAAAAAGGATGGTAGAATGCGTACGTGCATTAATTATCGATAGTTGAATAAGTTGACAGTGAAGAATAAGTACCCTTTGTCGAGGATTGATAATTTTTTGATTAGTTTCGCATGGAAACAATATTTTCTAAGATTGATTTGAGATCAGGGTATTATCAGTTGAAGGTTAAGGATGAGGATGTGCACAAGACTGCATTTCGTACAAGGTATGAGCATTATGAGTCCTTGGTAATGTTGTTTGGTTTGATGAATGCCCCGGCTGCGCTCATGGATATGATGAATATAGTGTTCCATGAGTATCTTGATTAGTTCGTGGTGGTGTTCATAGATGACATTCTTGTGTACTCTCGTACTGAGGAAGAGCATGATCAGCATTTGCGAATTGTTTTGCGAGCCTTGAAGGATAATCAGTTGTATGCCAAATTGACTAAATGTGAATTTTGGCTGAAGAAAGTGATGTTTCTTGGTCATGTGGTTTCTACGGAGGGTATTCGTGTTGATTCACAAAAATCGAGGCTATTCTCAATTGGAAGCAACCTGAGTTTGTATCAGAGGTTCGTAGTTTCCTTGGGTTGGCTGGTTATTATCGACATTTTGTGGGTGGGTTTTCTAGTATTGCGGCACCGTTGACAAAGTTTTTGCAAAAAAATGTTCCTTATGTGTGGACGGAGAAATAACAACATAGTTTCGAGAAGTTGAAAGAAGTCTTAACTCGTGCTCTTGTATTGATTCAACCCGAGTCTGGGAAGGAGTTTGTGATTTATAGTGATGCGTCTTATGTTGGTTTGGGTTGTGTGCTGATGCAAGATGGTAATGTTGTGGCCTATGTGTCGAGGCAGCTGAAAGTTCATGAGTGCAATTATCCGCCTCAAGATTTGAAGTTTGCGGCTGTGGTGTTTGCCCTGAAGATTTGGAGACACTACCTTTATAGAGAGAAATGTGTTGTTTTTACGAATCATAAGAGTCTGAAGTATTTAATGTCTCAAAAGGATTTAAATCTTAGACATGGTAGATGGTTGGAGTTGCTTAAGGAATATGACTTGTCGATTGAGTACCATCCTGGAAAGGCTAATGTGGTTGCAGATGCGTTGAGTTGTAAGGTTGCGGTTGAGCTTAGGGCTCTTTTTGTGAGGTTGAGTGTGACACGGGAAGGTGGGTTGTTGGCTGAGTTGAAAGTTAAGCCGACGATGTCACAAATGATTAAAGCTAAGCAACCGTTTGATGATTCTCTTTTTTTGCACGTTAAGGACATATCAGATGGTAATCCAATAGATTTCTATTTTGCTGATGATAGGGTTTTGTGTTTTAAGGGTCGAATAGTGGTGCCAGATTATTCAGAGTTGAGGCATACTATTTTGACGGAGGCAGATTCTAGTCTTTTTGCTATGTATCCCGGTAGTACCAAAATGTATCATGGGTTGAAAGAAGTGTACTATTGGGTTGTTTGAAGAAGGATGTGGCTGAATTTGTTTCTAAGTGCACGGTGTGTCAGCGGGTTAAAGCTGAACATCAGTTCCCATCTGGGTTCTCGCAACCATTGAGAATTTCAGAGTGGAAGTGGGAGAGAATCACCATGGATTTTGTGTCAGGGTTGCCATTGACACCGACTAAAAAGGATTCCATTTGGGTGATTGTCGTTCAGTTTACGAAGTGTGCACATTTTCTGCTAGTGCATACGATGTATACCTTGGACAGGTTAACAAAATTGTATATCGTTGAGATTGTGGGTTTGCACAGGGTACCTAAGTCCATTTTTTTGGTTAGATATCTGAGGCTTACAGCGAGGTTTTGGGAATGTTTGCATCAGGCTTTGGGTACAATGTTGAGTTTCAGCACCGCGTTTCATCCTCAATCGGATGGTCAGTCTGAGCGTGTTATCCAGGTTTTGGAGGATATGTTGAGGTGTTGCATTATTGAAGTCCAAGGAACCTGGGAGAAGCATTTACCTTTGTTTGAGTTTGTGTATAACAATAGTTATCAAGTGAGTATACAGATGGCACCGTATGAGGCATTGTATGGTCGAAGGTGTCGTACGCCTTTGTGTTGGGCTGAGGTAGGGGAAACGCATGTTTCCTTACCAGATATGTTGAAAGACACAGATGAAAAGGTAAAGCTTGTGTGTGATCACTTGAAAGCAGCTACGAATTGGTGAAAATCTTACACGGATTTTAAGCGTAGGGAGATTGAATATGCGGTGGGTGATCGTGTGTTCTCAAAAGTGTCACCGTGGAAAAAGGTAATGCGGTTCGGACGTAAGGGTAAGCTTAGTCCGAGGTTTATTGGACCATATGAGGTTGTGGAACGTGTTAGTCCTATGGCTTATCGGTTGAGGTTGCCTCCCGAGCTGGAGAAAATACATGATGTGTTTCATGTATCTATGTTGCAGGGGTATCGGTCGATCCCTTGCATGTTATGCCAGTGGAGCATATTGAGTTAAGACTAGATTTATTTTTTGATGAGGAACCAGTTGAAATCCTTGATTCCAGCAGCAAAGTTCTTCGTGGCAAGACGATTGAGCTTGTTAAGGTTTTGTGACGACATTGTGGTTTCAAGGAAACCACTTGGGAAAGCAAGGCGGACATGTTGGAGCATTTTTCGCATTTGTTTCCTCTATGTAAATTTCGAGGATGAAATTTCTTAAGTGGGGGAGGGCTGTAATGCCCCTATTTTGGGTCTAGTTGTTTTGGGGTTCGTTTAAGGGTCTGATGGACTGATATTTGGGATTTGAGTCAGTTTTGAGATTTAATCGGATTAAATATTTTTGAAGGTGATAAAAATATAGAAAAATGTTCTAAAATCATTATTTAATATATTAATGATTGTGGCAAAATCAATTTTGTAAAACAATATTTGGAAATCATTCATTTTGGACTAGTGACCAAAATGTAAACTTTGAAAACTATTTTTAGTGACTGTTTTGTAAAGAGTCAAAATTTTGAATCTTTAATGAGCTAATTGCCCAAAAGTCTAATCTCAGACTTTATCCCTTAATTGGCTATTTTAAAAGTGTTTTGGAAAATATAAATAGGTTGGGAAATTAATTTGATAATTAAATCTTTAAAACAAAAATCACGTAACTTTTTCTCGAAGTCTTTTCTCTCAAAATCTCTCTAGCCAAACACCACTCTCTTCTTCTAAATCCTAATGTAAAATCATGTTTTCTTTAATCCTTTGATTTCAAATTATCTCTTGTTGTTGGTTTATCAAAACCTTATTGTTTTAACTTTGTTTTTCTCATGTAAATCATCCAATTAAGGGAGAAAGCATCCATTAGAGGTAATGTTCATCCTTCTCCTCTAATGAAAGGTTCTTTACTGAAATTCCCAACTTATTGACTCTTTACAATTGTTTTCTAATGTGTTTTGGTAGTTTAATTAAGGAAAATTGGTTTAATAGTGGTGTGATTGAGGAAATTGATATATCTTCGAATTACATCTGTTTTTCTGGGTTATTGATCAGTTTAGATCATGATTTTAGTGTTTAATAATGTTGAAGGCTTGGTTTTATCAATATAATCCTGAAACTAGTTGAATCCCTAATGCTATTGGTTGTTAGTTAAGGGTTTTTGTGATGTTAATGGAGTTTAATCATTGCTGGAAGTAAAAGGATGTTGAAGAATGGTCTTTAGATGTTAATTGATGAGGTTTGATGTATTGAATTGTTGTCTTGTGGCTGGGTTAAGATTGAAAGGTGTTTGAGGTTGATTTTGATAAGTTTCAGATGGTTTTTGAGTGGGCAACTTGTAAGTTGCGGGTAATTGCTTGGAGGCAGTGGTTTGGATGCATTTTGATGCATGTTTCCTCTGGTTTTGTGTGGCCAAAACAGGGGATAATCAAGGCGAAGTAGCTTGAGGTGGATTATTTCTTGCCGAGAGCTAGATTTGCGTTGACGAGCAAGGTGAGGTGTAATCGGTGAGTGAAAATTGATTTTAAATGCCTTTAAAGGGTTTGCAAATGATGTTGGGAGTTTAGGATAAGCTTGAAACACTTACCTAAGCTCGGAAGAAAGTTTCCCTGTTTTGCTCTTTAATATCGGATTGGATATGAGCATGTGTAATTCATGTTTTGGCTTTAAACATGGTTTGATTTACTTACTGTAAATGCATGGTTTTGAATACATATGTAATGGTTTTAAACTATATGAGATGCTAGTGAGCATTGGTTTTCATTCTGGTCGGGAATGTTGTATTGCTTTGGCAATGTGGATTGCATATATAGTGATTTGTATAATGCATTGTAAAATAATGAGTAAATGGTTTGTAAATGATATATAGGCAATGTGACATGATTAGAAAACATTCAGATATAGTTGGCATGCCATAAGATTTAACTGTACTATAATATATGTTTAAAATCGGTTGTGTCCATAGGTCCTTGAGGTATAGCAGATTGGCTACTTGGACTATTGGGTTCTCACTAGAGGTTATGCGGATTGGCTAACCTAAGTGAGGGTAAATCTTGCGGATTGCCAAGGTTTGAGATATCATGCGCATTGGCATGGTATGAGTATGGTGGAGGATTGTCCATCATGAGTTATCCATGTATCTGATGTATGAATGGAGGATTGTTCATCCAAGGATAGAGGAATGTCCATCCAAGGGTAGAGGATTGTCTACCCGAGGTCACTATAATTGCCAATATATGAAAGTTCATGTGATGATTTAATGCTTTGGGTTTTAAGCATGAGATGATTTAATGTTTTGGGATTTAAGCATATGATTTGCAAATGTTTTCACATAAAGTTGTTATGCATGTTTTGATTTGGAATCAATGAAAATGCTTTGGTCGTAAGCATGGTTTGAAAACAAGTGTTTAGTTTTCAAAGGGATCTAAATGCATCATTATTTTATGAGCATTCTCACTAAGCATATATGCTTACGCTATCTTTTTCCTAATGATGCAGAGCATTGAAGTTTGGGGCAGTAAAGGCAAGGTTTTAAGTGATCCAAGAACAATGACTACTTTTGAGTATGAACTCGGTTTAAGTTTCCATTTAATAAGGCAATGTGTTCCCCATGTTTTTGGGATATGTAATTCTATTTTACCCTATTTTTTGAGCATGTTAAATGCTTTTTTTTGGGAGTTAGGTTGATATTGATAAGTATGTTGATAATCTTTGCTTATAATTGATGCTAGATGGTTCCTTAGGTATGCATCTAGATAACCTTGATTGAATTCCATGTCTTGACGAATCTCACATGATGTTTTTTGATGTTATAGACGTGTGGAAATGGTCTATTCTAGTAAAGGTTCAATTGAGTGTTTTGGCATGTTTGGCAAAGTGGTCTAGGGAGCATGCCCATAGGTTGATCTTTTGGAAGCATGTGAATTGTTATGATTGCTAAATCTTGGTGCAAGTGATGGAATATGATTGGTTGGTTGGTTGTATGTATGAAAGTGAGCAGCTAGGATCCAAATGCATCTAGATTCGAGTGAGAAACCAGCTGAAATTGACATTTCGAGTCCAAGCATATCGGAATGCATCCCCTCGTACCGGTACGACTAGGCCTTTTCAGGCTTAGCATTTCAGTACATGAGGGAGTGTTTTGATACGGGTAAGCCATTTTAGGCTTAGCATTTTGATACGTGAGGGAGCGTTTCGATACGGGTAAGCCATTTTAGGCTTAGCGTTTCGATACACTAGAGAGTGTTCCGGTACGGTTTTGAGCTACTAGAATCTGAGTTTTGAAAATTGGCCAAGGCATACCGAAATACCTGTACGCGTATCGATATGGGCTGTAGTTAATTCGGTTATTGGGATGTTTGATAGTTTCTGATTCTTTCATTTTGGTCCCTAAATGTTTTGAGTGCAATTGCTTGAGTTTGGATGGTCAGTTTTAGTTGAGAATTAACATGCAAGCATGTAATCTGACTAATTAAGGATCGGTAACACTAATTTCAGTAATGGTCCTTTATTTTACCAGTTTTACGTTTTAGTCCCTAAAATGTATCATATGTAATCGGTTGCCTTTCTGTGGTACATTTCCTTGGTATCTTCATCCGCTGCAAGCATGATCACTAGGATTAATAATGTGCATCCAGACAAGATAAAAGAAAAAATGGACCGATTTTTATATTTTTTCTTCGGTTTACTTCGGTAAACCTAATGTAGCTCGCTCGGTTCGGTCGGGCGTCTAGGTCGGGTTGAAGGGTTTACATCGTCACGTCATAGTTATCAAAATCTGGTGCTTTGAACTTTGGCGGGAGAACCAAATCAGCTACAAGGCTCAGATCGCTAGCCTCATTCCCTTGCTCGCTTGCTCCTTGCATAGCTTTAAACTCTTCTTCCAATAAACTGAATCTTTCTTCATATTTCTTTTATACTTCAGCTCTGATTTTTTCCATCATGTTTTAATCAGGTACTTCATCCTCATGGCCTGCCTCTAAATCAATTGGATGTCATACAGATGCTTCCACTTGATGGCTGGTAGACATCTCCATGGTGTTGATGTACATTCTCCTTTCAGGAATTGGTCTCTCTGATTAAACCCTAACGTGAGATGCAATACCTTCTATTTTTTAAATGGTATCATCTGAAGCCTTTTTTCTTCCCTTCCCTTTTTTCGAGCATTACAGATATCTGAGACAAGATCACATCTTGTGATTGGGAGATTTGTTCACTAATACTATGCTCTACTCGATCGAAACAAGCCTCTGGGTCCTTTTGTCCTTACTCTAAATTAACTACTTTATCCTACATTATTCTGACTTGTAAATGGGTACCATACTGATGTGGAATGTTTGCAGTTTCGATGTTAAACTTTCTATCATGATATTTTCACAATTAATTCCATTATTCTTAAAGTATGCAAAATATAATCTAAGAAATGAAAAATGATTAAATATTAGGCTAAGATGAATGCAATGGAGGCGTTGATTCTTAAATTGTTTTTAGAAAGACTTTCATTAGATGAAGAGGTCTGCTTACAAAAAGCATAGATAACGAATTACAGATATCGTCTAGCTTCTATTCCTAAGACCTCAACTTCTTGAAGTATGGCGTGCACTCAAGATCCCAATGTCGTTTCTGTACTGATACATAATATACAGGGCTACCCTTTGTGCCTGTACCATAACATCTATCATTTCCCTATACTGTTCTCGGATCAGTTGGCCTGCTTGTTGAAGCACATACACTATCTGACGGTTGTCTTCCTGTAGAGCTCCCTCAAAAGAGACCAGTCTTTCCTTGCAGTCACGAAGGGCGTCTTCGAGTTCGGTTACCCTTGCTTTCAACAACTCATCTCTAGCCAATTTTAAAGCAGCAACATTGTCTTGGTTTTGATATTCTTGTAGTTGTTCTTCTAATTGGACTGGGCATCAAGTTCCTTATTTTGGTTTTTTAATCATTGATTTAGCTAGCTCTTGAGTGAGAACGTTTAATTCCTTCGCCTTTTTCTCAACTTGCTTCTGACTGAATTCGTACTTTTGAGCATAACTATCGGCTCTTTTCCTTGCTTTTATGAGCTTACTGGTCAATTCTTTGGCAGTGGTTCCTAAACCATTCCTTTGCAGGTTCTGCTTTAACTCCAACCATTCTTTCCTCATGTCTTTATGATCTTCTTCAAGTATTTTCTTCTATTTCAAGATATCTTTCTCTCGAAGTTTGTACTTGTCTGCATCCATCAAGGCCAAATAATTTGACGCTTCAAGACTAGAGATACATTTTTTCGAGGCACGAACCTCTTTCTCATGAGCTATTTTAGCTTTTTCCAAGTCTGAAGGAGCGCTCCTCATGTGCTCCTCCAAAGGTCGAACATCAGACCTCTAAAAAACCCTATTTTCTTTTTTTAAACAAATCAGATCTCACCTCATTTTTTAGAAATCAAATCCTTTTTTTTAAATCTCTTCATTGCTTTTGAAACAAAACAAAAAAACCTAGCCCCTTTACCAAGAAGATCGGCGTTCACTGGTTCACCAAATACGATCAGAGATCGAAGGCTTTTCACCGGTAAAGGGAGAGACCTAACTCCTCGGTAAACTTCAAAACCTCTTTTTAAGCTTTTTATTTGTTTTGTATTTATGTTTATGGATGCATTCAAGAAAAAAATAAGGACGAGAGGATTACCACTAAATCTTTCTGATTTTTTTTTTGGTTTATTGATGATTTGAAAAACTTATACTTGTTACAGATAGGAAATGGATTACATCTATATATCCCTGATTTCTTGTTTACAAGAATAAGTAAACTTTTAATGAAAAATTGTGGATTGTTCTGACATTTTCATTTTGTTTATTGTTTATGACATTGTTGCCCATGTCCGGTGGTTAGAGAACTGGTGGAAGGATGATCCTTGGCCCGTGATGAATGGGAGGCCGTCGATCTGGACACGTAGCGGCCATCGGTGAAGGGAGGTGAAGAGCTTCTCATGGCCAGATCTGATATGGGCCATTGGATCAGATCTAATCCAACGGCTAAGATCCCTTGAAGAAGAACGGTCCAAATGGCTTTGGGAAGGTGACGTGGCATCCCACAATGAAGCCACATGGCGCATGGAATACGAATGGTCAGCTTGTGCACCACAATCGTGCGTGGAAGATGAACAGTCAGTGCGTGCATCACACTTGCGTCCAGTTGGAGGGTTTCTTGGATGATCTAGAGCCGTTGGATCAGATCTGATCCAACAATCCAGATTGGGCTGCGTAGGGGAAAATGATAATTAGGGGTTTTATTAGATATGGGTTAGGGTTTTGTTATGGTTTTGGGCTAAATGGGCCTATATTAATGTAATGGGTTTAAGTAATGTAATAGACTAGACATTTTAAATTAAATGGGCTTTACATTAATGATATGTTTTTATTATTACACTAACCCATTAGCAAAATAATAATATTAATGAAATGATAATAATACCATAATAATATAATGATATTAACACATACACTCATACACATGCAATACATACAATAGGTATACATATATATTAAACACATATTATACACATATACCTTCATATATATTAATACACTGAATAACGATAATACATAACATATCATACACATATATTCACACAGAATACATATACATGCATTAACATATTTAATAATACTTATACAAATAATACTAATAAGTAATAGTATTATAATATACTAATTTATCTGGACAAAAATGAATGATTACACATGCATCGCCTGATGTCTTTGTGGTCTCGGGTGGGTGGCATGGTATGGTATTTAATGTTTGTATGATCCCAAATACCGTGTGAGGTATTTGATGTCTGTTTGGTCCCGAATACTGTGTGCGGTACTCGATGTCTAAGTGGACCCTAGTACATGTGAGGCTAGCCTTATGTCTTAGTGGTTCCAGGCTAAATAAGTTTAACTACCACTGTGATGGTAATTGATGATTGAATTACTTATTCATACCATATACTCATTGTTTATGTTGCATGCTTACTTTTATGAACGCCATGAAGAATAGTATAGTAGACATGTACCACTGAGCTTTTTAAGCTCAGCATGCGGATTTGTTATTTCCGTGTGTAGGTTGACAGGTCATTCGCTTAGAGAAGCACATTGATGAGGATTTCCCAGCATCGATTCAACTCAAGAACAGTAACTTGATTTTATTAGTTGGGCTATGTATCCATAGAACCTTATTGTATACATGTGATAAGGTGGTAAGTGTATGCAAGATGTTGTCGCTTGTTTGCGCCGACCATCGCGCCAATGGGTCTGCTTTGTAGTTCCATGTAGAAGGCATAGCTTTTCGAACCTACTCTACCCCTTGGCTTTAGGTGGTGCTGAACCTTCACCGTGTGGCAAGGCTTCACCAGCATATCTACTGAGATATCTCCATCTGGTCTGCACCATAACGTCACCCCCAAATATTGATGGTGAAATATCATTAACCCATATTGTTTGCTTTATTTCCTTTGGTATTCAGAATGACTCAAAGTTGGGAAAGATTTCATGAGTGATTCTCTTCGTTAGAAAGTGTTCCACGCCTACGGCACCAATTGTTTATGTCCATTTTGGTCGACACCAGACAAAGAGGTAGAGATGGTGGTCGATGATGAGTGGTTAACTCATCGTAAAGTGAGCTGGGAGCCATAAAGAACCATGGTCAGTCATTGGATTGGGCGATTCACTTTAGGCAGATTTGATACCAAAAGCCACGGGCAGTATCAAACCGGTGGCCGAGAGGCGATTAATGACAGTTGGTAATGGTTCATGTTGCGTGTGATAAGTGCTACGTAATTGTGCAAGTATACACGTCACAAGTAATAAAGTGATATGAGTATCGAGTATCGTCTCCACAGGGATTGGTTTGGGCCACTTTGCTTAAGTTACTGCACTGTGAAAAGTAAAAACACAATTGATAATAGGATTTCTAATTAACGATTAAACTAAGAGCAATAAACTAAAAGAATAGATTAAAGAAAAAGAGAGAGATAGGCCAGGTTATCGTGAGTTGAGGTGTGATAGACGATTGGATCGTCTTGGTAAAAGAGTGTACGGGAAACTCAGTTGTCGTGGCAACTTGCACAGCGGGGTTGCCTTGGCAACTAATCGATGGTTGCCTGGGCAACTAGCTGGGCAACTACTTGGGCGTCTGGGCAGCAACTTCAAGGTTCGGCAAAGCGTTCTTCAATGGTTTCTTCTTATCCCTAAGTCGAAACTCTAGTTACTTGTGCATGCCTTGATAATACATCCCTGCGTTAATCAAGGGTGAACAACAACCAATCTTGCGCTCCTCTTAGCCGTTGAAATCCTTAACTTATTCCTAAGCCGGATTAATCTTCACCATCAATAGATTGAATAAAGACCATACTCATTCGTTTCTTGAATCTAACTCTCCTGATATTAGATAAATAGATGAAGTTACGAGATCCTTTCCCAATTCACTCGCAAACAATAATAAGAACCAAGAATGAGTAAACCTTGAATAGAAAAGTGCAAACTCTTATTACCTAAACAAATCCAATTGTTTCTCACAACAACAAAACACAATAACCCCAACCGATCAAGTTAGTTCATGGTTGGGTTCAAAAGATATACAAAGAATAATCCCCAAACCATGAATCTAATGGAAGCAAAGAAGAAGAAGAAGTCAAAATTTCCCCTAATGCTCTCTTGTCAAAATTTCTCTATTTTTCTCTCTCTTGGTCTTGTCGAAATTCCCTTGATATTTATAGGGCTAGGCCAAAGTCCTTCTTTGAGGAGGAGTTTGAGTTGGAATTAAATTATCTTTAAAGAATATAATTCTTTATTATAATTTTATTCCTATTAGAACTTCCCCTATCTTCTTGGAATTTAATTCTTCTTTAATCTCTGCATGGCAATCAAATTCCTTTGGGCTTGGGCCTTGCTCCATGTCATCTTGGGCTTGTAAAATCATGAATTTCGACATCCCTATTGCATTTAATTTTTGTCGACAAATGCCATGGCAACTGGCTCGGCGTCTCCTTCATGCATTGCCCTGGCATCTAGCTCGGCATATCCTTCATGCATTGCCCTGGCAACTAGCTCGGCATTGCTTTGGCAAGTGATCCTGCACATACACACACAAAGCACACCAAAGCAGCATCTTTTCCACAAAAACTACCAATTTATGTAATCAAGCTCAACGATGGAAGGAAACATGGACTAATGCATGAATGGCTAACTATGCAACTAATATGAGCCTAAGTCTAACAATAATATGAGTAAAAAGGGTAAGAAAAATAGTACTTTTGAACACTTATCACACCCCCAAACTCGAACTATTGCTTGTCCTCAAGCAATGCAAACTCATAATTACCTGCCAAGACTTCAATTTTCACAAACTCAGCTTTGAACTTGATTTCAATTCTCTGAACCGGGGCACAAAGTATGATTGGATTTTTATTTTTCAGAAAACTGAGGAATTACTCGGAATCAAACTATAATGCTTGTGAGTGTGTGCGGAGTTGTGTGCAAGTTGATTTTTCGGATTCTATGCAAACAATAGGTTTTCAAATTACTTCATTGGGTTCTTTTTAACATGTTTTAACTAGAGCCAATTTTGGGCACCTCTAGTGTTTTATTTTTAGTTTTCTTAAGTTAATTTAATCGACTAGAGCCGGTTTTGGGCACCTCTAGTTAAAAAAAATTTAACGCCTCCTAGAGCCAGTTTCGGGCACCTCTAGTGATCAATTTTTTTAGCATATGCTAGAGCCAATTTCGGGCACCTCTAGCATTCATCCAATTTTTATTCTAATCCCCCAATTAGTTAATTATCAACCTAAGTTTACTAGAACTCCTTAAATCAATCAAACCACAACAGTGTTTCATCAAATTTAGCATCATAGTAAAATTCTAAGTTTTTTCCATGGTTATCCTAGAATAAAAATTCTATTAATTAAGTGCATTGGCAAATTCATCATCGAATATTCATCAAATCTAAGCAATTCTTGTTTCAATTAAAGGCATGGCAAGCAATTTATGTATCCTAAATGTAATACTTTAAATGAATGTAATTAAACATGGTAACTACTAATAACAATCCCCCCCAAACTCGAGTGAGGCATTGTCCTCAATGCATGCATAAAAATAACAAAAAATAAAAATGCATACGATGACTTACTCCGAGAGTTCGTCATCGTAGATGATTAGTTTCCTTCTAGTTGGCGTCTTGATTTTCTTGCTTGAATGCGATGGTTGTTTTCTTGTTGCCGGTGGTGGAATCGATCCTCGTACGGGGTTGTCCTCATCGTCCTCTTCATCAATATCAATGGCTTTTTGCTTGGAATATTCAATTGGTTCGGTCTTTATTGGTTCAATGGAGGACTCGTCTGAATCTAAAAAATCAGAAAATGATTCTGTAGGAGTTGATTCGGGCATAGGTGCTTTACCTTTGGCTTTTGCAGTGGTTGTCGGGATGTCTTTAGCTTTGGTTGCCGTGGCATCAGCTTCATTGGTTGCCGTGGCAAGGATATCGGCGGGTAAGATTGGGAACGGCACGCGATTCTCCGGGTACTTTTCTAGGATGACTTGGGTGATGGCATTGTTGTGCTCCTTCATGTACCGCATGAACATTAGTTGCCGATCTTCAATTTGCCTTAGGCGGCTTGTCAATGGGTTCAAAAGTGCTTCAAAGTGTCCCGGGATTAATGGCCGAGTTGCCCTGGCGTTAGGTGCTTGGGCATTAGGGATTGCCGAGGCGGCAGGAGTTGCCGTGGTAATTGGAGGCCTTGAAGAATCTTCCGGTGCCTCTCCCATTAGCTTCCAGATTAATGCTTGATTCCAACCAGACTTGGGTAGGGCTTTTTCATCGGTGGACTCACTCGGGACATGCATCTCCTTGCAAAGATTAGAAATTAAGCAAGGGAAGAAAAGATAACCCTTATCTTTTGAGCTGCATACAAAAATCTCATCACAAATAATTTTTCCAATGTTAATGATGTGATTATGCAAAATAGAATGTATGAGCAAAAGAAGTGGTATATCAACGGTAGTATTGTGTGTGGAGGGCATTAAAGAAGTTTTAACAAACTTATTCCATAGTTTTGCCTCGGGTTTAAGCCGAAGGCGATTTACCGTGCCCTTGTATTTACCGTCGTTCCCAATGAGTTCCCGGTTGAGTGAGTTCTTGAAGCACCTTGTCGAGTTGCTTGGGATTGATTTGGTCAACGAAGGCTTGATGCTCGTCCTTCTCAATGTAAAGTCCGTAAAAGGTGTTGATGCTTTCGGGACTTATAAGTATGGCCTTGTCACGAACAAAAACATAAGGATTATCCGGATTAGGTGAGTGAGCATAGAATTCTCTTACCCATGAGATATTACCCGGTTCCGGTTGATGGCAAAAGATTTGCCACTTTTGATGTGCAATCCTCTTGAAGATGAATGGTTCAAGGCCGAAATCTTGATGAAAGTTGGAGTATTCAAAGCCTTGTTCTTCATGAATCTTCCGGCTTTCAAACTTGGATTGAAATCTTTCTTGAACCGCCGGTGTAGCAAACTTCTTGTATCTTGGTTCTTTGGAGGAACTTGGATGAACTAAAAGTTTAATCTTGGATGCCATGTATGATATTGGTTGTGAGTAAAAACAAAGAAAAGAAAAGAAAATAAACTAAAAAGTTGCAAGATAGAAAGTAGAAATAGGTTAAGGGTGATGGGTGATGGGTTTTATAGAAAAGATAGGTGGTTGGGATTGGGGGAAATCGAAAAAGGTTTTAGGGTTTGGTAGGGATTTTCGACAAAGGGATTTTGGTTAGGATGAATTGGAGGCTTTATATAAGCCTTAGATTCAGCCCATTAGTTTCCTTGTTGAAGATGTTTTCCTACTTGGTTTAGAATTCCTTCTTTCTCTTGAACTTCCTTTCCTACAATTCAAAAACAAATCAAATAAGGATTAAAATTAAAGATAAACTAATAAAGAAAATAAATAAAGATGTGTAATAGGATTCTTAGACTTGAATAAAAAAAATCTATCCTAAAACTACTAATAATCGGCAAAATAATAAAAAAAATAAAAAAAAAATCAGAAAAAAATAAAATAATGAAATAGTCGAAAAAAAATAAAAATAAAAATAAAAATAGAAAAATAAAAATATAAAAAGGGAGAGCATGCTCATGCATCTCCTAAATTGACCACTTCCTTGTTACGTTCCACATGGGCACCATTGTAGTGCTTCAATCTTTGTCCATTAACTTTGAATTCATGGTTGTCAGAGATGGACTTGATTATCACGGCGCCATGGGAGAATGGTTTGACGACTTCAAATGGTCCTGACCATCTTGATTTCAGCTTTCCCGGGAAAAGTTTTAGCCGAGAATTGAATAGGAGAACTAGTTGCCCTGGCGTGAATTGCCGTGGCAATAGTTTCTTTTCGTGCCATCGCCTTGTTTTCTCCTTGTAGATTCGTGCATTGTTATAGGCGAGTGCACGGAATTCTTCTATCTCATTAAGATCCATCAAGCGCTTTTGTCTGGCACTTTCCCAATCCATATTCACGGTCTTGATTGCCCAGTACGCCTTGTGCTCGATTTCCACTGGTAGATGGCATGTTTTGCCATAGACAAGTCGGAAGGGGGACATACCTAAGGGTGTTTTGAATGCAGTGCGATATGCCCAAAGTGCGTCATCTAGTCTTAATGACCAATCCTTCCTTGAGGGATTTACTACTTTCTCGAGTATTCCCTTCAACTCCCGGTTGGAAATTTCTGCTTGCCCGTTGGTTTGTGGGTGATATGCCGTGGCGATCTTGTGTGATATGCCGAAGCGTTGCAACATCTTGGCAATTAGTCTGTTGTCAAAATGCTTGCCCCCCGTCGCTGATAATTGCTCTCGGCATCCCAAACCGTGTAAATGTGTTTTTCTGTAGGAATCGTTGCACGGTCTTGGAATCGTCGTTGGGAACTGCAGCTGCCTCTACCCATTTAGACACATAGTCTACGGCGAGTAAGATGTAGAGGTTGCCGAATGAAGATGGGAAAGGTCCCATAAAATCGATCCCCCATACATCGAACAGTTCCACCTCGATGATGTTCTGGAGTGGCATCTCATGTCGCCTAGAGATATTGCCCGTCCTCTGGCAACGATCACATTGCTTGTAAAAGTCCTGGGCATCTTTGTACAATGTTGGCCAATACAAACCGGATTGCAAGACTTTGGCCGCGGTACGAGTTCCTCCAAAATGTCCTCCATAGGGTGAAGAATGGCATTGTCGGAGTACATTCTGTTGCTCTTCTTCAGGGACACATCGGCGTATAACATGATCTGCACATTGTTTAAACAAAAAAGGCTCGTCCCAAAAGTAATGCTTAGCATCATGGCGGAACCACTTATTCCCTTGGTGAGTAATGCCATACGGAAAAATACCATAAACAAGGAAGTTAACTAAATCTGCGTACCAGGGTATTGCCGAGGCATGTGCTGCCGTAGTGTTTGCTCCCAGAATTGCCGCGGCGTGTGCGTCAAAGACTGCTACGGCGTCGAGAGTTGCCGAGGCGTCTAGGGTTAATGAGCCGTCAAGGGTTGCCGATGTAATTAAAATTTGTTCATCCGGGAATGCATCGCATATCTCTAGATCCGCGTCCTCCTCCCTATTGCGTTCCAAACGTGATAAGTGATCGGCCACTTGATTTTCTGTTCCTTTCCTGTCCTTAATTTCAATATCAAATTATTGTAAAAGTAATATCCAACGAATCAAACGAGGTTTAGCATCCTTTTTAGCAAATAAGTATTTGATTGCCGAATGGTCCGTATGAACAATTACCTTTGTACCAATTAAATAGGAAAGGAACTTGTCAAATGCGAAAACTACAGCTAGTAACTCTTTCTCCGTTGTTGTGTAATTCACTTGAGCACCATTAAGAGTTTTACTAGCGTAGTATATCACATGGAATGTCTTACCTGTGCGTTGGCCTAGGACTGCTCCTACCGCGAAATCACTTGCATCACACATGAGCTCAAAAGGTAGCGTCCAATCTGGTGGAACGACAATGGGTGCCAAGGCAAGCTTTTTCTTTAGGGTTTTGAACGCTTGAGTGCAAGAATCATCAAAATCGAAGACTTTATCCTGTTCAAGCAGATTACACAAAGGTTTAGTGATTTTAGAAAAATTATGAATGAACCTCCTGTAAAAACCTGCATGTCCGAGAAAACTTCGAATTCCTTTAACCGAATTTGGTGGGGGTAATCTCTCGATCACGTCCACCTTGGCTTTGTCTACTTCAATTCCCTTGGATGAAATCTTGTGGCCGAGCACTATTCCTTCATCTACCATAAAGTGGCATTTCTCCCAATTGAGGACTAAGTCCGTTTCTTCACATCTTGCTAACACCCTCTCTAAATTGCCGAGACAGCCGTCGAAGTCATTACCAAAAACTGAAAAATCATCCATGAAGATCTCAAGGAAGTCTTCGACCATGTCTGAAAAGAGTGCCATCATGCATCTTTGGAAGGTTGCCGGGGCGTTACACAATCTGAACGGCATCCTTCGGAAGGCATAAGTACCGTATGGGCATGTGAAGGTTGTCTTTTCTTGATCTTCTGGTGCTATGGCAATCTGATTGTAACCTGAATAACCATCAAGAAAACAATAAAAGGGTTTACCTGCAAGACGGTCAAGCATTTGATCAATAAAGGGTAATGGGAAGTGGTCTTTCCTAGTGGCTTTGTTTAGCTTTCTATAGTCCATACAAACCCTCCAACCGTCCCACAGTCCTGGTTGGGATAAGTTCATTATTTTCATTGCTTACCACTGTATACCTCCCTTTTTTCGCACACATTGTACCGGACTTACCCATGTACTATCGGAGATAGGGTATATAATGCCGCGTCAAGCCACTTGATGATTTCTTTCATTACAACCCCTTTCATTGCATGATTCAGTCTCCTCCGGGCCTCAATTGAAGGTTTGTGATCATCTTCCAACAAGATCTTGTGCATGCACACCGCCGGGGCTAATTCCCTTTAAGTCGGCAAATTGTCCACCCTATTGCCTTTTTATGTAGCTTCAACATGTTGATCAGCTTCTTTTCTCTCTCAGTCAGGCTGTAACTTAGAGGAAATAATTACAGTAATGTATTATCGGTCCCTAAGTATACATATTTCATTGCTCGCAATTGTTTCAACTCAAGAATTGGTGGATTTTTGATAGAGGGTTTTTCGAGTTTACCTTCCTTACCCGAGTAGTCCAAAGTTCAAAAGTATGTACCGGGTCGATTGACTAGCCAATTTGCCTCTTCTTGTTGTTCCTCATCGACCGGTTCTTCATACTCCTCATGTTCCTCGTGTTCGTAAATGTAGTTGCCGAGGCAACTAAATTCCTCATCGGTTAAACTCGCCGTGGCATGAAGTAGTTGGCATTCTTCCGATGATCGCATGCCTTAGTGTTTGGAACACATTTAGTTTTACCTGCTGGTCATTCACCCTCATTGTGAGTTCTCCCTTTTCAACGCCGATCAAGGTTCTCCCTGCCGCTAGGAATGGTCTCCCGAGAATGATAGGTGCATGCTCATCCGCTTCACAATCCAAAACAATAAAGTCAGCGGAAAAATAAATTTATCAACTTTTACCAAGATGTCCTCGATTTTTCCCTCTGGATGCACATAGGATCTGCTTTTTAGCCGCAGCATGACTGTTGTAGGTCTTGCCTTCCCGATTCCTAGTTTTTGGAAAACCGATTTAGGCATCAAGTTTATGCTTGCCCCTAGGTCGTATAGTGCTTTCCCGATATAGTGATTTCCAATAGAACAGGGTATTGTGAAACTTTCGGGATCCTTCAACTTAGGTGGCATACGATTGTGCAACATTGCCATACATCCCTCTGTCGCGGCAACTGTTTCAAACTCTCCTAGCCTTGTTCTTTTGGACACAATGTCTTTAAGGAACTTAGCATAGTTGGGCATTTGTTCAATTGCTTCCACCAATGGCAAGTTGGTGTGGACTTGCTTTAGGATATCTAGAAACTTCTTGAATTGGTATTCTTGCTTTTGTCGCTTCAACCTTTGTGGGAATGGTGGTGGAAGTCGGATATCTTCGATCATTTCATTGGTTTGAAACCTGATTGACGGCATTGCCGGGACATCTGGAGTTGCCGATGCGTTATCATCTGGGGTTGCTGAGGCATGCTTATCACAAGAAGCATAGGCGTCATCGGTTGCCGAGGCATGTTTATTGCCGGTTGCCGCAGCAATTCCTGGTTCAGCATCTGAGGCTTTACTGCTAGGTTCGTCTTGATCTTTTTGTGGAGTTTTGTTTGACGAGCGGGTTTGAACCTCTCTAAGTTGTTGGCCACTTCTGGTGGTGATTGCCTTACATTGCTCATGGCTAGTTCCTCTTGCGACTTCAGTATCGCTAGGTAAACCTCCTTGTGGTCTAGTGTTCAGATTTTGAGTAAACTGTCCGACTTGATTTTCCAATGATTTGATTGCCGCCTCTTGGTTTTGCAATCTCATCTCGGTCCTGTTAATAAAAGCATCAGTTCTTTTTATGAAATTACTATTCTCAGCCATATAAGATTCAGTTTTCATCATAAAAGCATTTAAAGAATTTTCCAAAGAACTAGATGTCGTCGGTTGTTGCTGCGGCATCTGTTGCCGTGGCATATTCTGCTGGAATCTCGATGCTTGTGCATTCTGATTTTTCTGGTTTAGAGCATTGTTGGGATTACTCTATGAAAAATTTGGGTGCTTCTTCCAAGCTGGATTGTATGTATTTAACATCATGTTGTTGCTCCGATTGTAATTCCCCACATAGAAGCTAGATTCCGGATTCTGTATACATTCAGAAGAATTATGGTTATCACCACATAACTCACAAAAAGAATCCATTACCTTGACTTCATGTGTGTTGTTTGGTTTTTGCATGTTCTGGACCATCTTGGTTAAAGCGGCCAATTGTGCCGAAATTGAATCTGATGATCCTAGTTCATGTATTGTGGCTTCGCGTCTAACTCCTCCTCTTCTAGTAGATGGGAATTGATAGTCATTCTTGGCCAGCTTGTTTAAGATTTGTATTGCTTCTTCCGGCGACTTATCTAGGAGTATGCCGTTTGCCGAGGCATCTAACATCATCCTTGTTGGTGTATTCACGGCGTTGTAAAACATTGCTACTTGAGTCCACACCGGGAATCCATGTAGAGGGCATTTGTGTAGAAGTTCTCTATATCGCTCCCAAACCTCGTACATGGATTCATCATCTGCCTGCCAAAAAGAAGTAATGTCGTTACGAAGCTTATCAGTCAAATTTGTAGGATTAAATCTAGCAAGGAAATCATGACAAAGATCAGTCCAAGATGCTATGGATCCGGCAGGAATGCTATTCAGCCATGCTTTCGCCCTATCCCTCAGTGAATAGGGGAATAATCTTAATCGTAGGACATCAGGGGTGACTCCGTGTATCTTGAACGAGTTGCAAATCTCGAGGAAAGATTTCAGATGTTGTCGTGCGTCTTCAGTTGCTAAGCCGCCAAATTGACCTATTGTGTTGATCATATTAAACATTACCGGTTTCAACTCAAAGTGGTCAGCTTCAATTTCAGGTGCGACAACTCTTGGGTTAAGTCCATCAAGATCTTCTTCAAGATAGTCTCGAATAGTTCTGTTTCGTGCAAGAATCACTCCTCCTCCTGCTCAAACATCTTGATTCATATTGCCGTCTTGATCTGCCATTGCTTCTCTTATCCTTCGTCTAAGTCTTTGTAAGGTTCGTTCGATTTCTGGATCAAAGGGATATTCTGGTGAAGTCGGTCTCGCCCTGGTCATATACCAATGCAAAACCAAAGTTTGTTAGCCCTTTGAATTTTAAACAAGAAAAATAAAAAGAAAGTGCAAGAAAGTAAAAACAAAGTCGCTATTGCCAATCCCCGGCAACGGCGCCAAAAACTTGTTGCGTGTGATAAGTGCTACGCAATTGTGCAAGTATACACGTCGCAAGTAATAAAGTGATATGAGTATCGAGTATCGTCTCCATAGGGATTGGTTTGGGCCACTTTGCTTAAGTTACTGCACTGTGAAAAGTAAAAACACAATTGATAATAGGAGTTCTAATTAACGAGTAAACTAAGAGCAATAAACTAAAAGAATAGATTAAAGAAAAAGAGAGAGATAGGCCAGGTTATCGTGAGTTGAGGTGTGATAGACGATTGGATCGTCTTGGTAAAAGAGTGCACGGGAAACTCAGTTGCCATGGCAACTTGCACAGCGGGGTTGCCTTGGCAACTAATCGATGGTTGCCTAGGCAACTAGCTGGGCAACTACTTAGGCGTCTGGGCAGCAACTTCAAGGTTCGGCGAAGCGTTCTTCAATGGTTTCTTCTTATCCCTATGTCAAAACTCTAGTTACTTGTGCATTCCTTGATAATACATCCCTGCGTGAATCAAGGGTGAACAACAACCAATCTTGCGCTCCTCTTAGCCGTTGAAATCCTTAACTTATTCCTAAGCCGGATTAATCTTCACCATCAATAGATTGAATAAAGACCATACTCATTCGTTTCTTGAATCTAACTCTCCCGATATTAGATAAATAGATGAAGTTACGAGATCCTTTCCCAATTCACTCGCAAACAATAATAAGAACCAAGAATGAGTAAACCTTGAATAGAAAAGTGCAAACTCTTATTACCTAAACAAATCCAATTGTTTCTCACAACAACAAAACACAATAACCCCAACCGATCAAGTTAGTTCATGGTTAGGTTCAAAAGATATACAAAGAATAATCCCCAAACCATGAATCTAATGGAAGCAAAGAAGAAGAAGAAGTCAAAATTTCCCCTAATGCTCTCTTGTCGAAATTTCTCTATTTTTCTCTCTCTTGGTCTTGTCGAAATTCCCTTGATATTTATAGCGCTAGGCCAAAGTCCTTCTTTGAGGAGGAGTTTGAGTTGGAATTAAATTATCTTTAAAGAATATAATTCTTTATTATAATTTTATTCCTATTAGAACTTCTCCTATCTTCTTGGAATTTAATTCTTCTTTAATCTCTGCATGGCAATCAAATTCCTTTGGGCTTGGGCCTTGCTCCATGTCATCTTGGGCTTGTAAAATCATGAATTTCGACATCCCTATTGCATTTAGTTTTTGTCGACAAATGCCATGGCAACTGGCTCGGCGTCTCCTTCATGCATTGCCCTGGCATCTAGCTCGGCATATCCTTCATGCATTGCCCTGGCAACTAGCTCGGCATTGCTTTGGCAAGTGATCCTACACATACGCACACAAAGCACACCAAAGCAGCATCTTTTCCACAAAAACTACCAATTTATGTAATCAAGCTCAACGATGGAAGGAAACATGGATTAATGCATGAATGGCTAACTATGCAACTAATATGAGCCTAAGTCTAACAATAATATGAGTAAAAAGGGTAAGAAAAATAGTACTTTTGAACACTTATCAGCTCACCTATTCTGATGTGGGTGAAGAGCCAAGGTGGTAAGAGTGAGTAAGAGAGAGAGAAGCGAGAAAGATGAGTGTGGGCGTGATATCCCTTGTGGAGAATAAGGGGAACGTCCATTTTGCCTTTGATCTTGGTTATGTAGATGGAGGGACATTCGACGAGACTGTGCCAGGCCTAGTGATGGTTGTTGGTAGACTGATAGGTGGTAGCTCGGCTTGTAGTGCTACAAGCTCAGTTGGACTTGATAGTTGTCTCATCGTAGCACGTTCAACAAGAGTGTGGGAGGTATCTGGGGTAGACAGGTCTGGAGGCATAAGGGAGTTCGGGCTTTATGGTCATTTGGAGCTTGCCAAGGACGATGATATTGTCTTTAAAGGCCAGGCCTTTGGAGGATCTATCATGATGCTAGCTGACCCTAGGGGCCTGTGGGCTCCAGGGACTTCACAAGTCTTAGAGGTGAGCCTTTGACTAGAAACGTCGGAGTGCAGTATGGAGGCGATCTCTCTAGGGATAGGGTTTCCCAAAGACGTTTGGTGGAGGTACAAAGCACTTAATTAATTTCTTTAATCTTAAGTTTCTTATCTTAATTGGTAATTGGTTGGGGACATGTGAATTGAAAAATCAAATGTTTGAACTAAATTGTATGCTAACCCCCCCCCCCAAAAAAAACCCTAAATCAACCTACAAAAAAACTACTGCACTAGAAGTCACAAGTTTATTTTATTTTCACCCTTATTTTTTTAGGATAATAACATTTTTTTACTAAGATCACTTACCTAATTTTTCACTTTTATTTTTGTTTATATTTTGATATACAATCCATGTAAATACTTTTTACGCAACTTTTCTTTAAAATCTAAAACCTAAAACCCTAACCCTAGCACCCCAAATTCTAAACCATATGCTCTAGAATTTAAACCCTTAAAATTTAACTGTAAATCTTAAATTCTAAACCCTACAACTTAAACTCATAAACTTCAAACCCTAAATTGAATTACTAACCCCTAAATTTCTCAAGCATATGTAAACTTTAGTTTACACGGACTGTGTATCAAAGTTTCTCTTTATTTTTAGGTTTAAATATACTATTTTTATACTATTTTAAAATTTAAGATTAGGGATGGTTTTGGGTCGAGTTTTTGGCTGACCCGCACCCGACCTGAATTTTAGAGTAAAAAGCTAAACTAGACCCGACCGACATAAATAAAGAAATATTTTTTTCTTTGATAAAATAGAAAGTTAATTGAAAAAAATACAAATAGAGGTGGGGCATTATAATAATTATTCTATTTTATTAGACAAAATAAGGAGATGATTAAAAATATATATAAAGAGATAAGAATTATAGCAATTCTACCCAAATATTTAGAATAAAATTAAATTATTATTTCGGGTCAGGCCAAATGTTTTTCACTATAAATCTAAATTTAAACTAGACCCGACGACATCCTCAAAACATCTGACCCGAACCTGACCTAAATCTAAATTTTTCTTAAAAACTGACTTTAAAGGATGGGGTCGGTCTGAACTCATCAAGTCTAGGTAAAATGACCATCCTATTTAAGATGTTTTTTCATATTTTATTTTTATGAAATGGAGTTTATATATTATTTTTATTTAAAAATCTTTATCCTTGTCCTAATTTATGTTCAACTTCACTATTAATTACAAACTTAAGAGCTCAAAATCTAAAATAACTTTTAGTCTATACGTTTATAGTTTCTATAAATTTGACCCTTAATATTTAAAAATAATTAAAATTATTATTATTTGAATAATGCAATTTTCTGGTTATCTATATTTACAGTTTTTTATCGGTTAGATTGATAATTTTATAAATATAACGACCTAAATTTCGGGTTAGCAAATCAGGTCTCGAACCCCGGTTTTGGGTCTTTACTTTGGGAGTCTAAATTAAGAATAATTAAATTTGGGCCTTATCATAAAAAAAGAAAAAGAATATGTGTGTTATTAAATTATTTTATCCAAAAGTTAGGATAAAGGTTTTTGAATTTTAAAAAAGGGGTTGGTGGGTTGTTGGAAAAGGAAGAAAGACATTATTGGAAAGAGAGAAAGAAATGATGAAAGAGAGAAAAAGTAGAAGATGAGCTTTGGACCTCGATTTGCCTTCATTAGAGTCTTTGTGGGTTACACCACCGCCGCCATTATCTCTAGACCGTTAAGACAAGTCGATCGGCGGTTGCCTTGTCACTTTCGTCGCCGCCACTCACCGGGGTAGAGCTTGTAAAGTTTCGAAGGTTGCAAACCGCCATAATCCATTGATTTTTGCTGCAAACCATCATCGCCATCATGCTTGGAAGATGCCAAAATACTAGACTGGAGCTTGCTGGCGGCTTGCCACCACTTGAGGCCGCCGCACGTGCCCCCATCTGCGCGTGGGTGTGCGCAGCTGCAAAGGGCGAGTGCACATCGCGTCGCACTGTATTACTCTTGCTTGGTGCACATGCACCCTGCTGCACCATATTATTGCCCATAAGTACACCGAAGCTTCCATGCACTTGCACCACACCAGATCACCAGAACCTCTGACCATCATTTGATCGTTGTTGACTTTTTTTTAAGAACCCTACCTAGGAGTTCTTCGACATTCTGAGTCCGTTGGCATGGTTTGAACCCAATAAGCTTTTTTATGTGTTTGACCTTACGAATTAGTTAGTGAATAAGGTTAATTAATATTTGTGGTATTTGTATAGTTTTTAAGAATATTCAGGATCAAATATTGGAACAGGTGGAGTAATCGGGGAGCTCAAATGGTGATTTATCTCTAGTGCTTGAGGTTAGTACACCTCGAACTCTTAATGCTTCAAAAGCATCATAAATGTGATTGCTTTGTATGTTAGTGTCTGCAAAATAGGTAGATGATTAATAAGCATGTTTAGAGATCGATATTATGAGACTCGATAATTATGAGATGTATGATGATGTTTAGGGATATAACTTGACTCGTATAGACTTTGGAGACCGTGTAAGGTCGTTCGAATATTCATATATTTATATGATGACCGTTTGAACCGTACGTTGTGATGATTAGGTGCTAAAGTACGAAATTAATGATTTGATGGAAATTAGGCTAAAAGGATAGTATTGATAAATATTCGATTAAATGTTTGTAACGTCATTAATTGATATTAAATAATTAAATGCGCTAGCAAACAAACCCTAATGACTTTTATAAGCTTTAAGGAATCGAATAAAGCTACGTAATATTATAGTTCGTTTAAACAATACGAACTCATGAGTAGGGTATCGGTACGAACTTAGACCGTATTGGTGTGCTATTCAAAGTCGTATCGGTACAGGTTGATCTGTATTGGTACTCGAGTAAATCTAAGGTTTCTAGTAAGCCATTTTAGTATCGGTACGCACATGAGTACCAGTATCCAAGGGTACCGTACAGATATTCGTATTCAAGTATCGATACCCGATTAGTGAACCCTATTGATGCTAATTAAGAAATGGAAATTGGTGAGCAAAATTAATAACCTGATTAATGCCTGAATTAAATTGATGATACGAATTAATGGGGATAGTTAATGATAATAATTATATGCTCATCCATAATGAATTAACAACTCGGTAATGTAAATTAAACGATGTGTTGGTGATTAGAAGCAATAGGGATATCCTTGGGATTGTGTTGCTTATATGCCAGGTAGGCATTTGATTGGTAGAGTCTTTGATTGTTGGGATTCGGATACCCAGAGAAAGTGTGTTGCAACACCATGGTAAGAGATACTGGATGTACATTCCCGATGCTATGTGTCCCCGGCCTCATCCAAAGTGATGCCGAACGGAGGATACCTCATGCTTTGTATCCCTAGGCCTTATTTGAAGATACTCGGGACGTAATTCCGAGTATAAGGCATGGAGTCCCAATGCTTTGTGTCCCTGGGCCACCCTCTAAGTGATTGTGTCCCGATACTTTGTGTCCCTGGGCTTTACCCCATGTTTATATATGGTTGTATTGCTTGATGAGTGTCAATGGTGTCTCGTATGTTTTCCTTGATGTCTGTTAAGACATCGGGTATGGTTGGGCCTTGTATGCCATGTAGATAGACTTCTATGGTTATAAGCATGTGTTTAGGAGACTAGTAGTAGCGCCACGTGTTTATTTTTCTTACCTTATTGCTCGTACTAGCTTGTATGCTTATGTTTATGATTTGCATGAAGTATAGTACAGTAGATGTGTACCACCAAGGTTTGTAAGCTCAGCGCTCAGAATCATTTTTTTCGTGCGTAAGTTGATCGTTGGGTCGTGGGATCAAGGAGTAGTATCAGTATAGGATTCTAGTAACATGTGTTTACCGGAGTACAAATGCTTGTATTTAATGGGTTGTGTATTCATGGGACTTTACATGGTTGAGTTTGTAACTCTTATTTTGGAATTTTATTGATCAAGTCGAACGTTCAAATGTTTTAAATTAAATTGGAGCTCATTTGTAACGATTTAATCATTTATCTATATTTTCAACTATTGTATTTGAATGTTTCTGGAAAATATTTTATTTGGGCTAAACCAACTTGAGAATTTTATGGTAGTTGTTTGGGCTTAGGTCCCAAATGTGACATCGGGTTTAGGGTGTTATAATAAATGTAAAAGACTAAAAAATATTATATTATAATTATCAAATCAATAATTAATGATAAATTTAATAAAAAATTATATAAAAATCAATATTTAAAATAAAATAATATAAATACTCAATTTTATAAAAATATAGTAAAATTTAAAAAACACAAAACCCTTTGTATATTTAATTTTTGTGAAAACTACATATTTAGTACCCAACTATGCTTGCGTTACTGTTTTGGTACCTCAACTATTATTTTTGACAAACGGTACCTAACGTTATGTTTTTTGTTCTGTTTTGGTAACCCAGCCGTTAAAAACTAACAAAAATAGTGACGTGACTTGGGTTAATAATAGTTTTAGTCCAAAAACTTATACAATCTATCAATTTAGTCTAAAATTATATCAATTTAAACATTATTTTAATTTGGGTTAATTACCTCATTCATACATGAACTATATCGAATTCTCGATTTCATACATTTACTTTTTTTATTCTCACTTTCAAACATAAACTTTGTTGCCGTCAACGGGATTACCCTTTTCTGTCACAAAAGTTGACATGTCTAGGTTGGGCCATACATATTCTGACATGTGGCATTTTTTTAAAAAAATCCGCCTTTCTCTTTTTTCTTTTCCACATGTTATTTAGAAACAGTATTTTACTATTTTACCCTACCTTCTTTTTACAGATTAACTATCGGGTTTACTCTTTCACAATTAACGCGATTAAAAAAAGGGGATATAGGGATTTCAAAGGTTTGAAATAGAAATTTCATAATTTCAACTGATTCAAAATAGGTATTTCAACGGAGATTGAAGGCAATCGATCGCGTGAGTTCGTGTTTTCATAATCGTTTATTTTTTCATCCGTGTTTTGTTATCTCTGAGTGAAATCAAGGCTTGGATTATTGCTAGGGTTTTCAAATTTAGGGATTTCAACGCTTTCTCTGGTAGGTTTGAGTTTCTCTTTGAAAACAATCTTATTTTGGATTTCTCTGCCACTAACTATTCTTTTTTCTTTTTCTTTTAGAGAGTCGAACCTGGTGGATATCTTGACAAAGTTACTGAACAGTTTGTCTGAAAGATTCTTTTTAACAAGGTAACTACTTCTCATTTCTTATATTTTAATGGTTGTTTTGAGAATATTATATGATATTTTTTGTCTCATTCATGTCGGTATTTATATGTGATAGGTGTGAAACGAAAAAAGTTTAACGGTTGGAATAATAATAATAATAATAATAATAATAATAATAATAATAATGTATATGGGGGAAATTTTGTTAGGAATCCTGATTTATAGTATATCGGTGGATATGAGGTTGAATAGCGTGTTGATTCTGATAGATTAAGTTACTGGGTTTTACTTGACATGGTAAGAAATGCTGGTTATAGGGAAGTTATGTGGTTTAGTTATTTGATAATAGGTGAAGCATTAAAGGGCACACGAATTGCTTGAGAGGATGAATCATTTAGAAATATGATTGAACACAGTAAGAAGGGAACCTTGCATGTTTATATAGAGCATAAGGTTGATATCCCACATTATGTAGCTTATCAATCAAATGATGATGTAGACAAAAAGTGTGAGTCACGTGGTGGTCTAGGTGGTAGTGGGGTTGGTGAGGCAAAAAATGTTGGTGGGTACCAAGAGTTGAATAAGAGCTTGATTTTATGAGATGTGAATTGGGAAAGGCAAAATTTAAGACTGCTTTTGAGGGTGAGGAAGCTATTGTTGAGGGTGAAAGATCTACTGCTTTTGAGATTGCCAAAACTGATTTTGAGGGTGAGAGATCTACTGCTTTTGAGGGTGTTAAAATAGCTTCTGAGGGTGAGAAAACAAGTGTTTTGAGGCTGCAAAAGGTGAGTGTAAAACTACTTTTGAGGGTAAGCCTACAAATGCTTTTGTGGGAGAGACAGAAGGTGTTGTTGAGGTTCAGACTAAGAAAGTAGCCAACATTGAAACTAAATTTGTGTTTGATACTAAAGATTCTTCTAAAATAGAAGGTTTGGGATTTATTTTTGCAAGAAGAGATGGATATAGGTCTGACAATAATGATGAAATAAGAAAAATAGGAGATAGTTGTCTGAAGTTCTTTGAAAAAAAAGAAAAAAACACTCTCAAATATGGAAGTTGAGTTTGCTTTTGATTTTAGAGCAGCTAATGGGAGTTCAAACTTGAATGCAACAAGGGATGATGACAATGAAAGTGAGAGAGAACAAAATTTTCATAGTGATGTTAAAAGTGGAAATGAGACAAACTATATTAAGTCTTTAGATGTTGAAAGTTATGACAGTCTAGAAGATGGAGAGGTTTCTTGTAAAAGAAGCAAGAAGATCTTTTATGATCCCAAAGATCAAATCACATGCTTGCAACTTGGGTTGAATTTTGATAGCACAAGGCAATTCAAAGATGCACTAGTTGAGTTTGTTGTTGCTAAGAGATTTGATTATAAGTTGGTTAGAAATGAGAAAGACAAGGTTAGTGTTAAATGCAAGGGTGATGGTTGCCCATGGGAGATCTATGCTTCAGTTGACAATGGTGATGGCTTCTTTAAAGTAAAGAAACTTGTATCCCAACATGATTGTTTAATAACTTTCACCAACTCTAAGGAAAACTATAAGTTCATTGGGAAACATTTTAAAGCAAGTTGAGAATCATACTAAAATTGACATTGAATGAGATACAACGATTGGCTAAGGAAGAGTTGAATGTAGATGTGCTTATTAATTTATGCAGTAAAGCTAAAATGTGGGCAAAGAAGAAGATTAATGGAAGGGTGCATTATGAGTTTAACAAACTCTTTGACTATACAACAACATTGATGAAAGCTGACCCAAATTGTACTGTGGATCTAATGGTTGAGAGACCTAATCCTAATCATAATAAGATCTTTAGAAGGATTTATGTATGCTTTAGAGCAACAAAAGAAGTTTTTAGAGCATATTGTAGGCCTATTGTCAACTTAGATGGATTTTTCTTGAAGGGTTTGTTTAATGGAGAACTAATAACAATTGTTGGAAGAGATGCAAATGATCAGATTTATCCTATTGTTTGGGTTGTTGTTGAAAATGAAAATAGATCTAGTTGAAGGTGGTTTTTGGACAACTTGAAGCATGATTTGCATTTTGGGATGGTACTGAATTTACAATAATGAGTAATCAACAAAAGATAATTAAATTACATTTAATTTAAATTTTTTAGTTACATAAATAAGAGCTTCTAAATTTTAATTAAAAGTTTTTAATGTTCTTTGTTTTCAGGGTTTGGTTGAGGAAGGGATGTTGACTTTGCCAGCTGTGGAGCATCGATTTTGTGCAAGACATTTATGTGCAAATTGAAAAAAAAAACACTCAGGTATTGAATTACAAAAACTGTTTTAGTATTGATGTAAGTGCACCAGTGAGTTTGACTTTTATGATCGTGCATGTAAGTTGGGTGAATTGAAAAGAAAAGCTTTAGAATCTTTTTTGTTGAAGGACCTTGTGCACTGGAGTAGAGCTTTTTTTCACACATTATCACTCTGATGCAGTTGACAATAATTTTGTAAAAGCTTTTAATGTTGCTATTTTACAATCTAGATTCATGTTCATTATTTCCATGCTTGGACATATTAGACACTATGTAATGAATATGATTGCAAAAAGTAAAATGAAAACAACTGCCTAGAAATCATAATTCGGTCCGAAAATTATGGAAAAGTTAGAAGCAAATAAGGAGCTAAGTTCTTACTTCCATAAGAAATGGAATGGGTTTGAGGGATATGAGGTGGTGTGGGGGGGACTGATACTTATGTTGTGGACATTAATGAAAGAAGATTTAGTTACAGGGCATGGGATCTAAGTGGTATCTCATGCCCTCATGCAATATGTGTAATTCTGTTTAGAAGGGAGTCGATTCATAATTATGTCTTCCATTTGTACAAGAAAGAAGTCAATAAAGCAATTTATATATTTGTCATTCTTGTACTGCATGGTGATAAATTCTGGCCAAAAACAAATATGGGGCCTCTCGAGCCACCTATTGAGCAGAAAATACTAGGTAGGCCAAAAAATAGAAGAAAAGAAAAAGGTGAAAGTAGTTATGGAACAAGACTTTCTCGAAGAGTCACCAAGATGAGGTGTACTCTATGTTATAAATAAGGCCATAACTCTAAGAAATATACAAGCAAACAACAACAACCACAACCAAATATAAGTTTACTTTCCTTTCAATTTTTTAGTTACTAAATATTGGATTTGGTTTGCTTAGTTACTGAATATTAGATTTAGTTTTTTAAATGTCAACTACATGTTCAAAATGAGACATTTTCAACCAATCCAAATGTGAACCAAGTTTCTAATCCATCTGCTACTCCACCAAATTCACAGAATAAGCTAAAACCAAATGTAAGTGAAGTTAATTATTTTGTTTTAAATGAGACATTTTTTAAAAGCAGTTAATTAATGTTTTACATGAATGTACCTTTTAAACTGTAGGTCCAAGTTCCTAATCCATCTAATACTCCAGTAAATCAACAGAAGAAGCCACAACCAAATGTTAGTATAATTTCATTATTTGATTTTAAATTCATTTAGTTGATGTTTTACATGAATGTATTTTTTTAAAATGTATGCATTAGGTCCAAGTTGCTCCACCATCAAATACTCCAATAAGTCCTCAGATGGTAATAAGACAATGTTGAAATTAATTCATTACTTTTCAACAGTTTATAATATTACAATTTGGCATTTTTAAGATAAAATTACAAGGAAGTCAAAGGAGAAGTGCTGGAATTGCTAGCCTTTCACCAGCTAAAAAAGTACCAAAACATCTAGCCAAGAAGAATGTTACATCTGCCACAGCAAAACTTTGTCAAGATATACCTACACAAAGATCAGCACCAGCTGCATGTTCAACAAAAACCAAGCCACTAAATGTGCAGGCCAAGGGAAAACAGAAAAATTCTGCATTAACACTTCAAAAAACAACAAAGTAGTCTAGGATTTAACCGTCTAGGACTAGACCTATTCACCAAAAAAGAAAAATAGATGATGTTAATGTAAAAGAAAGGGTGTTAAAGAGGAAACAACCCTGGAAGTGAGATGAGCTTATCATTTCATATTTTGTTCATGCCAAACAAAGCAGTTTATGGTCACTTAGATTTTTAAACCACTTTTTGTTCTGTTAAGTTATTATCTATTTGTTGAACTTCTATCAGATTATCCATTTTGTATCAAATTAACTTTTGGTCACTTAATCTATCAGTTATTGTCTATTAAGTTATGGTCTCTTAATCTATTTTTTATCAGATTAACCTATACCTATATGAAAATTCATTTTGCAATGTATTTGATCATTGTTCAAAGGAAGTTGAGACAGCTAAATATAAACCATTACAGCAAATGTACAGTTTAAACATGGATTAACGATTGCAACAAACCAAATGTAAACCATTTCAACATAGATTAACTAACTAAATGTAAAGTTTCAACATAGATTAACCATTACAACAAACTAAATAGAAATTTTTAAAATAGATTAACACCATAACAATAAACAAAATGTAAATTCTTCCCTAACTTCATATTTTCCTAAGCATTATTAATGGAGTACATTACACCAAAAATAAGCAAAAAAGTAAGACAATCTTGTACATGAAAGCCTCACCCTTTGCCTTCCTCAACTTCTCCTCCACCCCCAACAATTTTGAACAATCTATGTCCCTAACACAATAATCTTTTTTACACTTCATCAATATCTGGGTAATCTTCAATTCTCGATTCTCCCTCAGCAACATGTTATTTTCATTAATCGCCTCCAGAAGCATATTCTTTCCATGTGTATCTTCATTATTGTCATCAACCCAACGAAAGAAATTGCATCCTTCTGAAAACATATAACAAATAATTTCTTTCTTTAATTTCTTTCTCAAAAGAAATTTAACCCATTCAAATCATCATTTCAAAAGAAATAAATGAACTTATTTACCTCAAACCACCTTGGGCAACCATTGAATCTTTGAGCTTTGGTTAATTCCTTTTTCGAAGTTCGAATTTCAGCACTTTGCCCGCAGTTACAGTAAATTTTAGTCGCTGAATTATCTCTTCTTGAGTTTGAAGAAAATGACAACATAGTCTGTTGAGTTTGAATCTAATTCGAGTAAAACTCAAAGAAATTGAAACGGAACCCTAAAATAAAACACAAAAATTAAATCAAAACCCTAAATAAAGCTAAAATAGCAACTCTCTGCAAACCTGCAATGTTCTTCGCCCTACACCTCGACGCTGCTAAATCCCTAGATCTTTTCTTATTTGTTTTCAACTTAACGAAAAGATGGAAGGGTGAAACAGTAAAATACTATTTCTAATTAACACATGGAAAAGAAAAAAGAGAAAGGCAGATTTTTTTTAAAAAATGCCACGTGTCAGAATATGTAGGGCCCAACCAGGACATGTCAGCTTCCGTGATGAAAAAGGTAATTCTGTTGACGACAACAAAGTTCATGTATGAAACTGAGAATAAAAAAGTAGATGTATGAAATTGAGAATTCGGTATAGTTCATTTACGAATGGGGTAGTTAACCCAATTAATTTTTAGATTAAAATTGTAAATTCCTCAATTTTTTTCTTCTAGTTGAACGTAATTTGCAATTGTACCCCCAAAATTAAGATGATGTTTTAAATTGATGGATTTTGGACTAAATTGATCATATATATAAGTGTTTTGGACTAAAACTATGATTATACCAAGCCACATTATCATCTCCATTGGTTTTTAATGGCCGTGTACCAAATTAGAACAAAAATGTAAAGTTAAATACTATTTTATCAAAAATAATATTTGTGGTACTAAAACAATAACTCAAGCATAATTTGGATACTAAATATGTAGTTTTTTCTTCTTTTTTTTTTTTTGCATGGGGAAGTGGCCAACCAAAGGAATTCAATTGTCAAGGACCATGGACATATGTCAGAGCAATCATTCAGCCAAACCCATCCCCACATTCATATCACATTCATATTTAATGATCCATAAATGTTCCTTTACAGCGGCGTAAACTCCATTCAGGACGAGGCACTTTCCCCCAATTTAATAACATCAAAAAACAAGTATTAGCGGTAAAATAAATAAATAAAAGAGCTGCGAAATCTGAAAGTAATTGCCTTTGGGATTTTTGATGTACTGTTTTTAGGACGTAAACGAACATGTTCGATAAATTATTTGTAAACTATTTTTATAATATTCGTTTATATTTATTTATTAAGTTAAATTAATTGTAATGAACAATTTTTTATATTCATTTAATAAATGAACGAACGCGAAAAATGTGTTTGGTTCGTTTATGTTCATGAACAAGCTCGTTTATCGACTCGTTTATAAAGTTGTTTACTTGGTTCCCTTTTTCCTTTCTTTTATATTTTAAATATTGGTGAAAGTATAGACTAAATTGAACACTTTGTGAACTTTGGAGTTCAAACTGTGAAGCTTAAGGACTAGTGGTGTAATTTTACCATTTTGACGAACATGTTGATGGACATATAAACGAACATGTTCGCGAATGCTAAACAAACGAACATAAACACCTTCAAAAATAAACAAACGGACATGAACACAATATTAAAAATTTAAACGAACGAATCGAACATGGACACATTCAAAAATAAATAAACAAATACGAGCAAAACCAGGGACGGACACAGAACTTTATGTTAGGGGGCGAACCTATAAAATTCTAGAAGGGACGAACTTACAAAATTTTAGGGGGTGAAAATATATTTTCAATAGAAAATACATAGAAAATTTCTAAAAATTTTCTAAATCATATAAGAATTTCAAATTTTAAGGAGACGACTGTCTCCTCCAACTCTTTTAAGTTCATTCCTGAACAAAACATGAATAAGTAATCTTCAGGAGTTGGCCTGGCTATTATGTGAATGCATTCATAGTAATCATTGATTTGAATTCAAAATGACACAGATTATGGACGTCTCCGAAACTCCAAGGTAATCTAGCAATTGGGCTTTCTATTTTCATTTCATTTTAGGATAAACTAAAATGTTGAAAAAATTACTTTTTATTGAGTTATTACGGCATGGTTATTAGATTGTGCTTCTGTTTCTTCAATGTTTCATCTTTATCATTAATTTACAGTTCACTCAGCGTATTTTACTAGTTTGATATTTTTTATTTTTTAACTTATTTTTGTTGTGTATTTATTTTTTCTGCTACAATTTTATTTCTTTTGGATTATCTTTTATTTTGATCATTAATAAAATTCAGCCGGCATATTATTAAAAAAATATTAGATCGTTAACTCTCGATATATTGTTGACGTGAGATGTTAATAAAAAGATTAAATTTTATATTGATCTTTAAACCTTTAAAAGATCATATTTTTTTACTCTTAAAAAGTAAAATATTTCAACCCCTCTTTCCCTAAAATAGGTTTTTTCTCTTCTCTTCTCTTTTCTAACCAAAACCCTATATTTGCTGTCGTTGCCACTTTTAGTCGTCATTCGTCTTGTGAATCCAAACTCTTATTTTTGTTTAAGAGTTTTCATGCGCTTAATTGTCATTTAGATAATGTTTTAGAGTATATTTATGTATCGAAATATTTTTAAATACGTCCAAATATATGGTATTGTGGTTGTATACCCTGAGTGTCACGAACAACTATTGATTTGCCTCACGAACACTAGAAATAGTTTAATGATGAATATTTAATACATTGTTACTATAAAAATTTTGTGCAAATATATCTATTTTCAAGTTAAAATTTAAAATATAAAATTCTAATCCCAAAATTTAAACCTCAAATTTTGACAATAAACCCTAATTTCTAAACCATACAACTTGAACCATGAATCTCTAAACCCAAACCTCACAATAACCTCACTTGTAGAAACTTTATTTTTTCACCGCTGGTGTATAGGATAATAATTCATAGTTTAATGGCATAATGTCAAAAAATGTCCATAACATTTGACTGAATAGTCATTTTGGCTCTTATTCTTTTTTTTTTTGAACCAATTTAACTCACAGCCTTTTATTTTGGGTTAAAATGGTCCCTCCGCGGATAAAAATTGTTAGTCAACTAACGATAAACAACTTGAATGACTTGACAAAATAACACGTCAGTAGAAAAAATAATTTTATATTTTATATAATTTTATAAAATTATTTTTTTGACTAATGTGACATTCTTTCAAGTCAACACTTTTGTCTATATGACACTGCCATGTAGGTTTACCACGTCATTTTAAGTCATTTACCTTTAGTTAATTAACAATTTTCATCTGCATATGGGTTATTTTGACCCAAAATGAAACGTTGGGTGTTAAATTGGTTAAAAAAAGAATAGAAACCAAAATAACTATTTAGTCAAATGTTAGGGGCATTTTTGACATTATACAATTAAACTATGGATTATTATCCTATACACGACGGTGACAAACAAAATTAATTTCTACAAGTGGGATTATTTAAGGGTTTAGGGTATAAAGGTTAAGAATTTAGGTTATATAGTTTAAAACTTAAGGTTTATGTCTAGAATTTTAAGTTTTGAGGTTTAGACAGATAAATGAGAGAAAAAATAAGAATGAAAATGAGAAGAGCGGGACATAAGGAAGAAAAATGGGTTTAGGGTGACAGACACTTTAAAATCGGCAAGCGTGGCCGCCTCATCGAGACTGAAAAAACCCTAAAAGTTTAAAGAGCGGGCAGAGAAAATGAAAGCCAGAGAGAGTGAAGATGCCAAGCTAAAATCACAATATATGCAAACACATAATTAAGTGACCAGAAGTTAAATATACCTTCGTTTTTTATTATTTTAGCTCAAAGGAGGAAACATAATGTTTATATTGGCTTTTTGACCAAAATATATTCCGATTAAAAATTATTTATCATTCTAACACTCATATAAAATTATTTTTCTATAACATTTTTACAATGAACTCGTCATACAAGTTTAGCGAGTTCATAAAAAGAATTTAAACTCCCCATGCTTGCACGACGAGTTTACTAAAAATTTATTTTTTTTTAAATATTACTATTTAATTAAGTGAGTATTTATTTAAATATTTAATTGGAACTTTTCAGACAGGTATTACGAGTTCCAATTAATTTTTTTAAATCATACATTTTTATTGAAGGAAGAAAATAAAAAAAATGGATGGTTAGGAACCACTTTGAGATTTAGCTCCATGAATTATAAAAAAAATATTGACATTAGTTTATATAGGTATAGTTAAAGTGTTAGTCTTTGTTTATTATCAAAGTGAAATTCTTGAAGCTAAAGAGTTTGCCCATTGCCACTAGATTTTAGCTCAAAGAATCTCACATTAATAACAAACAAAGGTTAACACTCTAACTCTATATAAGCTAATGTCAATATCTTTTTGTAATTTATGGAACTAAATCTCAAATTTGATTCCTAATAGTTCATTTTTTCATTTCCGTCCTTCAGTTAAATTATGATTTATAAAAAAATTAATTGGAACTCGCCTTCCAATAAAAAATTTAAATAAATATTCGTTTAATTAAATATTAATATTTTAGAATTATTTTTTAATAAACTCGCCCTATAAGGATGTCGAGTTTAATTTTTTGATGAACTCGTGAGGCTTGCATGATGAATTCCTAATTTTATTTGGGGTGCTAGTTTGAAGAATAATGTAAAAAAAGTGCTATATCGGTAATTGTGCCGTTTATATTTTGGGCCGAGTCTTAGTAGGATGTAGTGGACATCTATTAGTTTGTATCGGTAATGTAAAAAAAGTGCTATATTGGTAATGTAAAATATCAACGTTTTAATAAACATTTTAGGTTGAGTATTTTTTAGTCGTTTTTAGACTTTAATTTTCTCAAACCCAATTAGAACCAAATGCCGGTGTATCCCGTCAATGAACCTAGAATCTGAACATTTTAACAAAGGAAAAGGGTTAAAATTTACCAAATTACATGCTCAATTCCTCGTACTACTATTTCAATGGTTTACATGGTTTAATGTTTATAAAAAAAAACAGGAAAAATGACAAGAAACTGGTTCTTCTAGATGTCCAACAACAAACCATCTTTGCTTGAAGAAGCATTCCTACTGCTCGATAGACTCCATTGATCCGAAAATCCAACCGAACATGTCTCGGCCCTATTCCCACACTTGGCGACAGTTCTAACACTCTCGATCAGTTCTTGAGTACGAGCTTCCTGTGACAAAATCTCCAACAGCTGTTCCGTGGTGATCACCAGCTTCACTTTCCAGAACCCAGTTTTGTTGTACCTAGACAAAACATCGGTATGAGACCTCTTGAGCGTCCCCTGGTAATCGCACGACATCCTGTACGGAGCAACAACCGATGATGCCGGGATACTGTTGGATCTTACATGGCCTTCTCGGACAATCTGGCCACTATTGCCCGAACCCTCTTTGCTGTTAAGTGGGAGTAAATAGTAGGATTTTCCGGGGAGAAGGTCTTCGTGGTGAAAGAGTGGTGTCCAGAAGAGGTCTTGGCTTCGGAAAATGGCGTGCCCTGGGAACTCATCTGTTATGGTTCCGGCTGTTATGGGAGCTGAAAACTCCATGACTCCGCCGTTTGAGGTTATGACTTTGATCACTCCATCTTCTCCGAAGCCTCCGAACAAGCAGTTCCCCATCTTGTTGTCGTACAAGGAAGAAGAGCCGAGTTATATTAAAGGGAGGGAAAGTTGTGGAGGGAAATTATCTATCGTCGGTGGGATTCTTCTTTAGAGCTTCCTCTATCCAACTGTTCATACTACAAATCCCAAAAGAAAAGCATAAAGAAAAAGATAAAAGAAATGCAACCATTATTATCACTGATCCACATCAGATACAACCATTAGTTAGTTAGCTATCCAACTATTCATACACGGAGAGGAAGGTTTTTAAAATCAAACTCATTAAAAAATCTGAAATTTTAATTTTGACATGAAAAAAAGGTTTTATTACGATCAAGTTAAGTCGAGTCGAGTCAAAAATAATTTGACTTGGTCAAGTTGATGAGTCTTATTTTATAACTCAAGTTTTATTTGAAATTTTTTCAAGTCGAGTTTATAAATTTCGAGTCAAGTTGAGTTGTTCGAGTTTCTGTTCAAATTTAGTTGTAAATATTTATAATGTTATGGTAGTAACTGGTTCCAATTTAAATCGCTTACCATAACCATATACATTCTTTAAGAACAGAGCCAAGATAGAACATACGAAGGGGACAAAATATTTGAACTTCAGAAATATAAGGGTTTAATAAGTATTTAAACCAAAACTCAGGGATAAATTTTAATTTGTCTAATATTTAAACTGGACCTAAATTATTATTAGACCAAAAAATTTGAGGATACAGACATTCAACCCCTACTTAATTATATATTTAATAAGCCATTGTATCTTTTTAATTTAAATACGTACTTTTTACAAGGATCAAATTGTTATTATATACAAATTTATCAAGAATTTAAAATCTATAACAGAGGCCTAGGCTTCTTTGGGCGCTCTGTCTGTTTATATATATATTTTCATATTTTTCATATAAATATATCAAGCAAAATTATAAGACTCGACTCGGACTTAAAAATTAATACACTGATTATTACAAAAAATAAGTTATTCGAATTGTCATTTTATAATTTAATTTTATTAAATTTTTTATTTAAAACAAATTTATAAATTCGAATTCGAATTAAGTAAGTAGAATTTTTTTTATCTCAAATCAAATTGAATAATTTATTTTTTTAATCGAATTTTGCTACTCCCTTGCCGTTATTACATCAATAGCAGGTCCTTAGGAAAAGAAAATAAATAACAAAAGGTGCAGCTCAGGCTCAGCCAATTTACAGGAAAGCAGAAAAGCCACGGTCAATGACCAAGCTTCTTTATCTCTTTCTCTTTACGAAAATTTACTCACTCAAACTCACAGCTTTGGAATTATAAAAAACAACAAAAACATAAATAAAAAATAAAGCCAAAAATGCCCTAATATTTTACTGAATAATTATTTTGACTCCTATTTTTTTGAACCAGTTTAACCATTAACATTTTATTTTGGGTTAAAATGACCCATATGCGGATAAAAACTGTTAGTCAACTGATGATAAACAACTTGAAATTACTTGATAGAATGACAAGTCAAAAGAAAAAAAATATTGTATATTTCGCACAATTTTATAAAAATATTTTTTGACTAATGTATCATTATGTAAAATTAGCATATTTATCTATATGGCACTGCTATCGCGGCGTGCACTGTCATGTAGGTTTGTCACGTTATTTCAAGTTGTTTATCGTCAGTTGACTGACAATTTTCATCCGCGGATGGGTCATTTTGACCAAAATAAAACGTTAGAGGTTAAATTGGTTTAAAAAGAAAATAAGGGTCAAAATGACTATCCAATCAAATGTTACAGCTATTTTTTGACATTATACCAAAAAAAAACCCTTCACACCTTTGAAAACTAAAGTTAAGTTTGAAAGAGACAGAATCACACCAATCTTTAGGGTTCTTTAGAACACGATCCACTTTAAACAGCCTAGAAAAATATAGCAAGACTGAATAAAAGTTTTGATTGTTAGTATTTGTTAACATAAAAAATTTAGTTAGCATGTTTGTTTTAAAATAATTTATTGTAACATAAAAAAGATTAGAATAAAATTAATTTAACTTTAGAAAGATAAATAAAAAATCAAATAAGAATAATATCTATTTAAGATTAAGTACCAAACGGGGAATTAATGTATATGGTAAATTCATGATATTTTGAAGTTGAAACAATATAAAAGTTTTGTCAGTTTGAAGGGTCAATGAACAATATTTCTATATGACAGTATCTTAATGAATAATATTTTTATATGATGATATTTCAATAATTTCGATGATATCAATAACGGTGCTATGAACGATGACTCGATGTAATACTTACCAACTTACTAATATGGTTTCCAATAACTTTTTATGCAAATTCCTCTATATAAAAGGTTAACAATGTAGTAATCAATATTCAATAATTCAGGAAAGGCACCTAGCTTAATCCGAGACTCCGACTACACTTACCTTAGTTTTCGAAGCTCTCAAGGCTCTCGGATGACAATCTCTTTGTCTTTAGCTTCTAAAGGAGACAATGGTCCTTCTTTATCCAACAATTGAGCTAGGAAAACAAAGGGAAAATATTAGAATTCAATACTATGAATTCAAAATCAATATTTAAACTTAACATAGCTTTTAGTCAATAAAATCTCCATGGATTCATGCTTTAAAAACATGGGTTCTACCATAATTTTCAAGAACTAAATCTTGAAATTAACCTTCAAATATCTATGGATTCACAAAATTGTTTGGGGGCTTTATCTTACCAAATCAAGGTGTAGCGGTCTCTTTTTGAAATGTTGAAAGATCGCTAAAAAGGAGTAATAGGGTTCCTTTTTCTTTTTTTGGAAAATATTTGGAAAAGTGGGGAAGTCCTTTAAAAATTGTGTTTTTGAAAATAAAGATTTGGAGTCGCCACCGGCCACTGAGGTAGGCCGAACACCATAAAAACCAGAGATTTATTTGAAAGCAGGTTCGAAAGTCGGTTACAGATGGGAAAAGTTTTGGCACCCCACACCGCCCAAAAATTGGTACCAAAAATAAAATAAATAATTATCGCTTTGTTAATATTAAACCTTTCGAATTAAAGTGACGATTAAATATAAATTTTGGTTATACATGTGAGTAAATTTTAAGGGTCTCGTTATTCGAAAATAAACCGCAAAACTACCACTACTACATTTAGTACTGGCCGCGTTTACCCCCGAATAACAAGGCACCGCATTAACAAATTTAAATGTCCAAATGCAACATTAAACATGGCAAAAAAAGATATGCATGGAAAAAAACTCGGTACTAGTACTGAACATGAACATATGAAATATATATTATAATATTAAAATCTTATAATATGCCATTAAAAACTTAACCTTTAATATATATATATACTTTTTAGAAACCGCATCACACATAAACATGTGATATTTAATAAAATATTTAAAATATACTACATATAAAAAACTATTTACTCTAATAATAAATATTTATACGTACTTTCTTGAAACAAAGTAGTATACATATGAGATAAACCCTACATATATTATAACAAAATGTTCATACAGTATATATATATATATTTGTATACAATAAGCAGTTTAATCCAAAATACATTTATATGTATATTAAAGAAATAACATACTAGTGTACGAAAGACATGCATACACGATACGTTTCAACTTAAATTACATAAACAAAACAACTAATAAGAACAGGAAACAAATATACCAGATTGAACGTATATAAAAGAAAACAAAAGCATACATATACAACAACATGAATATACACAACCACGAATACAAATCTATACATAAACCATTATTAAATATAAGAACAGAAATATAAAAGAAATAAAGGGTCTGGAAAGCAAATAGGCCACTGGATTTGGGATGAAATCGGGATAAAACGGGACTTTTGGGGGCCAAAAGGGAATTACACCACTGAAAATGGACCGAAATGCAACAAAAACTAAAGCTTTAAGGACAAGAAAAGAGTTAGGCCATTGAGAAATCGGATTTAATTGAAAAGTAGGACGAAATTGCAAGATCGAGCAAAATATCAGGAGCTGCGGGCCTAAATAAAAAACGCGGAATGGCCTATAAGGGAATTTAGGTGTGGCGGAGGGAGTTATTACGGAAATATACCATATTTCAGAAAGGCCTGAGTATATAAGTTAATTTTTTAAAAAAAAACATCCCATTTATCTTCCCTGAAATAGAGAGCTAAAAAGCTTTGGATTTTCTTCACCGGCCACCTTAAAACTCAGATCCCGGCGAAAGCGCCATCGTCCTCCACCGTGTCGGCCGCCGTGCCGGTGACTGCCCAAAAAATTTACCTAAAATATCCCTTTTTCTTCCCTAAACCAAGATCCGACCTTAGATTTCTAAAACGGAAACCCACTTTACCTAAATCTGAGACAAAACGAACCGAAAACCCAATTTAAAAAAAACGCTTTCGACACCTATCTCATCGTCAGTTCACCATGCACGGCCTTGGGGAGGCTATGAGGCTTATCACCAGCGTGGACGGAGCCGTACGGCTACCAAGGTGAAAAAGCCCAATCCCTAACTACTATTTTTATGCTTTGAAATAAAAAAGGAGACGATAGCTCTTGGAATTTCTTGTTTTGTGTATTGCTTCTGTTCAATCCCCCTTAGAATTGTTTTAGGGCCATTTTTTCCCTCAACATTACATTCAATTTGTAAAAAAGAAAGATAAAAAAATGCTATTTGCATGTGATATTTGATAATTGCTGTAATTCCCCGTTGTTTGCCCTTTTTTGTCTATACTCATTTGCAACTCTGCCACTGTTGGGATTGCCCTTAATGACCTGCCTTGTTTTGTTGCATGTTATGATGTGGTCGGATGAGGGAGACGAAGGACCAGAGAGAGGGAGTTGCTGCCATGACCGGTTGGTGCTGCGTACTGTGCACAGAGTCGGAAAGTTGGCAGTCGCACGTGGTTACGACGAGGAAGACAGAGTCCAAGCGTGAGCTCCATGCTCACGTAGGGAGCCTGAGAGGCGCGCATAAGCGTGTGATGATTCGAATGGTTTGCTCTGTTTTATTTTGGTCGTCAGATAAAGGGCCAGATTTAACGGGTAGTGTTGAGGCGGCGCCATGTGACATGAAGCTGAGGTGTAGGGTTTCTTTCCTTGGAGTAATCTGGACCGCATGATCGTAGCTTAATCCGACGGCTGCCAATTGATTGCGCACAGAAAAAGTTGACTGATTAGGTTAATCAAATTAGGGCTTATTTGGGCTCCAAAAAGAGCGGGCCAGATGTAATTTTAGATCTATATGTAATTTTTGGGGGCTCAGTTTTTTAATTGTAACTGGATTGAACATATATAATGAGCCTTTTATTTATATTAGCATTTAATCTTTCTTGTTTAAATATAATATAATAATAATGATAATAATATAGTAATATAATAATATGAAAAATGGAAATAGTAATAATAATAAAAGAAAACGAAATAATAATAATAGTAATAATAATATAAATAATAAATGATAATAGTAATAAATAATACTAAAAAATAAATAATAATAATAATATTTTTTGTGTTTTTTCTTTCAAATCATAATATCTAGTATCATGTGATAATAAACTACTAGTAATTTTTTTCTGTAAATAAACTATAATAGTAATAATAACCGAACATGATAAAATATTTTACTAATACGTAATAATAACAACATAAAACTTAAAAACTAATGATACTTAATTGTAATAAAGAAATAATAACACTGGTAATCTTTTTTTCTTCTTTTTGGATTTTAATAATAACATAATCACATATAAAAGAGTCCTAAGATAAGATGAACAAAAGCCCGTTATTGTAGATAGTAACAAAAATAAAAAATGGGTTAATTCCTCGGATAAAATTAGTGATTACATCTATCCCTCTTTCCTTATCCTTGTAGAACAAGAATAAAGAAAAGACCATAGGCACTAATTTTATCCAACTTCCCTGTCTGAAGATTTCGAGCTGCGAGTTCCTCTTATATAGAACTGTTCACCCCTCCTCTTCCCGAAATCCTGAAGCTGCGAGTTTCTCCTATATAAAACTCTTTGCTTGAAGTTCTTGAGCTACGGGTCCCTCCTATATAGAACATTTCACCCTAAAGTTTTGAAGCTACGAGTTCCTCCTATATAAAACCTTTTACCTCAAAATCCTGAAACTCTTCTTCATGAGGCTCTTCTTTATGGGGCTGCAGACCAAATAAAAGAATTCACGCCAACACGGCTACCAATAAAAAATCTTTAATAGGATCTACCTCTTCTTCATGAGGCTACAGACCAAATAATAGGATTTACGCCAACACGGCTACCAATCAAAAATCTTCAATAGGATCTACCTCTTCTTCATGAGGCTGCAGACCAAATAAAAGGATTCACGCCAACACGACTACCAATCAGAAATCTTCAATAGGATCTACCTCTTGTTCATGAGGCCGCAGACCAAATAAAAGGATTCACGCCAACACGGCTACCAATCATAAATCTTCAATATGATCTACCTCTTCTTCATGAGGCTGCAGACCAAATAAAAGGATTCACGCCAACACGGCTACCAATCAGTAATCTTTAATAAGATCTACCTCTTCTTTATGAGGCTGTAGACCAAATAAAAGGATTCACACCAACACGGCTACCAATCAGAAATCTTCAATGAATGCCCCAAATTCGGATCGTCATGACATAAAAAGATGCTCGCTATTTTTGAATAACCGAATATTAGAAGACCATTAGAAATCTTAATTACGCAAGCCAATGGATTCTTGATTCTTTTTCGAGATCTATTTCTCATCTCGTGAAGTTGTAGATCCAACATTTTATCAATTTTCGAATACCTATTTTGAATAAAAAAAATGCTATGATGGTATGAATTAGCATGCTCTTACACAAAGACGTCTAACTAAAAATGATGCATGAGTGGAATCATTTCTAGAATTGTTGGGGAAAACCCTTGCTTTCGGTCAATCACCCTTAATTTCTATGGAATTTCCGTCTTTGCCGAATCTTTTGTTTCATCTTGAAAGAAGATTGCTGACTTACACTAGTCAAAACAAAATCTATCACTTCATGAAGCTCAATTCTGAAACATTGCCCTCACTCCACTTGGGCTCAACTGTTGCCTCTTTTACGAGCCTTTATGACGAGTCTTCCTTTATCTCATCTTTGGGGTGAGCATCATGCCCCCAAGTCTCTAAGCTTTTCGTACTTCAATAAGGTACAATTTTCAATTTCCTAAACCAAACAAAGTATTTCTTCTGTCTTTACTAAGTGTTCAACTTTTGTTTCATTTTGAAAGAAAATTGTTGTCTTACACTGGTCATACAGAATCTATCGTTTTTCATCTTGTAACATTGCCCTCACTTAACTTGGGCTCAAATTTTACCTTTTCTAAGACTCTTCACAACGAGCCTTCTTCTATTTTAATATTGAGGTGAACACCGTGCCCCCAAGTTCCTAAATTTTCCTTATTTTAATAAGGTCTTGAATCTTCATTATTATGAACCATACAAAACAACATAGCAAAAACTTATTCCAAATCTCGGAACTGTCTAGCATATAAAATCTGGCTATTATTCTCTTCGTAATTTTTGATAAGCTACTATTTTATTCTCAGTCGACTCTGTAGCTCTTTAACCTAAAACTTTATCTTAAAAGCCATACAGAAGAACAATCTTCTTCTTTCTGGATCTTGGTAATACCTTATCTCACCTTCGCATCTTTCTTCTATCTCAATGTTGGGCTAAAAACATGCCCCCTAAATCTCCAAAGTTTTACTTCTTCAATAAGACTCAATCTCCATTTTGCTGTTCCAACCAAGACATTATGGCAGACATTCATTTTGAGTCCTTGAACTATGCAACATACTAAGGCTTGCCATTATTTTCTTCTAGGTCACTGACAGGTTTAGTATTAGGTCGATCATGTACATCCTTGATCTTGCATTCTAAACTCTATACTAAGAAACCCTATTCTTTCTATTTCTCATTTTTTCTCTCATTTTTTCTTTTTTCTTTTCTTTTCTTTCCTTTCATCTATATGTCAACTTGTTGGCTATCATTTCAACAAATGATGCTTTTGGGTTAATATACAAAATCAAAATCAATAGAAAAAGAGAATAGAATGCCCCGGATATCAAATGTAAGAGCGTCTTAGATTCAATCCCTCGATGATCAATAGCTTGCCTTTGAATGTTGTGGCGATATTTAAAGTTGTGAAATTCCTCCTAGATCGCTCGGTACATCCTCATGATTATGATATTTGCTTGATCCTTTCGAAAACTACTCCTTCTAGTTCTTATTGTTTTTCTCCAAAATATGTTTACGGTTTTTGAATTTGCTTAACACATGGAGTGCAAAATATCAATCTGAGAATTCTTAGTACAAGTGTATTCTTTTGATTGCAATTAATATAGTGTCAGTGTCTTCAAAGATTCATCTCTGACGCTAGGGTATTAAACGGGTGGAGCATATCTCCTTATTAGATTTGTTCTCCCCCACAATTCTATCAGGATACTCCGAGACTTACTTGATTGTTCATTGATTTTAGAGATTTATCTCTGATGTTGGGGTATTGAACAGGTGGAATCTAGTTCTTTATTAGATTTGTTCTTCCCCACAGCTCCAACAATTATTCGTTTCTTGACAGATCTTTTTTTCTTTTTGATGTTAAAAGAATTCTCAAGTTTAAACAACTCCATCGGTCTTTCCTAGGAGATTTTCCTATCATCGAACATTATCGAAGGAGTAGTAGTTTTGTGTCTCGCGTTTTACCAATCAGAGAGGGCTGAGCAAGAAATCATACTTTATCATAATTACAACATTCGATTAATCTTTTATTAGAATCAATGCCACATCATGCACGTGATATCCGAAAAAATCTGTGAGGGTAAGAAAGAATATACATATATTTTGCTTAAAAGATGCATCCTTTCATTGAAATAAAAAAGGCAAACATAACATATGCCCTTACAAAAAGATTTTTTCTACTTTTGGGCAAAGAGTAGCTAAGCAAATTACACACATAAAAAGGACAGTAAGAAAAACATTCGAGAAAAAGCAAATAAGGCAAAACTTGAAAACATAGATAGGCTACACTAGAAATCCTCGACCATTGCAACACTGGTCATTCATCCAAACTCTTCAATTTCCCCAAAAATTTGGCCCCTTTGTTGACCTTGGGTCTTCCATTATTAAAATAATCTTTTTAATAAGTTCATAGATTTTGCCTTTCAAAAACACACATTTTTCCGTTGTATGGCTAAAGTCACCTTGATGATATTCGCATAGAACCCTGGTACCGAACACATTAGGATTGAAATAAGCATATCGTTTCATGAGAGGTGGCCTCAAGAGCTTATTCTGAACTAACAGGGGTAGCAGCTCAAAGTTTAACATCGGGAATAACATCTTCGTCCTCTTGTTACTCTCTTTTGCATCTTTTTTTATGCATTTTAGCATTCATTGCCCCATTTTCTTTGAACAAAATCCTCATTCCTTGAGAACGTCATTATTCTCAAGCACTGTCGCTTTCGTGAGCTTTTCTAGAACTGCTCCTGACTTCTCAAGGGGGTTCAGAACAATACTTTCTATGGAATAATTATGATCATGATAATTGCTGACATTTTCAAATTTCGTTGATGTTGGCAATTTTGCTTTGTCCACCTTTTTTATTGTGGCGACTTGATCCTCCCCAATTCCATAGCGCTGGCCACGGTTGGAAAATTAATCTTCAGTCCTAGACCCTTTGTCTCAAGCTCTACCACCCCAAGATCTAGAAGATGTTAAACTTTAAGCTTAAAACTCATACATCTCTCGATGGAATGCCCTTGAATTCTGGCATGGTAATCACAATGATCTTCTTTATTGAACCAAATCGGATATGGAGGTGACTGAGCTTTGACGAAGCATGATGCAATCAGACGAGCTTCTAGCAACTTTGAAAATAACTCCCGGTAGGTAAGAATAATAAGACTAAATTGAAATCCCTCTACTTTCTTGTTTTTCTCTTGGGAACTAAAAGTCGGATTTGCCAACAACTGAAAAGATTCTTGTGGTCCTACCTCATATGTTCTTTCATTCGTTGGTGAAGACAAAACCTTTAAGAGAGAGTCCTCGGTCTTATCCATCACCAGTTCAGCGGGATATTCAGAGGCGATGTCGTCTACCTCATATTGGTTGGTGATAGCTTGGTCTTTATCAAACAATGTCTTTTCCACTACAAAGACATAGTCCTGACTTTCGCTTGTTTTTTCAATCTCTTCATTCATGAAAGAGTCTTAAGTCAAACCCGCCATGCACAACTGCTCGAATTCTCTACTTAAAGGAGATTTAATTTCTAACACATCCATATTCACCATCTTTGCATTTACCTTTCCAAAAGCGTTCACGCCCTGACCTCCGTGGTTTTGTAATGGCTTAATTTCCATGTTAGGTCCTTCACACTTCAAGACTCTGGCTTTTAACATGCTCTAGACCACTTTCTTGAATTTCGTGCAATTCTCTATCATGTGTCCTATTACTCTGGCGTGGTACTCACAGTGTGCATTAGCATCATACCATGGAGGATAAGGTGGTTGAAAAGGAATAACGAAACACGGCCAAACCAAATCGGCCTGGTATAGCTACGAGTATAACTCTGTGTATGAAATCGGTAGATGGGTGAAAGACTTTTTCTTTATCTCCTATTTGGGACCCCAATTCTCTTTTCTACTCAAGCCTTGCATCTTTCGAGACACGTCATGGGGTAAAGAGATCGTCAGCTTTCTAGGGGCCTCGTAGGTGCCCGTGTTGCTAACCCCATGATCTATTTTCTCAAATTGCTTCCGACTTGGTTCTCTATCTGTTGGCAAAGATAAAATTTTCAAGAGATAATATTCAATCTTATCCAAAGCCAATTCGATGGGACATCCTGAAGTAGTACAAAGTACCTCATACTAGTTGACAATGGCTTGGTCTTTATTAGACAAAGTTCTTTCCACTATAAAGTCGTAATCCCAACTCTCACTTATCTTTCCCATCTCCCTTTGATCAAACGAGCCTTCAGTCAAGCCCTTTTCTTTGGTCATGATAGCCATCATTTCATTGATTTGCCCCATAGCTTCCTCTTGGAACTTATTCACATATGCCATCATCTCCTTTTGATTCCCAACCAAAAGTTCTTGGAGCTCATCGAGCTTATCCACCCTAGCTACTAGGTCATTCATACTTCTGGAGTTGTACTAGCTCGAAGTCTTTTATTTGCTTTCTCTATTTTTTAAGATGAATGCTCCTCTCAAATTGGTTTACACTTTAGCAAAACTGTCTTTCATTTGCTTTTTCTGGGGTTGGGATAAGTATGAATACGGAATCTTTAATTACTGTCACTAAATCCCCTACAATTAATCTTATTGTTTAATTACTTAATACATGATATATGCTTTATACAATGCATGGAACAAATAAAATGCAAGGATGTATGCAAGTAAAGGCATTGATTCCTTATTTGGTCACCCTAGAGTAACTCTCATTGGCTTGGAAAAGGTTCTCGACACAAAGGAGGCACCAACAAGTCTCGACCTTAACTTTTAATTCTTCGATGGCTTTGAGTAGCTGAAAGAACCTTGATGTCTTCTCCATACCCGAGGCCATAAAAGAAATGAAGTGCTTCGGCTTTCGCGGTTAATGTTTCCACATATTGGGTTACCTCTCGCACCCGAACTGTCAAAAATATGTTGTACCGATCTAGGTATTAAATAAATTGGCTAGCATCACAAAGACGCACGAATAACCTTGAACTACAACTTTAAGTTTCGATTGGAACTTGAAACATCTTCTTCTAATGCTAACCGGCCTGAAGCCTGAGGAATTTGTTATGATTACGATATTCTTGGAAAGACGGTCTGACTCTCCCGTATTACTTCTGAATCCCAAAAGGTCATCTTGCTACAGGCCTACCTGGGAATACTCTAGTATTATGTGCTCACCTAGCAGTCTGTCACCTTGAATCCTTTGGTTGACATTGAACCATTTGTCGCACTGTGGGGCTGTCACCCTCTTTCTTGAGACACCTTTTACCCATAATGAATGATCTCAAGTTGGGTAAACCACTTGGATTAACACATTTATTTCATGCAATGTAGATGTAAAAATATGTGCAAAACAACATGAAACCCAAAAAGAAACAAGTCAGTACCGGATAGAATCAATAAATATGGGGAATTAAATAAAGCATCGAGCAAAACAACCCTATTTACGTACTTTCTAAAAACCTAGGTTATCAGCATGGCTCTAAAAGGGTAGGCTTTCTATGTTCTCTACATGCAGTTTTGGTAATAAAAGGTACCCGAACTGTCCTCTCTGTCCCCTCCTAAGGGTAGCAAGGTCCCCGGTCATCACCCATTATAGGCTCCTCTCAATCGAGTTCAATTTTCAAGGGGGCCCATTCGCTATGTCCCTATAGGGAAACAATATTCTCACGAAAACATAGGGTACACGAGCCCCGAAGGTACTTACTAGGCCCATACGGAGGAACAATATCCACACGAAAGCACTAGCGTTTCCCCCTACTTAAAGAGACGGGTTTAAATGGCAAATTTTAAATGCGTTAAAATAAACTCGCATTTATAAACAAATATTAATTTAACCGTCACTTTAATTCACAACTTCCGATATTAATAAAGCGATAATTATCATTTTTTAAACAAAGGGCTGACTCACTTTTGTTTTGAAAACCAAAACCGGTCCCCAGCGAAGTAGCCAGCTATAGCGACATCTTTTTGAAATATTGAAAGATCGCTAAAAATGAGTGATATGGTTCCTTTCGTTTTTTGGGGGAAAATATTTGGAAAACTGGGGAAGTCCTTTCAAAATTCGTGTTTTTAAAATAAAGACTTGGAGTCGCCACCGGCCACTAAGGTAGGCCAAACACCATAAAAACCAGAGATTTGTTTGAAAGCATGTTTGGGAGTCGATTACGGATGGGGAAGGTTTTGGCACCCCCCACCGCCCAAAAATTGGAACCAAAAATAAAATAAATAATTACCTTTTTGTTAATATTAAACCTTCCGAATTAAAGTGAATATTAAATCTAAATTTTGGTTATACATACGAATAAATTTTAAGAGCCTCGTTTTTTGAAAGTAAACCGCAAAACCACCACCACTACGTTTGGTATTGGCCGCGTTTACTCCCGAATAACAAGGCACCGCATTAACAAATTTAAATGTCCAAATGCAACATTAAACATGGCAAAAAGAGATATGCATGGAAAAAACTTGGTACTAGTACTAAACATGAACATATGAAATATATATTATAATATAAAAATTTAATAATTTGCCATTATATGTACTTTTTTGAAACTGCATCACACATAAACATGTGATATTTATAAAATACTTAAAATATAGTACACATAAAAAACTGTTTACTCTAATAATAAATATTTATATGTATTTTCTTGAAACAAAGTAGTATACATATGAGATAAACCCTACATATATTATAACGAAATGTTCATACAGTATATATATATTTGTATACAATAAGCAGTTTAATCCAAAATACATTTATATGTATATTAAAGAAATAACATACTAGTGTAGGAAAGACATGCATACACGATACGTTTCAACTTAAATTACATAAACAAAACAACTAATAAGAACATGAAACAAATCTACCAGATGAAACGTATATAAAAGAAAACAAAAGCATACATATACAACAACATGAATATACAAAACCACAAACACAAATCCATACATAAACCATTATTAAATATAAGTAAGGACAGAAATATAAAAGAAATAAAAAAGGTGCCAGAAATAAAAGATACAGGATGCCAAAGGGTCTGGAAAGCAAATAGGCCACTGGATTTGGGATGAAATAGGGATAAAACGGGACTCTTAGGGGCCAAAAGAGAATTACACCACTGGAAATGGACCGAAATGCAACAAAAACTAAAGCTTTAGGGACCAGAAAAGAGTTAGGCCATTGAGAAATCGGATTTAATTGAAAAGCAGGACAAAATTGCAAGATCCAGCAAAATATCAGGGGCTGCGGGCCAGATTAAAAATTGCATAATGGACTATTACGGAATTTAGGTGGGGGCGGAGGGAGTTATTACGGAAATATACCATGTTTTAAAAAGGGCTGAGTATATAAGTTAAAATTTTTTAAAACATCCCATTTATCACCTTTTCCCTAAAATAGAGAGCTGAAAAGCTTTGGATTTTCTTCACCGGCCACTTTAAAACCCAAAACCCGGCGAAAGCGCCACCATCCTCCACTGCGTCGATCGTCGTGCCGGTGACTACCCAAAAAATTTACCTAAAAGATTTTTTTTTCTTCCCTAAACCAAGATTCGACCTCGGATTTCTAAAACTGAAACCCACTTTACCTAAATCTAAGAAAAAACAAAATGAAACCTATTTTTTTTTAAATGCTTTCGACACCTATCTCATCGCCGGTTCACCATACATGGCCTCAGGAAGGCTATGAGGCTTATCACCAGCATTGACGGAGCCGTACGGCTACCAAGTGAAAAAGCCCAAACCATAACTACTATTTTTTATGCTTTGAAATAAAAAAGGAGACGATACCTCTTGGAATTTCTTTTTTTTTTGTATTGCTTCTGTTCAATCCCCCCTTACAATTGTTTTAGGGACTTTTTATCCCTCAACATTACATTCAATTTGTAAAAAAAGAAAGATAAAAAATGCTATTGGTTGTTGATTTTCCATCTAAGTTCCCTGATTATCCCTTCATTTTTTTGCATGTGATATTTGATAATTGCTGGAATTCCTCGTTGTTTGTCCTTTTTGTCTATACTCGTTTGCAAATCTGCCACTGTTGGGACTGCCCTTAATGAGCTGCCTTTTATTTGTTGCATGTTCTGATGTGATCGGATGAGGGAGACGGGAGACCAGAGAGATGGAGCTGTTGCCATGATCGGTTGATGCTGCGTAGTATGCATAGAGTCAGAAGGTTGACAATCACGTATGATTGCAACGCGGAAGACGGAGTCCAAGCGTGAGTTCTACGCGCACGTGGGGAGCCTGAGAGGAGTATGTAAGCGCGTGATGATCTGAATGGTTTGATTTGTTTGATCTGGGCCGTCAAATCAGGGGCCAGATCTAACGGCTAATGTTGAGGCGACGCCATGACATGAGGCTGAGACCTAAGGTTTCTCTTCTTGGAGTAATCTGTACCGCACGATCGCAGCTTAATCAGACGGCTGCCAATAGAAAAAGTTGACAGATTAGGTTAATTAGATTAGGGCTTATTTGGGCTCCAAAAGAGCGGGCTAGATGTAATTTATATCTATGTAATTTTTGGGGGCTCGGTTTTTTAATTGTAACTGGATTGAGCATATATAATGGGCCTTTTATTTATATTAGCATTTAATCTTTTTTGTTTAAATATAATATAATAATAATAATGATAATAATATAGTAATATAATAATATGAAAAAATGGAAATAGTAATAATAATAAAAGAAATCAAAATAATAATAATAGTAACAATAATAATATAAATAATAAATTATAATAGTTATATATAATACTAAAATAATAATAATAATATTTTTTTTGTTTTTTTTTTCTTTCAAATCATAATATCTAGTATCATGTGATAATAAACTACTAGTAATATTTTTTTTATGTAAATGAACTATAATAGTAATAATAGCCGAACATGATAAAATATATTACTAATACGTAATAACAATAACATAAAACTTAAAAACTAATGATACTTAATTTTAATAAAGAAATAATAATACTAGTAATCTTTTTTTTATTTTAATAATAATATAGTCACATATAAAAGAGCCCTAAACTAAGATGAACAAAAGCCCGTTATTGTAGACATTAACAAAAATATAAAAACGGGTTAATATCTCAAATAAAATTATTGATTACACAAGTATTATCCAATAGTGTGGAGAAATAAAAAAAAGCTTGCACAAATAAGAGAAGTGCTTGCTAGAGCTAGAGGTTACAGATGCAAATGAGGGTGCTTGCTTAGTTTTGGGAAAAAGATGAGGATTGAGGAATAAGGTCTCGGTGGGAACAAACTAAATAAAAGTGTGTTAAATCACTTTAGTTTTAGTTCCCTTATCAACCGATGGCCTTACCCTCTCCAAAGGGTAAACTTGTTTTATTAATTTCACTATCTTTCATCTTTTCCTTAATTCACAATAATAATTAGCTGCCCCATGTAATTCACGTGAACTTGTCCTAAGCAAAGAGGTGAATCATCCTCAAAATAAGATAATTACGAGGGTTGTCCCTCAACTATTTAAAGTTTACACTTTTTTCCCTAAACTTCCAATTTTCACAATTCAGTCACTAATTTATTTTCAAAGAGTTTAATTAGGTCCAAGTTCTATAAAGTGACTCAATTACAGCCCAATACGGTACAATTGACTACAAGATTTAAGTCAATACAATATTTGGACCTTTCCGGTATAGAATTTCCTATCGCCAGAACCCTATTCCGACTAGACCGGTTTTTGGGGTGTAACATCTTTCAATAGCCTATACTAGGTTTATGCGAGGTGTAGCCCCAAATAGGCTCCGGGCGCCTGAAGCAAAAGTGATAGAAGTCTCTGGTTCATCTAACATGGGCATTACCAGAGTAACCATAGTGGAAGCCATAGCAAACAACTTGGAAACAGAAAGCTCTTCCAATGAACAAGCCCGACATGCTTGAGAAGTACCACGAACACATCCTCTTTCTTTTCGTTTCATTTTGAAATTTTACATGTATCATTAGAGCTTACCCCCTTGAGTGGTTTAGAGCTTAGACATTTCCGGAGCTGATGTCTATTAATGTAAATGTAAAATTCAAAAGATAAAGGGTAATCCCTTTGCCTAGCAGATATTGTGTGTAGGTTGAAGGTGTTATCAAGGTTCTACAATCTTTTAAAAGAAAGTTGATGGGTATAGCTCGAACCTTCCGTAATGTCTCCTTAAAAAACTAACAGGTACTGTAATAACCGTTGTTGTTTAGAGTCTCTTAGGAAGTTGATAAATACTCTAGGAGAGGTTGTTGGGAATACTTTACCAATAAATAGTCATCTGGCTAGCTGCTCTATAGATAACATATTCATTGTTTAGATGAATGGTTGAATGGTGTAATTGTTATACAAACGTGTAGGTACCTCATTTTGATGAATGATTTTTTGAATGAGTATTTGGATGAATATGCGAATATGTACATTTATAAATGATTTTTTCCTCTCTAAATGCTCTTGTGTGCTCTTGTAATTCCAGTCTCCAACTTCATATGTTTCGTCTAGGGAATTATTTGATGCCTCTTCCCATTTAATGCTTTGACATTGTGTTTTTTTTCTACAAATTTTGAGATGCCCGCACTTCTGTATCTCGAATGACACTTGATCTATAAAAGTGTGGACGATTATGTACCATTCATGTCTTGAGCGATGTCGGCTTTGCAAAATACAGATGAACTGAATATCTCCATCCATTTGATGTTCCGACATTGTGTTTTTCTCTAAGAGTGCCGAGATGATTACGCTCTTGTGTTCGGAGCAACACCTGATCTACTAGAGTGTAGAAGCCTACTATAGTAAAAGATTGGCTTTCGCCCATTCACTGCTCCGACATTGTATTTTTCTCCATGCGCGTTCAGATACTCACACTTTTGCATCTCAAAACACATATGATTTGCAAAAATTTAGATGCCTGCTCATGTAGATGTCACCTCCATTAATCCACCATTGAACGCGTCAATGATCAAATAAAAGTAGAAGCAGAGGAATGCCTTCGGACAATCAATGCTCCAACATTGTATTTTTTCAAGGATATTGAGATTCTCGTACTTCTATGTCTTGAACAATATCTAATCTAAAAATGTACGAACGATTATGTACCACCCATGTCCTGAGCAACGTCGGCTTTACAAAGTACAAATAAACTGAATGCATTCGCTCATTCGATGCTCTGACATTGTGTTTTTCTCCAAGGGAGTCAAGATGATTATTCTCTTGTGTCTTTAGCAAACCTGATCTACTAGAGTACAGATGTCTACTCCAACAAAAGATTGGCCTCCACTCATTCAATGCTCTGATGTTGTATTTTTCTCCAAGAGAGTTAAGATGCTCACACTTATTTGTCTCAAAAGACACTTTATCTGCAAAAGTATGAATACCTACTACGTCAGATGATGCCTCTATTGATCCAACGATGAATGCTCGATGATCAATAAACGGATATGCATGTACAAAGATATTGTTGAGATGATCAATCAATGGTGGAAGGCCAAGAAGAGGTGAATTGACAAATTAAAAAATTGGTGGAAGCAAGTAGGAATGTAAAAAGAATTGGGACACGATTTATAGTGATTCAACCTTCTAACAAGGTTTACATCCATTACCTTAGCTATCCACACTAAGGATTTTCTCAAATCCACTAGATTTGCTTTCCTTTTGAGGATAAAGGAGATAACCTTACACTCCTTTAAGACTTATACCCCAAAGTCTTAAGAAATCCTCACAAAGTGAATACAAATAAAACAAACTAAAAATCCTCTCAAAGGTAGAATGTTTGCCCAATACAAAGTTCACTCAAACCCTAAACTTGAATAAAAAGGATTACAATTTTTCTCTAACAAGTGGGTTACAAGATATGACTCTAATAGGCTCAAAGAATGTTGGATGTGTGCTTGAACGCTTTAGAATTGATCAATTGTTGTTGTTGAAACTTTGAAGACTTGCTTTTATACCCTCTCATTGATTTCTATCCGTTTGGGTAGTTGAGATCATTATTATAGCCGATGGGCTTCATTTTTCCAGCAATAAATACAATCTACCAACACTGGTATTAGTACTCGGGGACAGGTATCGATACCTGCTATAAGAAAAAAGAGCCGTTGTACAAAAGGGTATCGATATGCAAAAAGTTGTATCGATACGGAGTGTGCATTTTACAAAGGCGTACCAGTATGGGCCTTACTGTATTGGTACCAATTTTGCTCACTGGAATCCTGATAACTTGTGCAACAAAAAATTTATCGATACTGTAGCGATGTCCGATTCGCTAAAAAACAGAATTTTGAAGTGTTGTTGGTCTTTCGGGTATTAAAATATTTATTTTGTGGGGGTTTTGAAAAACGTGTTTTATTTAGAAATTGGAGTCGCCATCGGCCACTTAGGTAGGCCGGACACCATAAAACCAGAGATTCAAAAAACTTTGAGTTCGGGAGTCGGTTACGGATGGGGAAGGATTAGCACCCCCACACCGCCCAAAATTGGTACTTTAATAATTATCGCTTTATTAATACTAGATTTTCCGGATTAAAGTGACGATTAATTTAAAATTTAGTTATAAGTGCAGGTAAATTTTAAAGGCCCCGTTATCCGAGAGTAAACGCTCAACCACTATCACTACGCCTGATACTGGCACCGTTTACGCTCGGATAAAAGGGCACCGCATTGACAATTTATATATCTGTTATGCAACCTAAAACATGGCGATTATAAATACAATGCGATAAAATATAAATAAATACTAACATAATATGATACTAATCTTACATAAATAAAATACTAATATAAAACATACATACATAAATATTAATCTAACTCATAAATAAAAACAAATCTAACATAAATAAAATAATAACATTCATAAATATAATCTAACACATAAAATAAAAACAAATTTAACATGAATAAAATATTAATATAAAACATAAATTTAAAACATAATAAATACTAATCTAAAGCATAAATAAACATACAAAGTAAAAAAGAACACAATTTTAAATTAACTAATACTTTATTAAATCATAAAAATTACAATACAAATAAAAAGAGAAGAAAACACACCTAACTGAGCTCGAATAACGAACCCCATCTGAACCCCACCGGGATCTACCACGACCTCTTCAAAATTATTAACTAGATCGGACCTAAAATAAAACCCCGATCGAATGTTGGATTGAACCAACTGGGGCCGAGGGCACTGCCCCCAATTGGGGAGCTGATTCACAATTGCCCATTTCATGGCAATTTTTGGCGTGTCTTTGTGGCTGCCTCCATGCCTTGTATTTATAGGCAAAGAGGTGGGGAAATGGGGTGACGTGGAGCACCCTGCTCTACGTAAATTCTCTTTTTTTGCTTTATTATTATTTTATTATTATTATTTTGATTTTTTATTAATTTTATATTAATAATATTACTATTAAAATAACACTAATAACACTAAAACCCGGTAAAAAATGAGTGATTACAGTTGCCCCTCTTTGCTTGTTCTTGTGAAACGAGGACAAAGCAAAGATCAAAAGCACTCATTTTTGACCTACTCTCTTGTCTTTGGCTTCGGAATCACGTGTTCTTCTAGAACTCTCCGCTCTTCCTTAGCTGAATCTTCAAGCTTGTAAGTTCTTCCTATATAGAACTTCTTCACCTTCTGATCTTGGAACTATAGGTCCTCCCTATATAGAACCTTTCATTCTGAAGTCTTGAGTTACGAGTCCCTCCTATATAGAACTTTTCACTCTGAGACGGTAAAGCTTTGAGTCATTCCTATATAGAACTCTTCACCTTCAACGCTGGTTTCTCCTATATAAAACCTTTTGCGCCACTGATGGATTCTTCCGACTGGGAGTTCCTCCTATATAGAACTGCTAGTCTTCAAACCCTGGAGCCGCCAGTCCTTCCTATATAGAACTTTTAGCTTCTGAAATCTCGGAGCTACGGGTAGAACCTCTCACTCTAAGACAGTAAAGCTCGGAGCCCTTCCTATATAGGAATCTTCGCCTTCAACACAACGGGTTTTCCCTATATAAAACCTTCTGTGTCATGGGTGAATTCCTTCGGCTGTGATTTCTTCCTATATAGAACTGCTAGTCTTCACCCTAGAGCCGCAAGCTCTTCCTATATAAAACTTTCAGCTCATGAAGCCTCGAAGTGGTAGATTCTTCCTACATAGAACCTCTCGCTACGGGAGCTTGAAAATATAGGCCCTTCCTATATATAACCTTTATCTTTGAATTTTTCTTTTCTCTTTTTTTCTCTTTTTCCTTTTTTCCTTTTTTCTTTTTCCCTCTTTTTTGCTCTTTTTCTTTTTCTCTCTTTTTCTTTTTTCTCCCTTTTTCTTTTTTCTATCTCATTTTCATTCTCTTTTTTTTATTTATTTACAAGGCTGTTGATATCTTTGGACTTACGCTACTAAGGCTACCGCATAATGCCCGAAGGACTTATCACCACGCTCGAGAGACTTACTGGTGGCCTGAAGGACTTAACACCGTGCCCGAAGGACTTACCGATGACCCGAAGGATTTAACATCTGGGCCTCACGCTGCTATGGCTGTCGATTTTTCTGGACTCACGCTGCTAAGGCCGCCGAAATCTTTCTTCACATTTTGGGATTCATGCCGAAAATGGCTACCGATCTTTCTGGACTCACGCTACTAATGCTGACGCATCATGCCCGAAGGACTTACTAATGGCCCGAAGAACTTATCACCATGCTCGAAAGACTTACTGGTGGCCCGAAGGACTTAACATAGTGCCCAAAGGACTTACCGATGACCCAAAGGATTTAACATCTGGGCCTCACGCCGCTATGGCTGTCGATCTTTCTGGACTCACGCTACTAATGCTGCCGCATCATGCCTGAAGAACTTATCACCATGCTCGAAAGACTTACTGGTGGCCCGAAGGACTTAACATCGTGCCTAGAGAACTTACCGATGACCCAAAGGATTTAACGTCTGGGCCTCACGCCTCTATGGCTGCCGATCTTTCTGGACTCACGCTACTAATGCTACCGCATCATGCCCGAAGGACTTACTGATGGCCCAAAGGACTTATCACCATGCTCGAAAGACTTATTGGTGGCTCGAAGGACTTAACATCGTGCCCGAATGACTTACCGATGACTCGAAGGATTTAACATCTGGGCCTCACGCCGCTATGGCTGTCGATCTTTCTGGACTCACGCTACTAAGGCTGTCGCATCATGCCTGAAGGACTTACTGATGGCCCGAAAGACTTATCACCATGCTCGAAAGACTTACTGGTGGCCCGAAGAACTTAACACCGTGCCCAAAGGACTTACCGATGACCCGAAAGATTTAACATCTGGGCCTCACACTATTATGGCTGCCGATTTTTCTGGACTCACGCTACTAAGGCTGCCGCATCATGCCCAAAGGACTTACTGATGGCCCGAAGGACTTATCACCATGCTCGAAAGACTTACTGGTGACCCGAAGGACTTAACACCGTGCCCGAAGGACTTACCGATGACCTGAAGGATTTAACATTTAGCCTCACGCCGCTGTGGCTGTCGTCATCTTTCATTTCTTTAGTAAATTCTTTGACAATTCTTCAAATACCTGTCTAGAAACAAGCAAAAATTGACATGCCTCTATATGATGCATGCAATGTCGTGCCTTTTTTCTTATTCTCTTTTTCTTCTTTTTTTTCTTTATTTTTTCTTTCAATTTCTTCTTATTTTTATTTTTCACTTTTTCTCTTCTTTTTTTTCTCTCTTTTTTCCTTCAATTTCTTCTTATTTTTTTCTTTTCTTTTTCTTCTTACTCTTTTTCTCTTTTTCTCTTTTTCTCTTCTCTTTTTTTTCTTTCAGCCTTTTTTTGTTCTAAAGTCTTACACCCTGAAAGGTCGTTCCTCAGATTTCTTCATCTCTTTACTTCTTCACTGTATGCTCTTAAATCTTCGTTTGATCAATCACTTCGAATCTAGATTAACATGTTTTCAAACCTTTTGTGCGGAAGGCTTTTTTGTCTTCAGGGTTATCACCCGTCTTCTTCGCTTGGCGTTGCCCCATTCAACCACGGACTCCATTGCTTTGAATTTTCTAACCCATCATACAGAGCCTTGATCTATTTCTACTCACCAGGGTGAGCCAAAATGCTTCCATCCCCTTAGCTCATCCTTGATCTTCTCGTAGCATTTCGACGGGAACTAACTCTCGGTCTCTATGCTTTAAATCTTATCATCATTCATTTTTAAAGTAATGCAAAAGGCAATTTACTTGTGTATATCAAAAAAAATAATGATTGATTGAAAAGATAACAGTCATTTTGAAAATCACAACTTGGAGAGGATACCAAACATTTTGAAAAACTGTTTGGGACAAATGGTAAACATTCTCTTTTTTTAAGGACCAAACACTTTTTTAAAAAATTAATGTTTGGAGAATGGTAAACAAAATTCGAAGTGTATTGCCAAACATTTTTTAAAAATTAATGTTTGGGGGAAATGGTAAACATCAAAACTTTGGGAGAAATGTCAAACCTTTTAAAACATGTTTGCCCCGAAATATCAAACACCATAGCGCATCTGTTTCAAGTTGCCAGATATCAACTCTAATGAAGCGCGTATTTAGAAGATCTCGACCATTGTGGAGATATATGCAAATGTAGTTTCTTTTGGTCTAATAGGCTTTTGAGAGGAACAACCCTACCTAGTTTCTACCCCGTTTAAGGTGGCTCTCTTAATCTCACTATCTCACCATGCCCCATCCTTCCCTCATTTAGGTGTCGATCAAGCACTTAGAAGTTTGACGTTCCTTGAAACAAAGTTAACCCTTATAGGCGGAATGAAATCTGAAGACATTCTTATTCAACTTGGATATCTATAGATGATCGGAATGGTCTTTGGGGCTTGCAAATTAGGCCTTAGGTTTATGGTTAAGTGAAACAACATTTCTGTACTTGTGTAACTTGGATATGCCCATTATTCCTTCCCCTTTTTTGGATCACTCTAGACTGCCCGTTTTGGGTTTTCACCCTAGAGTTCATTTCCTTTCTTTTTACTGTAGGCTACCTTGCATTCTGGCTATATACTGATGTTTGTTTTCTGTTCAAGAATGTTTGATCCTCCAAAACTCCTCAAAACTGAGATTTCTTGAATGAAGGACTACGAATACATTCCTGGGAATTCTTGTGATTGGCACGCCCAGATGAAATGTTATTCTTTCTTCTTTTCTATTTTTTTCTTTTCTTCTTTTTCACTTTTTCTCTTGGATCGCTCTAGACTGCCCATTTTTTACGTTTTCACCCTAGAGGCCACTTCCTTCAGTGTATTTTGGTTGGATATTGATGCCAGCAGGCTCAGGCAGACTACTCTTTTTTTCATTTTTAGGATCACTCTAGACTGCCCATTTTTGGGTTTTCACTCTAGAGGTTATTTTCTTTTTCGAAATTGGCAATCTTCGGGCCGACTTGTCTTGACTTGGCTTCAATTCGAGCTTTTATATTAATTTTCAAAACTGATATTTACTTGAAATGTGGATTCCTTGTGTCTCTTGCTCATAGTTGAAGTCTCGTTCTTGTATTGTTTGATATGTGTGTGAAGCATGTACAATACTTTTTTCCCTTTTTCTTTTCTTTTTTTTTTCTCTCTCTCTTTCTTTTTTTTCATTTTATTTTTTCTTTTCTTTTCTTCTCCTTTTTTTTGTTTTGTTTTTTTTTATTTTAGACTGCCCATTTTGGGTTTTTAGCCTTGAATCTCATTCTTCTTATTCGAGTCTATAAATGTATCCTCAAATCAGCACGTATCTATACTGGTATTGATGATATCTTCTGCTCGAAGTTACTTGCCTCTCTGCAGCTCTTCTGATATTTACTCGATCTGGATTATTTCGGCCTTCTGATTACCATTTCTCTTCTTTTCTTTGGTTTTTCGTTTGGACATATCCTTGTTTTCATCCACTTTCTTCTGATGATTTTTTATCTTCGTATCCAATCTGTCTGGACTCATCCCTGTCTTCTGGTAAAGTAAAAGAGTATAATTCGTTGTCAAATTCACAGATGTCCTGAGAATGCCTTTAGGGGGTAGAGGTTTAGGGTCAACTTTCGTTTCAATGATCTTAAACGACAAGTGCCTGAGAAGATAAATTCTTAAAATGGGAATTGCCCATTGTCTAAACACTCACTTTGTTCCTCTGTTGGCCTAAGTAAACTAGCAGATACTCACATTTACAATATCCCCACAATATTCAATCTCTTCTAAATATATGCAACTTAGAGTTGATCTTTGGATCTGAAGCAAATGTACTAATGCATTCAAAATTCGAGGACCTGATATAGAAATGATATATACATATGTCCATTCAAAAATGTGTGTATATGCATATGGGAGAACAAAAGCTACCCCATAAAAATAAAATGTTTAAAGAATCAAAAAATATAAAAATGCTTTCTAAATGGAAATGTGATTTGTTATTCTGACAAACAATGAGTTTTTTTTGAGAATTTCTTTGTGAAATGATGAGAAAACCATAAGGACCTTTGGACTATCTCCAGGGTACTAACTCATTCTGCCCCTTCTAAGGTAGTGTAGGCTTGCCTCTTCTCTTGTTTTTCCACCGCTGGATCAACTCTCTCGTCAACCAGCTTCTTGTTTTTTTCTATTAACGACCCAAATTTCTTAATGTCATGCCCAGTGCCTCAATGTAGAACTCACATATACCTTGACCAGATAAGGCCATATGTCTGAGATGGAATACTCTGAATATCTCTAAATATGTACTTGTTCGAGGAATTTTTCTCGGTGATTCAGAGAAATCTGCCTGTCTTCTTCTCTTACGATCACGAGAACCTTCGAAAGTGGTACCCATTTATCTCTTTCTTTCCTTCTGCTCCTAGGCATGTCTGGTCTTTAAATTTAGGTCCCGGAGTGCATGTTCGTTTCTCTCTCTGACTGCCATGAAGTCCTCAAAGATGGCTTTCATTTTCTCGAGCATCTTATTAACGAAGAAATATGAAAGGTGGCATGAAACATGGAAGTCACTTTCCTCTTCATCTACGGGAGGCTGTACCTAGGCCGCTAAACGCATCCACCTCAAAGTACGTTTCTTGAAGCCTTCATCAGGTTTCATCCTCGTACCCTGGAGATACTGATGACTTGGTGCTAGGTCTAAAGCATATCTGTATTGCCCATAAAGACGTCGGTTAAGTCTCCGCATGACTACACTTGGTCTCTACTCAAATAGTTGTACCATATCACGGTAGGTCCTGCTAGACTATCGTAGAGGTAGTGGATCGGGAATTTTTTATTCTCGATGTAGCCCTCTATCTTTCTACAGGACGTGGTCAGGTGAATCTTGGGGCAGCTTGTTCCGTCATCATGCGTAAATCTAGGAATCTTTGAAATCCAGAGGAATGACCAAATCAGGGTTCAAATAGAGTTTTCTTGTATCGAAGGCATCAAACTTCTTCTTTTTCTTTTTTCCTCTCGAGCCCATCTTTTAACTGCTCGAATCTTCATTTTTGAGTGTCTTCAATTCTTTTATCCATGATAAAACCCTAATTGGTCTTTGAATTACTCCTCATAAAGTTTATGCTAGGTAATAATAATGCAAGGTAATGATAATGTCATGTAAAACATACATGATCGTGCAAAGCAATGCAATGCAATCCTAAAATGAATGCAATAAGGTATTGATTCCAAAAGTGATCCCCATAGAACGACGTTCATTGAGGCCAAAAGGTTTCATTATATCAGATATTAGATATTTACAGTTACTGATAAGCTTCAGTGCCTACTTTCTTAACTTCATCCAGTAGTCTGGTCAGCTTGCCTCTGTAGTCCAACACTTGGTCCATGTTCTGACAAAGCCTGTCACCTTGTTGAGCTGCCTTACCTGCTCGAGTAATATCGATCTTCGGGTCTTCATCTATCCCCTACTTAGTCTTTTGTAGCTTGGAAGTTGCCTTTTTCCAACTGAAGAGTGTTGGATTGTCATTGCTCTGTCGTAAACTTGTTTCCAAAACTCTTGTTAATTGCTAAGTTATTATGTAGCTCATCTCTAGAGACTGTCGTACCTATTCCTAATTTCCTCAAACTTACCTGATAACAGCCTGACTTGATTCTTGATTGACTAGTTTCTCTTCTTCCAATATTATGAGTCGTCCTTCAACTGAACAACACCGTTCATTTACTCTTTAAAGGTGACCCAATATGATATTCTTAAACACTCAGTAGAGCTTCTGGTGATCATTCAATTTTATCAAAGTTATCTCTCTTATCTGAGCTGGCTGAACTCGAAAGCATATCCCTCTCCTAGGATGCCCTTATCTCCGATCTTCAAATTTAACTCGCTTGAGTGACCCACTTCGGCATTACTTGAACTTTGTCCTGGATATCGATTCTTTCTCGACTTTGCCCCTCGGGTGATTGTTAGCTTACTATAGAATTGGGGAACTTCGTCTTTGAAACCCAAAATTCTCATCGTGATAAGATCTTGAACTTGTTCCTCGGGGCCCCACAATCCTCAATACTGTGACCCAAACTTCCTAAACGGTGTCGTAATCTTTCGGATAAGACGGTCTCTTCGCTAGAGACTTCACCGAGGTAATAAGGCTTTTCTCGATGAACATTATGAGTAGTTCAGTGTACCTCACAGGAATCGAGATATACTTCTTTTCATTACTTACTTTTCGGGTTTCTTCTAGACCGAGCTCTACTTTTTGAAAGCCCGACTCAGACATACCTTCCGCCTGTTTATTGATACGGATCACAAAAGGGTTCAATTTGTCGTATTTAGCTGGCTTAGAGGTAGAATTCTGACTATCCCGCTTTCTATTCTGATCCTTAATCGGTTCTTCTTTCGGTTCGATGGATCGCTTACCTTTCGTCAAAGTCTTTATCTGATTCATCACTTCTTCCCTCTGCTTCTTTCAACTCTTGCACTTTACTTTGCTCATTACCAGTACCGTATCTCCTTACCGTGTCCGACCTGAAGTCTTCAGATGGTTCCTCTTATATTGTCTCCGATCTTGTTCTAGGACAAAACCCTGGATCCGTGCCCTCTAATATCTGACCAGACGACCCTTTGCCAATTATGAACGATTTCTGAGATTTAAGAAACCACCTCGGGAATCAATACCCTATAAATGCGAGAATGTATGCAAATGCGGTGTTGATTCTCAAACAGTCATTGAAAAACTTTCAATAGAGAAAATGTATGTTTGCAAGAAATTAATAATGAATTACAGGCAACAGTTGGATTTATTCTGGAGACCTTGACTTCGGGAAGCAAAACCTGTGCTCCACGTCTTAACGTCGTCTTCAGGATGATGGATGACTCCATCTTCTCCTCTTATTCTATTCTATGGACTCGTGACGTAATGATATTTATTTTTGTGGCTTCTGAAAAGGACATCAGACAATATATTTTCTTCTGTAGATCTGGGTACGTCTAAACAGGGATGGATTCTATTGATCCTAAGGGAGTACTTTAAAACTTTTTGGGGTTTAAATTAAATTTTTCAATGATCATTTGGTTTAAAAATTCCCATTTTTTATTATCAAAAAGTTTCATTTTTTAACTTACTTAAAAAATGAAACTTTTAGGTTTCTTTTTGTTATTATTATTATTATTCTGAAAGTTTTATGAGGGAAAAAGATTCAAAGCAAAATAATAATATTTTCAATTTTTTTAAATGAGTTAAATTAAAATCTGAGATTTTTAGAAAATGGTCAAATGTGAAGATTTAAAATTGGGGTTTTGCGGCCCTGACTGAATCTTCTGCGTCGCACGTGCCTTACTATCGTACCGTCTTCTTTCTCGATTGGTCTTTGCTCGGCCTAACTTGATACTATAATATTATCGTCTCTGGAAAAGCAGACTTTTTATATTTTGAAAACCTTTTAATGAACTGTTCTTGAATCAACACCATGTCATGATATGCAACATGAATGCAAATAAAGGCGTTGATTCAGCTGGTAATCACCCTTTCGAACGACTTTTATGGGAATTAAAGGATCCAGATTACAAAAAGGGTCCATATTACAAAATGAGTCCCTATTACAAAAAATATTAATTACAAAACAAAGTTTTGCACATAAGCCCTAGCTCTACCTCCTAGCTCCTTGATAGCTCTAGGCAACTTGATAAGCCTTGGTGCTTCTTCCATGTCTGGGGTTATTCACACGCCTTGCAAATATCCACCATCAGGGTCTCATGTGCATACTTTGGCACTACACGTTTGCTCGGTAAATTGTTACCTCGGATCTGTTGATTAATCTCTGACCAATGTCGTACAACTGGATCGATGTCGTCCTTCTTAAGACACCTTTTTCCATGATTAAAAATTTTCTAATCGGGCAAACCACTTGAATCAACGCCTCTATATAATGTGGATGCAATGATAATGCAACAAAAGTATGTGTAAAATAAAAATAAAACACAAAAAGAAATGAGTTAGTACCAGATAAAAATAATAAATACATAAATAAAAGGACAAATTAAATAAGGTAAACAAACAAAACAACCCTATTTATCCAGTCTAAAACACCTAAGGTTATTCGCATGGCTCTAATACGGTGGGTTTCTATGTTCTCTACATACAGTGTTGGTGCTAGGAGGTACCCGAATTGTCCTTGTTGTCCCCTACTAAGAGTAGCAAGGCCCCCGATCATCACCCATTATAGGCTCCTTTCAACCGGGTTCAATTCAGGGGGACCCATTCGCTTATGCCTACACGAAGGAACGATATCCTTACGAAAGCATAAGGTACTCGAGCCCCGAAGGTACTTGCTAGGCCTACACGGGAGAACGATATCTCCACGAAAGCATTAGCGTTTTCCCCCCACTTAAAAAATGGGTTTATATGCCAAATTTTAAATGCGTTAAAATAAAAGCGCAATTACAACCGAATATTAATTTAATAGTCACTTTAATCCGGAACTTCTAATATTATTAAAGCGGTAATTATTTGAAAAAGCTTGACTCTCTTTATTTTGTTAAAAAATAAAAAATGTCCCCAGCAGAGTCGCCATCTGTAGCAATGTCCGATTTGCTAAAAAATCGAATTTTGAAGTGTTGTTGGTCTTTCGGGTATTAAAATATTTATTTTGTGGGGGTTTTGAAAAACGCATTTTATTTATAAATTGGAGTCGCCACAGGCCACTTAGGTAGGTGGGACACCATAAAACCAGAGATTCAAAAAACTTTGAGTTCGGGAGTTGGTTACGGATGGGGAAGGAATAACACCCCCACACCGCCCAAAATTGGTACTTTAATAATTACCGCTTTATTAATATTAGATTTTCCGGATTAAAGTGACGATTAATTTAAAATTTGGTTATAAGTGGGGGTAAATTTCAAAGGCCCCGTTATCCGAGAGTAAACGCCCAACCACTATCACTACGCCTGATACTGGCCCCGTTTGCGCTCGGATAAAAGGGCACCGCATTGACAATTTATATATCTGTTATACAACCTAAAACATGGCGAATATAAATACAATGCGATAAAATATAAATAAATACTAACATAATAAGATACTAATCTAACATAAATAAAATACTAATCTAAAACATACATACATAAATATTAATCTAACTCATAAATAAAAACAAATCTAACATAAATAAAATACTAACATTCATAAATATTAATCTAACACATAAAATAAAAACAAATTTAACGTGAATAAAATATTAATATAAAACATAAATTTAAAACATAATAAATACTAATCTAAAGCATAAATAAACATACAAAGTAAAAAAGAACACAATTTTAAATTAACTAATACTTCATTAAATCATAAAAATTACAATACAAATAAAAATAGAAGAAAATATACCTAATTAGGAGCTCGAATAACGAACCCCGACTAAACTCCATCGGGATCTACCACAACCTCTCCAAAATTATTAACTAGATCGGACCTAAAATAGGACCCCTATCGAATGTTGGATCGAACCAACTAGGGTCGAGGGCACTGCCCCCAACCCCTGGCCAACCTTGCGGCCGGCCTAGCTCCCAATTGGGGAGCAGATTCACAATTGCCCATTTCATGGCAATTTTTGGTGTGTCTTTGTGGCTGCCCCCATGCCTTGTATTTATAGGCAAAGGGGTGGGGAAATGGGGTGACGTGGAGCACCCTGCTCCACGCAATTTCTCTTTTTTTTTGCTTTTTTTATTTAATTAATTATTTTATTATTTTTTTGATTTTTTATTAATTTTATATTAATAATATTACTATTAAAATAACACTAAAACCCGGTCAAAAATGAGTGATTACAGATACGACTCTATGGGTATCGATATGCTATAACTGATTTTCAAAGTTACGGTTCCAATAAACTAACAAGGCAAAGGTTGAATATTTATTACAAAAGATTTACAAAATCTTAACATCTTATATCGGTACGCACAAGGCTGTACTGATACTCAAAGATTAAATTGGTTCCCAGGTTGAATGGCGTACCGATAGGCTGCACGCGTATCGGTACCCTATATCCATTAAGTATAAAAACAAAATCCAGTAGCTAAAATCTGTATCGATACGGCCAAGGGCGTATCGATACTCCTGGGCCAATTTGGCTATTTTGAGTATCAAAACACTTAGAAAATATTCGGGGTTTAAGGTTTTGACTTAGAAACTATTTTAAGTTCGAATCCTTGTCAATTTTGTGAGTCTTTTAAATACTTAAAAATTTATCACTTTTTACTAAATTGTCCTTGAAATTTATTATTATATCAAAATCAAAATATAGGTTTTACAGATACATAAGATATTTCTCCAAGCGCCCTTATACATCCAACGCCACGAACATTATTGATATACATAAGCACATAATGCCTCCGCATGTCTAATGTCTGGCGCATTATTGACTTAAAATAAAATTGGAGATGTCTACTCATGCGCTGGCAACATTGGCTCAACAAAGAGAACATATGGCAATATTCATATGCCTCCCCTAATCCGATGTTGAATACATCATCGATCATAAAGAATCAGAGATATCTGTGCAAAGTAAAAAATGATATGAATTTACATACTTTTCACTAATTCTATGCTAAATCAAAAGTACTTGTACTCGTCTTATGCTTTGGCATCACATGCTTCACAAGGGTGCAGATGCTTAAACATACCTCTGCTAATCCAATGCCCAAATCATTGTTGACTTAAAAAAGACGGAGACAATCATACCTCTCATGCTCTGTTAGCATCAACTCCGCAAAAATATATATTTCAGCCTTTTACGACTCGCAAACCACGTCAATATATAATGCAACTGCATATCCAATAAATAGTGCTTTGCTAACCAAATAGCACCAACATATGAAAGAAAATGCACAAATACACCCATATTTGGAATGACACACTTCGCCCCCTAAGGCGTTATTTTGGCTAGAACCATTTTATAGTACCCATCTACGAGGGGACAAGTGTTACATCTTAATTCTCCTCCTCAACATTACTCTGAATGTACCCCTCAACATCTCCATATTTAGTAAACCCACGACAACAACCCTTCCAGAGATAAGTTATTCTTGAGATTAACATTAATGGAGCCCCCAAGTTATCTTGGGAATAGACACTATCATGCACTACAGTAACCACACCCGCGTGACCAACATCCAAAAGCTTAACACTCGGAGCTTGAGCCTATCTCTACCAATCCATCCCTAGGCTGTCACTGAGTCTGGAACTGTCCAATCACCAACAGTACTGAGGGTCTATAAATACCTACACCCACAATGAGAGAAGGAGGTCTGAGAACAGACATGATGTGCCTGGGCAAGGCCAAGTTAATAGGGGGTGATCTGCCTAAGATCACCATATTTTCTGTGACTCTTTGCCCCAAATCTATAGGGTAATCCGCCTGAAACCACCATCAACCACTGTGTTCCTCATCTCCACCTGCTTTATTCAGTGCCTCCTCATTTTTAACTTCAACACATATGTAAGATCATACCGATTAAACTTCACATATCACATTTTATATGAACTTAAAAAAAATTGTCTAACGTTCAAATCATGCCATCTGTTATAAAAAATAATTAAAACTAAAATTCATATATAATTATATATTTATATTGAAAAAGAATCAAGTTGAATTATGATTGCATTTTTTTGTTATCTAAGTTTTTTTTGAAAGGTTCTGTTATGTAAGTTGCATACTCTGATCTTCTCTAATTGTAATGAATTGTTTTTTATATAAAAGAAAAAAAATAAAGAATCTTTTTAATGTATTATTTAATTACTCATATTTCTCACCACTTGTTAAGTCAAAATATACAACACATTTAAACAAGAATTTAATTTTGATACACAGGCTCTGTAAAATAAATTTTGCACAACCTGCATATTTATATTATAAACCCAAATCGTAAATTGCTAAACCTAAACTCTAAAAATCTAAACCCCAAACTATAATCCCTAAAGCCTAAATTCTAAATACTAACCTTAAATTTTAAACCCTACAACTTAAACCCCTAAACTCTAAACTCTAAACTAAACCCCTAAGCCCTAAAATTAAAGTTTATGACCTAAACTCTAAGCTAAACCCTTAAGCCCTAAAATTAAAAAAACTTGTGTAAACTAAAGTTTATACAGCCTGTGTATTTAATTTTTTCTCTTAAAAAAAATAAAACTTTGCAGTTCGATATATATATGGGGACAAATGGCTCCTCTCAAGGATTCCGCGGTCTCCCATTATCCTCTTATTGCCCAAATTGTCGGCTAAATTATATATTTGGTCCCTTCATTATGAAACTATATTGTTTTAATATATCGGCCAAATAATTGCTAATAAATAATTAACATTTTAATTTTGATTTCAAATGATATAAAAATTTAGTGATTCGTTGAGATGGATTCATTTTCTAGATAAGTTACATATATTAGTTTTTAAAATTATATTTTATTTTCATTAATATTAATAACATATCTTTTCTGTTTTCTTAAAGGGAATACGTTTCAAATGTTTTAATTAATTTGTATACCGTGATAAAAAAAATGATAAAAAAAATAGATTGACATGTTAAGTCATCAATAATAAAAGCAACACAAAAATTACAAATTTAATTATTTTTACTTCATTTGGCGGGTAGTGCCTTTTATCAGTTGTTTATGATTTTGATAAGATTTAATTTTATTGATATTGTTAAAGAGAAAAATTTTAATACACAGGTCGTGAAAGTTTACACAAGTTTTTAGTTTCAAGGCTTAAGGGTTTAGTTTAGAGTTTAGGGTTTATGTCGTAAACTTTAATTTTAGGGCTTAGGGGTTTAGTTTAGAGTTTAGGCTGTAGGGTTTAGAATTTAAGGATAATATTTAAAATTTAGGTTTTAGGGTTTGGAGTTTGGGGTTCAAGTTTTTAGAGTTTAAGTTTACCAATTTAGGATTTGGGTTTATAGTATAAATATGCAGGTTGTGCAAGTGTATCAAAATTAAACCATTTTTAAACATCTAAAGTACAATTATTTATAAGAAAATTCTACAACGCTCGACGAACACTGCTGAATACCACTAACGATGAACACCGCTGTGCACCATTAAATTAATTTATAAAGATTAAAAATCTCAATGACTCAACATATAATTATAAATTATTTAAAATAAAATTTCAATTAAATTATTTTCCATATATATTATATTTTAATATTTTTTTAATAATTGGATCAAATATCAACCTTGGTCAATTTAAAAAATAAAAAATCCTAAGCCCAAAACCCTAAACCATAAATTAAAACATTGGGTTTATAGTTTACGGTTTATAGTTTAGAGTTTTGGGTTTTGGGTTTCAAGTTTAAGGGTTTTGATTTATAGTTTAAGGTTTAGTTTTTAGGGTTTAGGGTTTAGAGTTTAATGTTTTTATTTTTTAAATTGACTAAGGTTGGTATTTAATTCAATTATTTTAAAAAATATAATATATATGGAAAATAATTTAATTAAAAATTTATTTTAAATAATTTATAATTATACGTTGAGTTATTTAGATTTTTAATCTTTATAAATTAATTTAATGGTGTTCAGCGGTGTTCGTCGAGCGTGGTAGACTCGTACTTATTTATATTATTTAAATTTCTCTGTTTACAAATAGGAGAATAATTATGTTTCATGATTCTGAGGGATTTACGGTCACGGTAGATAATCATACATTCTCTTGACCCAACCAATTTGTTCCATCAATCCTCTCCTCTTGATTTTACTCGTTTTCTTTAAGGCCCCAAAGATGACTACTCTTGCATGAGGATTAACAATAACATGAGCATCATACCAAGTAAACAATGGACAAGAAACTTTGTTCCCATTTTCATAATTTTCACACCCAAAGAACCTCCTCATCAGTCCAAACCACGACCAACTCAGCTCGTTGTCCACGATGAAAAAATTTATAATAATACAAAGGTTTTATCCTTTTTTTTTTCACTTAATCCACATGGAAATAATGCTTTTATTTTATTTATTTCTCACGTCAAGTCATTATTCCGTTAATGGCTAACTACACATAACACATAAGTGACCAAAACTTTAGAAAACGAAACGTAAGTGATGTCAATGTTATTTTTTTTAATTTGATGAATAAAAATAAATCATAAGTGGTCATTTCAACAATTTACTCTGATTAATAATTATAACCAATTTACATAATTAAAAATGTATATAAATATTATTATTTATTTAAGGCTTAACTTAGAAATAGGTGTCCAAAATATGCAATTTTTCTGAGATATGTGCTTAATGTTTTTTGACTGAAATATGTGCTTAAAGTTTTATTATGTTATTGTTTTAAGGTAACACCATTAAAAAACTCATCACACATTCAGAATTTAACACGTGTCTTTATTTTTATTTTATTTTTAATAAAAAACTAAAAAAGAAAATATTTTTTATAAAAATCTAAAAATTCTTAAAATATATAAAAAAATTCTCAAATTTCTAAAACCCAAAAATCCCAAAATTAACGCCACTACAATCGTCGATAGCCTCACCAAACCCCACTACAGCCATTGCTTGAGGCCACCGCCTATTTTCCCCAACCACTCATCGTCGGTAACCGGCGGGAGGCATGCAATTGACGTTGAACAACTAGAGCCTTTCGTGTTCGTCGTTCACTGTCCGATTGATACCCCTCCCGTCGATTAACGATGATGGGTGGTTGGGGGAAATAGGCAGTGGTCTCTGACGATGACAATGGTGGAGTCGACAAGGCTATCAAAGATGACATTGGCTTTAATTTTAGGTTTAAGGTTTTGGGGTTTTAGAGATTTTGGGATTACTTTGTGATTTTTTAAAATTTTGGAACTATTTTATGATTTTTCAAAATTTTGGGATATTGTTTAATTTATTTTTTAGTTTATTTAAAAAATAAATAAATAAAAACAAAAGCCACATGTCAATCTATTATTGGGTGATGAATTTTTTAACCGTATTACCTTAAAACACTAACAGAATAAAAACTTTAGACACATATTTTAACAAAAAAATATTAGACACCTATATAAAAATATATAATTTAAGCAATTATTTCTGAGATATTTTGGAGAAAAAAGGGAAACCCAAACAATATTTTAGATTTTGGGGCATCTTACAGAATATTTGAGAATCTACGGCAAAATCTACAGTACAGGAAGAAGTAGCCATCTGCAGGTGGCGACTTCCCCCTAATTTTGTCTTGAATCGATAAGAAAAAATATTAAATTATTACAAGTCAAGGGGAAGTAGCCACCTACAGATGGCGTCTGGCGACTTCACCATACACTGTAATTTTTGCCGTAGATTCTAAAATATACTCTAACGTACCCCATAACCCAAATTATTGTTTGAGTTTGTATTATTTACCAAAATTTGACATTATTTCTACCTTAAGCATTTTTTTAAGCCGAAGGATTGGACTGCGAACGGAACAATGTCAGCTCGGTAAAGAAACTGAGGCATAAGCTCCCGTTATATAATTATTATTTATTTAATTATTGTTATTTTTTTCATTTTTATTATTTAATATTTGGTTAAATTTTCTTCGAGTCTCTAATTATGTGTTCGGTTACAAACATGCCACTTTTTCTTCTAAAGGACAGAATTTAGTCACTTTTTCTTCTAGGCCGTAAAATGAAATCATGACATGATACAATAATAGTTTTTTAGTCTCTAAAATTTATACATTCTATTAATTTTGTTATAAATTAATAAATTTAATCATTCATATTTAAAAATTCCGACATTGTACACACGTGACAAAACCCAATCACTTGCCACACTCATTTTACTGTCCATGAGCTTGATAATGATATATGTAATAGCTTGACATACTGATAGAACAAATCCATTACGATTCTATGTCGCGCGCTAGTGAGAAATAATTGAGTGACATGTATGTAACAAATTTTTAATTGAATGGCTAAATTGTAATTTTTAGAAAATTGGGACCCATTTATAACCAAACATATAATTGACTGACCTGAGATTGTATTTTACCCTTAAGATTTTATGCTCATACATGCCATGGCAGGCTCGTGAGAAATTGCAGGCCAAAAACCAAGAGTTCAATAAGGGGAAAAAAAAGCTGAAGAGAGAAAAACGAATGAAGCAAGGTCGACTTAAAGAAGAACCCATTGTACATTTTCAGGAATTTGAAGTTTTAATGTGGAATAGGGCCATGTTCAATCCAAAGCCAACAACAGAGATCGGCATGATTGCTCTCCTTCTTCATCGATCTGTAAGTTTTTTTTTTAATATCTTTTCCGGTTTTGGCGGACCTATTGAAATTTAAATCTCAGTTTTTGTAAGGTTGTCTGCGTAATTTCTAGGGTTTTTGGTTGGAGCTATGGATCTTGTCGTTCTTCGATTTTGATTGGGAATTTCTCTAGGTCTAGGAGATTGTTTTTCGAAATTAGGGGGCATTTTAAAGAGGGTAAAAGGAAAACATTACTCTTCAGTAGTAAGTGGCAACGGAATGAGAAATGTTGGATTCGGATTTATTCATTCTTAGCATTTGAAGTTTTTAATCAGTCGTATTTTGGTTTTCATGGAATTGCAATTGTTATTTAACCTTGATTAAGTTATCATTATTATTAGGAAGTAGGTCATTACCATAAAAGGAAACCAAAAATAAATCAAATTTCACCTGGCGGCCAAATAAGAAAAAAAATAAACTGCTAGATTATTTCCAGTTCTTTCTTTAGTTTTGGGTTAACTTTTCTTATGTTTGAATTTGAAGGAAATGGAGAAAACCGAATGTTCTCAAAACTTGTTCTTGTAATGTGAAAAGAGCATACAAAGCTGACATTTTTGTTCAGCTTCTTTTTTTCTTTACTTCAAATTCATAACCGTTCGTTTCTTTTGTTTGGATATTTTCAGGTTCGGTAATTTATTGCTTCTAGTGCTGTGTCTAGATCTATAGCACTCCATAATGACAGAACCAAGCTCGGTAGATGTGATTTTGGAATTTCTGAGGACAAATCGCTTTACTAGAGCTGAGGCAGCTTTGCGTAGTGAACTTGGTAACCACCCTGATTTGAATGGATTCCTTCAGAAACTTACCTTTGAAGAAAAGAACTCTGGCAAGGTTCTAGAAGAAGAAAAGGAAAAAAAACAGTGGATGGAAGTCATGATTCAGGTTCTCGAAACAGTGCTGAGGTTTCTAAGGAACTTATATAAAAAGAGATATAATGTGGGGCTGGCAGAAATGGGTCTGAAAGCAAATTGAGAAATGCTGCTACTACAGGGGAGCATAATAAACCTAAAGAAGCAGAAGTGATAAGCGATAAGAGTTTTACTTTCTCTAAAATATCAGAGGAGACTGTACTTAATCTGCAGTCAAGGAACTTCAATGTTATCAATGGTTCTGAACTATACAAAAATGGTGGTTTTGATAGTGGTGCTAGCCTTTTGGAGCTTGAGAAACATGATCAGTCAAGTTGTTGTGCAGCTGAAGCTCCTGAAATAGATAAAGGTGTTAAATCTGGAGAAGAGATTATGTTTTTGGGTGAAATCAAAAGTTCATTGCTTGGAAATACTACCAAAGCTATTGTAGATTCCACGTATGACAAGTTTCATACCAGTGAAAGTAAGGAACTTGATCAACGTTTTAATAAGAACAGTGTGTACTTGAAGGATAACTTTGCTGATAACGGAAGATGGTCTAGAACTGAGGAACCCACTAGTTCGTCTTCAGAGATATGGAAAGATTGTTCTGTGAAGACCGTTTTTCCGTTCCCTGAGGGGAATGTGTCTATTAGATATGATGCTGCTAATACTTCAGATAAGAAAGAAGGGAAAAAGAAAGCATATGCACTTGATGTTAGGGCTGCAATTAAAGAACAGGTGGATGAGGTTGGAAGGGCTCTATTCTTTGGGAAGTCTCAAGGCATTGCTGATATAAATGGGTTGGCCTTCCCTCTTGCATCTGAAAATCCAAAAGAAGAGTTACCTAGGTTGCCACCAGTTAAACTGAAGTCGGAGGAGAAATTGGATGTCAATTGGGAGGAAAAATATGAGCCTGATGTCCCAGGTCCAAAGCTCACTGGTGCTGACAATGCATTTGATATGGATCCACTGCCCAACAAAGTCTTAACCACTTGGCATACACAACCCCCATGATCTATACAACTACTAGTTTTGCCATGTTTCCATTATTCCTTATTTTTTAGGACTTTAACTTTGTTTTTGGCAAATAACAGTCCAGACTATTTATTATAAATAGGCTAGGATTTGTTCTTAGCTTTAGGATTAAGATTATTGATTATTGTTATTTGAAATTTCTAGAATTATTGGTTGTATTAGTGTTGAAGATTCTTGCATTGTTACAATTAGTAAATAAAATCTTTGGTTCTTCTCAATTTCTTTTCTTCAAAAGATCGGCTCCTATCATTTTGGTATCCGAGCAAGGTTCGATTCGAAATGGAAAAAACTAGCAATACCACTTCCCAAGAGCAACCACTCAACCCTCCAACCGATCCAAACATTCCCACCTCACAGTCCGTCATCCCTAATAATGACCCAATTGCCTTGCAACTTGCATCAATTGTTTCTCGTCTCGATGTCATGGATGAATTACGGGCTGATGTGGCAGCTCTTAAAGCTCAAGAAAAAAATGCACCACATTTGGAATCCATTCCAGAATTTCCTAACAAAGGCAAAGCCAAGGAAGGCTCCACTAGTACAAGAGAGCCTCGACGATTCGCTTGGTCAGAAGTTGAAGAGAATGTTACTAACAGTCCATGGCCACATCAAAATTTACCTAGTCGACTTCATGCGAAGATGGATTTTCCCAAATTCGAAGGTGGAGACCCTCGAGTGTGGATTCTTAAAGCTGAAAAATATTTTTGCTACTATCAAACACTAGATGAGTTGAAGATGGACATAGCTGCAATGTATCTAGAAGGTGATGCACTAGACTTGTTTTCATGGCTCAACAATGAACGAGCTTTAGTTTTTTGGGACGAGCTTGTTAAGGCGTTCCAAGTAAATTCTGGGCCCGTTGAGTTTCAAAATCCAGATGAGTATCTTTGTGACATTCGCCAAACCGGGACCATTCAATAATATAGGCAAGAGTTTGCAAAAAGATCGGCAAGAGTATCAAACTGGCCAGACCACTGTTTATTGGGAGTTTTTCTTCATGGGCTACGAGAAGACCTCAAATTTGATGTAAGAATTCATAAACCACGCACGGTGTATCATGCCATGAGTTTGGCCATAGAATTTGAGTCTAAATTAGGTGCAAACAAAAAGGCCAATCCTTCATCCTCCTAGCAAACCATCCAGCCAAATACATCTCGTCCTTGGGATGTTGAGCGCCAAAATCGAATTTTCAAGGGGTTGTGTTTTCGCTGCAATGAGAAATTTGGTCCTGGCCATAGATGCAAAACAAGCTCTTTTGGCGCGCTAGAGATCATAAACAATGATGAAGATGGAAAATAAAATACTGATCTTTCACTTCGACTTGAGGACAAGTCGAGTTTTCAGGGGGGAAGTACTGATATGGATCCACTACCCAACAAAGTCTTAACCACTTGGCATACACAACCCCCATGATCTATACAACTACCAGTTCTGCCATGTTTCCATTATTCCCTATTTTTTAGGACTTTAACTTTGTTTTTCAGCAAATAACAGTCCAGCCTATTTATTATAAATAAGCTAGAATTTGTTCTTAGTTTTAGGATTAATATTATTGATTATTGTTATTTGAAATTTCTAGAATTATTGGTTGTATTAGTGTTGAAGATTCTTGCACTGTTACAATTAGTAAATAAAATCTTTGGTTCTTCTCCATTTCTTTTCTTCAAAAGATCGGCTCCAATCAGCATTCCTTATAGGGACCTATCTGGATGTTCCCATTGGTCAAGAGATAGAGTCTTCAGGTTGGTTCATATACCATGCGATGATTTGATGATTGCACTTACAGAGATATTTGATTTTATTTAAAATAATGAGTGAAATTAATTAATTGTCCAAACTTCTTGTTTTTCTACTTTTTCCTTTTCAGTTTATTATACGTGCTGGTAAGATATATATATATGTATTCTGTATGTCTGCATGTATATACATGCATTGTCTAAACCTTACAAACATGTCTAATTTGTTGTGGTAAAATCTTTCTTAACATGAAAAGATTCCGTCTGTCAATTGGTCAGAATTAAAACACTTCACCATGTTATTTAAATATATTTTAGATATTTGTTACTTTTAGGGTAAGCTGTCTTCATGCTATACATTCATTTTCCTTTTATTTCTCTAGTAAGATTTGATATAGTAACCAGAAAAACAATGTTAATTTGAAAGTAAACAAGAAAACATGGAAACTTCATCTCACTTGAGTTTTGGTGGCACATAAGGAGGGGTTTAAGCCAACACGTTTCAAAGCTTAACTCATCATTGCAGCTTCTGAAAATGATTTTTAAGGACCCATATAAGTACTTGCCAACAGAAAAATTGATAAACTCAGGTTTCAATTCTCACAGAAACCAAGTATAAATTCATTTTAAAGAGTAGCTGCACTTGGAGTATTGCATTAATGCTGAACTTGCTAATTTTCTAAGATTCTTTGCTGGAAAAGGTAATTCAAATTTGATGTCAAGTAGCCTTGCTAGTGCCTAGTGTAACTATTTATGGTAAATGACAGTGCGGTTAATAATCTTCTTCCTTGCTCTTATATTCCATTCCACAAATTAAAACTTCTAACTTGAACGTTAAATCTTTTGGACACCCGTAAAAATTATAGTTATTTGCTGTAGGACATTGTTGGGACGATCAATCAATGGAATATGGTCAAAATGGGGTAAATTGGTAATTTAAAAAAAATAGTGGAAGCAAATTGGAAAGATAGAAAATTTGGACACAAGAGATTTATAGTGGTTCAACTTTCTAACAAGGTTTACATACCTTAGCTTCTCACTAAGAATTTTCCCAAATTCACTAAGAATTTCTTCCTTTTTTCTAGGCTCAAGAGAAAACCTTTATACACTCGAAGCTTCTACCCAAAGCTTTGAGAAAACTCTCTTTTACAAGAAGAAAGATAGCAAACTGAAAAATGCTCTCAAAGGTGATACGTTTGCTCAATTACAAAGTTCACTCAACCCCAAACTTGAATCAAAAGATTACAAATATGATCACTCAAGTGGGTTACAAGAATTTGACTCTAATAGCTCAAAGATTGTTGGATGTGTGCTTGAATGCTTTAGACTTGATGAATTGTTGTTGTTGTAGCTTTAGAGACTTGATTATATACCCTTTATTGATTTCCAACAGTTAGGGTAGTTGAGATCATAATTATAGCTGTTCGATTTCATTTTTCCCACAATAAATGCAGTCTGCCAGCATAGGATATCGGTACTCGGGCTTCGGTATCAGACTATCAGTACTTGCTATAAGAAGAAAGAGTCGTTGTACAAAGGGGTATCGATACGCGAATAGCTATCGATATGAGGAGTCAATTTTACAAAGAGGTACCGGTACGGTCCGTACCGTATTGGTACCAGTTTTGCTCATTAGAATCTGAGAAACTTGTAAATTGAAAATTGTATCGATACGACAAAAGAGGATATCGGTACGCATTAACTGAATTTTAAAGTTTGTGATTCCAATAAACTGACAAGCAACGGTCGAATATTAATTGCAAAAGATTTACAAAATCTTAACACCCTGTAACGGTACGCACAAGGGTTGTACAGATACTTTAAGGCAAAATTGATTCCCAAGTTGAATGTCGTACCGATATGGCTTCACGCATATTGGTACCCTATAGCAATTAAGTATAAAAACGAATTTCAGTAGCTAAAACCCGTATCGTTACGGCTAAGGGAGTCTCAATACTCCTAGATCAATTTTGGCTATTCGAGTACAAAAACACTTAGAAAATATTTGGGGTTTAAGTTTTTGACTAAGAAATAATTTTAAGGTCGAATACTTGTCAATTTGTGAGTCTTTTTTAGTACTTAAAAATTTATCCAATTTTATAAATTGGACCTTGAAATTTCTTGTTATATCAAAATCAAATATTAGTTTTACAATCTCTCCTTTTTTATATAACAAAACTCAAAATAAATTTGTAAGTATTTTGAAATTACTCCCTCTTTCTTTAAGGCTAAAAGATAGTATTTTTGAAAAACCTTTTTTAAAAAAAATTTAATCTCATTCTTCTCCCCTTTTTGTTAGATCAAAATCAATGGGTGAAGATAAAGACATGATGTAAAGTAATAAAGAATTCCAAGCATAAATAAACAGCATCGATATTATAAATTCAAAGCACTTTTCAAAGCAACATAATAAATCCAACTTAAAGCATAAAAACATAACCAAAGCAAATAACATAATGTCATAGGAATACAAAATAAATAACAGAGGTGCATAAAACTTAAGTCCTAATATGATATGATATGTATGATATGCAAAAGCCTAAGAAGTGTCTTCATCCTCAGCTTCATCGTCATCGTCCATGCCGTTATCACCAATAGCATGACCACGACATTTTCCATGAAACACGATAAGGGCCATGTCCATTGAAGCTTGACGATTTTCCATGGAGGTAACTCTATCTTCTAAAGAACTGAAACGAGTATCCAAAAAAGCAAAGCTAGAATCCAACCTCTCATCCAAAATGACAAACTTCCCATCAAGATAGGACATGAGAGCATCTAGGGAAGGTTGAGCAACCGGAGCCACTGGATCAACTGGAGCGGCAGAACATTCTCTACGGGATCGGGTTGTGCTTCACGGGGGAGATCCGCAATCCGAATCCATTCTCCATTGTAAATGGTGAACTTTGCATGCCGGAGAGAGTGATCATCAATAGGTGAAAGAGGTGACAAGGGAGGTGTAGAAGTTTTGGACAAGGTACACTAAATCGACAAATATAATTTGGGCTAGGTTTGGACGTATACCCTCACGGAAACAATGGAGCCAAAAATCATCGACTTGGCAAATAGTAGACCACTTACCACCGAATGGTCGAAACCACCAAGTGATGAGGAAGTGAAGGAAATGGTCATGAGCATCAAGTACGGTAACGGAGCCACCATAGATTTGAGGAAAATCATTTTCATCATCTATACCCGTATCATCCATCCCCAAAAGTTCGACTATAATTTTAGAATCAAGACGAAAAGTTTTTCCCATAAGGTAAGACTCGAGTGCTATAACCTCGGTTTTTACTTGGTTATAAATACACCGGGCATTAGAGTAAAAAACAGGGACAATGTTTTTGTAAAGAAAACAGGGTATACTTAAAAAAGGCATAAACTTTCATTCCCTCATTAAGTCAAGATAACAAAAATTAAATTCATCGGAAGTCATAAAAGGTATAGAAACAACACGTTCTTGATGGATTTTGAAGTTTCGAAAATGTTTAAAACGATCCAAAGCATTTGGATTTCCCGGTTCATTAAAACATTAACGATAAATTTGGTTAAAATTTGGTCTTGTACCATTGTTTTCAAGATTGAGTTCGGTAGGATTAGGATTGGTAGAGCCAGATGCAATCTCCTTTCTTGCTCTTTTCTTAGGACCCATGATAAAATCCTGAAAAACAAAATTTAAACCACAAAAATAATGTATGCATAAATATCAATATTCAAACCAATGATCAAGATAGTGTAAAAGCCTATATTGTATAGTTTAAAATCATATACAAGTATAAAGAAAAATTTAGGTAAAAATAAAATTTAAAAATAGTAAAGAAAACTACACGAGTATAATTTTATATTCGAACAAAAAAAGTTAGTTTTAAAAAAGATTTTATAAATTTTTTAAAACAAAGTTATATACATACTAAAAATATAAATTTTAAACATAAACAATATACAAATATGATAGAAATCGAAATTTAAGAAAAATAGAGTTTATACGTCGAGTTATGGTTGAATGGATGAATGATGATTTGCACTAAGCTTGATGATGCTAACTTGGGTTTGATGTTAAAACCAAAAAGCCCCCAAAGATTTTGATGATTTGTGAGAGAAAATAAGAGAATTGAAGGGTTTAAATAGGGTACTTTTGACCTAGGGTTTTTAGGAAAAAAATAGTGTGATTTAAATTTGAAACGCGTACCAATACGCTATAGTGCGTATCGAAACCGCGTACCGTTACGATTTTTAGTCGTACTGAATCATTATCCATACTGGTACAGGTTCACTTGTACCGAAATGCTGCCCCTGATACCCGTATCGATACCCCTTGACCAAATATGACAGATTTGGCTGCAAGGGACCCAAAAATTTGATTTTACTTGAATCGATATGCATGTATATGATATGAGATCAACATGAATGGGCAAAAAACAGATACATACTCCGCTAACAACATGAATGAATACATATGGAGCAAAATCATACAAGCATTGAAATCAACGAAATCCAAGCAAAATTAAGACAAAAATAAGGCTCTAAGGTTCAAGAAAGGCTAGTAAGCCCTAACTCTCTCCTAAGAGACCAAAAATGTTCTTTGTCTAAAGGTTTGGTAAAGATATCCGCTAATTGGTTCAAGGTGTCTACATACTCTAGAACATCATTTTTCAAGATATGATCTCTAATGAAATGATGCCTTATCTCTATGTGCTTGGTTCTAGAATGTTGGATGTGATTCTTAGTGAGACAAATGGCACTAGTATTGTCACACTTTAAGGGCATGCAAACAAAAAAATGAGTCTCTACGATACCAAAGACCTAAACAAGGTGTGTCTCTAAGGTATCTAAAGATTCGCTTAAAAGCTTTTAGGTGTGAATCTCTAGGACTAGCTTGAAATTTAACACACAAGCAAACACTAAACATGGTATCCGATCTACTTGCGGTAAGATAAAACAAAGATCCTATCATTGATCTATAAAGCGTTAAATCAATACACTTACCTCCTTCATCTTTGTCAAGCTTTGTAGAAGAGCTCATTGGTGTGGCTTGAGGTTTCATATTCTGCAAGCTAAACTTCTTGAGCATATACTTGACGTATTTAGCTTGATTGATGAAGATGTCATTCTTCCTTTGTTTGATTTGGAGCCCTAAAAAGAATGAGATCTTTCCCATCATGCTCATTTCAAACTCACCTTGCATCAACTTAGCAAAATCTTGACAAAGCAACTGATTAGTAGAACCAAAAATAATATCATCCACATATATTTGAACTACTAAAATGTCTTTGCCTTTTCTTTTAATAAAAAGTGTAGTATCCACATTTTCTTTGTCAAAACTTTTCTCAATTGAAAAATTTGACAATCGTTCATACCAAGCTCTAGGAGCTTGTTTCAAACTATATAAAGCTTTTGAAAGTTTGAAAACATGGTTTGGATATTTTAAATCTTCAAAATCGGGTGGTTGTTCTACATACACTTCTTAATTTATAAAACCATTTAGAAAGACACTTTTAACATCCATTTGAAAAAGCTTGAACTCATGATAACATGCAAATGCAAGAAATATCCTAATAGCTTCCATTGTAGCTACGGGTGCATAGGTTTCATCAAAATCAATTCTTTCTTCGTGAGTGTAACCTTGAGCAACAAGTCTAGCCTTGTTTCTCACTATGTTACCACTCTCATCTAGTTTGTTTCTAAAAACCCATTTAGTTCCCATGGTAGATTTATTACCAGGCCTATCAACTAATGTCCATGCTTTACTTCTCTCAAATTGATTTAACTCTTCTTGCATAGCCAATATCCAATAATCATCATTTAATGCTTCTTTGACATTTTTAGGCTCTATGCATGAGATAATGCAACAAAATCACATGTATTTTTAAGAGAAGATCTAGTGGTTATCCCTTTAGATGGATCACCCAAGATTTTACCACCTTTAACATAGTTGAACTTCCTTGGGTAGGTGACCTCTTTTTTCTCTATAGTCATGTCCTTCAAGTCTTCTAGAGGTGGATCTTGTGGTTCTGTAGACACTAAATTTTTTTCGGGTTTAAATTAAAATGCTCAGAATAAGATCAATCCACATCACTCTTTTAATACCAAAAACCTTATACCCTAACCCAATATCCCACATCAAACATGGCCCATTATATATGATTTTACATAGTAAAAAAACACAAAAAATAAAAATACTAACTCCTTCCTCATTAAAGCTTTACTCTCATTGGATGGATGGATGCTTCAATCCTATTGGATGAATCACTACTGAGTAAGGTCTTGAATCTAATTGGTTCTATTTTATGGGATAAAATAATATATATATATATATATATAGCTTACCCTAAATAAATGAAGAGGGCAGTTTTTCATTTACCCTATTTTTTCCCCACCTACACCGCCCTTACATTTCCCCTAAAAAACCCCACTGCCCTATTTCATTAGCCATTCCCAATTTCCCCTTTGGCCACTCACTCTCCCATTACACGACCATTTTTCATTCCAAAGCCGCACCACCGAGGGCCCTATTTTTTTTCCATCGTCTACTTACCAACCAATCAACCTCCAAAGCCGCACCACCCCACCATTCGAACCTCAAAAAAATACCATTCGAATCACCAACCCTTAAATCAAGCTTTTCAACCTCAACGACAATGATCCGTGGATTGATTGATCGAGCATATATTTGGGTTTTGGTATTTTCTTCCCTTGTTTATTTATGTGTAATCCATTCTTATGGTTTAATGAAAATATTGATGAGATTTGTTGGTATCCTCTTTATTTATTTAAGCATCTTTCTTATTTGTTTTTGTTTAATTTATTTGTTTGTGTTACGTGTTTTATTTTGTTTGTTGGATGTGGTTTAATTTAGTGTTTGCTTGCATGTGTTCTTAGGATAGTTTAGCTTTTTAGAATTTATTTTAATTAATTTAAAACATGCCATTGGCTTATTGGAGTATGTGTTTAAATTAATTAAAATGAATTTAGTTTAGGTTTTTAGGTTGGTTGAGCCCTTAGTTAGTTTAGGGTTTAATTTAATTTAATTAATTTAAATTATGAGCTCGGCTTATTGGGGCATAAGTTTTAAATTAATTAAATTAAATTTATCCTTGGCTCATTAGGATAAATGTTGAATTCATTGAATTAGTTGACTGTCTCTTAATTACCTTTTAGGATAAAATTGATAAATTGACTTAGGTGGACACCTAATTAAAATCATGTTATTAATTTGATTTGTTTTAAATAGTGTCATTGGCTTAATGTGATGCTAGTTTAAAATTAATCTAATTAATTATTTTTATTGAAGATAATCCATAAAATGTTAGGGATTTCTAGATTTTAGGATTTAATTAATTTAAGGTTAATATTAGACTAACCTAGTTAATAATTAGACCACTAATTGAATTTTCATAATTTGGGCCTTTTTAGGTTTGGACTTTAGTAGGCCTAGGTTTTATGTTATGTCTTTTTAATTGTCATTCATACAATTTTAATATTTTAATGGACATGGATATGGTTAATTAACCTAAATTATAAAAGGGAGGTATTTATTAATTCCGATATTTGTGTCGTAACAGTCCTGGCTCATTGGATGTTGACCAAATATTCGAATTAATTCTTACTGTCTAAAGGTAAATGTAATTTTGAGATAAAATTTTGACAAGTCATAGCATCATACTTAACTGCTTGCATCATGCATAAAGGTGATGAACGAAGTTCGAACCATAAATTAACACGACAGTCGAGCTTATTCGATGTCGGTTTAATCTATGGTTCGAGGTATCATCACCCTTATTAATTAAATGTTTAGTTAATTCGAATTCACCAATTTGATAAAATCTCGTCTAATTAAAGTTTGTATTCAACCACGAACCATTTAATTAAAGTCAATTTAAATTTTGATAATTTCCATCAATTAAAAGCAACATATATTTTGGTACCGATTTCCGGGCGTGATGGGGGTGCTAATCCTTCCCCACACATAACCAACTACCGAACCCGTTTTCGAATAAATCTCTGGTTTTATGGTGTCCGCCTACCTTAGTGGCCGGTGGCGAATCCAAGTTTTTTATTTTCAAAAATACGAAAAGAATTCCCTGTTTTTATATTTTCCAAAAAAGAGAAAAGGAAAAGAACATTCCTTTTTAGCTATTCTCCACATTTTAGCGATTTCAAAAGCGTTGCTACATGTTCATCTTTTGATCGAACTTTATCTACTTTTGATGATTGTCCTCCACCATCATTGGCATCAAAAATTCCTACATCATTATCATCACAAGTATCTTTCCTCGGAAGGAGGTTATCATCGAAAATCACATGTATATACCCTTCAACTACTAAAGTTCTTTTGTTAAACACACGATAGGCTTTAAAGTTTAAAGAGTAACCAAGAAAAATTGCTTCAACACTTTTTGCATCAAATTTGCCTAAATTGTCTTTTTCGTTGTTTAAAACAAAATATTTACATCCAAAAGGATGAAAATAGTTAATGTTAGGATTTTTATTTTTAAAAAGCTCATAGGGTGTTTTCTTTAAAATAGGCCTAATTATTACACGGTTGACAATATAACAAGTCGTATTTGTGGCTTCTGCCAAAAAATACTTAGGCAAATTATTTTCACAAAGCATGGTTCTAGACATTTCTTCTAAAGTTCAATTTTTCCTCTCAACAACCCCATTTTGTTGAGGTGTGCGAGGAGCGGAAAAATTATGGCTAATCCTATTTGAGTTACAAAACTCTTCAAAACCTAGATTTTGAAATTCGGTTCCATGGTCACTCCTAATATGAAAAATTGAGTAACCAACATTGTTTTGATTTGCTTTTGAAAATGTGATAAATTTTTCTAAAGCCTCATTCTTGGTATTTAAAAATAGAACCAAAGTAAATCTAGAGTAGTCATCAATTAAAACAAATGCATATGGTTTTCCACCCAGACTTATTGTTCTAATAGGGCCAAAAAGATCCATGTAGATCAATTGTAAAACTCTACTTGTAGAAACATCATTAATAGGTGTAATCACTCATTTTTATCCGGTTTGTAAATATTGTTAATATACTAGTATGATAATTAATGGATATTATTATTGTATGTACACTTATATGATATTATTATGTGTGCTTATACGTGTGATTAATGTGTGCGTAAACTATGTGTGTAATGTGTGTAAATGCATGTATGGTATATATATGTTATGTTATGTACGCATTAGTAATTATGATGGTATGTGTTTCATACTTGTGGTCACGTATGCTTTACATTGTTTGCATGTATATATTAATGTGTATTCGTATTAAGTATGTGTGTGCTACATGTACGCATTTGAATATGTGTATGTGATATATATGTAGTTTGCATGTATGTATGTATATGTATGCATATGTGTATATGTTTGCATATGTATGTATATATGAATATGTGTATGTGTGAATGTATAATTATTATTGTGATATTGTTATCATCAATATTATATGTGTATGTCATATGTATATAGTATAATGCCTGTATAGGTATATGTATGCGTGTATGTGTATACGTATTATTATTAGTATCATTAATATTAATATTAATATTATTATTATTAGTATCGGGCTGAATTAATAAAAATAAAAAATCCAAAAAAAAATTAAAACCCAAATAAGTATAACAGTCCAGCCCTTATTTACAAATCCAATTAAATTTACACGGTCCGATCGGCCCAAACCCAAGTCCCAATATCCTAAAAACCCTAATCCATATCAGACAAAATAACCCTAATATTATTTTTTTGTGCGCAGCCACGTCTTAGCCGTTGGATCGAGGTTTGATCCAACGACCCAGATCGGATGAAGACTTTCCAGCTGGCTCGCGTATGATGCACCCCCTGGACTGTTTGCCTCTCACGCGCGCGTGCAACGCTCACGTGAGACCGTTCGTCCTCCATGCGCCACGTGGCAAGATCTCGCGGCCTCATCTTTCGCCCAGATTGGATCTTAACCGTTCATCTCCTGAGCAACCTCAGCCATTGGATCAGATCTGATCCAACGACCGAAGTTGAAACTGGCAGAAATGACCTCTCATCTTTCTCGTCCCAATGACAGTCACGCACCGTTCGTCCAGCAAGGGGAGCCACCCCGCCGTACCACCATCTCCCCAACCACCATACTCAGAAACGTACGAAGACAAAGAAGAATGGGTTATCAGTACCAAAACCAGACAACATATGTAATTTCTATTTCTACCAAACAAAAAAAGGAAGGAAAAATATATATGTATCAGAACAGAGATCAGTCACCAATTTCCATTTTTCGGAAATAACAAAAAAAATTAGATTTCTAGTAAGCCTCACATCTTTTCTCTTGTATGCATGCATCCATATAAAAAGGAGAGATAACAGACCAAAAAAGTTGGAGAGTTTACCCTTCATCGGCCGGCCATCCAGCACCGCTGACAAGCCGTCGGTCCTATGGCCGAACCCGGTGAACATGTGTTGAATGCTAGGTTTTAAGAAGATGGGTATTTTCAAGATGGTTTTTTCCTTTTAAAAAAACGCAAATGGTTTTGGAGTTTTAAAACAGAAAATGCTTCTGCTTTAGGTTTTTAGTTAGTCAGTGGTGGCCGGTGGTGGTGAGCGGCGGCCGGAGTGGTCGACCACCACCGGAATCTGGGTTTGGGGATGAATGTTTAAAGGTCTAGTTCGTTTTTTGGAGAGAAAAAGAATGAAGGGGGAAGTTCCTTTTATAAAACGAAATTTAAAATGCCAAAAAACAAAATCAAATCTGATAGGGTTCTTTTATAAGCATCTTAATTTTTTAAATGGTCTAATTATGTCTTAAATCCCCCCATGTTTTGGGAATTTTCATTTCGGATCTGCCCCTTGGGTAAATAACACAATCGGTCCTCCTTTGTTTAGAAATCTTTGCAATCTCGTCCCTGGATTTAACTAATTCAGTTTTTAAATGGAAGAATTACGCTCTAAGGACCCCCACGTTTTTGAAGTTTTCACTTCGAGCTTGCCCTTGGTTTAATTACTCGTTTAGTCCTCATAAGCTTCGTTCAGTTCTCAATCAAGTCCCGAAAATGCATTTTTATTTATTTAATTTCTGTCTTTCTGTTCTGGTTTTCTTTTATTTCAGTCTTTCATTACGTGTTTCTATTTTAATTAGCTATGTTTTATGTTTTTGTGGTCTGACTTGTGATGTCCTACATATATGTTTTTAGTGTGATTGCTTCGCCCATATGTGTTCTTAGGTGTTTTTCATTATTTCATGTTTCCTTATGTTTCATAATATTCGTTTAGTTTACCATATTATGCTTTCATATTTTCGTTGGTTAGCTCATATCTTACGTATTTGATTGGTGCTTGTCTAGTTTATTTGTATATGCATTATTTAGCATGTATTTTATGTTCATCTTGTTTTTAGGTTATATGTTAGTGTGGTGTTATTTATCGCATTTAAATGTCCTGTTAAGTTGTAGGTGTAAATTATGTTATATGATAAAAGTCAAGTATTAGCTTTTTATGTTAGCATGTGTTATGTTAGTTTAGCATTACATTTCATGTACGTCATGTATATATTATATTTGTGTTTCAATGTGTTTAAGCATATTAGAATTAATTAATTTAGTCTTGAAAGTATGTTTTTGTTCATGTTTATACTTTGTTTATTTATCATGATATGTTTTTATTCATGCGTTTTATTATTATTATTGTTTAATATTGTAATGTTCGTATTTTCCTCATCATGTCAATATGGATGATTGTTTTATAATTTGTTTTCCTAATATTGCATAACGAGATATTAATTGTCAATGCGGTGCCCTTTTATTCGAGCGTAAAAGTGGTCAGTATCAAGCGCAGTGATGGTGGCTTATCGGTTTACTCTCGAATAACGGGGCCCTTAAGATTTACTCGCACTTATAACTGAATATTAATTTAATCGTCACCCTAATCCGGAAAGTTTAATATTAATATAGCGGTAATTATTAAAGTGCCAATTTTGGGCGGTGTGGGGTGCTAATCCTTCCCCATCTGTAACCGACTCCCGAACCCAACAGTTTTCAAGTCTCTGGTTTTACGGTGTCCGGCCTACCTTAGTGGCTGGTGGCGACTCCATTTTTAAATAAAATACGATTTTTCTAAAACCCCACTTAAATGTTTTAATGCCCGAAATACCCCTAAACACATTGAAACCCGTTTTTTTAGCGTAAGAAAAAAAAAGATCGCTACAATAGGTTTAGAAGAAACTCTTTTATGTTTGCCTTTAGCGCAAGCATCACAAATTTTGTCATACGAAAACTTTATTTTTGGCAAACCTCTTACTAGATCATTAGAAATCAATTTTTCCAAAACATTCATCTTTGAAAGGTCATTTTATAAAAATACACATAATAAATGCACTCGTCCTCTGGCTTTCAACTGGAAACAGTTCAAGTGGATCTCTTCTTCAAATTCTAAATTAATTTTTTCACGCCGAAGCTTTTGCACTTTAGACTATTTTGTTCGTATAAGGATTTAACTTGTAGCTTTCTTTGGTTCCCTAGAGTAGGATGCTAAACTTTCTTTGTCTCAGAATCTAAAGTTCATAACTAAAAAAGATGCTTCTGTTTAGAGCATTTGGTTATTTCTCTTTTTATTCTGTTGCATAGAGCTTGTAATCTTTTTTTTTATGATAATCCAGGTGGAAATATGAATGGTGGAGGTAGTTGGCTTTCTGTGAGTCAGGGCATTGCAGAAGATGCGTCTGATCTGGTTTCTGGTTATGCTACTATTGGTAATGGATTAAGTGAATCTGTTGATTATGTGAATGAGTATTGAGACTCTGATGAATATGATGATGATGATAATGTTGGTTACATGAGGCAACCTATTGAGGATGAAGCCTGGTTTCTGGCTCATGAAATCGATTATCCTAGTGACAATGAGAAAGAAACCGGGCTTGCCAGTGGTCCTGATCCACAACAAAGAAGTCAAACCAAGGATGAAGATGATGATCAATCATTTGCAGAGGAGGAGTCTTACTTCTCTGGTGAACATTATATCCAGGCAAAGAATATTGAACCTTTTGCAGCTTCAAATGATCCTATAGGACTGTCTAGAACTGAAATGTATAGCAAGACTCATGAGAATGATTTAATAGCCCAATATGACAGGCAATTAATGGATGAAGAGGAGCTTAATTTGATGCGTGCTGAACCTTTTTGGCAGGGATTTTTCACACATGCAAATGACCTTATCATGCTGGAGGATGAGAAAGGTCTTAATGAGTGTGGGAGATCTCGGTTGGATGATATATGTATAAATGATGATCAGCACGTTTCAGTTAGGTCTATTTGTGTAGGAATCAACAGTGATGCTGCTGATATTGGTAGTAAAGTACGAGAAAGTTTAATTTGGGGAAGTAGTGAAGGGGATTTTGAATATTTTCTTGATCACGGTATTGCTACCGGAGGGTCTAGACAAAGTCATTGTGAAACAGACAGGAAAAATATTGATAAATCAGTTGGGGATAAAAGGAAAATTGGAAAAATTGCTACCAATAAGTATGTTACTGGGAATGATAAAAGGTCATACTTGCCAGGTGAAGAATCCTACAGATAGGGGTTATTCTTTTCCTCCACCCTTAAGTGATAGGCAGTTGGTACCTGCCGATTCTACTAAGTCTCTATGGTCAAGTAACTGCAATGCTACTGGTGATGAACAAGATGACTGTTTGAATGCTTTGATGGGGTGGGTCTAATGATATGCTTGCTATATGGAGACGAAAAAGCAGTGATTCTTCAACCGAAAACAGTTCTAGGGATAAAAACAATGCCAATGCTGTAAGATCTGCAAATTCTAGTTCTTCTACTCTCTCTAATTATTGTTATGGTGAACAAGAGCAGATGACCAAAAGAGAGGAAGAGAAAACAAGTGTTGCGAGAGAAGAAAATCCTGAGGAGTCACTTGAGGATGAAGAGGCTGCTGTTGTCCTAGAGCAAGTGAGACAAATCAAAGCACAGGAGGAGGAATTTGAGACCTTCAACCTGAAGAGTGTGCATAGAAAAAACAAGCATGTCTTAACTCAGAAACAAATCATATTTGTAATATGCTGGTACTAACAAAATTTAAATTTGTGTTGATCATATTCTCTTTGTCTTCGTCTTTGAATCTCTCTAGTAGTTTCCATGAACTATGCTTGAGGTTGGAAAGTCAAAGTTGGTTGCAAGCTCTCTCTTTTAGTTTTCTGATCGATATTATGCCTTTAGATTAATATGTTCATGCTCCAAAGTGATTAATGTGAGAAAGGGGCCATGGTTGCTGGAGATGTAATGAATGATAGTGGTTTGTGTGTGATCATTGGTTAGGAATTTGTTGTTTGAAGAAGATGAACATGATATTTTCCAGAGAGAACAATGTGTTTCTTTGTATTTTCTTATTATTCTTAATTATCAAATGCATACAAAGTAAGCCTTTAAATAGGTTGATATAGAGTTTTAATATAACTAAAACTATACTTTTATCTTTAATTTAAATAACACTTCTAGCAAATCTAAACTACTCATTATGAATAAACTCTAATTACACATTAAATAAAACTCTAACACTCCTTGTCAACTTACAGCCCCTCAAGTTCTAATACTTCTCGGATAACTTACACTCCCCGTCAAGCTGGTGAGCAAACATAGTAGATTACCAGCTTGGATCTTGGATTTGATGCCCTACTCATATTTCTTCTTCTGTTTCTTAGAGAAAATTGCTCCCCGTTCTCGGGAGTCTTTGATTTAAAGAGCGAGGACAGAGCCATGATGTTCTTGATCAGCAATTGTTGATGCCATTCAACTTATGGTACGCTTGAGATGGTTGATGCATCAGTTGGAATATCAAGACTGCTCCACAGGATGCTCCAGCTTGTAGTTCCTCACTAAAAGGACATGATGCTCTAGTATGCAGTTCCTGCCTGAAAGATCTGATGCGAATGATGTAGAAAGTGATCACAAGAATCTACACTCCCCCTCAAGATGATAGTTACACAAACTAGAGTTCCAACTTGGATCTTTGATGTAGAATCCCTTAAAAAAATATTATCTAGTTTTTAAGGTTAAATTAGAACCAAATACTTCTCCTATCTTTTAGGATGGATAGCTAAGATAGAACCACATAGTTTTTATGGCTAAACTATAACCTTTTCATCTATCTTTTTGATTGGCTAAGATAGAACCATTAAATAGAGAACAAAACAACAAATTTAAACGAGTAGAAATTTCACCAGAGATGTAAGATTCCAACGAGGGAGAAGCCAAATAACGAGTGTGGCCTAATGATAGCAGAGGAAAAGAAAAATGATGTGCATCTAAAAAATCAAACCGTCATAGATCTATTTTAGATTAGAGATGGCAGCAGTGGTGACGACATCAAGGCTGTTGTTGGCTCATGATACCATGTGAGAAAGGGGCCATGGTTGCCGGAGATGTAATGAATGATGGTGGTTTGTGTGTGATCGGTGGTTAGAGATTTGTTGTTTGAAGAAGATGAACATGATATTTTTTAGAGAGAACAATGTGTTTCTCTGTATTTTCTTATTATTCTTAATTATCAAATTCTGTATGCTTTAAATAGGCTGATATAGAGTTTTAATATAACTAAAACTATACATTTATCTTTAATTTAAATAACACTTCTAGTAAATCTAAACTACTGACCAGGAATAAACTCTAATTATGCATTAAATAAAAACTCTAACACTCCTCGTCAACTTACAATCCCCTCAAGCTCTAAAACTTCTCGGATAACTTACAATTAATGTCAACCAGAAGGGAGTAGGGCTTCATATAACTAATTAGAGTCTCATTGTTGACTACTTTTCCTTAACCGGGTATTTAGCAACCTCATGTTTTGTTTCTTAGCTTAAATTTTACCTAATTCAATGTTTGGAAGTTGAAACTGGTTTTCTTTCACTTATTTTTCCTGTTATCAACTTCACTAATATGTCTCAATAGCGAAATTTCTACTGCTTTTACAACCTGTGGCGTATCATCTAATCACTTTTTCTCGTGTGCAGTATTTCTCTAGAATAATTTATATTGAAAGTTTTATTTTTATTAGCTATGCAGCTTTGACAAACTTCCTTATATAAGCCCTCTTTGTGCCTTTCAGAAATGGATTTGAGGAGGACAAGAATTTCCATGTTGTTTTGAATTCTGTTTTAGCTGGGCGCTATCATGTCACTGAGTACCTTGGGTCGGCTGCTTTTAGCAAAGCTATACAAGCACATGCCCTGCACACACAATAATGGATGTTTGTGTGAATAATATGAAGAACAACAAGGATTTTTTTGATCAAAGCCTTGATGAGATTAAGTTTCTCAAGTAAGTTAAAAAACATGATCCAGCTGATAAGCATCACATTCGCCGATTGTATGATTACTTTTACTACTGAGTAAGTGAATGTTGTCTAATAACTGTCTTATTCCTTGTTCATGCTTCTTAATGTTTCTAGATACAGGATGCCTCTTTTCTTATTGTTTTGTGGTTTCATTTATTTTATATTCTTTTACCATTGGTTAGATGTTTGCAAGTTTGTTGTATTTGTGCTCTAGTCCTAATTCTTGCATGTTTCTATTGATACATACATTTAATACTGGAGTATTTTCTCAATTATTCTGGCTTTCTTAAGCAAATGGTTATAGTTGTTGAAGTTCAAGTTGGCATGTTCAATATAAATGGTTTCCTATGTTGGTGAATTTGGAAGTTTATCTTTAGGCTAATGCATCATAGTGTCTTGTATATGAACAAGAATGCTTGTTGAATTGAGTAGCAGCTGACTATTCTTTATTTTCCAGGAACATTTGCTAATAGTTTGTGAGCTTCTCAAGGCAAACTTGTATGAATTTCATAAATTTAATAGGGAATCAGGTGGAGAACTTTACTTCACAATGCCAAGATTGCAGGTTTGAAAAGCTGTTTTCTTCAGAAGAGCATCTAATCTATGTCTTACCATTATTTAATCCTCTTACATTCTTCCTTGAAGTCTATTACCATTCAATGTTTGGAGGTGTGGATTATACCGTGTAAAATAGAGTTGTTACTATTGTAAATAACTAATTAGTTTAGATAATTAAGTAGTTTAATACCCAACTCTTATCTTTTAACAAGATAGAATTTGTCTATAGTAAGATAAGATAGAAAGTTTGAATATTTTGAATAATTGTAATCTTTTTATCTCTTTATATAAGATAAAGCTAATCTAGAGTGTTTGATAAGCTAGGAACACTTATGTAAATAGCCTATAAATAGAGATGTACTCAAATGTAATTTTTCATTAAGTGAGAATAAGAAAACTCAAGTCTGTTCTCTCCAATCCTCCTTTATTAACATGGTATCAGTTTAGATTACGATCCTTACAACCTAGAAAATGCAGATATCTTCTTCTTCCAAAATTAGTTTAGGACCTAATTCAAATTCCACCACTGATCAGATTATGGTGAGCACTACACATGCAGGTAGTGTTTCTTTTATTTCCAATAGTAATCTTGTCACATGGATAGTGGATTCTGGTGCTTCTGACCACATGACAGGGAATACAAATTTGTTTCAAGATTTTACAAAACAGAATCCAACGAAGCATGTCAAGACTGCAGATGGAAACTTAGCACGTGTAGAAGGAACATGAATGATATTTCTTACTCAGGATATTACTCTTCAATATGTCCTTTATGTTCCTTCTTTGACTTGCAATCTTCTATCAGCAAGCAAGTTTTGTAGAGATTTCAAATGCTCCGCTAATTTCACTTCAAATGATTGTGAATTTCAGGTACTAGATTCGGGAAGATAATTAGCAATGCTCGGTTGTATGGTGGACTTTACATACTTCAAGGTTCGTTACCTCCACCGAACCGAGCCTACTCCAGTTGCATCTCAAAACCTCTTCCCACATCCGACAACATTTCGAGTGAGATTATGTTATTACATTTTCGGTTGGGACACCCTAATTTCTTTTATCTTGCCAAAATGTACCATAATTTATTTCTTATTAAAAAAATCAAGTCTTTTCATTGTGACATTTATCAGTTTACTAAACATCAAAGAACCACATACCCTCCATTTACATATAAACCATCCAATCTTTTTTTCTGTCATCAATAGTGATATTTGGGGCCCTTCCCAATTTAAAAATATAAGTGGATCTAGATGGTCTGTGACTTTTATAGATGACCACTCTAGGATAACTTGGACCTTTCTCATGAAAGACAAATTCGAAACGGGTGGGATCCTTAAAAATTTATGTAACATGGTTGAAAATCAGTTTCAAAGCAAAGTCCAAATCCTTAAAATTGATAATGGGAGTGAATACTTCTCAAACAATTTAGGATCTTTTTTCAGGAAAAGAGAAAAATTCACATTCTTACGCCCACTCATCTTATTAATAGGATGCCTAGTCAAATTCTTAAGTTCAAGTCACCTAGAGATGTCTTTCTTGAAAAGTTTCCTTGCTTTAAACCTATGTCTTGTGACCTTCCGCTAAAAGTTTTTGGTTATTCCGTCTTTGTTCATATTCATCAACAACATCGGTCAAAATTAGATCCCATGTCAATTAAGTGTGTTTTTATTGGTTACTCATCCACTAAGAAGGGCTACAAATGCTATTCTCCGATTACAAAAAAAAATGTCTCTATGGATGTTACCTTTGTTGAAAATAATCCCTATTTTTCCAAAACCAAAATCCAGGGGGAGAATCAAAATGAATTTCATTTTTTTGATAATCTTCAAATTTCAATTGATTTACCTTTAATTTCACAACCTACATCCCCTTCGCATACCATATTACCCTCACAATCTCCTTCTTCTTCAAGACCTTATACATCACCTTCCAGAACTCCTCAATTTGAGAGAAGAACTTAGTGTTTATGCAATAAGGGAAAAGTTCACTTTACAACCTAGACGATGCCAAGAGTTAGAACTGAATCATATTACCATGGAAAATTTGGAAGGTAAGAAATCTCCTTATAATGAAAATCCTATTCCTTTTGTTAATACTGATGATTTGGCGATTGCTCAAAGGAAAGGTGTGAGGAAGTGTACTGCTCATCCTATATAGAAATATGTTGCCTATAGCCGATTGATGCCCTCATTCAAAGCTTTCGCAGCAAATGTTGAAACATACAGATTCCAAGAACAGTTGATGAAGCTTTAAATGATCCTAGGTGGAGAAAAGCTGTTGAGGAAGAAATCAAGGCTCTTGAAAAAAGTGAGACCTGGACTTTGACAGATTTGCTTCAAGGGAAGAAACCAGTAGGCTGCAAATGGGTCTTCACTGTTAAATACAATTTAGACGGCAACATTAAAAGATTCAATGCAAGATTGGTGGCAAAGGGATTCACACAGTCTTATGGTATAGATTACCAAGAGACCTTTGCTCCGGTTGCAACTAAACACGATGGGGGTCTTATTGTCTTTGGCCGTGAATCAAGACTGGCCACTTCATCAATTAGACATTAAAAATGCCTTCTTGAATGGCAATTTGACCAAGGAAGTGTATATGGAGATTCCTCCTAGTATGGAGAAAGATTCGACAACTCCCAAGGTATGCAACTCGCATAAATCCTTGTATGGCCTAAAGTAGTCCCCAAGGGCTTGGTTCAAACGATTTGCCAAAGTAGTCATCAAAAGTTGTTACAAGCAATGTCAAACTGATCATACCTTGTTTACTAAGGTAAATCAAAAAGATAAAAGAACAATTTTGATTGTTTATATGGATGATATAATAGTCACTGGTGATGATGTTGAAGGAATAAAAAGGCTAAAATACTCACTATCCAAAGAATTTGAAACCAAAGATCTTGGTAGTCTTAGGTATTTTCTTGGAATGGAAGTGGCGAGGTCTAAAACTGGCATAGTTATCTGTCAAAGGAAATACATCCTCGATCTTTTGGTAGAAACTGGCATGATGGGATGCAAACCAGCCGAAACCCCAATGGAGCAGAACTTGAAGTTTAGAAAAGATGAAGACGGAGTTCTGGTGTTCAAAGAGAAATACCAACGATTGGTTGGTAAGTTAATTTATTTATCTCTTACAAGGTCTGACATAGTTTTTTCAGTTAGTGTTGTTAGCCAGGACATGAATGATCCAAGAGAGAATCATCTTAATGTTGTACACAGAATCTTACGGTATCTTAAGATGACTCCGGGACATGGCTTACTGTTCGAGAAAAGTAAAGAAATGACAATAATGGTTTTTACGGATTCTAGTTGGGCTAGTGAGTTGACTGACAGAAGGTCAACCAGTGGATATTGTGCCTTTGTGTGGGGAAATTTAGTCACTTGGAGGAGTAAAAAACAAGCTGTGGTGTCAAGAAGCAGTGTAGAGGCTGAGTATCGAGCCCTTGCACTAGGGATTTGCGAAGGCATGTGGCTACAAAGAATGCTGACTGAACTGGGATTAGATCACGATAAACAGTTTGAATTGCAAACCGATAGCCAATCCGCTATCAGTATTGTGAAAAATCCTGTTCAACATGACCGTACTAAACATGTGGAGATAGATAAGCATTTTATCTCTAAAAAAATCAGCAATGGAGTTATAAAGCTTAGTTATGTTCCTACAAAACATCAACTAGCCGATGTCCTTACTAAGGCGCTTCCAAGGGCGGTTCTTGATGATTTTACATCCAAGCTGGGAATCTACAATCTTTACTCTCCAGCTTAAGGGGGAGTGTGCATTATACCGTTTAAAATAGAGTTATTACTATTGTAAATAACTAATTAGTTTAGATAATTAAGTAATTTAATACATAACTATTATCTTTTAATAGGATATAATTTGTCTATAGTAAGATAAGATAGAAAGTTTGAATATTTTGAATATTTGTAATCTTTTTATCTCTTTAGATAAGATAAGGCTAACCTAGAGTGTTTGATTAGTTAGGAACACTTATGTAAATAGCCTATAAATAGAGATGTACTCAAATGTATTTTTTTCATTAAGTGAGAATAAGAAAACTCAAGTCCATTCTCTCCAATCCTCCTTTATTAACAGGAGGTTTTCCAGTTTTTGCACGGCCTTGGCCTAATACATTGTGATCTGAAGCCTGAAAATATATTAGTATAAAGTTATAGTAGATGTGAGGTGAAGGTCGTTGATCTTGGGAGCAGTTGTTTTGAGACAGATCATTTATGCTCCTATGTTCAATCCAGGTCCTATCGTGCTCCAGAGGGTATCCTGGGACTTTCATATGATAAGAAGATAGATATTTGGTCACTTGGCTGCATCTTGGCAGAACTCTGTACTGGCAATATAAGTATTGGTCTTTTTTGACATTAATTAGTATTTTCTTCTTATGAATAATGGTTTTGATATGTGGTTTTGTTAGACTTGAATTTTTTTCATCGTTTCTTTTCTTTGCAGAAAAAAGTAGAATAAACAAAAAAAAAAACATGGGAATATTATGCATTTGAACAAATCATTAAATTCAATGGAAAATGAACTTGACTGAACATGATTTATGTTTGACTGATTGGTTCTGGAACTTCAAAAGAAAAAAAAAGGGAAGAAATCTTGTACAATTTTATGAGCTCTTGGTAACTTTATTCAGCGATGACCTCATTCATAAATGCCGAATGAATTAAATTTTGGACTTTGCTTGTTGCGACTCTCTTGTTCAAAATCTCAGTATGGCTAATTTTGATTGAGTTGTTAAAAGTGATGACAATTAAGTTGCCTGACATAAGTTGTGGTATCAAGGTGTATTCCGTTCTTTCATTTTGTTGACTTATATGTTACTCATACTCTATTTTTCTTGAAGTACCATGTCCTGCACCCATGTCAGTTACATTTTCGGACATAGTTATAGATATGACTCTTCAAATACATGAAAAAAAAGAAAAAAATGAAAATATCCAAGTTGGTTGAATAATCTTGGTTGAAAATTATTTCCCCCTTTTTTATCTTTTTTATTTTCCTCTATAGCCTCAAGTGTAGGATATATTGATCATTAACATTACTAATTTATCGTTTTTATTGCGACATCTGTGTATGAATATTTGGTTTCAATATGATGTTGTAGGTCCTGTTCCAAAATGATTCGCCTGCGACGTTACTTGCAAGAGTAATTGGAATCATAGGTCCCATTGACCAAAACATGCTTGCAAAGTGACACGGGCCGCCAGTTCGAACCCTAGTCATATGCGCAATTAGCTGCCAAAGGAGTTCCGATAGAGGAATTGGGCGTGAAAAGACCACCAGACTTAGCCCGATTCATGGAAGATTCTAGAATGTTCTAGAAGATAACATTATCCATTTGATTTATTTGAATTATTTCAAATGTTTTATTTAGATAATGTTAGAGATAATTAGAGATTTTATAAAGATATGATGTAATCTCGTCCGTCAATGTAAATCAGTTTTGGCCGTCAGATCTGGGGAGTTCAACTATAAATAGAGGCTCCCCACCTCACTTGTAAATCATTTAATCTTTTATCTTCAGAGTAATCAAGGCATTCACTCTAAAATCCTCTGAGTTGTTCTTCGTGTTCTTGGGTTTTTTCTTTTGGTTTGCAAGGCCATTCTCTATAGTTTGCTTTCGCTTAGAACGATCTTGCGTTCTTAGTGCCTTGGAAGTTTTGATCTTTCCGGAGTGAGAATTCAAGCTTACTTAGTCGTTTGTCTAAGGAACATTGACTAAGGCCGCACGATTTGCTAGGTCGAAATTCTAGCCCCGTGACAGTTGGTATCAGAGCGAGTGTTTGTGGAAGGTGCTGAATTGAGATGGCACCAAAGAAATGAGAAGCTGTTGCAGTGCAAAAGGGTGCAGAGTCCCAGGCTGCCGAAGGAAAGCGAGGGAGTTCGAGAGATATCCTCACGTCGTTAGAGGGTAAGGTAACCCGACTTGAGGAATCAGTGAAGGACTCGATTGAGCGACTTGATGCGATTGACACACACTTCGAGGAGCAGGACAACGAGAGGGACCATCTCAAGAGAAAGATGGAGTAAGTTCTCACGAATTTATTCGAGAAGTTGGGTAACAGAGGTGATGCGCTTGAGGCCGAGTTGCAGGCTGTGAAGATAGAGATGGAAGAGATAAAGGCAGAGATGTTCTTAGTTAAAGCTGCCTTGAAGAATGGAGCAGCGTCCGCTGTGTCTAAGCTAAGGAAGGACATCCCAAAGCCGAAGCAGTTTAAGGGGAACAAATCGGCTCAAGATGTTGAGAACTTCGTGTGGGGCATGGAACAGTATTTTCGGGCCATGGGCATCAAGGATGATACGAAAAAGGTAACTATTTCTTCTATGTATTTGACTGACGTCTCTCTTTTGTGGTGGCGACGCAGATGCTCTGAGGAGAAGCGATAGGACATTCCTATTGAGACATGGAAGGAGTTTCAAGTTGAGCTTAAAGATCAGTTCTATCCAAGCAACGCCCAACATGAGACTCGAAAGAAGTTGCGGCAACTTAGACATGACGGTTCCATCATTGAGTATGTCAGAGAGTTCATTGAGCTCAAGCTCCAAATCCCGAACTTGAGTGAAGACGAAGCTTTCTTTAGACCATTAGAGAAAAAAGAATGAGGACCAGTAAGGTGCTACCGTTGTGATGGTCCACACCTGGTGAAAGACTGTCCCAAGAATGGCCGCCTCAGTGCCATCGTCAATGGGGATGACGAGCAAGACGAAGGGGAATGTAGACTTGGTGCGATTGTGAGTGTCAAAGCAATCGAGCCAAGAGTAGAAGGGAAGCAATTGAAGTGTTACCGATGCAAGGGGCCTCATTTGGTGAGAGTGTGCCCGGGGTGAGCCAAGCCGTCCAATGAGGAGGACAAGCCCGAGAGTGAAGAGGCTGCGAGACTTGGCTCAATGATTTTGAATTCTGCCAAGGCGAGGAATGGCCAGAAGCAGAAAGGGTTGATGTTTGTCAACATCAACGTGGCGGGACGATCGAGAAGTGCATTGGTGGACACCAGAGCAATCGATATGTTCATGTCAAAGAAGGCTGCTAAGAAGCTTGGTCTTAAAGTTGTGGAGTCAACCGGTAAGATCAAGGCAGTGAACGCCAAGGAAGTTCCAGTTGTGGGGACAGTGCAGAAGATTGAGTTGTAGATTGGGGATTGGAAGGCAATGGAAGACTTCAAGGTAATCGAGTTAGATGACTTTGATTTTATTTTGGGAATAAACTTCCTTGACCGCATTGAAGCTCTCATCATTCCGTGTGCTGAAGTTGTGTGCATCTTGGATCCGAGATAATGGTGCGTTGTGCCCGTGTACCAAGACAACGGGCGAGGGACCAAGAAGCTGACAACCATTCAGTTTGTCAAAGATGCTCCAAGCCGAGGAGACATCGAGTTGGAGGTGACAGTTGGGGACACTACCTTGGATGGGCAAAAGTTGTCCGAGTCAGTTGGCGTGAAGGCCGTCGAGGAGCCACCCATGGGTGAGGTGGTCGAGGCATCGATCTTCAATGGGAAAGAAGAGTCAATGGGTTTTGCATTGCCAATGAGCAATAGGGCATTAAGCTTCATGGACAAAGAAGCGTTAGTGCGAGCTGAGGTGTCGAACGTCAAGATTGAAGAAGTGCTGATGTTGTCGATGAGCGACGAGTTGTCGATAGGCGATGGTGCATCAAGCTTTACGAGAAATGAAGTGTTGATGCGAGTTAGAGTGAATGCCAGAAAGAGTCCAAAGGAGGTATATCTCGAACACAATCATGGTGTTTTACAGTTTGATTTGCCTAGTTTGTTGGGTGTAGGAAGTGAAAAACCGAACCCATCAGATGGTGCTAAGACTTGGCAAGGACACAAGCAAACTTTCAGAGTTATGAGGGTCCGTTCAGTGTTCAATGTGATGGTGTCCAAGTGGTTGAGTAAGGATCGAGGGGATCCGAGTATGGGCAAGTTACAACTGGTAGGAAGGAGTTCCTACGATCGAGATGTACGTGGTGGGCCGGCGAAAGATGTTACATGGCAGAGAGCATCGAAGTGAGCAGTCCTCATGCGGGGACAACTAAGTCAGAGTTGAGTGCTCTTTATGGGGAGAGCGGTCCTTATGGGGGGACAACCAAGCCCGATTCTGAGTCGGAAGCGAGTCCAGGATCACATAGTCGAACTTTATTCCAAAGGCGCGACGAGGGCGTCGCCAAGTTTGGTGGGGGAGATTGACACGGGCTGCCAGTTTGAACCCGAGTTATATGCGTAATTAGCTGTCGAAGGGGTTCCGATAGAGGAATTGGGCGTGAAAAGACCACCAGACTTAGCCCGATCCATGGAAGATTCTGGAATGTTCTAGAAGATAACATTATCCATTTGATTTATTTGAATTATTTTAAATGTTTTTATTTAGATAATGTTAGAGATAATTAGAGATTTTATAAAGATATGATGCAATCTCGTCCGTCGATGTAAATCAGTTTTGACCGTCAGATTTGGGGGAGTTCAACTATAAATAGAGGCTCCCCACCTTACTTGTAAATCATTCAATCTTTTATCTTCAGAGTAATCAAGACATTCACTCTAAAATCCTCTAAGTTGTTCTTGGTTTTCTTCTTTTGGTTTGCAAGGCTATTCTCTATAGTTTGCTTCCGCTTAGAACGATCTTGTGTTCTTAGTGCCTTGGAAGTTTTGATCTTTTCGGAGTGAGAATTCAGGCTTACTTAGTCGTTTGTCTAAGGAACATTGACTAAGGCCGTGCGGTTTACTAGGTCGAAATTCTAGCCCCGTGACAAAAAGGACGGGCTAGAATGTTAAAAGTGTTGTTTTTTTTTGCTTAAGCATTCGAATTTAAAAGTGGTGTGTATTTACCAATATCTCAACAAACCAACAGGCTAGAATATCTAATACCCAAGAAGACATCCTTGAGGCATCGATTGCCTATGGGGGACCAGGGTTTCATTGATTTTGTTGCACATTTGCTCGAAGTAAATCTGAAGAAGCCGCCTTCTGCAACAGAGGTTCTGAAGCACCCATGGCTATCATACTCGTACAAACCCATATCGGCTTGAATCGCATGAAGACTTGGTAGGCCTCATTTTGCCTCTCTTAGTGATCGGGGAAGGAGCTGTATGTTTTCTACTAACTCGGCAGTTCGAAGTTGTCTGTCTGTCCCACTTCACATGCCTGCAAAGGTGTGTTTGATTTTGTTTGATTAGAATATTTATATTTTGATTTGGTAAGTCCCCATTTGAAATTAGTACTGGAATTGAAATCAAGATTATGAAGGGTGTAATTTTGAAAATGTATCCTCTTGAGGAGGGGGTGTCCTTCATCACTGGAATTAATGAGGTGAAAGGGGAATGAATCTCTTGTTGTAAATACCATATGTTGTTATAATTATTTTAGGTTAGCTTGTGAATTAGTTTTTTTGTGTGTCCACTGCACTTTTAACTGCTTTCAATCTACTTCCATTGCACTATCTGTGCTATTTTTTTGAGATATTATTGTTTTTTTTGTTGCTTGCCACATCTTTGCTTTTTAACTCAGTTGGAAAAAGATTAAAATGCATTATGTTAAATGATGAATAAGTAGTGAAATGCGTAGAGATCAGAAAAAACACCAACGGCGAAAGCATTTTTCTGGGCTATAAACGATGGATACTAGACGTTGTGTGTATTGACCCGTGCAGTGTTGTAGCTAACGCGTTAAGTATCCCGCATGGGGTGTACATTCGCAAGAATGAAACTCAAAGGAATTGATGGAAGACCGCACAAGTGGTGGGGCATGTGATTTAATTTGATGCAAAAAAAGAATTCCTGATTTGATCTGTTCGTTTATATGTCTTTCTTTTCTTCCATTATAACGCTCTAGTGGAGACAAGACATGGCATGCTCTATCAAAAATTCAATTTTTCTTTTAATCTATTTAGTGAAAAATTGAAACACGATAATTTCTTGTTTATTCCCTATGAACATATCTAGATAGATAAAATACCTCATTAGATAACTATAATTGTGTAACAACTTATGCTCTGGGGTTTACATAGACGCATAATTGTTGTAGTATGATAAAAGTTTTTTTCTTTATATTTTTGGGGAATTCTAGGGTGAGGCAAAATGAGGCAGATTTACACAAATTCTTACTAAGTTGGTAAGAATTTGTGTAACTACACAAATACTTGCAATCTACACAAATTCTTACCCAAATGGTAAGAATTTAGGACACAAATTCTTACCTAAGGCAAAATCTTTGCAAATTCTTACCAAGTTGTTAAGGATTTTTGTAGTTACACAAATTTTTACCCAATTAGTAAGAATTTTAGTTCGACCTAAATTATTGTCTAGTCCTAGATAAATTCTTACAAAAATAGTAAGAATTTATGTAAGGCCTCATTTTAGTCTCACCTTAGAATTTCCCCATATTTTTATATAGTTTTTAATAAAATAATGAAAATCTATATCAAATTCTTTACCCATTCTATTTATAATAATTTGTTAATTATATCTTGAGATCCACTTTTGAGCTTAGATAGAAGGTGAAAGTAAATATCCAAGATCTAAACAATCAACAATCTTCAAAAATCAATGTAAATATTTAAGATTTAAGGGTATTATAAGTTCTTGAATTTTTAAAAATATCAATTAAGTTCTCGAACTTTCTCTGAGCCCAATAAAGCTCTTGTATTTCAAAATTTCACCCATTTGATTAATATTGACGGTTAAATATAATATTTTTTTGATCAGTTGGTGCAACTAAATTGATTCAATTTGTTGATTTGTGGACTTAATTGAATGTAAAAAGTTTAGAAGCTTAATTAATTTCTTTCCAAAAGTTCAAGAGCTTCAAGTATCCTTAAGCCAAACTGAAAACTCAAAATTAGCATCAACAACAAAAAGCCAACAAAAACCCAAAACTTCCCCTCAAACTCTCAACTTTTCAAAGTTTAGCAAACCTTAAAATTCTTCTTCGACGACCTGTTGCTTCTCCAAGGCGGCTAACCTCCATCTTACCTTAAACGAGGCCCTTTTTCTTTTCTTCAATTTTACCTTTTTCTTTCATTTTGTATGGCTTCGTTTTATTTCTGCTGGGTTGTTCTCGTCGAGACCTTTCATTTATGTCTCCTTTAGTCCGAGCAAGGGCCTTCAGTGAGGAGATTGATTGACCTTCTAGGAGGATCTAGTCGAGGATGATCTAAGGTAGGTCTATTTTGTCCCTTTAGTTTCTCTTTATTTTTGGTTCTACAGGTTTCTCTGAATTTTCACAGTGGTTAGAGTCACTCTTTCTATCGGTGAGGACCATTAATTTGGAGCGTCGGTTCCGACCTCCCTCTTTTTTTACCATCAATCTTCGATGATGCTAAAATCCTCTACACGATGACGGGTTGATAAATTCTCGCCGCATTACTCCACAAGAACTACTTTTCGGTGACCCCAAAAACGACATGCAGATGAAGTTGTTGTTGGCTCCTATTTTCTCCTATCTTTTTCAGTGTTTTTGTTGGTCTCTGTTTGCCATTTTGTTTGGGTTTTATCTATTCTTCTTTTGGTCTACAGGCTTATTCTTGTTGTTATTTTTCTGTGCTGATGTTGTGCATTTCTGTTTTGTTTTCGGTGTTAGTTTGAACTCTTGTTTTGTTTGTTTTATTTTTGCTTTCTTAATGAAACTTGTTTGTTCATAAAAAATATCCTTAAGACAAATATAAACAATTATACTATTCCCTCCTCTTTATGTTTTTGTGTTGGGATGAACAATCAATAAAAATGGCCAAGAGGGGTGAATTGGCAAATAAAAATTTGGTGGAAGCAAAATTGCAAAAGCAATAAAAATGAGACGAGATTTATAGTGGTTCAACATTCTCAATAAGGTTTACATCCACTACCTTAGCTATCCACACTAAAGATTTTCACAAATTTACTAAATTGGTATTTCCTTTTTTGCTAAAGGAGATAACCTCACAACCTAGATTTATAACCCAAAGTCTAGTAGTCCCTTTTCCACTAAAGGATGAATACAAATAAGCAAACTCTGAAAAAACCTCACAATGTAGTTTGTTTGCACAAAGAAAGTTCACTAAAACCCCACACACTTGAATAAAATGATTACAATGAAGAACACTCACGTAGGTTTACAAGATTTCGACAAATTGAGCTCAAGGATGTTGGATATGTGCTTGAATGCTTTAGAATTGTTGTCTTGTTGTTTAAGAAGCTTCGGAGACTTGATTTTATACCGCTTCATTGATTTCTAGTTGTTTGGGTAGCTAGGGTATTCAATAGAGCTGTTGGGCTGCATTTTTCCTACAACAAATGATGTCTGGCAACACTGGGAATCGGTACATGAGCACTCATGTCGATACCTGCCAAAAGAAGAAAGAGCCATTGCAATAAATGGGTACCGGTATGCGAGCAGGCGTATCGGTACGAAGTGAATATTTAACAAAGGGTATAGATACAGGTCGTACCGTATCGGTACCTGTTCTGCTCACTAGAATCCTTAGAACTTTTGGTTAAAACACTGTATCGGTACAAGACTAGCTGACCAGTGCGCATAGTAGAACTTTTAAAAGCTAGTTCCAAGATTTTCTTATAAGGAAACGGTCAAAACATTAAATGAGAATGTAATATCCCGATCCCAATCCAGATCTGATGTACTATATTCGGGTCACCCAAAAACCAACCCATCAAAATTCCAGTTTAAAATCATAAGTTTAGCCATCATTTAAAAACATTAAACATCCAGAGATTCATATAATTAGATACACGTTTAAATAAGTTTACAAAACATGAGCTCTGAGTTTAAACCACTATAAACCAAAATAATAGTTAAAATAGAGCTACAGACTCAACAGTGGTAAGGTCTTACGAATACATTAGCCCAAACCAAAATAACAAGCATTGTACTCTGAAAACAAACGTGGTGTTGTGGTAATCCTCGTCGATGTGCTCCTCCAAAAGATGACCTGTCAACCTACGCATGGAAAAACCACACATCCACACACTGAGCTAACAAAACTTAGTGGTACATTTCTCTCTACCACAATTCTTGATTATCATAAAATAAGCATGCAAGATAAATAAAACCAAGAGAGCGTAGATAAGGCTTGCTATCTATGAGTTATCATCTAGCCTACTCTAGCTAGAGTTCTTAGTTCACCTATCTCAAGGTATCATTAATATTACGACACGTATTATAGATTCTACAAGCTTTGCCATACTCGAAGTCACGTAGCCTATCTAGATACTAGAGCTCACACAACCCATCGAGTTAATACATGCATACCCTGATCACTCATCCATCGAGTGCATAAGCTATCACTTATAACATCCACACAATATACATAATTATGTCTATACATCATCTAAAATATGGCCAACAAAGTTCTACATTACCCATGCTTACACAGCAATCAGGTTACCCGTGTTCACACAGCCATCGGGTCAATGGACCATATTCGGATCACCGTAGCCACAGATACGTCCTATATATACTTGGATCACATTAGCCATAAGTAGTCTTTACTTGAGGTCACTCAGCCAATCAGGTTACTCGAGCTCACTCAGCCTATCGAGTTAATACCTTATCCGGATCACGATAGCCACGAATAGGTTTCTAACCGCACCCAGATCACTCAGCCCTTGGGTACATCGAATGTACTTGATCACACAGCCCGAAGTACACATCCCTTTATATAAGTACCATAATACTGACTCTAGGACATTCGGATTCCTTTACCACAACATAATATAACACATGCTCCCTGAGAATTCATACACCTCACCAAGAGGTAAGTGGCACCAAGGCAAGCCATCCGTAAATTCCCCAAGGAATGACACTAACCATCATGGTTATATCGAGTCATCATTTACCAAATTATTACACGTATTCTCATCTACGAGCTTTAAACCTCAATTTTACAGTTTTACAATTCATTTTATCACATTAGAAGCCCATTGGGCCATAGCTCTCAATTTATAGACCATTTAAACTCAAAATGTATTTTTTGGGCAGATTGCCTAGTGAGTATTGATATCCAATATTGAGTACTGATATGCCCCTATGAGTATCGATACCTACTCTAGGTGTACCGATACTCAGCTTTCATGGAAGAGGTTGACTGTTGACCCGGTACTGATACACGGTCCTCTCATACCGATACCTGGATAATGCAAAAAGGGGTTAAGCCAACACCCTGTATCGGTACACAAACCTCACGTATCGATACGTCTTAGGTATCGATCTGGCTCCAAGCGTACTGATACCAATTTAAGCTACTAGAATTTCAATGAACTAATGGGTACCGATACCCACCCTAGGCGTATCGATACCTCCCGAATTTTGCTTGCACTTATCATAAATAACACAGGGTATCAGTACAAGCTCCCTACGTACCGTTACCGAAGCCTAGAAATGGCTTCCAAGACTCAGGAAATCACTTTTCAAGCCCCCCCAAAATGATACCTTTAACCCCTTTACTTAATCCTACATCTTATGGGAGTTAATTAAGGTGATTTGCTACCATATTTACACAATATTAACAACTAATTCGAATTTCACCATTAAAGGCTCTAAGCTACTTTCACACCAAAACTAGCAACCTTAACCACAAAATCAAGCAAGGTAATTACTTTAGTATATTCAAGAATCAAGGAGTCAGAGATGTACTGACCTTTATCTCGAAATCTCGAAATTAAGATCCCATGCAAAGCCCTTCAACTTCTCTTTTGATCCAAGCTTGGTGAAACCCCCAAAATGCCTCCTCTTGCTATAACAATAAGCACTAGAGATAAGCTTAACTCCAAACTTATAACCTTAAAACTCAAGAAAAACTTAAACCTCTTAAAAACCCATTTTTGAAAACCTTACCTTTATACCTCGAGAGTATACTTTTCTTGAAGCTTATGAGGAGGAGATTAACATATCTCAAACTTGAATCTCAGATGAAAGAATTGATGAGGAAAGTTTAGACCTTTAAGCCTTTGAAGGATATGGTGTCTTAGAAGAAAGATAAGGAAGAGGGAAGAAAGAAAAAAATGGAGAAAGATGATGCAATCTTGTCTCCCCTAACCCATGTGAAGACCAAAATAAAAAGGGGAGATCAGACAATTAATTCCACCAGGGTAAACTCACATCATAAGGTCCCCAACTTTCTCTCATTTTATAAAACGGTCACATTTTGATCCCAAACAATCCATTTCTCATCAACTAAATTTGGCCCAAGGGGTCTGATTACTCAATCCAACACGAAGGTCTATAACCTAGGTCAATGGCCAAGGGTTGACTCGGAATTTAGGGTCATTTCAACTCTCCCCTCTTGAAAAGAAATTTTATCTTTGAAATTTAAACGAAGAGAGGAGATGCAACCATCTCAGATTCCAACAATTTTTCATAACACATATGTTCTCCACAATTTTGAAATTTCCTCTCTAAAACTTCCTCAACCAATGCTCATAGCACTGAACTCCTCAACACCTCTCTCATGAATCCCCAACGATACACTCCCAATAAACAAGCAACACTTACATTGAACTTCAAATGGAACAACATAAGATAACCTCAACAATATTGTCCAAGCATCAACACAAAGACCTCGCTTCAGATGAATTTTATCCCGGTTAACAGCCCTCTCTACCATTATCCATGGTTCCAAAATTCTCGTACTCAAACCTCATATGTATCCAGAATACGATGCTTCTTCAAGGTACACTACTAGGAACACTTTTTTTCTTTTATCACCACCATGACCCAACGTTTCCAAGAGCAAGTGAAACTATAACAACCGAACTTTACCACCAATCTATCTTGAATTAACAACCATTCTTAATGAATTGGCTAGTCAAGACGAAACTTAGAACTTCACTTTACTAGCACTCACCCTAACTCGAACGAAGACTAACTCACGATCACACGATTTCACTACTCGAGCCACTAGATTCTGAACAAAACCATTGTTGCTTACGAATTCTTGCTTGAGATCAAAACTCCCTTAACTATCTTCGAGGGTCCGAACATTCTCTTCCAACTCAACCACTTAATTTTAAACAATTAGTTGTACTGAAACTCTAACAAGCCCTCAAAGATTTTCCAATGGTCTTTCCAGCTAGATCTGTTGTAACACAAGGATCTCAGTTCCATATAACCATAGCCGTTAAACCATACTTTCGCTGCGCTACTCTTGATAATATTCTTACTATTTTACCATACGTTTAGACAATCCATCTAAAAAATCTCAGTAGATCAACCACTCGAATCATCAAATCAAGAATAGAATGACGCACTCGTGAGTCTAAAACACTTCACGATTTGCCCTTAGGGTCCACTCATCACATCAAACCTAATCTTTTATCTCGACTTCTCTTTAACCTTCGAATTTCGACACTCAAAGTCTGAACGATCATACAGAAACTTCAAACTCTTCAACCAAATTTAGGATTGTCGACCTCGAGAGAACGGGTAACGACCCTTCACCATTATGCCTCGGCTCTCAACATCCAACGCCACCACTCTTTGCCTTACCAACATAGACATGTCTCAAGGTGAACCACTTGGCGACAACACCCGTATTTACTCATTTACACAAATGAGTTCCCACTCAAGAAGTTTGGTCGGTGTCATACTACAAGTTGATAGATACAAACATCAAACTCGACATTACCCCTATCGCAGGTTCTAATCCATGATCAAAAGGTAAGCCTACACTTTTTTCGAAAAGCACTCCAACACTCTCATAAACATCTACGACTCTAAAGCCTCGGATTCCCCACCTCGTATCTACTATGTGGGCTAAGAACATCTTGTAACCAACAAGACTCTCTTTGAACAAACATAACAGGAACACGACCTTCACGAAAGAAAGGTAATGGTTCCTCAAATATATTACCAACAACCTTGTTATCTCAAACCCCAAAACTTCGTGACTCTCACTCAAAAACCAAGGCATACATCAAACTCACACAACCAACCCATACCAAGGGTAACATACACCAACTAGGGAAAGAGTAAATCTAACAAGTCTACGGAGACTGCTACTCTCAATCCCCACCTACCACCCACGGTAAACACATCACTTATAAGAACTTACAAAACTGACAAGCTAAACAAACCAACATCAACCTCTAGATCTTACCACAACACTTATCCAATAAGAACCAAAACCATTATGAACGATAGATCAAACTTCCATCAATGCAACAACTGAAAACCAAAACGGAACATAGGTACCTGACATATCATCGGTGGCAAAGCTGTCCTTCCTAGCCTAAGTGGCAGACTATCTACCAACAGCTCGATTGTCAACTGTAATGTTGGATCTCATAGGACCTCTACCCTGATACCTTGACAATGTTCTAGCACCGCCTCTAGCATGCTGAGAAGAAGTCAGCATTTGAGGCCGAACATGTGTACCATCATCCAAAACTGGCTAGTATTTCGCCATATGACCTGGTGCTCGGCACCTATAGCAAACCCTTCGGAGCAAGAATCACATCCTATGGTGATGTCGACTACAATTCTCATATATCGGTGGAAGCGACACACCTATTAAACCATCAGTACTCTCCTCTAGAGTAGACTTCAATGAACCCCTATAAAACCTCGGTCTAGATCTCTGACCGTCCCTCAGTAGTTGATCCAAAGTATCCCTCTTCGTATCCCTCAAAGCAGGGAACCTCATAGACGGAGCCTGAGAAGAACCTATGGTGTCCTGAGTCCCTACAACATGGCCTCTAGAATCCTCAATCTGACTCGGCGTCGAACCCTGAAGTCATTCAACTGCATTTGCACTATTGGCCAGCTCAGAGAATGTCCTAAGTGGACCCACTGTCACATACATTTGAAGGTCAATCTTTAATCCATGTCTGAACCTCTTACACCTTAATTCCTCGGTAGCAACTAACTCTGGGTTATAACTGCTCAACCGTAGAAAATATTGTTCGTACTCAAACACTGTCTTGTCCCCCTAAACCAAATATAGGAATTGGTCTCTCATCTCATCCATATGAACCTTACTGATTTACTTTTTTCCTAAACTCATCCAAGAAGACATCCCATGTCGAAAGTGCAGGATGTAGCCTCAACTCAACAGTCTCCTAGAACTTATGTGCATTGTCCTTAAGAAGGGAAAAAATGCATTTGAGGTCACCCTCTAGTCTCTTTCTCATCTATATCATAATCCTCTGAGTGTCTCTTAACCATTGCTCAGCCTTGATCGGGTCATCTTTACCGAAACCTTCAAAAAAATTTGACCCAAAAAGGTGAAGCCTCTCAATAGGCGTCTTGGGAGGGGTCTCAGGATAGCTTGCACCACTTGTAAGAGAGCAAAGGTAAGATCATGGAGGTGGCTCACCCTTCTGCTTTCGGTACCTCCCAGAAGGCTTGTGTCCCCAACATCTGGGGCAAACTCCTTATGGAGTCTTCTGCTTGAGAGATATGGCTCTCATCATGAATATTCTGGTCGCGTTTGGCATCACCTGCCATCAAACATTTTCTAAAACACAAGGAAACAAGGCAACATCATCAGGATTCCCAGTCTTGGAAGAATACAACTTAACTTTAGGGGCTTGTATTCACTAGACCCTTACCACGACCTCTATACCACCCTAGGGTTTCCTATAACCAGCTAAACCTAAGCTCTGGTACCACTGTTGTAATACTCTAATCCCGATCTAGATCTGAAGTACTACATTTGGTCACCCGAAAATTGACCCATCAAATTTCCAATTTAAAATCATAAGTTTAGCAATCATTTAAAAGCATTAAACATTCATAGATTAATGTACATAAATACGCGTTTAAATAAGTTTACAAAATAAGAGCTCCGAGTTTAAAACACTAAACCAAAATAATAGTTCAAATAGATTTATAGACTCAATAGTGGTAAGGTATTACGAATACATTAGCCCAAACTAAAATAACAAGTACTGTAATCTGAAAACGAATATGGTACTGGGGTAATCCTTGTCAATGTGCTCCTCTAAAAGATAACGTGTCGACCTACGTACGAAAAAATCACACATCCGCAGGCTGAGCTAACAAAGCTCAGGGGGTACATTTTTACTCTACCATAATTCGTGATTATCATAAAATAAGCATGCAAGATAAATATAGCCAAGAGAGCATAGATAAGGCTTGTTATCTATGAGTTATCATCTAGCCTACTCTAGCTAGAATTCTTAGTTCACCTATGTCAAAGAATCATTAAGCTTATGACACGCCTTATAGAATCTACAAGCTTTGCCATACTCGAAGTCGCATAGCCTATCAAGATACTGGAGCTCACACAGCCTATCGAGTTAATACATGTCATACCTTGATCGCTCATCCATCGGGTGCATAAGCTATCATCTATAACATCTACACAGCATATATAAGTACATCCATACATCATCTACAATATGTCCAACGAAGCCCTACATTACCACTGCTCACACAACCGTCGGGTTACCCGTGTTCATACAGTCGTTGGGTCAATGGACCATATCCAGATCACCATAGCCACAAATATGTCCTCGACATACTTGGATCACATTAGCCATAAGTAGTCTTTACCTGAGGTCACTTAGCCAACCAGGTTACTCAAGCTCACTCAACCTATCGAGGTAATACCTTATCTGGATCACGATAGCCACATACAGGTTTCTAACCGCACCCAGATCACTCAACCCGTAGGTACGTCGGATGTACTTGATCACACAGCACGAAGTACACATCCCTTTATATAAGTACCGTAGTACTGACTCTAGGACATCTGAATTCCTTTACCATAACAGAATATAACACATGCTCCCCGAGCATTCATACACCTCACCAAGAGGTAAGTGGCACCAAGCCAAGCCATCCACAAATGCCCCAAGGAATAACACTAACCATGATGATTATATTAAGTCATCATTTACCAAATTATTACACGTTATTCTCATCTATGAGTTTTAAACCTCAGTTTCATAGTTTTACAATTCATTTTATCACATTAGAAGCCCATTGGGCTATAGCTCTAAAATTATAGACCCCTTAAACTCAAAACATATTTTTAAGTAGATTGCCCAGTGGGTATCGATACCCAATATCGAGTATTGATACACCCCTATGAGTATCGATACCTACTCTAGGCGTACTGATACTCAACTTTCATGGAAGGGGTTGACCATTAACCCCGTACTAATACACGATCCTCGCGTACCGATACTTGGCTAGCAAAAAAGGGTTAAGTCAACACCCTGTATCTGTACACAAACCCCGTGTACTGATACACCTTTGTTATCGATCGACTCCAAGCGTACCGATACCAATTTAAGCTACTGTATTTTCAATAAAACAGTGGGTATAGATACCCACCCTAGGCATATCGATACCCCTCTTAATTTTTCTTGCCCTTATCATAAATAATACGGGGTATCGGTACGGACTCTCTGTGTACCAATACTAAAGCCTAGAAATGGCTTCCAATGCTCGAGAAATTACTTCCCAAGCCCCTCAAAACAAAACCTTTCTCCCCTTTACTTAATCCTACATCGTATGGGAGTTAATTAGGGTGATTTTCTACTATTTTTAATTAGGGTGATTTGCTACCATTTTTACACAATATTAACAACTAATCTAAATTTCACCATTAAAGGCCCTAAGATACTTTTACACCAAAACTAGCAACCTTAACCACAATATCAAGCAAGGCAATTACTTTAGGATATTCAAGAATCAATGAGTCATAGATATACTGACCTTTACCCTGATGTTCCCGAAATCAAGCTCCCAAGCAAAGCCCTTTAACTTCTCTTTTGATCCAAGCTTGGTGAAACCCCCAAAATGCTTCATCTTGCCATAACAACAAGTAAAATGAATCACAAATTGAGGTAAGCACGAGGGATAAGCTTAACTATGAAATTATAACCTTAAACCTCAAGAAAAGCTTAAACCTCTTAAAAACCCATTTTTGAAAACCTTACCTTTATACCTCAAGAGTATATTTTTCTTGAAGCTTATGAGGAGGAGATTGACATATCTCGGACTTGAATCTCGAAGGAAAGAATTGATAAGGAAAGTTTAGACCTTTAAGCCTTGGAAGGATATGGTGTCTTGGAAGAAAGATGAGGAAGAGGGAAGAGAGAAAAAAATAGAGAAAGATGATGCAATCTTGTCTACCCCAACCCACGTAAAGACCAAAATAAAAGAGGAGATCAACCAATTAATTCCAGCAGGGTAAAATCATATCATAAGGTCCCCAACTTCCTCTTATTTTATAAAACGATCACCTCTTAAGCCCAAACAATCTATTTCTCATCAATTAAGGCCCAAATTCGGCCCAGGGGGTTCGATTACTCAATCCAACATGAAGGTCTATAACCTAGGTCAACGCCCAAGGGTTGACTCAGAATTTTGGGTCATTATAGAGAAGATTTTATAAATCTTAACCCTTTACCAGTACGCCATAGGTCGTACCGGTACTCGTAGCTCAATTTGGAAACAGATTCAAAAATCTGTACCGGTACGCATATAGCTGTACCGGTACCTTATAGCCATTAAACATGAGATTGGTTTCCAGCAACAAAAATCTGTAATGGTACGACCTATGGCGTACCTGCAGTCAGTTACCAAATTAGCTAAAATTGAGTACCAAAATACTTAAAAAAATATTTGGGGATTCAGAGTTTAACTTAGAAAATTATTTAAGTTCGAATGTCTGTCAATTTAGTGAGTAAATTAAGTACCTTGAAACATTTATTTGTTTTACAATCTAGTCCTTGTTAGATCAAAATCAAATATAGTTTTAACAATCTCCCCCTTTTTGATATAACAAAACTGAAAGAAATTTTTAGGTCCTCCCCCTTTTTCAAGGATAAAAGATTATTTGTTTTTGAAAAAAAAAACTTTGAAAAATTTGTACCTCACACTTCTCCTCCTTTTTGTTAAATCAAAATCAATAGGGTAAATTAAATCAAACATAAAGTAATATAATCCAAAATAACTCCAAAGATAATATAAAAACCATAATATTGTAAACCCAAAGCATAATATTCAAGACATAAAAATCCAACGAAATTAAAAAAAAAAACATAAACCAAAGCATAAAGTCATAGGAAATATCAAATAAAACAAAGGTGCATAAACTCAAATCCTAATATATATGATATGAAATGAGATGAGATGCAAAGCCCAAGAGTCATCCTTATTGTCTTCGTCCTCGTCTTAGTCTTTGTCTTCCTCATCGTTGTCACCAAGAGCATGACCACACCATTCTTGATGAAAGGTGGTAAGAGTCAAGTCCATAAAATCCACACGATGCTCAACGGTAGACAATCTAGCATCCATGAAAGTCAAGCAAGTGTCGATGGTGTTGAACTTAGTGTCCATGGTGGCAAACTTCCCATCAATGTAGGTCATGAGAGAATCAAGGGAAGCTGGAGCAACTGAAGTAACGGGAACATTCGCAACCGGTTCCACATTTATGAGGACTTCACCGAGAATATTAGCATTACGAACCTATTCTCTATTAAAAAAGGTAAAATTGGCCTTCCAGAGAGATCTCGCATCAATGAGCTCGGTAAGAGGAACCCCAAGGCCAAAAGAGCAATCAATGTGAGGCTTGTGAAAGATGAAACTAAGGATGGTTCCATAGGTAAAAGAGGTCACGAGGGTGGTATGACGGTTGTTGACGATATGAACCATCTCGGCAAAGATGATTTGGGCAAGGTTAGGGCGTTTTCTCTCATGAAAGCAATGAAGCCAAAAGTTATCCACCATGCGAATAGTGGACCACTTAATTACCACCAGATGGACGAAACCACCAAGTGATAAGAAGATGGAGGAAACGTTCATGGGCTTCGAGAATGGACACAGAGACACTATAGGTTGTAGGAAAAGAGTTTTCATCATCTATACCAATTTTTTTCATCCCCAAAAGATCGGATAGTTTTTTAGAATCAAGAGTAAAAGTTTTTCCCATAACATAGGACTCAATAGCAATATTTTTGGTTTTTACTCGATTTAAAACACGCCAAACATTAGAGTAAAAAGTACGAATAAAGTTTTTATAAACAATATCGGGGATATTAAAAAAGTCATAAATTTCCATTCCCTCATTAAATCAAGGTATTTAAAACCAAACACGTTGGAGCACATATAAGAAAAATCAATAATTTGCTCAAGATAGATTTTAAAATTTTGAAATTGTTTGAAATATTCTATGGCTTCGGGATAATCTAGTTCATTAAAACATTTGATGAAAATAGGGTTTTTACCTTGAATGATGGATGAATGGATGAATGAGGAGATGATTTGCACAATGCTTGATGATCAAAGATTGGCTTTGATGTTTAGAGTAAAAGCCCCCAAAAGATTTGAAGAAATTTGATGAAAAAATTGAAAGATTTGAAGGTTATATAAAGGGATTTCGGCTAGGGTTTTTAGGAGAAAAATTTAGTGTTTAATTCAAATTAGAAAAAAAACCCCATTTAAGGCTCTAGTGCGCACGCGTACCAATACAACTAAAGAGCATACCAGAACAACTTGTAGTGGTACAGTATAACCCCGTACCGATCCTCGACCCGTACCGGTACAAACAAGCTTGTACTGAAACACTGCCCTTGTTAACCCGTATCGGTATAGCTACCCTCCTACCAATACCCTCTAACCAAAATTAATAATTTTGGCTACAAAGGACCCAAAAATTTGATTTTACTCGAAACGAAATGCATGATTATAATATGAGAGCAACATGTATGGGCAAAAATAGATACATACTCCCCTAAAAACATGAATTGCATTTAAGAAGAAGATCACACAAACATGGATTTCACACAAATTCAAGCAATATTAAGATCAAAACAAAGGCTCTAAGGTTCAAGAAAGGCTAGTAAGCCTTAACTCTCCCCTAAGAGTCCAAAACCGCTCATTATCTGAAGGTTTAGTGAAAATATCCGCTACTTGGTACAAGGTATCTACATACTCTAAAATTACATCATTTTTCAAGACAAGATCTATAATGAAATGATGTCTTATTTCTATATGCTTGGTTCTAGAATATTGGATGGGATTTTTAGTGAGACAAATAGCACTAGTATTGTCACACTTTAAAGGGATGATACCTACATCAATTCTATAATCTAAGAGTTGTAACTTCATCCAAAGGACTTGATCACAAAAACTACCGGCTGAAATATATTCTGCCTCAGTGGTAGATAGCGCAACGCTATTTTGCTTCTTAAAAAACCATGAGATTAGCATGTTACCTAGGAATTGACAACTACCGGAGGTACTCTTTCTATATATCTTACAACCTCCATAATCCGCATCCAAAAAAGCATGCAAACTAAAGGATGAGTCTCTAGGATACCAAAGACATAAACAAGGGGTGTCTCTAAGGTATTTAAAGATTCTTTTAACAGCTTGTAAATGTGATTCTCTAGAACTAGCTTGAAATATAGTACACCAGCAAATACTAAACATAATATCCGGTCTACTTGCCGTAAGATAAAGCAAAGATCCTATTATAGATCTACAAAGCTTAAGATCAAGACATTTACCTCATTCATCTTTGTAAAGCTTTGTAGAAGAGCTCATTGGTATGGCTTAAGGCTTCACATTCTCTAAGCCAAACTTCTTGAGCATATCTTTGATGTACTTTGCTTGATTGGTGAAGATTTCATCCTTTCTTTATTTGATTTGGAGTCCCAAAAAGAATGAGAGCTCCCCATCATGCTCATTTCAAATTAACTTTGCATTAACTTAGCAAAATATTGGAAAATAGATTCATTAGTAGAACAAAAGATAGTATCATCAACATATATATTAATAACTAAAATCTCCTTACCTTTTCTTTTTATAAAAGATGTAGTATTAACCTTCCATTTGTCAAAACCTTTTTCTATTAGAAAATTTGACAATATTTAATACGAAGCTCTAGGAGCTTGTTTCAAACCATATAAAGCCTTTGAAAGTTTAAAAACATGGTTTGGATATTTTGGATCTTCAAAATCGGGTGGTTGTTCTGCATACACTTTTTCATTTATAAAACCATTTAGAAAAGCACTTTTAACATCCATTTGAAAAAGCTTGAACTCATAATAACATGCAAATACAAGCAACATCTTAATAGCTTCTGTTGGGATGAACAATCAATGCAAGATGGCCAAGATGGGGATGAATTGGCAATTAAAAATTTTAGTGGAAGCAATTGGAAAAGGTAAGAAAGATTGGGACACAAGATTTATAATGGTTCAACCTTCTTAACAAGGTTTACATCCACTACCTTAGCTATCTACACTAAGGATTTCTCAAATCCACTAGATTTCCTTTCCTTTTGAGGGTAAAGGAGATAGCCTTACAACACCCTTAAGACTTATACCCCAAAGTCTTAAGAACCCTTAAAAAGAGAAATACAAATAGAGCAAACTAAAAATCCCTCACAAGGTTAATTATTTGCACAATTCTAGGCTCAATCAAACCTCAACACTTGAATAAAATGGATACAAATGAAATCACTCAAGTGGGTTTACAAGATATTACAATAAAGGCTCAAAGATTGTTGGATGTGTGCTTGAATGCTTTAGACTTGTTGAATAATTGTTGTTGAAGCTTTGGAGACTTGATTTTATACTCCTTCATTGATTTCTGGCCGTTTGGGTAGTTGAGATATTGATTATAGCCGTTGGGATACTATTTTCCCACAATAAATGTTGTTTGATGGCCAGCGGTATCGATACTCGAGCTATTGTATTAGTACCTACCATAGAAGAAATAGATGTTGCAACGAAGGGGTATCGATACGTGTAAATTCGTATCGATACGGAGTTTAAATTTTATAAGGGGTATCGGTACGGTCCATACCGTATAGATACCAGTTTTGCTCACTAGAATCTTGGTAAGTTTTGCACAAAAAGTCATATCGATGCACCTACATGGGTATCGATACGAGTTAACTGATTTTGAAAGTTATAGTTCCAATAAACTAACAAGGCAACAATCAAAATTAAATGATAAGATTTGGAAAATCTTTAACCCCCGTACCGGTACGCATGAAGCCGTACCGGTACTCATAAGCAAATTTGGTTACCAGGTTTGAAGGGCGTACCGATATAACTACACACGTATCGGTACCTATAGCTATTACGAATAAAACAATTTTCTGGTAGCTAAAATCCGTACCGATATAGCCTTATGTGAGTCTTTAAAAGTTCGAATCCTTGTCAATTTGTGAGTCTTAAAAAGTCTCTAAAAAATTATTTGATTTTACAAAATAGTCCTTGTTATATCAAAATCAAGTATAGGTTTATCAATTCCCCCTTTTGGATATAACAAAATGAAAATAAATTTTTAAGCCACTCCCTCTTTCTTTAAGGCTAAAAGATAGTTTATTTTTGAAAAATTTATATCTCATACTTACTTCACCCCCTTTTTGTTAAATCAAAATCAATATGGCAATTAAAGACATGATATAAAGCACAATAACTCCAAAGATAAATAAACAACATAGATATTATAAAATTCAAAGCATAATTCAAAGCAACATTAAAATCCAACTTAAAAACACAAACCAAATCAAATAACATAATGTTATAGGAAATCAAATAAAAACAAGGTGTAAAAACTCAAATCCTAATAGATAATATGCTACGAGATGAATGAGATACAAAGCCTAAGAGTCATCCTCATCTTCATCATCCTCATCTTTATCTTCCTCATTATCATCACCAAGAGCATGACTACGCCATTCGGTATGAAACGCAGTAAGGGTTATGTTCATCGAGGTTTGACGATTCTCAACGGAGGCAACTCGAGCATCCATGAAAGTAAAACGAGTATAAAGAGAATCAAACCTTGCATCCATGGCGGCAAAGCGAGTGCCCAAGGTAGCAAACATCCCATCAAGATAAGCCATGAGAGCATTAAGGGAAGGTTGAGCAACCGGAGCCATCGAAGGAACGAGAACATTCTCTACAAGATCTACTTGAGCACTACCTGGAAGATCCGCATTGTGAACCCATTCTCTATTGTAGAAAGTGAAATTGGCCCACCGGAGAGAATGATCATCGATGGGATTAGTGAGAGGCACTCCAAGATCAAGGGAACAATCTATCCCAATTTTGTGGAACATGTAGCAAAGAGCGGTGCCATAGGTGAAGGAAGACACAAGGGTGGCATGAAAGTTTTGGACAAGGAAGACTAATTCGGCAAACATGATTTGGGCTAGGTTTGGGCGTTTTTCCTCATGAAAATAATATAGCCAAAAGTCATTGACTTGGCAAATGCTGGACCACTTACCACAAGATGGTCGAAACCACCAAGTGATGAAAAGGTGAAGAAAACGCTCATGGGATCGAGCACGGTTACGGAGCCACTATAAATTGGACTAAAAGCATTTTCATCATTTATACCCTCTTCATCCATACCCAAAAGTTTGACAATTTTAGAAGAATCAAGTCAGAATTTCTTTCCCATGAGATAAAACTCAATAGCTATGACCTCGGTTTTTTCTCGATTTAAAATACACTAGGCATTAGAGTAAAAAATAAGGACAATTTTTTTTTGTAAAAAATGTCGGGTATGCTTAAAAAGTCATAAATTTCCATCGAGTCATTAAATTGAGATAACGAAAGTTAAATTCATCAGAGCACATAAAGGACATAGAAACAACACGCTTACGGCGAATTTTGTAAGATTAAAATTGTTTAAAATGATCCATAGCATCGGGATATTTCGGCTCATTAAAACATTGGATAAAAAGTTGGTTTAGGTTTGGTCTTTTACCATTGTTTTCTTGATTGGGATTTGGATTGGGAACAGTAGAACTAGCCCCCAACTCTCTTCTAGATCTTCTCTTAGGAGACATGATGAAAAACCTGAAAAGTTCAAACCACAAAAACATATGTATGCATAAACATCACAAAAAAATCCAATAAATCAATTCAATGATCAAGGTAGTATAAAAATCTATGTTGTATAGTTTAAAATAATATACAAGTATAAAGAAAAATTTTGGTATAATTTAAAACTTGAAAATAGTAAAATAAAATATTCAAGTACAATTTTATATTCGAACCAAAAAAAATTCAGTTTTGAAAAAGTTTTTGTAAAATTTTTGAAAACATGGATATATACATCCTAAATATATAAATTTTAAACCTAAAACCTATACAAATATAAAGGAATTCAAAATTTAAAGAAAATAAAGTTTTTACCTTGAGTATGGATGAATGGATGAATGAAGAGATGATGTGCACAAAGCTTGATGAAATTTGCTTGGGTTTGATGTTGTAAACTAAAGCCCCAAAGATTTCGAAGTAATTTGATGAAAAAATAAGAGATTTGGGTGGTTTTTATAGAGAAAGCTGACTAGGGTTTTGTGGGGAAAAGTTGTGTTTGATTTAAATTGGGAAAACTCTCATTTAAGGCTCCAACAGACATGCGTATCGATACGCAAAAGATGAATACCAAAACTGCATACCCGTACAGATCCTTGACCCATATCGGTACTATACAAGCTATACCAAAACGCTGCCCGTGATACCCATGTCGATACGCTATACCCTATATCGATACCCCCTGACCAAATTTGATAGATTTGGTTGCAATGGACCCAAAAAATCGATTTTACTCAAATTTATATGCATGAATATGATATGAGATCATCATGAATGGGCAAAAACAGATACATACTCCCCCTAACAACATGAATAGATGCATATAAGAGTAAAATCACATAAACATGTAAATCAACCATATTCAAGTAAGATTTAAGCACAAAACAAGGCTCTAAGATTCAAGAACGGCTATTAAGCCCTAACTCTCTCCTAAGAGTCCAAAAATGCTCTTTGTCTAAAGGTTTGGTAAAGATATCTGCTAATTGGTTCAAGGTGTCTACATACTCTAAAACAACATCATTTTTCAAGACACGGTCTCTAATGAAATTATGTCTTATCTCTATGTGATTGGTTCTAGAATGTTGGATGGGATTCTTAGTGAGACAAATAGCGCTAGTATTTTCACACTTTAAAGGGATAGTGCCTACATCAATTCCATAATCTAAGAGTTGTTGCTTCATCCAAAAGACTTGAGCACAACAACTACCGGCTGGAATATATTTTTCCTCGATGGTAGATAGTGCTACGCTATTTTGCTTCTTAGAAAACCATGTTGTAAACATGTTACCTAGGAATTTACAAGTATCAGATGTACTATTTCTATCTATCTTACAACCTCTATAATCTGTATCCGAATAAGCATGCAAACTAAAGGACGAGTCTCTAGGATACCAAATACCTAAACAAGGTATGTCTCTAAGGTATCTAGAGATTCTATTAACAGTATGTAGATGTGATTTTCAAGGACTAGATTGAAATCTAGCACACAAGCAAACATTAAACATGATATATGGTCTACTTGTGATAAGATAAAGCAAAGATTCTATCATAGATCTATAAAGCTTAAGATCAACACATTTACCTCCATCTTTGTCAAGCTTTGTAGTGAGCTCATTGGAGTAGCTTAGGGCTTCATATTCTCCAACCAAACTTCTTGAGCATATCTTTGATATACTTTGCTTGATTGATGAAGATGCTATCATTCCTTCGTTTGATTTAGAGTCCCCAAAAGAATGAGAGCTCCCTCATCATGCTCATTTCAAATTCACCTTGCATTAGCTTAGCAAAATCTTGGCAAAGAGACTCATTAGTAGAACCAAACATAATATCATCAACATAAATTTGAACTACTAAAATGTCCTTGCATTTTTTATAAAAGGTGTAGTATCAACCTTCTATTTGACAAAACCTTTTTCTATTATAAAATTTGACAATCTTTCATACCAAGCTCTAGGAGCTTGTTTCAAACCATATAAAGCCTTTGAAAGTTTAAAAATATGGTTTGGATATTTTGGATCTTCAAAATCGGGTGGTTGTTCTACATACACTTATTCATTTATAAAACCATTTAGAAAATCACTTTTATCATCCGTTTGAAAAGGCTTGAATTCATGATAACATGCAAATGCAAGAAATATCCTAATAGCTTCTATTCTAGCTACGGGTGCATAGGTTTAATCAAAATCGATTCCTTCTTCTTGAGTATAACCTTGAGCAACAAGTCAAGCCTTGTTTCTCACTATGTTACCACTCTTATCTAGTTTGTTTCTAAAAACCCATTTAGTGCCTATAATAGATTTATTACTAGGCCTATCAGCTAATGTCCAAACTGCACTCCTCTCAAATTGATTTAACTCTTTTTGCATAGCCAATATCCAATAATCATCATTTAATGCTTCTTTGATATTTTTAGGCTCTATGCATGAGATAAATGCAACAAAGTTACAAATATTTCTAAGATAGGATCTAGTGGTTAACCCTTTGGATGGATCACCCAAAACCTCACCACTTTTGACATAGTTGAACTCCCTTGGATAGGTGACCTGCACTTCCTCATGTGACATGTCCTTTAAGGATACCAGAGGTGGATCTTGTGGTTCTTCTTTATGTGGAACTTCTTCTACCTTCGATGATTGTCCTTCACCATCATTGGCTTCCAAAATTCCTACATCATCATCATGATCATCATCATCATCATCACAAGTATCCTTCCTCAGAAGGAGGTTATCATTGAAAACAACATGAATTGACTCTTCAACCACTAAAGTTCTTTTATTAAACACACAATAGGCTTTAGAGTTTAAAGAGTAACCTAGAAAAATAGCTTCATCACTTTTTGCATCATATTTGCCTAAATTGTCTTTTCCATTATTTAAAACAAAAACATTTGCATCCAAATGGATGAAAATAGCTAATGTTATGCTTTTGTTTTTAAAAAGTTCATAAAGATTTTTATTTAAAATAAGCTTAATCATTACTCGGTTGATAATATAACAAGTTGTATTAGTGGCTTTCACCCAAAAAGACAGACAAATTATTTTCACAAAGCATGGTTCTAGCTATTTCTTCTTAAGTTCCATTTTTCCTCTCAACAATCCCATTTTGTTGAGGTGTGCTAGGAACGGAAAATTTATGGCTAATCCCATTAGGGTTACAAAACTCTTCAAAACCTATATTTTGAAATTTGGTTTCATTGTCACTCCTAACATGAGAAATATAGTAACCAACATCGTTTTGATTAGCTTTTGAAAATGTGATGAATTTTCTAAAGCCTCATCCTTTGTACTTAAAAATAGAACCCAAGTAAATCTAGAGTATTCATCAAATAAAACAAATGCATATTGTTTTCCACCCAAACCAATAGTTCTAATTGGCCCGAAAAGATCTATATGGATCAATTGTAAAATGCTACTAGTAGAAACATTATTAATAGGTTCATAAGAAACTCTTTTGTGTTTGTCTTTTGCACATGCATTACAAATTTTTTCAAGAGAAAACTTTATTTTTTGCAAATCTCTTACTAGATCATATGAAATCAATTTTTCCAAAACACTCATGCTCATCTTTTTCAACAAAACATGCATTTGAAATATGAATGTCATCTAGATGCACCATGTAAATGTTTCCTATTCTATGACCAATAAGTACAATTTTGTTGGAATCAATGTCAATAATTTTGCAACCATTTAAATCAAAAAGGATATTGAAACCTTTATCACACAATTGGCTTATTCTTAAGACCGTTGACATAAATAAAATTATCAATAAGAATAGAAAAGTGATTACTAATAAAATCAATTTCTTCAATATGGCCTTTGGAGTTGTCACCGAAAGTCACAAATCCTCTACTTTTTGATTTTAGCTCCAAAAATCGACTCTTGTCTCAGGTCACGTGTCTCGAGCATCCACTATCAAGGTACTGTGAATTTGCATTTAAAGTTTTAGCCTTGTAGCAATGCTCCCCTACAAACATAGAATCAACTCTTGATTTTTGGTACCCAAATCCTTTTGGGTCCATGAGTATTAGCTCCCAAAATCTTAGTTCCCTTCAGAATCCAAGAAGCAATAACATCAACAATATTAGAAGTGACAAGTTCCTTAGGAACCCAAACACTCCTAATTCTCTTACCATTAGAGGGCTTTTGGAAGCCTCTATGTTTGTAGCCACCAAAGTTTATTCTCATATGGTTGGGTTTTGAATAATTTTCTTTTTCAAAATGAGGTTTCCCAACCTTGTTCAAAGAAGCTTTGAGATCACCCACTTCTTTTTGGTGATCATCATGGACTTTTGAAAGAAGGTTATGCAAGTCTTGGTTTTTCTTTTCAAAATCATTTTGCTTTTCTTACATATCCACATCCTTTCTTTCAAGTTCCATGTTGATTTTGGATAAAGAGTCATTTTGGGTTTTTAAATCAAAATTTTTTTCTTGTTTTTCAAAATTGAATCTTTATATTTCACAACCAACTCATCATAAACATCTTGTAACTCATCATAAGCTTCTTGAAGCTCATTAAAAGTAAAAATCAAAATTAGATGAGTTTGAGGTTACCTTAAGATCCTCCTCTAATGATATGAGACAAAGATTTGCTACTTCTTGCTCTTCCTCATCGAATGAGTCCCCATCACTCCAAATAGCAATATGTGCCTTGAGCTTCTTCTTCCTGAAGCTCTTGTTCTTTAGTTGGGGAAAATCAAACTTGATGTGTCCCAACTTTTTGCACTCATACCATACGATCTGGTTCTTCTCTTTCTTCTTGGACTTGTTCTTGAAGCCCTCTCTCCGTTAGAACTTTCTTCCCCTGTTGGATTTCATGAACCTTGTGAACCTCTTGGCTAACATAGCCAATTCTTCATCTTCTTTTTCACTTGAATGGCTATTCTCTTGTGAATCTTTGAGAGTAATTCCCATCTTTTTCTTTTCCACATCCTTTTTCTCTATCTTTTTCTCTTTCTTCTTCTTCTCTTCCCTTCTTTATAATTTTATGAGTGAGAAGAGACCCTATAAAAGCATCAAGCTTTAAAGTCTTGAGATTTTTAGCTTCGATGATGGCGGTCTTCTTCGAGTCCCATGACTCGAGAAGAGAGTAAATAAGCTTTTGAACAAGCTTGTCTTCCAGAATGATTTCTCTAAGGCCTTCACTTCGTTGGTGCCCCGTATGTAACTTCTAGCTTATCTCATATCTCCTTAGCACTTGTGCAAGCATCTTCGCATAATCGTCTGGTCTAAGAACACAAAATATAATGAGCATGGCTTTGTCATTGGCTTGTAACTTTCTTTGATCTTTATCGGTCATTTCTTTCTTAGCCTAATGAATGAGTCGGTCTCCTTCTCCCTTTATTGGTATAGCTGGTTCATCTTCCATTACATCCTAAAGGAGGTAGTCATTGAATTTAATGAAGAGCCTCATGTTATTCTTCCAATAGGGATAGTTATTCCTATTGAAATATGGAAATTTGGTGATGGATTGAGACTCCGCAAAGTGATTCCCGAAAGTAGATACCATGGCTTAGATTGTTGATTGATTGAACACCTTATAATCTACTCAAGAGAATGTGAAGCCTTCCAATGAGTGTAGCTCTAATATCAATTGTTGGGATGAACAATCAATAAAAGATGGCCAAGATGGGGTGAATTGACAATTAAAATTTTTATTAGAAGCAATTGGAAAGGTAAGAAAGATTGGGACACAAGATTTATAGTGGTTCAACCTTCTCAACAAGGTTTACATCCACTATCTTAGCTATCCACACAAAGAATTTCTCAAATCCACTAGATTTGCTTTCCTTTTGAGGCTAAAGGAGATAACCTTACAACTCTCTTAAGACTTATACCCCAAAGTCTTGAAAACCCTTACAAAGAGAAATACAAATAGAGAAAACTAAAAATCCCTCACAAGATTAATTGTTTGCACAATTCTAGGCTCATTCAAACCCCAACACTTGAATAAAATGGATACATTTGAAATCACTCAAGTGGGTTTAAAAAATATTACAATAAAGGCTCAAAGATTGTTAGATGTGTGCTTGAATGCTTTAGACTTGTTGAATAGTTGTTGTTGAAGCTTTGGAGACTTTATTTTATACCCCTTCATTGATTTCTAGCCGTTTGGGTAGTTAAGATATTGATTATAGCCATTGGGTTGCTATTTTCCCACAATAAATGATGTTTGGTGGCCAGTGGTATCGGTACTCGAGCTATCTTATTGGTACCTACTATAGACGAAATAGATGTTGCAACAAAGGGATATCAATACGCGTGAAGTCGTATTGATACGGGGTGTAAATTTTATAAGGGGCATCGGTACGGTCATTACCGTATCAATACCAGTTTTGCTCACTGTAATCCTGATAAGTTTTGCACAAAAAGTCATATCGATACGCTTATATGGGTATCGGTATAAGTTAACTGATTTTCAAAATTATGGTTCCAATAAACTGACAAGGCAACGGTTAAAAATTATATGAGAAGATTTGGAAAATATTTAACCCCCGTACTGGTACGCATGAAGCCGTACCAAAACTCATAAGCAAATTTAGTTACCAGGTTTGAAGGGCGTATTGATATGGATATACGCGTATCAGTATCCTATAGCCATTAATAAAACAATTTTCCAGTAGCTAAAATCTGTACCGATACGACCTTATTCATGTCGGTACTCATATACCAAATTGGTGTTTTTGAGTACCAAACACTTAGAAAAACTTTGGGGTTTAATGTTTTGACTTAGAAATTATTTTAATTTTGAATCCTTGTCAATTTGTGAGTCTTTAAAAGTATTTAAAAATTTATTTCATTTTATAAAATAGTCCTTGTTATATCAAAATCAAATATAGGTTTATCATCTTCCATTCTAGCTACGAGTGCATAGGTTTCATCAAAATCAATTCTTTCTTCTTGAGTGTAACCTTGAGCAACAAGTCTAGCCTTGTTTCTCACTATGTTACCACTCTCATCCAGTTTGTTTCTAAAAACCCATTTAGTACCTATAGTAGATTTATTACGAGGCTTATCAACTAATGTCCAAACTTGACTCCTCTCAAATTAATTTAACTCTTCTTGCATGACCAATATCCAATAATCATCATTTAATGCTTCTTTTATATGTTTAGACTCAATGCATAAGATAAATGCAACATAATTACATGTATTTCTAAAGGAGAATCTAGTGGTTACCCTTTTGGATGGATCATCAAAATCTCACCACCTTTGACATAGTTGAACTCCCTTGGGTAGGTGACCTCCCTTTCCTCTAGGACATGCCCTTCAAGGCTTCTAGAGGTGGATCTTGTGGTTCTTCTTTTGATGGAACTTCATCTATCTTTGATGATTGTCCTCCACCATCATTGACATCCAAAATTCCTACATCATCATCATCATCACATGTATCTTTCCTCGGAAAGAGGTTATCATCAAAAACAACATGAATAGACTTTTCAACTACTAAAGTTCTGTTGTTAAATACTCGATAGGCTTTAGAGTTTAAAGAGTAACCTAGAAAAATAGCTTCATCACTTTTTGCATCAAACTTGCCTAAATTATCTTTTTCATTGTTTAAAACAAAACATTTACATCCAAAATGATGAAAATAGCTAATGTTAGGCTTTTATTTTTGAAAAGCTCATAAGGTGTTTTCTTCAAAAGTGCCCTAGTCATTATCTATTAACAATATAGCAAGTCGTATTTGTGGCTTCTATCAAAAAATACTTAGGCAAATTATTTTCACAAAGCAATGTTCTAGCCATTTCTTCTAAGGTTCTATTTTTCCTCTCAACAACCCCATTTTGTTGAGGTATGCGTGAAGCCAAAAAATTATGGCTAATTCCATTTGAGTTACAAAGCTCTTCAAAACCAAGATTTTGAAATTCGGTTCCATGGTCACTTCTAACATGAGAAATGAAGTAACCAACATCATTTTGGTTTGCTTTTGAAAACGTGATGAATTTTTCTAAAGCCTCATCTTTGGTACTTAAAAAGAGAACCCAAGTAAATTTAGAGTAATCATCAACAAGAACAAATGCATATTATTTTTCACCCAAGCTCATAGTTCCAATAGGGCCAAAATGATCTATATGGATCAATTGTAAAATTTTACTTGTTGATACATCATTAATGGATTTAAAAGAAACTCTTCTATGTTTGCCTTTAGAACATGCATCACAAATTTTGTTAAGAGAAAACTTGATTTTAGTCAAACCTCTTACTAGATCATTTGAAATTAATTTTTCCAAAACACTCATGCTAGCATGTCCTAATTTTCTATGCCACAACCAAGAATCATGCTCATCTTTTGCAACAAAACATGTATTTGAGATATGGATGTCATCTAGATGCACCATGTATATATTTCCTATTCTAAGACCATTAAGCACAATTTTATTAGATGCAATGTCAATAATTTTGCAACCATTTAAATTAAACATAACATTGAAACCTTTATCACACAATTGGCTTATGCTTAACAAATATGCTTAAGACCGTTGACATATAAAGCATTCTCAATGTGCATAGAAGATTGATTACCAATGAAATCAATTCCTTCAATATGGCCTTTGGAGTTGTCATCGAAAAGCTACTCCTCCTTCGCTCATTGGTTTTAGCTCTAAAAATCGACTCTTGTCACCTGTCATGTGTCTTGATCATCCACTATCAAGGTACCATGAGTTTGTACTTGAAGTTTGGGCCTTGTAGTAATGCTCCCCCTACAAACATATAATCAAGTCTTGATTCTTGGTACCCAAATTCATTTGGGTCCATGAGTATTAGCTCCCAAAATCTTGGTTCCCTTGGGAATCCAAGAAGCAATAACACCAACATTGTTAGAAGCTACAAGTTCCTTAGGAACCCAAACACTTCTAACTTTCTTACCATTAGAGGGTCTTTGAAAGCCTCTATGTTTGTATCTTCTCACATAGTTGGATTTTTAATTTCTTCCTTTTTCAAAATGTGGTGCCCCAACTTTGCTTAAAGAAGCTTTAAGATCACCCACTTCTTTTTTGTGGTCATCATGGACTCTTGAAAGTAAGTTGTGCAAGTCTTGATTTTTCTTTTCAAAATCCTTTTGTGTTTCTTGCATCTCCTCAACTTTCCTTTCAAGTTTCAAATTGTTTTTGGATAAAGAATCATTTTGGTTTTTCAAATCTAAAATCTTTTTTCTATTTTTCAAAATTGATTCTTTATTCTTCAAAACCAATTCATCATAAACTTCTTATAATTCATCATAAGCTTCTTGAAGCTCATCAAAAGTAAAATCAAATGTAGATGAATTTGAAGTTACCTTAGGATCCTCTTCCAATGCCATGAGACAAAGGTTAGCTACCTCTTGCTCCTCCTTATCGGATGAGTCTTCATCGCTCCAAGTAGTTACGTGTGCCTTGAGCTTCTTCTTCTTTTCGAAGCTCTTCTTCTTTAGTTGGTGACAATTGAACTTGACGTGTCCCGATTTTTTCCATTCATAGCAAATGATTTGGTCCTTCTTTTCTTTCTTTGGCTTGTTCTTGAAATCTTCTCTTCTTTGGAATTTCCTATCACGATTGGATTTCATGAACCTTGTGAATCCCTTGGCTAGCATAGCCATTTCTTCATCTTTTTACTCACTAGAATGCTCTCTTCATGTGAAGCTTTTAGAGCAATTCCAATCTTCTTGTTCTCCACTTCCTTCTTCTTCTCCTCTTCTTTTCTTCATAAGCTCATGAGTGAGAAAGAGATCCATAGCTTTGATGATGACAATCTTCTTTGAATCCCATGACTCGAGAAGAGAATAGATAAGCTTCTGAATAAGCTTGTATTCCGGAATGACTTCTCCATGGCCTTTAAATCTATTGACGATGATGAAGAATCGATCGAACATCTTAGTAATGTCTTCATTCGGTTCCATTTTGAGGTTCTCATAACTAAGATTGATGAGTCTAATCTTGGTCTCATTACTTCATTAGTACCTTCATAAGTAACTTCTAGCTTGTCTCTTATCTCCTTGGCACTAGAGCAATAAGACATCTTGGCATACTCGTTCGGTCCAAGGGCACAAAATAAAATGTGCATGGCTTTGTCATTGACTTGCAACTTCTTCCGATCTTCATTGTTCAATTCTCATCTTTCCTTGGGAATGAGCGTTTCTCCTCATCTCTTCATCGATATAGTTGGTCTATCATTCACTAAATCCCAAAGGAGGTAGTCATTAGATTTGATGAAGAGCCTCATTTTATTCTTCCAATAAGGGTAGTTTACCCTATTGAAAAATGGTGGTTTGGAGATGGATTAAGATTCCTCAAAGTGGTTGCCGAAAGTAGAGGCCATGACTTGACTTGTGGATTGATTATACACCGGTTGGATCTACTCAAGAGGATGTGAAGCCTTCAAATGAGTGTAGCTCTGATACCAGTTGTTGGGGTGAACAATCAATGGAAATGACCAAGAAAGGGTGAATTGGCAAGTAAAAATTTGGTGGAAGCAAAATTGCAAAAGCAATAAAAATGAGACAAAAGATTTATAGTGGTTCAACCTTCTCAATAAGGTTTACATCCACTACCTTAGCTATCCACACTAAGGGTTTTCACAAATTCACTAAATTTTTTATCCTTTTTTGCTAAAGGCGATAACCTCACAACCTAAACTTATGCCCCAAAGTATAGTGGTCCCCTTTTCCCTAAAAGATGAACACAAATAAGCAAACTATGAAAAAACCTCACAAGGTAGTTTGTTTGCACAAAAAAAGTTCACTAAAACTCCTACACACTTGAATAAAAGGATTACAATGAAGAACACTCAAGTGGATTTACAAAATTTTGACAAATTGAGCTCAAGTATGTTGGATATATGCCTGAATGCTTTAGAATTGTTGTTGTTGAAGAAGCTTTGGAGACTTGATTTTATACCCGCTCATTTGTTTCTAGCCATTTGGGTGGTTGGGATATTCAATAGAGTCATTGAGCTGCATTTTTCCCGCAATAAATATTGTCTGACAACACTGGATATTGGTACACGAGCACTCATATCGGTACCTGCCAAAAGAAGAAAGAACCGTTGCAACAAAGAGGTACCGGTACGCGAGCAGGCGTATGGTACGAAGTGAAAATTTAACAAAGGGTATCAGTACAGACCGTACCAGCACCAGTTTTGCTCAATTGAATCCTTGGAACTTTTGGTTAAAACACCGTATCGGTACGAGAATAGTTGTACCGGTACACATAACAGACATTTTAAAAGTTACTTCCAAGATTTTCTAACAAGGCAACGATCAAAACATTAAATGAGAAGATTTTAAAAATCTTAACCCCCGTATCGGTGCGCCACAGGCCGTAACGGTACTCGTAGTTCAATTTGGAAACATATTCAAAAATTCGTACCGATACACGTATAGCTGTACCAGTACCCTATAGCCATTAACCATAAGATTGGTTTTCAGTAACAAAAATCTATACCGGTATGTCATAGGCCGTACTGGTACTCAGTTACCAAATTGGCTAAAATTGAGTACCAAAACACTTAGAAAATATTTAGGGATTCAAAGTTTGACTTAAAAAATTATTTAAGTTCGAATGCTTATCAATTTAGCGAGTGAATTAAGTACCTAAATTTTTTATTTATTTTACAATTTAATCCTTATTATATCAAAACCAAATATAGGTTAACACTTTGAAATCATGTTCGTGTAAGGTGACTTGACGACTTCTTTGTTACATACAGTCTTGAGTTATCCTTGTTGAGTCATCTCCGCTGGTTAAAATAATGTTCGTAACAACTTGTCTGACAATTATGTCTTAACTCTTAATCATCAACTCTCAAGTTCAATTTCAAATACCTCATCAAAAAAGTTCAGTTTCAAATACCAAATCACTTTGTAACAAATAAGTGGGTTTAGATTTCCAGGAGTGGAACTAAGATGAAATTAAGAAAATGCTGAATCTAAGATAAAATTATGGGAGTGTCAAATTGTTTATATTTGCAATTAATAAGTCTCTAAAACATAACTTTGAAACTAGACAGTTGAGATTTAATTTCACTAATTTCAATATTGACATATCTTAAAAAATAATTAAACTAAAAAATTTGACAAAATTTAATTCTATTAACTTCAAACTAACAGGATCTTGAAAAATTAAATCAGAAAAATTTTGAGAGAAATTTTGAGAGAAACCACAATTTAATTTCAATAATTTTAGAATTTTTAAAAAAAATAAAAATACAATTAAACCATAAAGGTTGGAGCGGACCATGGCCCTCTAGGTCCGCCCCTTGCATGATCATATTGTTGAGTTACCTAGGTTAGTCCTATTAACCGACTTACTACATATTCATCAAGAATTAACCGTCACGTGACGTCTCATAATGGTAAAAAAATCAGATATAAAAAATCTAAAAGTATAGATGATCGTCTTCTCTCATCCACTCTTATACTTCAATCGCCATAGCCAATGACTCTTTGCCTCGTCTTAATAAGATGAGTAGTCAATCTTTGCAACATACCAATCCATGCTTCAGCAATTGTTGTGGGAAATAAGGACTTAATCTCTGACCAAAACAATCATTCTGATACGGATAACGACCAAAAACATCTCCAAAAAACAACACAACCAAAACTTCAACAGTTTCCTATCTTTTGCGCAGTCTAGTTAACAACCTTAAAATCAAGGTTATAACGTTAACTCTTGGTTTGATTCACAATCAATCCATCACTTTTTATTCCATCGATATCGATGTCAATGTTGAAAAAGTTGACATGGTCCAATCAAATCATGCATGTCATAAAAAAAACTCAAATAAATCATAAAAATACCCAAAATCCTTAAAATTGTAAAAAAAAAATCTTAAAAGAATAAAAATGACGTACAATTTTATGAAATTTTAATTTTTTTTAAAATAAATTAAGCATAAATACATATTTGAAAAAAAATATAAGTTTAAAACATAAATTTCGTTTTTTATGAATTTTGGGGTTTTTTAATTTTTATTATATGTAGCATAATCTAATAGGTCAAGTGACTTCAAATGCTTAATTATATCTATATATTTTGTCAAGAATTCATATTTTTTTACAATAAACTAGGCTTAATAGTCGAACAGCATATATAACTGACATGGGAAAGCTGAAAAATAGAATTCTTATAAAAAGAAAATATTTAAACAAAATCATAGAAATAAGAGTCAGATATGCAAACACATGCATCAAAGACAAGGATAGGTAGAAATATTGTTGAATCTGCTGCACCATGGATTTACTTACTGGCGCTCTATCTGAATAGTCACATGACTGATATTGTATTCTCTCCTGATGTAATCCACAACCTTGTTCAATACCGTGTCAGCATTGGCCTCACGCTTAATCAAGACATGGCAAGCTAATAACACCTTCCCAACAGTTATGGCCCAAATGTGCAGTTCGTGTATGGCAACCACCTCGTCCATCTCGCATAAACCCTTCTCAAGCCTCGTGGCATCGATTTCTCGGGGCGTGCTCTCCATGAGAACTTCCAAGATGTTTCGCAGCATCCGGATGGTTGTTCCCAATACAATGACAGAGAATATAAGGGTGCATATCAGATCTATTATTTTCCACTCGGGCTTCCACCAAATCATTGCTCCACCAATCATCACTCCGATGCTCTGTATGGAATCCCCTAGGACATGAAGATAAGCCCCTTGTATGTTGATGTTTCTTTCCTTCTTTTTTGGGGCTCCACTTTCTGGGTTTTTTTCGCAGTCCGAGTATGTCATAAGTAGAGGCTCTTGATGCTCGGCATCAGCTTCATGAGTATGATGATGCTTATCGTGTAGTTTAGAATCCGAACCATGATGATGGTGATGGTGAGAAGTTACACTTAATCCATGATTATGCGGTTCAGTGTCATGGCTATGACTGTGATCATGGTGGTCATGATTTCTCCCACCATGGCCGTGATGATGGTCATGACCATGACCATGGCCATGATCATGACCCAGTAAGATAGCCATAGCAATATTAACCACAAGCCCAAATGCAGAAACTATGAACATGAGAAAGCCTTGAACTTCACCTGTATCATGGATAAGTCTAGCTATGGCTTCATAAACTAGGATGCCAGCTAGAAGCCATATCATCTGGATTGAAACAAGGGCACCGAGAATTTCAATTCGGAAGAATCCATAAGTCTGACGTGGAGTTGCCTCCCACCCTGATGCCCAAAGAGAGAACAAGGAGATTGCAAATGCCGCAACGTCGGACAAAAGATGAGCTGCATCAGTTAAGATTGCAAGACTGTTGGCTTTAATTCCTCCAGCTACTTCAACACTCATAAAGACAACACAGAGCACTACAGCCATCAACAATTTCCGCATAGAGGCCGAACGTTCTTTTGCATCTTTAGAAATGGTCTGAGCATCAGAAAACCCACATGCTGCACCTCCACATACAGCATTTCCACCCAGGCTTGTCTCTGCGGCTGGCACATCTCCTCGTATTTCGATTATTTGCCCTTGTTCCGAATTTTGCACTTCCATCTGAAAAACAACATAAACAATAATACAAGTACAGATAATTTATTCATTCACAAACTGTACAACAAAAAACCCAAATGAGGTTGAACCAACAACGTTATCCAGATTAGAAATCCCGTATCATCAAAAACAGCTATATTCTCATTTATGTGTTCATGGAGATTACTTTAAGGGCGTTAAAAGCATCGGATTCGATACACATTGCATTCTTATTTCTCCCTTCACTAAAACAGGGGACAAACCCAAAAAAAAAGGAATGAAAGGTTTTATTTATGTCTAAGATTCAAGAACACTACAGGATCAAACAGAAAATTGGCAACAAAAATCACAATTGCAGCATATGAATTGAACCAGCAAAAGCGTTACAAGGCAATTTACAACCCAACCCGACAAGAATGGATCCACATACCAAATGAATATAAAATTGCAGCAGTTTTAAATTCTATAATCAAACAAAGATAGGAAGAATTCCAAAAGTACCAATTTCGTTCTCGTTTTCAATTACGGCAACCTTCAGCCTTCTCCGAAGAATGAATCCCTAAGCGCAAGGAAGAAGGTTAAATCCTATTTTGCATATTACAGAGACACGAAAACGATGAAATGAAAAAATAAGATTCTAACAAATAATAATGGGTTTTGGGTTCCCATGATCTGGAAAAAGCGGGAAAACAGAAAAAGAAAACCCAGATTCCAGATTATCCGATGGATTAAGGGCAATCCTGAAAAGAATAAAAGAAAAAGGAGAATAAAAGCAAAAGAAAAGCCAGATTCCATATTCTAGAAAAGCACCTTTGATTGGAATAGTAATGGTGGAAGCCGTAAAAGCAGCAGCGGCTGATTGCTCTTTTGAAATACAATAAAAAACAGAAGTATTTATTCATAACAGCACATGTATATTTATACAGTTATATCTTCGCCGCCTTTCCTTTTTCTCCTCAGAACTTTCTACTAATGTTCCATGAAATAAAATAAAAATAAATAAAATGGACCAAAATTAAAGTAGAGTGAATCGATTTTTAAAAATATGCTTCGATATTTATTCAATTTTATCTATTTAAATTAAAAAATAAAAAATAATCTATATATTATTTATTTATGAGTTTCTTAGCTTAAATTATATTTCTTTGTTACATGTTGATTTTTTTAATATTTTTATTTTAACTATAATTTTTTAAAATGTTTTAATTAATTAAAATTTATAAAAATATATATTTAAAAACTACTTAATTGAAAGTTTTTAAAATATATTTTTATCAATAATAAATTTTAAATAATAAGAAGTTAAATTTAAAAATTTTAACAAAAAATATGAACATATGACAGTTTTAGTGGAACAGGAGAGTAATAAAATTGTAATTCAAGACGGATATATAGTCTAATTTATTTTTATCACAATTTTTTCTATTTAAATTTTATATTTAGTTGTAATATAATAATATTGTTTAAATTACAGTTAAAAGAACAATATAAAGTGACTTCATATTTTATTGGACTTGGTCTAATTTACTTTTTTATTTATTATGTTCTAAGTAGAGAATAATATAAAAATGATGATATATTATTTATCTATAAATTCATATAATTTAAATTAATATAAAGGTGTAATTAAATATTTTATTATTCATAAGGTAATGGCAAGACACGTTGTATTCCCAATGAGAAAATCTATGTTTAAACCTTGGAGACGATATTATTGAGAAGAAGAGTCACAAATCCTGAACACAGACCATAAAATAGACATGCACTAACAAAAAATTTTAATATAAATTATAGTAATTCAGTAATTAATCAAACTTTCTCTATTAAATCTTTGTATATAATTTAATATTAAAAATAGTTTAAATTACAATGAAAATATTAGTAATTCGATATTTATAAGAATTTTTCTATTAAAAGTTTTAGTTTCAAAATAATGAGAAAAATGTTTTCTTATTCCTAAGAAATAATTTAAAGTAATATGGTAATACTTATTTATAGTTTTAAATAGTTTAACTTCTAATGAAAATATAATTCTAGACAAAATAAGGTAAAATTCAATACTTATTATATTTTATTAATTTAATTTTTATTTAGCTTCAATATAATAAAAATATATTTTAAATTTCTATTAAGTGTAAGTCAGTTTGAATATAGATGTAACACACTCGACCCGGATGTCACATCTGGGCCCCAAGCCCAACCCATTACCATAACATTTTGATCTAGTTTAGCCCAATCCACAAATCAATTATTAAAACCCATTAGATTTCAAACCCAAAATACATAATGAATATTTAAAACATATAAAGTGGAGCATCTTTGAAATTACATAAATAAAACATTTGACTCGATCATTTTAAAATTTCAAATACAAATTACAATATACGATGTACAATAGGTTTCTACGAATACATAGCCCAAAGACCTAAGTACTGTACTCTGAAGAAACAATGCGTTGGAATCCTCTACTAGTGGTGCTCCTCCAAGAACATGCCAAACCTTCTAACCTGCGAACAGAAACAACGATTCCGAACGCTGAGGTAACAAAGCTCAGTGGATACACAACCACGCTTTAGGTGAATCATAATTAAGAGCGTGCTATGAAATATGATGCCAAGATAGGATAAAGCAATGGCGCTACCATAACTGCCTTGCTATAGAACAACCAACACCCCAACAACAACAACATATAGATAAACAAGCCAGGAGTGAGGCCCAATGTCGCCCGACACTGGGAAACCCACCCATGCTCGGAATCTCACATCGAGCTGCTCGGAATCTCACATCGAGCGGTATACTCAGAATCTCACATCGAGTCTTCGCTCGAAATCTCGCATCGAGTGGGGCTCGGAATCTCGCATCGAATGACCTTCATTTATCACCCGAAATCTCACATCGAGTGGCCTTCATGTGTTGCAACACTCACTCACTAGGTATCCAGATCCCATCAAACAAAGACTCATAACCAAACAAGTGCCCTTACCTGGCACAACTGCAAATGATCCACCAAGGATCTTAAATTTGCTACCCCGAGCAATTTACTTTCATTTTGGTACTCCATTAGCCATTTAATCCATATAAGCAAGAAGAAACACATATTCTTGGTTTTACCAGTCATTTTATATCATAAGAGACCTATTAGAACCTTAGCCACAAATTATAAAACCCCCGAACTCAAAACGTAAAAACTTAGGCAGATTGCCCAGCGAGTATCAATACTCTGAAGTCCATTTAGATTCAAAAGAATTAGCCCCCATGTTGTATCGATATGCTTTGTGTTATATCAGTACTCCATATCGGTACTGGGATCGCCTCGTACGGATCCTTACCAGTACCGATACGCTTACCTTAGCGTATCGGTACGCAAAGCCTTTTCAGGCAATGTAACAATGGGTATCGATACGCTCCTAGCGTACCAGTACGCCAAAGCGTTACTGGAATTCTAATAAATTGAGGGGTACCGATACATAGAAAGGCACACTGGTACGCCACTTATAACCCTCTTTCCAAAACACAAAGGAGTCCCGATACGCAACCAACCTGTACCGGTACTCGAGCCTCGATTTCGAAACCTGGAGCTTAAAAAGTCACCAATCCCTCCCTTAACCTCCATGGTTAAGCCCCAAAACGTTCCTACCACTTATGAAGAGTCATTAGGTGAGTTTCTAACCATTTTTACCCTTAAACATAAACAATTACAAGTTTTGCCATGGGTGACCAACCAAACTCTAACTTATCCAAAACATCACAATTCAAGCAAGCATAGCAAAAATGATGGACATGAACACACAAAAGTTAGAAGTGTACTAACCTTGGATTTAAGCTGGTGAAGAAACCCTCAAAGATCCAATCTCGTTCTTCTTCTTCAAACCTTAGTTAACTATTTTCCACCATCATTCCAAGCAAAGCTTACCTCAAAATAAAGATCCTTTCTTGCTTAGAAACTTTCCCTCTACAAGCAAAACGAGATTTCCCCCACAAATCTGAAAGATTCAACCTTTAGGTTTTGGTTTTTGGATGGGAGGTGAGTTTGGAGGAATGAAGGAGAAAAGGGAAAACACAATGAGGTCATCCCTCTTATTTTCTGCAGAGAAAACATAACACCTCTCCCTTTTCCATTATCAAATTACCATTTTACCTTCATGACATCTTCCTAACTCAAACCCAAACCATCAACACAAGCCCAACAACCAAGATCAAGCCCAAAAAGACTCCCAAGGGCCCAACATCACAGCCCAATTGCAAAGCCCATGCCTTGGGTCAACTCGACTCTTGGATCCAAAAATTCTGGTCGTTACAACTCTCCCCTCCTAAAAGAAAATTTCATCCCTGAAATTTTAAACAAGGGAAGGAGATGATGATGCCAATGATCCAACCATACTTTCGCTTATGTATGCCCACGACCCTAGGATCTCCACAAAACCTTCCTACCCAAAAATCTTAACATAAATTCTCAACTTTTTTTCAAGACTCATCAACGAAACATTCCTAAAGTCCATAACAACACTCATATAGAACTTGAAACAAGACAACCAAAGATAATCTCAACAACACTGTTGAACATCGATGCGCTTAATTCACTTTGGGTGAGTCACAACTCAGTGAACAAACCTCTCTACCAACGCTCGCATTTCTAAACTCTTGAACTCAACCCTCATCTATGTCCCTAAAGCGACACTTCTTCAAGGCATACTATAAGGCACTTCTACATATAGCAACACCTTAACTCCCATGTTCAGAACAAGTAAACCCTATTAATTGAGCTCTATCATCAATCTAACATGAAAATACAACTTTCTTTCACAACTTGGTTAACTAATACAAAACTTAACACTTCATTTACTTGAACCCACTACAACATAAGCAGATATGAATCCACGATCAAACGATTCTACTAGCTAAACCACTTCGGTTCCAAAAGAACATTGTTACCACAACCAAGCTCTACTAGGGATCAAACCACCAAACTGTCCTCAAAAGTCTAAACACTCTCTTTCACTCCCAACCACCAAATTCTGACTAGCGTTGGTGCTAAAACTTTAGCAAGTCCTTCAAGATTCCTATTGGTTCTCCCAACACAACTTATTACAACACAAGAATCCGATTCCATACAACTTTAACCAAACCCACATAAGTAATCATCTATTCATCGAACTTAAGATTATCTCGACACGTTCGTAAGTCAAAAACACTTTTCAACTTGCCCTTAGAGTTCAAACATCGCATCAAACCGTAAATTTTAACACTAATTCTATTTAACCTTTAACTTACGAGACCAACATCCTGAACGATCTTACAGGAATCTCAAAACTCTTCAATATTAACAAGATCATCAGCCCTAAAAAACAAATACTGGCTTTCCATTGTTATACATCAACCCCAACAGCTAACACCACTATATCTCGCTATACCGACATAAGCACGTCTCAAGGTGAACCCTTGGACGACATCGCCCGCGCCCCCTCCTCTACCAAGGATTTCTCACACAAGAGGTTCGGTAGATGTCAGACCACAAGGTGATGAACACTTAATACCGAACTCAACACATCCCTTATCATAGGTACTACTCTACGGTCAAGAGGTTATCCCGCTCAACCTTCGAAGAGTACCTCGTTAACCACTTATACGTCCACCGCTTTAACCCACAGACTCTTACCAGTGCGTCAACTACGCGATCTAAGAACACCTTGCAACCGACAAGGTCTTCTTCAACTAGCACCACATGAGCACATCACACAAGTCAAAGAGATAGGATTTTTTCACGCACATTACCAACAACTAGTTCATTCCAAACCCCAACTTTGAGATTCTTGCTTGGAAACCAAGGCACTCCTCGCACTCACGTAACCAACCCGAACCAAGAGTTAGTCTAACAAGTCTATAGGGACTGTTACCCTAAATCATATACACCGCCCACGGTGAAACATTTACTTACCAACACTTACCAATCTATTAATTTACCAAACCAATATCAACCTCGATGAGACTTATCACAGAACCTGCTCAATAAAATCTCTGCCAAGGTAAGGACAAGAAATCAAACTGCCATCAAGAAACTGAAACCATAATGGGACCAAATCATTTAACATACTCTCGGCAACAAGCTTTTCATTTCTGGCATAAAAACATATTGTTTAACAAAAGCTCGTGCGATGACTCTAACTGTAGATCTCACATGACCTCCACCATGATACTTCGACAACGACCCAATACCACTTCTTGAAGAACCTTGACTATGCCCAGAAGAAGTCAACCTCAAAGACTGAACCGGTAAATACTCATCCACGATTGAGCAGTCCTTTGCCATGTGACCCGATGTGTGGCACTCATAACAAATTCCCCAATAAGAAACATACCTCAAAGTGATGTCAACCACAAGGCTTACGAACTGGTGGGGAAGACGCTAGGGTTGAGCTATCAATACTCTCCGTTATAACAGAAATTAAGAAGTCCCCTACGAAACCCTCAATTTATATTTTTGACCAACCCTCGGCTGATCTACAACAACTCTTTTTGATCCGCTCAAAACACAAACCCTCCTCTCAACAAGGCCCGAGAAGAAACTTATGATATTCTGATTTCCTTCAACACGATCTATAGAATCCTCAACTGACTCAATGCTAGCTTTAAGGTCATTCAAGTGCTTCGTACTAACGACTAACTCAGAGAATATCCCAGCTAAAATTGTTGGCTCGTGCATCAATATGTCAATTTTGGATCCACATCTAACCTCAACCACCTTTACTTTTCGATAGCAACAAACCTTGGGCATAACAACTTAACTGTAGAAAAATCTTACTCATACCCGACACTGCTTGACACCTTAAACTAACTGCAAGAACTGATCCCTCATCTTCTTCATAAGAGCTTCACTGCCATACCTTTTTCTTGACTCACCTAAAGAACATCCCACGTTGAGAAAATAGGTTGTGTTCCTAACTCTACGGTCTCTCACCATTTGTATGCATTGACTTTAAGAAAAAGACAATACAGTTAGGATTTTCTTAAAACTATTCCACATCGTCCTCAGATCCCTCTGAGTGTTTCTTAACCACCAATCCGATCGATCAGGTCATCATTTCTCAACCCCTTTTTACTATACTTAGATTTGTAACAATAATGCTCCTCCCATTAAAGGAATATAGTTCCTTTCATGACTCTTCTTGGTCAACCTCGTGCCGTCAACTCAACGGGTTTAAATCGTATTTAGAATATGGTAGATTGTCTTTCCTATTACCCTGGGTTTGGTTCTCCCGAAACCTCAAAGCTTCTAACACTACACTTGTCATCTCAAGCTGGCTCATGATCGGACAACCGGTGGCCAAGATCATATCAATTCATTTAGAAGACAACTCTATTGTATCTGTCAGTAACGTATTCTTAAGCCTTACTTAAGCATTGCCTCGCGCAGAATCCATAATGTCTTTCTGGCCACTATTATAAACAACCACAACAGCATACCTTGCTCGAGATCTCAGGGCATTCACCTTACTAACGTACTTGGAAACTCACAACCATCATGTACCTCTCCACATTAGATGAAAATGCATATCTGCCAGACGTGCTACATCCTCATCACATGGCACCCACCATTAAGGTTCATTTACTACGAATGATGAGACCCCCGATCGACACTCTACCACTTTCAATCAAAAGCAAGTCCTCTTATCCGTTCTATAAGGGTCGCCTACCAATACGTAGAATCTCACCGCTAGAGGTTCTCACCAAGAACTCAAGGCTTTAAGGTAACTTACGGCACATAACCATGATTACTTCTCAAGCGATGGAAGGAGGGCACACCCTCAACTCCTCCATTCCTTTATAAACCCAAGCATAACATCCGAGATAACTTCGTTCTCAAAATTATTCTCAAAGAAATCAACCAACATTACAACCCTCACGACCTCGATCAAATCTATCTTAATGTCGTAACCAGCAACACCCGCGAGCACCGGGCACACCATCCAGATTACAGTCTTGAAAGAGTACAACTTAGATACAAGGGCTCGTATTCGCTATACACATATCCACCACACATAACCACCCTAAGATTTTCTTAGAACCGGCTAAACCTAGGCTCTAATATCACTAAATGTAACATCCTCGACCCGGATGTCACATCTGGGCCCCAAGCCCAACCCATTACCATAACATTTTGACCTAGTTTAGCCCAAACCACAAATCAATTATTAAAACCCGTTAGATTTCAAACCCAAAATACATAATGAATATTTAAAACATATAAAGTGGAGCTCCTTTGAAATTACATGAATAAAACATTTAACTAGATCATTTTAAAATTCCAAATACAAATTACAATATACGATGTACAATAGGTTTCTACGAATACATAGCCCAAAGACCTAAGTAATGTACTCTGAAGAAACAAGGCGTTAGAATCCTCCACTGATGGTGCTCCTCCAAGAACATGCCAAACCTTCTAACCTGTGAACGGAAACAATGATTTCGAACGATGAGCTAACAAAGCTCAGTGGATACACAACCACTCGACCATACTTCAGGTGAATCATAATTAAGAGCATGCTATGAAATATGATACCGAGATATGATAAATCAATAGCACTACCATAACTGTCTAAACACATGCTATAGAACAACCAGCACCCCAACAACAACAACAACAACAACAACATATAGTAAACAAACCAAGAGTATGGCCCATTATCACCCAACACTAGGAAACCCACCCATGCTCGGAATCTCACATTGAGCTGCTCAAAATCTCACATCGAGCGATATACTCGGAATCTCACATTGAGTCTTCGCTCGGAATCTCGCATCGAGCGAGGCTCGGAATTTTGCATCGAGCAAATATCATCACCCAGAATCTTGCATCGGATGGCCTTTATTTCATCACCCAGAATCTCACATTGAGTGGCCTTCATATGTTGCAACGCTCCCTCATTGGGTATCTGGATCCCATCAAACAAAGACTCATAACCAAACAAGTGCCCTTACCTGGCACAACTGTAAATGATCCACCAAGGATCCTTAAATTTGCTACCCCGAGCAATTTACTTTCATTTTGGTACTCCATTAGCCATTTAATCCATATAAGCAAGAAGAAACACATATTCTTGGTTTTACCAGTCATTTTATATCATAAGAGACCCATTAGAACCTTAGCCACAAATTATAGAACCCCCAAACTCAAAACGTAAAAACTTGGACAGATTGCCCAGCGAGTATCGATACTACGAAGTGAATATCGGTACTTCCCTCTAGGTATCAATACTCCCCCCATGAGTACCGATACTCTATTTAGATTCAAAAGAATTAGCCCCCATGTTGTACCGATACGCTCCGTGCCGTATCGGTAGTCTATATCGGTACTGGGATCACCCTGTACCGATCCTTACCTATACCGATACGCCTACCTTAGCGTACCGGTATATAAAGCCTTTCCAAGCAATATAATAACGGGTATCGATACGCCCTTAGCGTACCGGTACACCAAAGCGTTACTAAAATTTTAATCAAACGAGGGGTACCGATACACGGGAAGCGTACCGGTACGCCCCTCACAACTCGCCTCTTCCAAAATACAAAGGAGTATCGATATGCAACCACCCCGTACCGGTACTCGAGCCCCGATTTTGAAACTTGAGCTCGAGAATTCACCAATTCCTCCATTAACCTCCATGGTTAAGCCCCAAAATGTTCCTACCACTTATGAAGAGTCATTAGGTGAGTTTCTAACCATTTTTACCCTTAAACATCAACAATTACAAGTTTTGCCATGGGTGACCAACCAAGCTCTAACTTATCCAAAACATCACAATTCAAGAAAGCATAGCAAAAATGATAATGCACATGAACACACAAAAGTTAGAAGTGTACTAACATTGGATTTAAGCTAATAAAGAAACCCTCAAAGATCCAATCTCGTTCTTCTTTTTCAAACCCTAGTTAACCCTCTTCCACCATCATTCCAAGCAAAGCTTACCTTAAAATGAAGATCATTTCTTGCTTAGCAACTTTCCCTCTACAAGCAAAACAAGATTTCCCCTATAAATCTCAAAGATTAAACCTTTAGGTTTTGGTTTTTGGATGGGAGGTAAGTTTGGAGGAATGAAGGAGCAAGGGAAAACACAATGAGGTCACCCCCTTCTTTTCTGCAAAGAAACATAACACCTCCCCTTTTCCATTATCAAATTATGAAATTACCGTTTTACCTTCATGACATCTTCCTAACTCAAACCCAAACCATCAACACAAGCCCAACAACCAAGATCAAGCCCAAAAAGACTCCCAAGGGCCAACATCATGGCCCAATCGCAAAGCCCATGCCTCGGTCAACTCGACTCTTGGATCCAAAAATCCGGGTTGTTACAATAGAATAATAAAATATTTTTAAATTAACAACAATAATAAAATTTTTAAAGATATATAAAAATTATATTATAAAAATAAAAAATAGTCGTGTTTCATATATTAAAACATTATTTTTAATAAACAAATTATTTCCTTAATAGGTATGTATGTAGAAGGGACTTGTAGGGCTATGACCCCACTAAATATTGAAAAAATGAAAAATTTGCAAATTCAATCAGCTTGATGTTAAATTGATAGGAAAGATATAACGTTGAGATTCAGCATTGGTGCCTGATCTTATGGCGGCTGGAGACCATTGCTGAACGTGGACTTCAACCTTAAAGTTAGGATGTTCAAACAATTAATTCGATTGGATTGGATAGAATTGAATTGAATTAATCGTAAATTTTTAATTTTTAATTATTAATTGAATCAAATTATTTTTCTAAAATAACTAATCAAATTGAATTAATTTTAGTTAATTCAACCGGTTTTTAAATTAACAAAAATTTATTACAAGTAAATCTAAAAAATTTAAAATTCCATTAGAATTAGGTATGCTGTCACTTGGTGTTTTAGCTTTGACATTTTAACTATTTTTTGTGGATAAAACTCTATTGCTTTCAGTTTTTCTGCATCTACGCATATGACGACAACTTTACTATATTGGTGTTCATATGACGACAACTTATTGGTGTTTGGATACTCGCAAGTCGCATGGCTTCAGTTATGTTTGGACTTTGTTCGTGGAAAATATTTCGGAACGATTACATTGGAAAGTTTTATGACATGTATTCGATCAACATGGAAAAGTAGTGGATGTTTTTATACCACAAAAAAGAACACAAGAGAGTTCAATTTGGATTCGTTAGAAAGAATTCGGAAGAAAAAGCATGGCGACTGATGGAGAGATTACATGGGTTTTGGATCTATGGGCTCGAATAAGGATTTCATTTGTGCAGAGATATGTCCGTGATCAGTACTGGAAACGCAAAGAGGCGGGGAGTAACGGGGCTAAAGTGGATATAGCAAAGGAAAAGACATTGCGGATGGGGATAAACAATTCCAGAGAATAAACGATGACAAATACAAGGCATTGTTGACGAGGGGAAAATGGGTGTGCTTTAGAGCTACGCGGTTGGTTGGTGTAGGCGCTCGATTGGAATGGCAACATTGGCGAAGGAGTTTAAAGAAACCAATATCAATGGATGTTCTGTGATGCGAATTGCAGGTGACAAGGTTTAGTTGAAGTTTATAAATAGTAAAGTTAGAGAGGAAATCCTACATAAAGGTATTTTTGGAAAATGGTTTTCAAAAGTGCATAATTGGAACTCAACAATTGAGTCAGATACGAGGTGAGTGTGGTTATCAATAAGCGGTTTGCCGATGCATGTTTGGCCGCGGGATTCATTCGTGAATATGGCCGCAGTTTGGGGGACTCTAGTGCGGTGTGATGGGGAGATCTTAGAACCAATCTCATTCGAGCGAAGGCGGAATTTAATTGAGACGGAAAAATTGGAGCACATTGATGAATGTTTGGATGTGATGGTAGACAATCAAATTTTTGGAATTTGAGTTGTGGAGTTTGAACCAATGATGGAGCACACATGTTGTTGTAGGTGTGATGAAGATGGTAAGTCTTAGGAGTCGAACTCGGAGGAGGGGAACGAGAAGGAAAAGGAGTAGGAAGAGCCACTTGTTTTGAAGAGGATAATTTCAACGAAGGGGGAGCATGTAGGGAATAAAGAGGATAGACATACAACACTAAAAAGCATGGGGTCAATTGAAGGTGATAAGCAAAGGGTGGATAATCATGAAAGGGAACAAAGTGTTCTTGTGTGGCAAAACAATCAGTTGTGGGAACCTTTGAAAGAAGAACGAGAGTTAGCTTTACCAACGGGATCGGGAGAACAAGGTCGGATGAGGCGGTCGATGTGGTGTACCGTAATGAGGATAATCACCATGGATTGAATATTTGGATCAAGTCGATCTTTGAGGGGTTGGTTGATTGCCCGGTGGGTTTTTTTCACTCACCGATTGAGGCCGAGGATATAGGTAAGTTTAATGAGGAACTTGGGCAGGCGACAAAAGCTATTGTTGTGTGTGATGAGGACTCAAATAGAGTATCGAATATGTTATTAAACTCAGTATCGATGGCTGAAAATAAAACAAAAGTAGAGAAGAAGTTGTCCTAAAAAAAGGTCAATTAGAGATTGTGATTGGAAATCAAGTTGAGTCGAATTTTTTCAAGCAGCAACAAGAGACTCTAAGGGAGGCTCGCGAGACGGTCGAATTGGGGAAATTTTTGGGTTCTACAATAATCAGTAACGAGGAAGTGGTTGTCAAAGACATAGCCAATTATTAGAGAGAACAGAGAGGGAGAAATAAGGGTCGAGATGATTGTTCTATCATGAAATATTAAGGGATTGGGATTCCTAACAAAGAAGAAGGCGTTGCGTGATTTGTTACGGCAAAATAGATGCGAGATGATTTTTATTCAAGAAACAAAATTGGAGGTGATTTTGGAACCAATGGTCAAGAGGATATGGCAATTCGATAGTTTTGAGTTTGTTTTTGCATCATCTGTTGGGCATTCTGGAAGTGTCTTGGTTATATGAGAAAGTTCTCGGTTTCGATTGGAAATATCTTTCTAACGGGTTAGCGGACGCGAAGGCAGAGAGAGGAGTGGATCGATCTTAGTTTCGTATCGTTCTTTAGCAAGATATGCTACAATAAGGTGAGTTCTGCCCGTGGCTTTGGGATTTGATATGTGGAATGTTACTCAAGTTTGTGGTTGATGCATTGGCATGTTGGGCACTTTTAGTTTGCAGCCACTGCTTGTGCTTTGGGTAAAGCAGGTGATTGTTGGCAATTTCGGATGGCATATGGTTTGGATGGGTCACATGCAGCTAGGATGGTCTGATGTTTTGGCGTAGTTGTGTGTGTTTTTTTAATATCGTTGGGTCTTTTTTGGTGTTTTTCCCGCATTTAGCATTGTTGTTTATTATAGCATGTACTCTTTTCCTCTGACTAAGATTAAGATTTTTTAATAAGGCACATAATAATTTGCTTGTATGATATTTTCGTCTTATAAAATCACTCATTGATAAAAAAATCTAAAAAGTTTAATTTAGAATTTTTTTGTGTTTAGTTTGTTAATTTTACTTTTTTAGATAATTTCGGGTAATATTTTTTAAATTTGAGTTAGATATTAGTTGGGTCTTAAAATTTAAATAGACTTAGGCTTAAAATTATATGTGAATGTAATAAATATTTAACGTTTAATGTATTCAGGTATTTTGGTTGGGTCTTAAAATTTTAATGGACTTAGGCTTAAAACAATGCATGAAATAACATAGGGAAAGTAAGAAAGACACCTAAAAACCCTAGCAACCTACACCCCTCTTCTACGCATGATTTCCCCGGCGGTTGGCCACCGGACAAGACTCCTCAGACGCTTCAGCTGCCGATCATGTGGCGGCCGAAACCCCTTGCTAGTTTGAAGGCGTCAGTTCCAACTGTCCAAGCGATTGTTCCCGAAGACATGAACGACTTGGATAAGATGACAGATGTATCTGTTATAGAAAGAGGTATTGTGCATAAAACTATGGTGTCTGATGAAACTATAAAGGAACCGACTTCTGACATGTGCTAAGATGAAAGTCGACATGTTCCGACAGAGAAAGCAAATCCTAATAAGGGTATATCTTATGGCAATATGGCTTCAAGGAACGCAGCAAAGGATGAAAAAACTCTTGTTAGAGGCGGCTTGGGGAATGATGATATGGTTGTTTTAGAAGATGACTATATCATTGATCGATCTAGTTTTTTTCCATCTATAAAATTCTCTGAACGTGTGCATGAGCAGAATGATAGGAATATGCGTAATACTATCATTGTTTGTCTCCTGTGTCGTACAATTGGTTATAAAACTTTGCTCTCTCTCGTACATGCCATTTGGAATCCTCTTGGTAATATTCACTTGATTTACCTGAATAACAGTTATTTCTTAGTTCGATTCAATACGAAAACCGATTATACTAAGGTTTTGACAGAGGGACCTTGGACCATCTATGGGAGTTACTTAAAAGTCCAACCTTGGAGTAGGTCGTTTTCTACTTCCGAAAAACATCCCTCGTATGTTATTGTTTGGGTTCGTCTCCCAGGACTTTCATATGAATACTACTCAAAAGCTTTATTCAAACTTATTGCCACTGTAGTTGGAAGAGCGATTAGAGTTAATTATAATACCCAATATGGTGAGCGGGGTAAATTTACTTGCCTTGTCGTGCTAGTTGATCTTAATAAACCGCTTCTTTCATGTATTGGAATTGATGAATTTATGCAGAAGTTGGAGTATGAAGGTCTACAACAAATTTGTTTCAGTTGTGGGGTCTATGGGCATTCAAAGGATAATTGTGTTATTACTAATCCTCCTGCAACGTCGTAACCAACACAAGAATGAGACTACGAATCCGAAAGTTGTGACAACTCTGGGACCGTCGGCCTCTGAACCTTATGGTCCATGGATTATGGTTGAATCTAGAAGATGTCGTACATCGTAAACGGCGAACATGCAGAGGAATTTTAGAAATAAGAATAACCGCAGCACTGATACTGGTGGCTCAAGGTTTACTGTCTTGGCAGGGGAAGTGATAAGGACGCGACAGCCACAACACCAGCAGTTGTAACTGAGGCGAGTAATCCCTATTCGGTTAAGCTGGGAAAGGACTGTACCGAGGTACAGGGTCAACAATCTACTGTGGCACGTAATGGAGTTTCTTTAAATGAAGCATATTTAGCTTCTAATCTAGTAAATAAGAAGAAAGCACTGGCCAGAGTAGACTTTACACTGAATGTGATGTCGTTGGTGGACGGGGAAAAAAGTTGATGTTGTCCCACACACTGTGGCTCAACGTTCCGATAAGCATACATTGGTTTCAATTATAGAAAAACCAGCTCGTAAGACTGGCTTGTCTTGGGGGAAATCATAAAGGCAAGGGGCTCGGCGGGTCAAGTATTGAGTGATATGCGTCGAGGTCTCCAACTAAAAAAACAACTGAAGTACTACGAAACCCACATGTTAATATGTCAGATTGGCACAATATTTATCACAGAGGATTTCTGAGATAGATACGGCTGAGGGTACGAGAACAGATGTATCAAACATTAGCTCGGATAAGGCTAAACCAATTTAGCGTGATAATGAAAGTGCTTGGATGCTACCGCATTGGCAAGAACTGATGAGGCTGTTGATCAAGATGAGCCGCGACACTCCATGGAGTAGTAAGCCTTCATTTTCTTTATATTTGATTTATAATGACTAGTTTATTATTTTACAATTGTCAGGGTGCAGCCAACCTAACTTTCTGATGACTTTTCAAGGATTTGATTGCATCTTATCGATTAACAAACGTCTCTCTTTTTGAACCACGAGTGAGTGGAAGAAGAGCTGACAGAGTGATTGCTAAGCTAGGTTTTCCCAAATCATTTCGGGTTGAAGCTCATGAGTTTGGTGGCGGTATATGGTTATTATGGGATAAGACAGTGGATCTTGAAGTCCTGTCTATTTTATCTCAGTTCATCCATGGAAGATTCTGTTCAGCTGAGGTCCATTCTTGGGTATATTTTACGTCTGTTTATGCTAGTTCACATGCGGTGAGGCATAAACATATCTGGAACAAACGGGTTCAGATTTTCCTTGGGTAGTTGGAGGGGGCTTTAATGTCATATTAGCGCATGATGAACGTCGAGGGGGCTTTGTTCATTCCATTGGTGGTAGCTGACTCTTTGCGGATTTCTTACACAATGCATGTTTGATGGATCTAGGTTTTCGGGGATAACCTTTCACTTGGAGCAGGGGGATCTATATCAGAGGCTTGATCGTTGTGTTGTGAATCCATGTTGGAACAATTTCTTTTTGGAATCTCATGTGCTTTATCTGGATAAAATTGGTTCTAATCATCGCCTTTTATTACTTCATCTTTTAGATCAACACCGAGATCAATCCAATCGGCCCTTTCGTTTCGTCGCAGCTTGGTAGGAATATCCAAATTTTCAACAGTTCTTATTGTGTGTTTGGAAAGGTGATCTCTCATTTGAATCAAATATGGGTAACTTTAGGGATGACGTTGAGTCATGGAATAAGAATATCTTTGGCCACATCGTAAGAAAAAGAGACGTCTTATTGCCAGACTTCGAGGCATTGACCGATCATTACAGGTAAGACACTTTGACTTCTTAATTGCCTTGGAGAAACAATTACAATGTGAACTAGATGAAGTTCTTGAAAAAGAAGAGAGTTTATGGAAACAAAAGGCTTGTTCTAATTGGGTGTCGCAAGTAGATCGTAACATGAAATTCTTTCATCAATCTACTATTTCTCGTCGGTGCAAGAACAACATCTCGACGTTGAAACTTGGTGATGATAGTTGGTGCTATGACCAAGGTGTGTTGTCGGACAATACCCTAAATTATTATAAAACCTTATTTACTAGTTTGGTAACAAACGACTATACCTACACTACTCGTGGTTGTTACTCTTGGGTGTCGGTCGATAAATTGGAGTTCTTGGCCGCATTGGTTATAGACGCCCATATCAAGGTTGCGATATTTGACATGTGGCCTTTGAAAGCTCCTGGGATAGATGGTTTGTAGGCGTTCTTCTATCAGTGCAATTGGTCCATAGTGGGGGACTCAGTTTGCAAGCTCATCCGTCAGATTTTTGAGTCCGGTAATCTGCCGACCGATCTTAATTAAACTCTATTGGTGCTTTTGCCAAAAATATCTATTCCTGAGAAAATGAGTCAATTTCGTTCGCTTAGCCTTTGCTTAGTTATCTATAAGGCAATTACGAAAGTTATTGTGAATCGCCTGAAGTCGTTAATGCCTTCGTGGGTCTTAAAAAATCAGACTAGTTTCATTCATGGCAGGGCCATAACTGATAATATCATCATCACTCAGGATGTCATTCACTCGATGAGAAAGAAATCTGGTACAAAAGGGTTGGATGGTTATTAAAATTGTTATAGAAAAAGCCTATAATCACCTTGAATGAGACTTTATCGACGATACGTTGTAGGATGTTGGGATCCCAGACGAGTTACATCTCTTGATTATGAGTTGTGTCTCCTCAGTTACTACACATGTTCTTTGGAATGGCTCTGCGACTAACTTGTTTTCGTCTACTAGGGGTATTTGCCAAGGAGATCCTTGATCATCCTATCTGTTTGTATTGTGCATGGAATGTTTGGCTCAGACTATTCAATTGGAGATACACTAAGGAAATTGGAATCCATTTTGCATGTCTAAGAGTAGTCTTGGGATTTCCCATCTATTCTTTGCGGATGATATGATTTTATTTGCGAAAGCCTCCCTTCAACAATTGAATTTGATTCATTCTATCATGGAAGAATTTTGCGGCAGCTCTGGTCTTACGATTAGTGTGCCAAAAACTACTATATTCTTTTCCAAGAATTTCTTGTGCGCGTTACGATGTAACACCCCCTACCCGGTCTGGTAGAAAACCAGATCGAAAAGTGTTACCAAAACATGAACGACGACTGGTACGATATTATGTTTAATTATCTGGAGAAATTTAGGAAAAACATTAAAGCATATAGCATGATTCGGATCAGATTAAAACTTTTTATAACCTTGGGTAGCTAACCATAAATTTTAGGGGCTTTCTATGAAGATTTATCAAACTTTAAGGCAAATGTACCGATACGCCTAAGAGCCGTATCGATACGCTATAGCTGACGCAACACCCAAATTTTCTAGTGTCAACGGCCTGTACCGATACACTTAAAAACCGTATAGGTATGCCCAAAGATGACCGTTATTATAGTTAGGTTCTGAGGACCCGTATCGATACGTGATCTGTAACACCCCGAAAACCGGCCTAGTCGAAATTAGGTTTCGGAGACCGAAAAATTCATATCAGAAAAGTCTACATAATTTATTGTCTTGAATTATGTGGTTATGAATCTAGTATTGAATCCCAATTAAGTCAAATCTTAGTTCGGGACCTTATCAAACCTTTTAAAATTCTGAATTCAAGCTTAGCATATTGATACGGTAGGACCCGTATCGGTACGACTCCTTTAGTTTTTAACTAACTTACCAAACTCTGGGTAGCCGTATCGATACTGCCATAACGCGTATCTGTACAGATGTCTGTGAAAAACTGTTTTACTGACTAAATTACAAGAATTGAAAGTTTGGGGAGAAAAGTGCAAACTTTAGAAAGTTGAGGGACCACCCTCGTAATTATCCCATTTTGAGGATGAGTCACCTCCTTGCTTAGACACAATCACGTAAAATCCTTGTGAAATTGTAAGAGAGGATGATGGTTAGTTGATAGCCATTATAGCTATCTCAAATTATTAGAAAATGGAAATGTTATAATAAGCTTACCTATCCATGGAGGAAACCTTGTGAGTGGTTGGGACAAATGTGGGAAATTAATTAAATAAGTTAAGCTTACCCTTTGTTAAAGGAAAGCCTTTGGATAAAAGATGAGAATGATGATAATGGAAACATTCCCACAAAGTTAATCGAGACATTCCCATACCTATCTTCATCTTTTCACCCAAAACAAGCAAGCACCTCCATTGTCATCCTCCACCGTAGCTCAAGCTAGCACCTCTCTTGAATCCTCAAGCTTCCATTGATTTCTCTACACCATTTGATAGCTATTGTCTTGGTAAGTAAAAGCCCCAAATGATTTCATAAGCCCATGGGAGATTGAAGTTTAATTTTGATTTGAAGTTAAGGAGCTTTAGGCTAAATCCTTGTTCTTCAATCCAAATCCTCGGGGAGCTATTATAGATAGCTTTTGTAAGTTAATATTAAGTTTAAATTCGTAAGTATCAATTCTAATAATCTTCTATTGTTGTTACCTAGCCCAAGAATTGGAGGAAGCTAATCCATCATCTCCTACGAAAGCTAGGAACAAGGGAATAGTAATTAGAGAGCCGTAGAGCGTCGGAGTTCAAGGTGAGTGTAGTCAGAGTCTCAAAATTTGGCTAGGTGCCTATCCCAAATCATTGATTATTGCATTGCTAACCCTTCTATTGAATTTGTTGCATAAAAACATTGTTGGAAACCCCATGGGTAAGTATTTCATCGAATTCGTGTCCGAAGCATCGTTATTGTTGTCATCGAAATCATCGAAGCGTTGCCATATTGAATTATTGATCATGGATTATTGGTTATTGCATAGTGTCATTGAAATATTGAATATTGCATTGAAATATTGATATGCCTTATTGTTATTGAAATACCGTTATTGAACTATTGATTATTGGACCTTGGATTCGAGAGTATTGGATACAATTGGAATGCCATAGAATTCATGAGCTCATTGGTACGGGTAGGCTACGACCTTTATATTGGTACGGCGGAGGGATGTTGTGATATTGGTCAAATTAGTCCGTCGGAGGATATAAGACTAAATCACTATTGATTTTTGCAATGAGGGGGAATTCGTGTATCCACATACCGAAAATCGATCCAAGGAAACTCATTGAAAATATTGCTATTGATTATTGTCATTGTATTGATTATTGATCATGTCTAAATTGTCCTTGACCATTGATGCACTATTGTTGAACATTGACATATTGCCGTTGGATTATTGATGAAGCATACATATGATTACATATTGATCTTTGGAATTGTTTGTGACTACCTCACTAGGCAAAGTATGTCTAATGCATTCGTCTTCCATGCATTTCAGGTTAAGAAGTTTAGAGTTCGAGATCGGAGTCGGAAAAGCTTTTTGGCAAGTCACTACAAGTTCAAAGTAATGTATATCGACCCTAAGAACTCCTAGAATGGTGGAAAAGTAGTTAAACTAGTTTCTTTTAGTCCTTTTGATATGTGTATTTTGCTTGTGGCATGTATAAGCCTTAAGGGCCCTAAATGACCTATAAATGTTTTGCTAAAAAATGACTAAATATGCATATTTGGCTAAAAAGGTGAAAACATAGTAAATGGATTCATATGATCATGAAATTTGACATGCTAATAGATTATGATGATATTAAGTTGCTAGTAAAGTTTCATTGCATTTGGAAATTGTTTGATATGTCTATTTGGATTAAAACCAGATAAAATCTGCCATTACAAACCAGGGCGTATCGCTACGGGTGATGGCCTATCGGTACGGTATTGCATACTTGGGCATAATCAACGTTGGTCAACATGAAGTATCAGTACATCAAAGGGCATATCGATATGGAAAGTCAACACTGAAATCTGGAAATTTAATTGTATTGGTACGGTCTCTAGGGTGTATCAAAACGGTCAACCTTGGTCAACTCGTATCGGTACGGGTCTCACTGTACCGATACGGGCTTATTGATTCATAAAAAATTTAACAGTCATGACATAGACGTACTGATACGGCCTTCCCGAGTATCGGTACTGGTTCTGGTAAGGTAGTTAATGGTTCTGGAAACTTATAAAATGGTCATTAAATTTGATAAGGTTAATCGGGCGAGTAAATGAACTATGATCAATATGAAAAGTTATAGACATGTTGTTTATGGCTTGAATTTCTTTGTGGTATGCCCAATTTCTGAAATTGACCTATAATTTATCAAAATTGCAGTTTAGTCCCTAAAACTTATAAAAATTACAAATTGGTCCTAATTGGATAATCATCATTTTTTATTGGACTAATTAAACTTGTAATATTGTTTTATTTTGATTGTCACACAGTTAATTATCGAATATAAATAAAAATTTGTTGCACCGATCATTGTACTGTTCTTCAGGAATGCCTTTCGACCTAGATTCCTACCAGGCCATGAAGGTGGTGTTACATGATCAAACCGTATCGACACATCATTAAATTCATTTATAGATTCGATGTAGTGTACCGATACGTACCCAAACTGTATCGGTACGAAGCTGAACCTAAAATTCCAGTAGCCATTTTCCGTATCGATACGCACTGTGTAGTATCGATACGCCTCTTATAATGTGTCAAATTATGCATAGCCGTACTAATACGCCATCACCCGTATCGGTACGATAGGGTCTATAATGGAAGATTTTGACTGATTCATTAGTCTTTTTCCCAACCAAAAGTGGTCCAAAGTCTATGAAAATTTACAAGCAACTTATAATTATGTCATTCTCAATGCATGCAAATTTTCGAAGCATTTTAAATCCATTTACAATGTTTTGCCTATAACATACCAAAGATGCCGTTTTATCCATATTATACAAGCACTTATAATTCAATTTTAAACCATGCCATGCCTACCTAAATGCCAATACCATATTATACATCAAAAAGGCATTTAGGACTTATAGAGCACTATGCCACCAAGCTAGGAGTTTGAGGGCTATAAGTACATTACAAAATGGCTTAGTGACTTGCAAAATCTTCACCTATCCCGATCCTCGAGCCTTAATCCGTACAACCTAAAATGCATGGAAAGTGAGATGCATTAGGCATAAATCGCCCAGTGAGGTAGTTGAATAATCATGAAATGAATAATATGGTCATTCAACAATATCAATGGCACGCTATACACAAAATCAATGAACGTGCATCTCAATTACATATTATATCCATGAAATCTAGAAATCAATAAAGTTCATTTTTGATCAACAATTTAATCCCTTGGATCGATATGCGATAATGGATACACGAATTCCACCTCCTTACCAAGTCCATGAAATTAATGAATGGTCATATCCCTCCTCTTCGCCAAAGACCGAAACGCAATCATCCCTCCTCCTCACCAAATAGAGGCCGTATCCTAGGACTAATGTCCACCCCTACCAAAGAGCTCATGAATTCTATGGCATGCCAATTGTATCAATGTCCATTCGAATCCAAGGTCCGATGATTCAATAGTCCAATAATTCCATGATTCAATGATATCCATGACAAGTTCAATGGTCAATTCACTTATTTCAATAATCAACATCATTTTTAATGAAGTTATGACATTTCCAAGAGGTCCATGATGCTTTCCATGAGATCAATGACTTATTCAATGTTCAATGGCATATCAATGAATTCAATGATCATGTTTTGTAATGCTATGAACTTACCAATCTTACCATACATGATTTCCATAAAGTTTCTATATAGTCATAACTTGAAAAAGTATTTGTTAATGTAAAAACCAATTACAATGACATAAGGAAGGTACCTAACCCTTCCCATAACTCAACTACACTCATCTAGTTCTTTAAGAGTTTCTTGGTTCCTTGATGACAATTCCTTTGTTGCTAGCTCTTGGAGGAGATGATGGAGCCTCAATCTCCCTTTCTTGAACTAGACAAAAATCAAAGGAATTTGGTTACAATGATTTTCAATGGATTCAATGATATTTTCTTACTTCATGGTGAACTTTAGCCATGAAAATATCAAAAGAAAGAGCTAGGAAGCTATGGAGGATAGTCTTGATTTTCCATAAACTTTCCATATGAAATTCCTTACAAGATAGCCATGGAATTTCAAAGTCAATAGAGGGCTTTACCTTACCCACAAGAGAGCTATGTTTTGGTAACAAGAGACTTGAGAAAACTCAAGCTTTCAAAGGATGGGAATGAAGGTGCTGGCTTAGGTTGAAGATGGAGAGGTGTTTACTTTTAAAAGAAAGAAAAATGGAGATAAGTTGAGGGTGAGGTATCTGTTAATAGTTAAAGGATGGAAACAAGGTTTAAAACCTTTCTTAAAATTCCAATTCAAACCGACATCTTTCCTTCTATTAAGTGAAACCTATTTTTAATTATTAACTTAGTCAAAAGACATAATGGCTAGGATAGCTTCTATCCATCCTTATGTCATCTTTATGACAATTTAATCCAAAGTCTTGCACTCCCTACTTGAAGATGGCCAAGCAAGGAGGTGACTCACACCTCAAATTGGGTTAATTACAAAGGTGATTCTTCATCTTTTCAAGCTTCATACTTTTGCCCCATAAACTTTCAATTTCTACAATTTGATCTCTAAATTTGTTTCTAAGAATTCAATAAGGTCCAAGTCATTGAAATTAGTCTCAATTAGAGTCTAATTCGATACATTAGTCACACCGATTTAGGCTAGTGAAGCATTTGGACCTTTCTGACATAGATTTTTTCGATCACCGGAATCTAATTCTAGCTAGGCCAATTTTCGGGGTATTGCAACTCTCTCCCTTAAGAAAAATCATCCTTAAATTTTACCTAAATAGAAAAGGTGAGGATATTACTTCTTCATTATTTCCTCTGGTTCCCACGTGGCTTCTTCCACCTTATGATTCCTCCAGAGTACTTTAACCAATGAAACTATCTTATTACAAAGTCTCTTGACTTCCCTTTCAAGGATCTGAACTGCTTCTTCTTCATAGGAAAGATTTGGATGAATCTCTATAGACTTCGGTTCAATAACATGCGAAGGATCAGGCCGATACTTACGGAGTATTGATACATGGAAGACGTCATGAATCTTGCTCAGCTCAGGAGGCAATGATAATCTATATACCACGGGGCCAACTATTTTAATGACTTTAAAAGGTCCTATGAATCGTGGACTCAACTTTCATTTCTTGCCAAATCGGAGGATCTTCTTCCATAGGGATAATTTCAAGAAAGCTTGCTCGCCCACAGAGTACTGAATATCTCTTCTTTTAAGATTGACATAGGCCTTCTGTCGGTCAAAGGTAGCCTTGAGACGATCATGGATGATGGCAACTCGTTCTTTGATTTTCTAAAATAAGTCAGGGCCCAACATCTTGTCTTTACCGAGTTTCGACCAACACAAGGGAGTATGGTATTTTCTACCATATAATGCCTCGTAAGGGGCCATTTGAATCGATGCTTGGTAGTTGTTGTTGTAGGCAAATTCGATGAGCGGAAAAGATTTTTCCCGAGTGTCTTTGAAATTAATGATGCATGCTCGTAGCATATCTTCCAAAACCTGAATCACCCTTTTCTGACTGACCGTCAGTCTGAGGATGAAAGACAGTGCTAAAATTTACTCTGGTTCCCAGAGCTTCTTGCATTGTTCTCCAAAATTGAGATACGAACCGTGGGTCTCGATTAGAGATGATGGGCTTAAGCACATCGTGTAATCTAATTATCTCCTTGATATACAAGTCCATTAACTTGGACAGACTGAAGTCCATTTTTACATGTAGAAAATGGGTAGACTTGGTAAAACGGTCAACAATGACTCATATGGTATCATTTTTCTTGGGAGTCAATGGCAAACCACTGACGAAATCCATGGTTATTCTTTCCCATTTCTATTGTAGAAGTTCAATAGGTTGAAGGAGCCCGGTGGGTACACGATGTTCAGCTTTAACTTGTTGGCATGTTAAGCATTTAGCCACGAAGTCAGTGATAGCTTCAAACCAGGCCACCAATACAACTCTTGGAGATCCTTGTACATGTTTACCGATCCTGGGTGAATAGAGAATTTACTTGAATAGGCTTCCTTAAGAATGTTATTACCGAAATATTCATTGTTGGGTACAAAAACCTGGTCATGGAAACATAGGAGTCCTTCTGGGTTAACTTTGAAGTTGGAGTCAGAATTTTCATGAAGCTTATATATGATATACTGCAGTTTAGGACTACGATCCTACAACGACTTGATTCTTGATACAATTGTAGACTGAACTTGAAGTTCAACTACAAGCCAATGATGTTTCTTGAGTTTAAGGTGAGCATTAATAGCTCGGGGGCCTACAATATTCCACTTAAGAATTAAAAATATGGCCAAAAGATTGGATTTCAATGATTCAATGACAATGTTTACCAGGCAAAGGTTTGCGGCTGAATGCATCAGCCACAACGTTGGCCTTGCTCGGATGATAGTCAATAACAAAATCATAATCTTTTAAGAGTTCCATCCACCTCCGTTGTTGAAGATTTAACTATTTTTGAGTCAAAAGATACTTGAGATTCTTATGATCAGTGAACAAATAGCATTTCCCCGTAAAGATAATACCGTCATATTTTTAATGCAAAGACAACTGCAGCCAGCTCTAGATCATGAGAAGGATAATTTAAATCATGAGGCTTTAGTTTTCGGGAAGCATAAGCTATAACCTTGCCTTCTTGCATCAAAACACATCATAACCCAAGGTGAGATGCATCACTATAAACGGTGTAGTATTTTCTGGACTCGGGTTGGGTCAGGACCGGTGCATGAGTTAAAACTTGTTTAAGCTGATCAAAACTTCTCTGTTGATCTTCAGTCTATACAAAAGGAGTTTCTTTACGTAACAAATTTGTCAATGGGGTGGCTAATATAGAAAATCCTTTGACGAATATTCTATAATAGCCTGCAAGACCAAGAAAACTCCTTATTTCACCAACATTCTTCGGTGGTCTCCAATCTAAGATGGCTTGGATTTTCTTCGGGTCCACCTGGATGCCCGTCAATGAAACGATGTGACCCAGAAAAGAGACTTCAGTGAGCCAAAATTCATATTTGCAGAACTTACCATAGAGCTGCTTCTCCCGAAGGGTTTGAAGCACAATACGCAAGTGTTCTTGATGTTCAGTTTAGATCTTAGAATAAATCAAGATGTCATTAATGAATACCACTACGAACTTGTTAAGATAGGGTCGAAAAACCCGATTCATGAGGTCCATAAAAGCCGCCGGTGCATTGGTTGGCCCAAAGGGCATCACCAAGAATTCATAGTGGCTGTATCTTGTACGGAAAATTGTTTTAGGTACATCACATTCTTTCACCTTCATTTGATAGTAACTAGACCTCAAGTCGATCTTGGAAAACACGGAAACATTCTTGACTTGATCGAAAAGGTCATCAATCCTTGGGAGAGGGTACTTATTCTTTATGGTCACTTTATTTAATTGACGTAGTCAATACACATAGAACCGTCATTCTTTTTAGCAAATAGGACCAGAGCTCCTCAGGGTGAGAAGCTCGGTTGGATAAAACCTTTATCGAGAAGTTCTTGAATTTGAGCATTGAGCTCCTTAAGTTTAACATGGGCCATTTGATAAGTGTTCAAAAGTACTATTTTTATTACCCTTTTTACTCATATTATTGTTAGACTTAAGCTCATAATAGTTGGATAATTAGTCATTCATGCATTAATTCATGTTTCTTTCCACCGTTGAGCTTGATTACATAACTTGGTGATTTTTGTGGAAAAAGATGCTGCTTTGGTGTGTTTTTGTGTGTGTATGTGCAGGATCACTTGCCAAAGCAATGCCGAGCTAGTTGCCAGGGCAATGCATGAAGGATATGCCGAGCTAGTTGCCAGGGCAATGCATGAAGGAGACGCCGAGCCAGTTGCCATGGCATTTGTCGACAAAGACAAAATGCAATAGGGATGTCGAAATTAATGACTTTACAAGCCCAAGATGACATGGAGCAAGGCCCAAGCCCAAAGGAATTTGATTGCCATGCAGAGATTAAAGAAGAATTAAATTCCAAGAAGATAGGAGAAGTTCTAATAGGAATAAAATTATAATAAAGAATTATATTCTTTAAAGATAATTTAATTCCAACTCAAACTCCTCCTCAAAGAAGGACTTTGGCCTAGCCCTATAAATAGCAAGGAGATTTCGACAATCCATAGAGAGAGAAGGCTAGGGGAATTTCGACAACTCCATAGAGAGCATTAGGGGAAATTTCGACTTCTTCTTCTTCTTTGCTTCCATTAGATTCATGGTTTGGGGATTATTCTTTGTATATCTTTTGAACCCAACCATGAACTAACTTGATTGGTTGGGGTTATTGTGTTTTGTTGTTGTGAGAAACAATTGGATTTTGTTTAGGTAATAAGAGTTTGCACTTTTCTATTCAAGGTTTACTCATTCTTGGCTTTTATTCTTGTTTGCGAGTAAATTGGGAGAGGATCTCGTAACTTCATCTATTTATCTAATATCGGGAGAGTTAGATTCAAGAAACGAATGAGTATGGTCTTTATTCAATCTATTGATGGTGAAGATTAATCCGGCTTAGGAATAAGTTAAGGATTTCAACGGCTAAGAGGAGCGCAAGATTAGTTGTTGTTCACCCTTGATTCACGCAGGGATGTATTATCAAGGCATGCACAAGTAGCTAGAGTTTCAACTTAGGGATAAGAAGAAACCATTGAAGAACGCTCTGCCGAACCTTGAAGTTGCTGCCCATACGCCCAAGTAGTTGCCCAACTAGTTGCCCAGGCAACCATCGATTAGTTGCCAAGGCAACCCCGTTGTGCAAGTTGCCACGGCAACTGAGTTGCCCGTGCACTCTTTTACCAAGACGATCCAATCGGCTATCACACCTCAACTCACGATAACCTGACCTATTCTCTCTTTTTCTTTCATATATTCTTTTAGTTTATTGCTTTTACTTTTCTCGTTAATTAAAACCTCTATTATCAATTGTGTTTTTATTTTCAGTCACAGATAACTTAAGCAAAGTGGCCCAAACCAATCCCAATGGAGACGATACTCAATACTCATATCACTTTATTACTTGCGACGTGTATACTTGCACATTTGCGTAGCACTTATCACACGCAACAAGTTTTTGCGCCATTGCGATTGGCAATTGGTGTTAGTTGTTTTTGTTATTGCATTTTTTATTAGTTTTACTAACTTTTCTTTTTTTGTTTGTTTTATTAAAAAAATTAGGTGCGCTACAAGTTAAGGAACATCAACATGTCGGAAATAAAAGTCAATCTATTCGAGAGATGATGTTGGAAGATATGAATCAATCCAATCAAGAGTTCCTTGCACCCTTTGATGATTACCTATACCAACCGAGAAAAGCCCAAAGAACTTATACCGTGGAAAAATTTTGTGCTATGTGTGGAGAACATCATGTGTTTGAAACTTGCTCTCACATTTTCGGTGCATATAACTACATGGAGGACCATAGAGGGAACCATCAGCAAAATTCTTCATGGTATGGTCAAAAAGCTCAAAATTTTTTTACCATAACAATTTTGCCACAAACAACAGATCGACACGCCATGGCAATGTAGTCCTTTTCAAGAGCATTCCAATTCCTTGGAGGAAACGTTACTAGCTTCTTTGGCTAGACTTGACGGATCAATTGAAGAGATTCGAGAACTATCAAAATCTATGGATACTAGGATAGCTCAGTGGGATGCAACCTTTGGGGATTGGGAAGATCAATTGGGAGATCCACATATGTCATGGATAACATGCACCAACAATTCATTCCTAGGGATACTTTGAAGTCCCAAGGCAAGAGGACAAGGAGCAATGCAAAGAAATCTCTCGATGTGTGAGGAACAACTAGAATCTCAAAGTCAAGAGGATGCCAATGAGAGAGACTGCCCAACACATGATGAGCATGAACAACAAATTGCCTCGGCAATGATTGAGGAGCCTGAACGAGCAATGCCGCGACAACACTCGGTGAAAGCTGAGAACAATAATACTACAGCAAATTACGAGGAACCTGATGCCCGAGAAGGTTACAACGTTGATGTTGAAGCGAGAATCTATAGATTGCTCTCATCTACAATTGCCACGGCAATTACTCGACCACATGCAAGATCAACGAGATGATAATACTTTGCCAATGGAATATGAGCAGGTAATAGTTGAACCTTTTGAATTCTTTAAAAACTCACCTCGTCCATTGCGGTATGTCTTGAGGAACCGAGGTTGGTAGATTTGAAGCCATCGAAATCTCTACGATGGAGATGTTTGAGAGGCCAAAAGAAAAAGGTGTTTGGATTCATAAAGCTCTTGAAAAAATTGATTCTTCCCTTGACTTAGAGCAAAATTTGACAACTGATTGCCCGACAATTGGCTTGAGCAAAGAATTGCCACGACAACAAAGGCTACATCCAACCATGATAGAAGTCGACAAGAATGAGGTAATTGAATGGTTGAGAATGGATATAATTTTTCCTATTAATATATTTGTGCCTTCAGGAATAGTAGCAAGGTGGAGAGTATACATGGACTACAAGCGAACAAAGAAGAAAGACACCTCCACCATGGTAACGCAAAGGGAGTAGTGGCAAGCACATTTGCCAAACTCTTTTTGGGCAATATTATCACCCGATGGAGGGTGCGGATGGACTATAAGAAGTATCGAAAACGACAACCTTCAACACCGCAACAACTCTCGATCACGCGCGCCTCTGCAACCATGGACGCCAAGACGCCCTCGGCAACCCCGACGCCTCGACAACCCTCGACGCCACGGCAACTACAGATACATTTATTTTTATTTTTTTTGAGCTATTTTGTTCTATTATTTTTTGTTATTTTTTCTCTTTATTTTTTAGGATATATTTTATTTTTCTTCATTATCTTTAGTTTCCGGTTTTCTTTATTTTCTTTTCCACAACAAGACTCACAACCACCATGATAAGGAAATTTCTTGCCGACTACTCGCCACAACAACCACAACGGAAATCGCGATGCCCGTGCAACAACAATGGCTTCGCAACTATCGATGCACATGCAAGTAAACCTGCATGCATCGGCAAACATGGACCAAATCAAGGCAATGCTATTCATGCGGTACCAGCCACAAGCATTCAACCACTGACCGGAAATTGAATCAAGCAAACAGCACGAAGGAAACTCATCACTCGAGGTGACGACCTCTCTGACTAACTCATTTCATTTAGTTTCTTTTAAATTTTGTTTCACTTTTACATGCATTGAGGACAATGCTTCTCTCGAGTTTGGGGGGTGTTGGTTTCTAGTTAGTTTCATGTTTAGTTGCATTCATCTTTAGCAATCACATATAGGTTGCATATGTTACTTGCCATGCCTTTAATTTGATTTAATTGCTTAAGACTTGTTGAAAATCCAATGATGAATTTTTGCCACTGCACTTAATTGAAATAACCTTTAATTTTAGGATTGCATGAAAAGAACTTAAAGTTTTACTATGATGCTGAATTTTTTTTACACGGTTGTGGGTTGTTGATTCAAAGAAACTTAGTGAACTTAGGTTGCTTAAAATTTGGGTAAATTTAAAATTGAAAATTAAAAGTTAATTTCTTGCTAGAGGTGCCCAAAACTGGCTCTAGTAGTAAATACACTTTCTTGCTAGAGGTGCCCAAACTGGCTCTAGTAGTTAATGCACATTAAAGAATCGCTAGAGGTGCCCAAATTGGCTCTAGTCGACTAAAATAAAATGAGAAATTGCTTACTTTACTAGAGGTGCCCAAAATTGGCTCTAGTGAAAATTAAAATAAATGCCCCATAATTAAATTGATAAAAGCCTACTATTCACATAGAATCTTGAAAATCAACTTGTACACAACTACGCACACACATTGTCACGAGCATTATAGTTTTGTTCCGGGAAATTTTTGTGCTATCCGAAAAATTTAAAAGGTGATCATACTTTGTGCCACGGTTCCGAGGTTTGAATTCAAGTTTAAAGCATGTCTTTGATGATTAAAGTCTTGGCGGTAATTGTTAGTTTGCATTGCTTGAGGACAAGCAATAGTTCGAGTTTGGGGCGTGATAAGTGTTCAAAAAAGTACTATTTTTATTACCCTTTTTACTCATATTATTGTTAGACTTAAGCTCATAATAGTTGCATAATTAGTCATTCATGCATTAATTCATGTTTCTTTCCACCGTTGAGCTTGATTACATAACTTGGTGATTTTTGTGGAAAAAGATGCTGCTTTGGTGTGTTTTTGTGTGTGTATGTGCAGGATCACTTGCCAAAGCAATGCCGAGCTAGTTGCGGGGCAATGCATGAAGGATATGCCGAGCTAGTTGCCAGGGCAATGCATGAAGGAGACGCCGAGCCAGTTGCCATGGCATTTGTCGACAAAGACAAAATGCAATAGGGATGTCGAAATTAATGACTTTACAAGCCCAAGATGACATGGAGCAAGGCCCAAGCCCAAAGGAATTTGATTGCCATGCAGAGATTAAAGAAGAATTAAATTCCAAGAAGATAGGAGAAGTTCTAATAGGAATAAAATTATAATAAAGAATTATATTCTTTAAAGATAATTTAATTCCAACTCAAACTCCTCCTCAAAGAAGGACTTTGGCCTAGCCCTATAAATAGCAAGGAGATTTCGACAATCCATAGAGAGAGAAGGCTAGGGGAATTTCGACAACTCCATAGAGAGCATTAGGGGAAATTTTGACTTCTTCTTCTTCTTTGCTTCCATTAGATTCATGGTTTGGGGATTATTCTTTGTATATCTTTTGAACCCAACCATGAACTAACTTGATTGGTTGGGGTTATTGTGTTTTGTTGTTGTGAGAAACAATTGGATTTTGTTTAGGTAATAAGAGTTTGCACTTTTCTATTCAAGGTTTACTCATTCTTGGCTTTTATTCTTGTTTGCGAGTAAATTGGGAGAGGATCTCGTAACTTCATCTATTTATCTAATATCGGGAGAGTTAGATTCAAGAAACGAATGAGTATGGTATTTATTCAATCTATTGATGGTGAAGATTAATCCGGCTTAGGAATAAGTTAAGGATTTCAACGGCTAAGAGGAGCGCAAGATTAGTTGTTGTTCACCCTTGATTCACGCAGGGATGTATTATCAAGGCATGCACAAGTAGCTAGAGTTTCGACTTAGGGATAAGAAGAAACCATTGAAGAACGCTCTACCGAACCTTGAAGTTGCTGCCCAGACGCCCAAGTAGTTGCCCAACTAGTTGCCCAGGCAACCATCGGTTAGTTGCCAAGGCAACCCCGTTGTGCAAGTTGCCACGGCAACTGAGTTGCCCGTGCACTCTTTTACCAAGATGATCCAATCGGCTATCACACCTCAACTCACGATAACCTGACCTATTCTCTCTTTTTCTTTCATATATTATTTTAGTTTATTGCTTTTACTTTTCTCGTTAATTAAAACCTCTATTATCAATTGTGTTTTTATTTTCAGTGCAGTAACTTAAGCAAAGTGGCCCAAACCAATCCCTGTGGAGACGATACTCAATACTCATATCACTTTATTACTTGCGACGTGTATACTTGCACATTTGCGTAGCACTTATCACACGCAACACCATTCTATACGGTGCAATGGAAATCAGAGTGGTTCTAGGTTGCAACTCGTTTCCAAATTCCACTTCCCAAGTGTGTGGTAACCCTGAAAGTTCATCAGGAAAAACATCAAAAAATTCATTCACCGTATCAATGTCTTGTAACTAAGGTGCATTTACAATGGAATTTAAGGAAGAATTATTAATTTGATTGGCAATGAGGGTTATACTCTCCTTACCTAGGCCTCGAAGGTACAACTTTTTCTTGCAACAGTCCACCAGGCTTGATGCTCTCTAAGCCAATCAAGTCCTAGGATGGCGTCAAATTCAAGAATTGGAAGGGCCATCAAATTGGTCAGAAGTGGAATTCCTTGAATTATCAAGGGGCAATTCTTAGAAACTAAACCGATAGAAACACTATCGCCTAATGGATTGGTTACATGGATTTTGTACATCAACGGTTCGAAGGGCAACTTGAATTTCTTGATTAACATAGCACTAATGAAAGAATGAGTGGATCCATGATCTATCATTGCATAAATGGGATGAGAAAATAACTCAATAGTACCTGCAATAATATCTAGATCGTCATCCTTCTCTCTGCTTCGTACATGATACACATGAGCAGGGGCCTTAGAATTTATATGGTTGGATGCACTGTTGGAGCTGCGAGACTTTTCGGTGGTTCCCGATATAACAGGTCTTGGTCCCTTAGCCTTAAAAGAATGAGTAGGTGGAGAAGGGTTTACTGGTGCTGCAACATTCCTGGATGGATTCTCATGGCAATCCATAATGAAGTGGACTTGCTTGCCATAGAAGTAATAAGCTCCAGATTTCTTTTGACATTTTACAGAATGATGCATTTTCTTACAATAATTGCAAATAAGATATTGTGCCTCATTTCTCGAGCCTCCAATGCTCTCCACTGAAGTAGTTCTTTCAATAAATTGAGACATGGATGTGGCTTAGATAAATCACCAGATCAAAAAGGCTGTCGGTGAGATTATTACTTTGGTCCTTATTGTTTTCCCTTTCTGTAAGGCAAGGGAGGACGGAAATCAAATCGGGGTCTTTTGTCAGGCCGAGACTGTCTACTGGACTTCAAGGGCCTCTGGGTAGCCTCAGTGGCAATGGCTCGATTAACAAGCTCTTAGAAATCTATGATGCCCAAGGTAGTAAACCAAGGACGTAAATCATCATTAAGTCCAGCAATGAACATTCTGCATTTTTCTCCTTCCTTCTTGATATACTCAGCTCCATATTTGCAGTACTTGCAGAAATCATAAATATACTGTTCAATGGGCCTGTCTTCTTGCTTCAAGTGTAGAAATTTACTCCGTTTCTCTGCTAGGTAGAATTCACTAATGCACTTCTTACGAAATTCTCGAAGGAAAAAATCCCACGTCACCACTTCTTTAGGGACTGTGAGAGTAGTGGTCTCCCACCAGTGTTGTGCTTCATCAGCAATCAAGGCTAAAGCGTACTCAAGTTTATGCTTATCCGAGAACTGAAGTTGCTTAGTCAAGATTTTTAAGGTGTTGTTAAGCCAATATTCAGCAACCTCAGGATCATCAGTATTCTTTCCATATAAGGTATAAGCCTGATGCTGGGCCAACTTGTCGATATGAGCTCTAGGTGTCAAGGTAGCAGCCATAGAGGTCTGTGTAGTCTGATCAGCTCTCATAGATGTCATGAATTGCTTAAACATGACAGTCATGTTCTTATAGCATTCAACTTGAGTAGCCTGGATAGGTGGGTCGGTGTTTAGTTCATCAAGGTGTGGTTGCTGGGGATTCAAAGGATCTCCCCCTTATTTCCACGCTATGAGTAGAGGATCCCATATCATGGTTAAGATCAATACATGCTTCGTGTGAGTCCGACATTCTATAACATAAAAGAAATGAGGATCGGGTCAGTTGTAAGTCACAATGAACAATAACAACTCCTAGGTGGTATAATGCATGCAATGACAATACAATAAACTTCAGTTTAGTCCTAGAATCGACTAAACTCTAGCTCTAAAACCATAAATGTAACACCCCTTACCCAGTATGGTAGAAAACTAGATCGAAAAGTGTTACTGGAACATGAACGACGACTGGTACGACACTATGTTTAATTATCTGGAGAAATTTAAGAAAAACATTAAAGCATATAGCATGATTCGGATCAGATTAAAACTTTTTATAACCTTGGGTAGCTAACCATAAATTTTAGGGGCTTTCTATGAAGATTTATCAAATTTAAGACAAGTGTATCGATACGCTTAAGAGCCATATTGATATGCTATGGCTGACACAACACCCAAATTTTCCAATGGCAAGGGCCCGTACCGATACACGTAAAAGCCGTATCAGTACGCCCAAAGGTGACCGTTATTATAGTTAGGTTTTGAGGACCTATATCGATACGTGATCAAACCGTATCGACGCACCATTAAATTAATTTATAGAATCAATGTATTGTACCGATACGCACCCAAACCGTATCGGTACGAAGCTGAACCTAAAATTCCAGTAGCCATTTTTCGTATCGATACACACTGTGTAGTATCGATACACCCCTTATCCTGTGTTAAATTATGCATAGCCGTACTGATACGCCATTACCCGTATCGGTACAGTAAGGTCTGTAATAGCAGATTTTGACTGATTTATTAGCCTTTTGCCCTAACAAAAGTGGTCCAAAGTCTATGAAAATTTACAAGCAACTTATAATTATGTCATTCTCATTGCATGCAAATTTTCGAAGCATTTTAAATCCATTTACCATGTTTTCCGTATAACATGCCAAAGATGCCATTTTAGCCATATTATACAAGCACTTATAAGTACATTTTAAACCATGCCATGCCTACCTAAATGCCAATACCATATTATACATCAAAAGGGCATTTAGGACTTATAGAGCACATTACAAAATGGCTTAGTGACTTGCAAAATCTTCACTTATCCCGATCTTCGAGCCTTAATCTGTACAACCTGAAATGCATGGAAAGTGAGATGTATTAGGCATAAATCGCCTAGTGAGGTAGTCGAATAATCATGAAATGAATAATATGGTCATGTCAACAATATCAATGGCATGCTATACACATAATCAATGAATATGCATCTCAATTACATATTATATCCATGAAATTCTAGAAATCAATAAAGTTCATGTTTGATCAACAATTTAATCCCTTGGATCGACATGCAATAATGGATACATGAATTCCACCTCCTCGGCAAGTCCATGAAATCAATGAATGGTCATATCTCTCCTCCTTGCCAAAGACCGAAATGCATGCATCCCTCCTCCTCACCAAATAGAGGCCGTAGCCTAAGACCAATGTCCACCCCTACCAAAGAGCTCATGAATTCTATGGCATGCCAATTGTATCCAATGCCCATTCGAATCCAAGGTCTAATGATACAATAGTCCAATAATTCCATGATTCAATGTTATCCATGACAAGTTCAATAGTCAATGAACTTATTTCAATAATCAACATCCTTTTTAATGAAGTTATGACATTTCCAAGAGGTCCATGATGCTTTCCATGAGATCAATGACTTATTCAATGTTCAATGGCATATCAATGAATTCAATGATCATGTTTTGTAATGCTATGAACTTACCAATCTTACCATACATGATGTCCATGAAGTTTCCATATAGTCATGCCTTGAAAAAGTATTTGTTAATGTAAAAACCAATGACAATAACATAGGGAATGCACCTAGCCCTTCCCATGACTCAACTTCACTCACCTAGTCCTTTAAGAGTTTCTTGGTTCCTTGATGACAATTCCTTTGTTGCTAGCTCTTGGAGGAGATAATGGAGCCTCAATCTCCCTTTCTTGAACTAGACAAAAATCAAAGGAAATTGGTTACAATGATTTCAATGGATTCAATGATATTTTCTTACTTCATGGTGAACTTTAGCCATGAAAATATCAAAAGAAAGAGCTAGGACTCTATGGAGGATAGTCTTGATTTTCCATAAACTTTCCATATGAAATTCCTTACAAGATAGCCATGGAATTTCAAAGTCAATAGAGGGCTTTACCTTACCCACAAGAGAGCTATGTTTTGGTAACAAGAGACTTGAGAAAACTCAAGCTTTCAAAGGATGGGAATGAAGGTGCTGGCTTAGGTTGAAGATGGAGAGGTGTTTACTTTTAAAAGAAAGAAAAATGGAGATAAGTTGAGGGTGAGGTATCTGTTAATAGTTAAAGGATGGAAACAAGGTTTAGAACCTTTCTTAAAATTCCAATTCAAACCGACATCTTTCCTTCTATTAAGTGAAACCTATTTTTAATTATTAACTTAGTCAAAAGACATAATGGCTAGGATAGCTTCTATCCATCCTTATGTCATCTTTATGACAATTTAATCCAAAGTCTTACACTCCCCTCGTAAAGATGGCCAAGCAAGGAGGTGACTCACACCTCAAATTGGCTTAATTACAAAGGTGGTCCTTTATCTTTTCAAGCTTCATACTTTTACGCCCTAAACTTTTAATTTCTACAATTTGATCACCAAAATTGTTTCTAAGAATTCAATCAGATCCAAGTCATTGAAATTAGTCTCAATTAGAGTCTACTTTGATACATTAGTCACACTAATTTAGGCTTGTGAAGCATTTTTCGATCAACGAAACTAATTCCGGGTAGGCCGATTTTCAGGGTGTTACATACGATCTCAAATTAGTACATCTTTTGGTTTCCAAGAATTCAATGATCTTGGTAAATATTTGGGTGACCGACTCCTTAAAAAATGCGTAACAGCTGCATCGTATAAGTATCTGGTGTAGATGATGCAAAATAAATTAAGTGAATAGAAGACAAAATCACTATCTTTGGCAGGATGAATTACTTTGGCTAAAGTTGTTCTTGCGGCTATTCCTACTTATACTGTGAAATCGGTCGTGCTTTGCAAAAAGATACGTTTGGAACTTGAACGCCTCATTCGACGTTTTGTGTGGGGTATTTCGGGTGATGGTTCGGGAATTCACTTGGTTCACTGGATTGATGTTAGCAAACCAATGGCACAAGGGGGACTTGGTTTATGGGCATCTAGACATGCAGAATGATGCATTTATTATGAAAGTGGCATTTCAATTCCTTGCCAAACGGAATGCATTATAGGTTAGGCTTTCACGTGCCAAATATAAATGTCCCAATGGGGTTCCAGATACATTGCGTCATCATAATTATTCTTTATTATGGAATGGGCTAAGTGTTTTTTGGTCATACGTCCATAGCAACGTTATTTGGAGTGTTGGTCATGTCTGCGATGTGCACTTTTGGAAGGATGCGTGGATTCCTGATATTAGTCCTTTAGAAGAGTTGGCCGTGAATGTCATCCCACACGAGTTGTCTAAATTATCTACTGCAGAGCTAGCCTTCAATAATGGTGAAAGGCGTTGGGACAAGTTTCAACACTTGTTGCATGTGGAGGTGCTGTTGCGCATAGCTGTTGTCCAAGCTCCACGTTCTGCTCTATCGGAGGATAGTGTCGGATGGCAAGCATGCAAGGGTCGCCGATTCTCTATTAAATCAGCCTACATGTTGCCGTGTCACCCATCGTTTGGTCCCCATGATGTTGTATGGAAACATAAATAATTTTTGGGGTCTTCAACGCATTAAAACCTTCGTTTGGCTCGTTTGTTACGAGAAGGTGATGACCAATGTTGAACGTGTTTGAAAACATTTCGCGATTGATGTACGGTGTCAGAACCATCCCTTCTGGGGCTACATCGATGAGGCCATCGATAGAGTAAGTGGGGGAGAAATGTCAAGGCCATCCCTTATTATATTGCGACCCTGCCTTGACAAGCCCGTTCATGACCGAGCAATGGTGGACCGAGTGATGATATGAGAATTCCCTAAGGAGCTACCAAGTCAAGGATGCAAGTTGAGAAGCTTTAGAAAAACGATGAAGGCCCTATCTAGAAAGTGTCCTCATTTGGGAGGAAGCAACGTCTACTCACGGCATTCCTGGTAAGTTTATTTAGCTCTTTAGGGGGAAGTGGTCTGGTGTCGGGTCTCCACCATTCCCTCGCCTGGGCTAGCGACCGAGCTTCCTTGGTGTAAGCGACCTACTCCTAGGCCCATGTGGGGCCTAGGTGTGCGGGAAGTGGGGCCTAGTGGTTGGCACACTGTCTCCCCGGGAGAAATACCTAGGGACGGCTTGGGGCCATAGGGCCCATATCGCCCTCGTGGCTGAAGTACGAGGTTGGAGTGCAGCTATCGCTAGGCCCTGTGGGATTCGAAACTCTAAAGCCTTAGGGCCTTGTGACCCTGAGAAGGCTCGACCGAGATAACTCCTTGGACAATGAGGCATGAGGAAGGCTGACTTGTCTGGGTAACACCCATTTCAAGTGCCGCACGGCTTGCCAACCGAGCAAAGGGGGCCTGTCCGTGACACGTGGTATCAGAGCGAGAATACGATGGACAATGTACTCATGTGACGGTGGCGTTTGGCTATGGCTTTTGATACAGTGGTGCGTATTTGTTAACCAAATGCCATAGTGCTCATGCACCAACTGGAACACTATGATGCTTTATTTAGTGGTTGTGGTGTGTGGTGACGTCAGACGGATGTGTAGCAAAAATGAGAGTTGGACTATTTGTGGATCAGTTGGTCTCTCGCCAAGCGCTCCCACAGGTGGAGTAGGCAGGGTGGATCATCATGACAGGAAAAAAAAAGAGACTATTTTTTTCTGTGCGTAGAGACGCTGAATTGTGGATTCTACGCCAAACGCTCCGGTAAATGGAGTAGGCAGGGTCGAATGATAGTAAACCAAGCGCTCTTTGGACTGGAGTAGGCAGGGTGGGGGACTACGCCAAGCCTTCCCATGTGGGGAGTAGGCAGGGTGGTCTAATCCCATGCCAAGCACTTCTCTTCAAGGAGTAGGCAGGATGGTCTAATGTCACGCCAAGCGCATCCATTAGTGGAGTAGGCAGGGTGGTCTAGTTTCACGCCGAGCGCCCTGTGAGGGTAGGCAGGGTGGCTAGAACCTACGCCAAGCGCTTCCGCGAGTGTGGTAGGCAGGGTGACTCCTTATGCTGATTGATCAAGACCTAGTCAAGGCGCAAAGGTGTCTAATGGTGGGTTTGGCATGGTAGTGCCGATGTGTTACATTAGCGCGGTGGTGCGTATGAATTAGGGCACAGTGGTGCTCATTTGTTCGTTACAGGCGTAACATTGTTGTTGGCTAATCGAGACGGCGATCGAGTTGAGGCGCAAAGAAGCGCAAGAACTTTTGTGGATGAGATTGATCTTTGCATAATAGTGCATGTCCGTGATTTGGGACGCCGGCAATATTTTTTTTGGGTTGCTTTAAAGGCTCGTTGAAGGCTGTCTATGGGACATGATGAAGTGTGTATTCCTCATAACATGGGGGGTACGAATTCTAGCAATATGGGGATGCTTACGCATCACTCGAGAGGAGAGTCATTCCTTAAGGTGGCTATCGGTAATAGTGATGCTTATTTTGATACATTGCCTTGTGTCGGTAACCCTTGCTTATTGATGTTTGTTTTGTCCTGTTGGTACAAGGGCGTGTGCAGCCCGAAGCATAAAATGTGCTTATTTTTGTTAATCTAACATATTGGTGCTTGTCATTTCCAGGGTAATGGGATAAATTGTTGATTGATGGAAGTTAATGGCAATATTGTTTATCCTGGCACTGTGGTGCTTGATTGTTGCCTAACTATCTTTTTCCAGGTGAAAAGAGGAGTGGGTATAGATGGTTGTAGAGTGATACAACGGATAATCATGGGTTCGTAGACTAACCCTAAAAGAAAGAGTTAGAGACAGCTTGAAACTGTTCCATAATTGCTTTGGGTTCAGGGATTCAATGCGGCGGAGTCGTGTTCTTCAAGGTGGTGGATTCGCCCATTGATAAAATCAAAGGGGTATGATAAAACTCGTTTGTTGTGGGAGTACTTTGGTATAGTGTGATCGTCTAAGGGTGCAGGACAAGACTCTCAGGACCTCGAACTATTTAACGAAGTGGTCAAAGGATCACGACGATCGTTGTATGCCAGATGGAGTGGCCCCTCTCGAAACAAAAATGGAGCAAAAGGGAGTGTAGAGTTATTGGTATGCTCCCTCTTGTTGTTGTGGACTCTTGTAGCGGACGGACACATCATGGGTTCTCAGGGAAAAGTTACATTGTCAGGTAAAATCAAGGAGCCTAAGGGAAATGTTTCACATAGCTAATGATTTGTCTGTAAATGGCAATTTTCTCAAGACACATTGGGTCTTAAGGTAAAAAGGAATGTGTTGCGGTGTGGTAGTTTGGACCAGATTCTTTAGCAATAAATTGCAAATATGAGATGACAAAGGTTGTGCGAGTTAATACCGTTTTATCTTGGATGAAAAAAAAACTTATTTTGACACAAAAATCTTTCTTTGATGGGGATGCTGGCTAGGGTAAGGCAAAGTGCTATTTGTAAAGCTACTCGTTTGGGTGAGAAACACAAGGGTGGTACAACTTGGTAATGTGGGTGCATCTGAGGAAAGCCTCCTTAGGAGTTCCTTCACAAGCAGAGCCAAAGAGTAAGCGTGGGACAGACAAGCTGGATGGGTATGTGGTGATGATTCAAGTACAATTCAGATCTCACCCAAGTGTTACAAAATCCCCAATTTGGGCAGTGGTGATATGGGCTACTACCGGCAAGCTAGTTGGTGGGGCGAGCTAGTAAAGCCAAGGCTTAGATCAAAGTTGATGTATGGACCAAGAGACCAAAAGCAAAACCTGGTTACCACGGATATGTCAGTATTACCCAAAAATAGAAATGTGGTGGTCAAGGGATTTATAACTCACTTCCCAGAGTTTGGCAATACGGAGCGTGAATTGCAATGGGAGACGTACTGGAAAGTCCCATTGAACTTGTAAGGTACATTTCATTTTATTGTTATGTAATTGGACTAACCAATTTCGTGGTCAATTTTCTCTTTGTGTGTGTTCTGAAGGCAGGTGTTCCTATCAATTCCTTGAGGGATGTGGGGGCAATCGATTAGAGAACCAAGACGGTTTGAAGGTTTGGCAGGTGTCAAAAAGCCCTGGTCGTATGCAACAGGGATAAATGTTAGCTTCATGTAACAAAGAAGGACACGATACCAATATCACATCTATTTGTAAAAGTCAATGTCTGTGCAGGCATAATGATTCTGTGTGTGTCGACAAGAATGGTGACAAACGCGAAAACGTGGAAAGAGTATTTCCCAGAGAGAGAGAACACACCCAGGTGCTAGGGCGTCAACATAGGGTGGTGGATTGGTAGACCCTAGTTGGGTGAAGGAACTTGAGGCCGTAGTGGCTGCCACGAGAGCTATGGCATCAAATGATCGGCTTTGAGCAATAAAGGAAACGCAACAAGAGTTGACCCAGACTATCAAAGATTTTGGTAATGGAGGCAAAAGAAGCATTGGGTCATATGAAGTTCGGACTAGATGAGATCAAGACTCAAGTTAACCTGATACAAATAGCTATGAGCAATTTGATGACAATAGATAGGGTCTAAGGACTAGGGTTTCAAAACCTCAGCGGTATGAATAGAATAAAGATGCTAAGGAGCTTGAAAATTTCTTGTTCGATGTCAAGCATTATTTCCGATATACGCATACTAAAATAGATAAAGACAAGGTCGCGGTGGCCTTGGTGTATCTAATAGGGGACGCCAAGTGGTGGTGGCGGTCCAAGTTTATTAATGGTGTTTGTCATATCAAAATATGTGATGAGCTAGAGGGAGAGTTAATGGGCTCATTTCTTTCCCGAAAATGTAGAATATAATGCTCAAAAGAAGCTAAGGGATTTAGCGAATACAGGTTCTATTCGAGATTATGTAAGAGAATAAAGAGGTCTTGATCCTACATGAGAATACTCTACTGACTAGATGTCGTGGGCATATGGGGAAGAGTTTGGTTCCTGCGAAAACCTAAGTCACACGTAGAGGGCACAAGTGAGACATCATTTTGAAGTCCACGACACGAGACTAATGTTGATATGATGGTTGTGGGGTGCTAATACAGGTTACTTTGTGGGCGTGATAACAAGATGAACTTTTCTAGTAAGTGGATAATGGGGAAGACATCAGTAGATGTGGGGAATTAACTTACCCATGGAGTATAGGCCATGTGTGTCAAGAGATCAAATGTGTACTTTTGTGCTTATTAACAGTTCTGTCTGTTACAAAGGGAGTGAAGGAGAAATGAAAAAAAGGGCAACTTGATTGGCTAGTACAAGGGCCAAAGGAGACCATTAAGAAGTTCTAGCGAGGACATATGACCATCTATTTTGCTACTGGAACGAGGGCAAGGTTGTTCGGGAGAATATTGGTGTGCGTTCACTTGGTAAATGGTGCAGGTATAATTGAGTAAAAAGAAAACCTCACGAGTGGATGATATTAGCATGTCGTAGAGACTGTGTTCTCAAATAGTCAAAACACCTGAGGTATACATACAAAGGCATACCATGATTGGTGGTAGCATAAGGCAATGTGTGCCAACCAGGTAATCATACGAGACTTGTGTGGATATTTTTCATTGATAAAATTGCTTGTATATCATATAATACATGATGTATTGAGGAGAACAAAAGGCAAGTACAATGCGATACGATGTTGGCAACTAGAGATCATCTTTGCATTATTGAGCAACCAGGTGCAACACGAGCATGTGCTGGCAAACTTGGGTTAATGTTGATGACATATGTATAGTGACGCATTCAATACTTTGGAGGTCTCGGTACGAGATGAGGCAAAGTTGGCGAAGATGCTTAACTTCGAGGAGCAAGCCATTGAGTGACGAGTCATAACACGTCTGCTCATGGCCATGTATGTTACTTTTGTATTTGTGTAGGTTAATGGGCATATCGTGGGGCACAGAGAAACTACAAGGCACTTGTTCGAGTGGATCGATGGTTTGTTACTTGTCTATTGGCCGAGCCACAATCAGAGTAAAAGTGGGGGAGCATGAATCTAAAACTCAACATGATAGAAGTGGAACTGGGTCATAATGAGTTTGTGGTCATCCTAGATGGTTACGGATGTACAACATAGTCAAAAAAAGATAGAAAGAACCCAGGATCGAGGATTGAATTAGCTGCTTGAAGGATCAAATGGCGGGACAAGAAAAACATACTAAATCGAGCACGAATCGAAGATGTGCTGCCACAGGGGTCCGTATCGTCTCAACAGGTGATGAAGAACTGGTGTCAATATCAAGGAGAACCATCCCTTCTTGGACTACATCGATGAGGCCATCGGTAGAGGAAGTGGGGGAGAATGTCAGAACCATCCCTTCTTGGACTACATCGATGAGGCCTTCGATAGAGAAAGTGGAGGAGAATGTCAGAACCATCCCTTCTTGGACTACATCGATGAGGCCTTCGATAGAGAAAGTGGAGGAGAATGTCAGAACCATCCCTTCTTGGACTACATCGATGAGGCCTTCGATAGAGAAAGCGGGGGAGACTATCAGAACCATCCCTTCTGGGGCTACATCGATGAGGCCATCGATAGAGTAAGTGAGGGAGAAATGTCAAGGCCATCCCTTATTATATTGCGACCCTGCCTTGACAAGCCCGTTCATGACCGAGCAATGGTGGACCGAGTGATGATATGAGCATTCCCTAAGGAGCTACCAAGTCAAGGATGCAAGTTGAGAAGCTTTAGGAAGACGATGAAGGCCCTATCTAGAAAGTGTCCTCATTTGGGACGAAGCAACGTCTACTCACGGCATTCCTGGTAAGTTTATTTAGCTCTTTAGGGGGAAGTGGTCTGGTGTCGGGTCTTCACCATCCCCCTCGCCTGGGCTAGCGACCGAGCTTCCTTGGTGTAAGCGACCTACTCCTAGGCCCATGTGGGGCCTAGGTGTGCGGGCAGATGGGCCCTAGTGTTTGGCGACTGTGTCTCCCGGGAGAAATACCTAGGGACGGTTTGGGGCCATAGGGCCCCATATCGCGCTCGTGGCTGAAGTACGAGGATGGAGTGCAGCTATCGCTAGGCCCTACGGGATTCGAAACTCTAAAGCCTTAGGGCCTTGTGACCTTGAGAAGGCTAGACCGAGATAACTCCTTGGACAATGAGGCATGAGGAAGGCTGACTTGTCTGGGTAACACCCATTTCAAGTGCCGCACGGCTTGCCAACCGAGCAAAGGGGGCTGTCCGTGACACACGGTGTCCACTTTGTGCGGTAACCTCGAAAGATGTTAGTCATTTTCTTCGAAATTGTTCCTCAGCAATGATGATTTGGATTGGTATTATTAAGCAAGATAAATTTTCCGAATTTCTCTCTATCGGGATCTGTGAGTGGGTTCGTATTATTCTGTTGAACCCTAATTATTTTGCAAAGGATAGCCGGGATTGGGATATCCTCTTTGGTGCGATCCTATGGAATCTCTGGTTATATCGAAACTCCATGTCTTTTTGCAATCCGATTGAAGAAGGTGGTTCTATTATGGATAAAAGTTGCAATCTCCAAGCATTGTCTATGCGGGCTCTCAATGGCCCATTAGGGCACACGAGCACTGTACCGATGATTCGGCAACTTTACTTTGGTCACCTACTCCCCAAGCGCAAGAAGGGAAAGAGATGGACGAGTAGCATGCGGTGGAATCATCCTAGATGCGTTTGGTAATTAGAGATTGGGTTTTGCCAAATTTCTTGGCATTTGTTTGGTCGTGGAATCCGAATTGCGGAGGTGCTCGTTGGTCTCCATAGTGCTTGGAATATACACATCACTATTGATGAAGTTGACAGCTTGGAAGCACTTGGAATTATTCAAACTTCTAATTGACAACAAGGTTTGTCGGGTTTAGCTCTACACATTTTGGAGTTGTGTTGCCGGAATTGGACTGTTCGTTTTCAACATATTCGACGCGATGGTAATAAGGCGGCTAATCAAATGGGGAAGTTAGCACAGACGGATGATTTGAATATCCGCATATTCCACACTCACCCTTCGGAGGTTATTGGTTTTTTATGATTCTTGCTATTATTTTAGTTAGTTTTGTGGGATTTTCCCCTCTTGTTTATTTCGTTTTGTATTTATTACTATGTGTACTATTTTCCTCCAATTAAGTTTAGGGAGATTTTTAATAAGGGACATGATAATAATCCCTCTTTATAAAAAAAATAATCATTTGGATCACAATTTATTCTAACCAATGAATTCATTTAATATGATAACTCTCGATAATTGCACTTATAAAACTGCTAAAATTATATATTTTAATATTCTACAATTACTCAATTATGATTTTTTTCAATTTTTAGAATATTTAATGTTTAAATATTTAAATTATTTTTACATGAAATAAAAAATATTTAATTTTGATAAAATAATAAAATAGTAATTTTAAAATAAACATGTGTATACACATATCAAAGAAGCTAGTATGATAAGTTTCTCGATAGTATAACATGTTTTCTCCTGGCTTCCACTGTCGCTGAATTGTTCATTAATATGGTGTGTCGTCTATTTCATAATTACCTCCATATTTAATAAAAATATTAAAAATTAAATTTGATTGGAGTTAATCGACATTTACCGAGTTAATCAATCATCAGAATTTATCACCAGTTAATGTAAGTCAATTTGGGTCAAATTTTTATTTTGGATATATTTTAAATATATATTTTACTAATTATTTTTAAAAAGTATAAAAATCTATTTTATTTTAAATTTTTATTTTGAATTTTGTAAATTAATAATAATTTATATTTTTTATAAAAAATAAATTTTTAGAATGTAACACCGATCTGAATCCGAAGTACTACATTCGGGTCACCCAAAACCGATCCATCAAAAATTCCATTTAAAAATTATAAGTTTAGCTATTTCCAAAATATCAAATCAGCAATAAATCTATGTAATTAAATAAGCATTTAAATAAGTTTACAAAACAGGAGCTACAAGTTTAAAACACCGTATAACAAAATTATCATTTCAATAGAGTTTACAGACTCAATGACTCGTATGGTCCTATGAATACATAAGCCCAAAACTAAATACTAAGCATTGTACTTTGAAGCGAAGCGGTGTTGGAAAATCCCTTCTTGATGTGCTCATCGGCCACGATCCACCTACCAACATGCGAACGAAAACAACGATTCTGAATGCTGAGCTTACAAAGCTCAGTGGTACGTTTCTACTCTACCACAATTCTTGATTATCATAAAATAAGAATGTAAGATAAATACTATTTAGAGAGCATAAATAAGGCTTCACTATCTATGAGTTATCATCTAGCCTACACTAGCTAGAGTTCTTAGATCACCTATCTCAAGGTATCATTAAGTCTACAAGAAGTCTTACAAGATCTATTATATTTTACCATACTTGAGGTCACATAGCCTATCGAGTTACTCAAACTCACTCAGCCCATCGAGTTAGTTCATAGCGTACCCTGATCACTCAGCCATCAGGTACATAAGCTATCATCTATAGCATCCATACAACATACATGAATACATCCATACATCATCTACATAATGGCCAATGAAGCCCTACTTTACCCGTGCTCACACAGCCGTCAAGTTACCCATGTTCGCACAGCCGTTGGGTTAATGGACCATATATGGATCACCATAGCCACAGATATGTCCTAGACATACTTGGATTGCATTAGCCACAAGTAGTCTTTACCTGAGGTCACCCAGCCTATTAGGTTACTCGAGCTCACTCAGCCTATCGAGCTTATTTCCTTATCTAGATCACCATAGCCACGGATAGGTTTCTAACTGCACCCAGATCACTCAGCCCGTGGGTACGTCGGATGTACTTGTTTACTCAGCCCAAATTTTGTATCCCCTTATATAAGTACCGTAGTATTGACTCTAGGTGTAACACCTCAATCCCTATCCGGATCTGAAACATCACATTCGGGTCATCCAGAACTGACCCATCAAAATTTCTCATTTAAAATCACAAGTTTAGCAATTCTCAAAACAATCCATTTTCATAATTCTACATAAATAAGATTAAACGAGTTTACAAGATAGGAGCTCTAATTAAAACACATCGTTTGACCAATTTAAAAGTAAATCAAATAAAGGTACAAACTCGACTGTGGTAAGGTCCTATGAATACAATCAGTCCAAACTAAAACATCAAGTACTGTACTTTGAAGCTGGCTCGGTGCTGGGAAATTCTCCTCGATGTGCTCTTCCAAAAGCAACCTGTCAACCTACGCACAAAAAACCACAATTCCGCATGCTGAGCTAACAAAGCTCATTGGTACATTTCTACTCTACCGCAATTCGTGAATATCATAAAACAACCATGCATGATAATATAATCAAGAGTGCACAAAAAGGCTTCTCAACACTAAGGATCGTCTTCTAGCCTACCCTAGCTATAGTTCACAACTGTGTTTCAAGATACCACTAGAATATAAGGAGTCTTACATGCCATCCCAGGCTTACCATACTCGAGGTCACACAGTCATTCGAGTTACTCGAGCTTACACAACCCGCCGAGTTATACATTCCATACCCTGACCACATAGCCCAAGGGTAAAACAACAAACATCAATATCCACACAGCGACATAATTAACATACATTCCCTACAATGGCCAACGAAGCCCTACAATACCTGTGCTCACATAGCCGTCGGGTTAATCGACCATGTTTGGATCACCATAGCCGCAGATACGTCCTAGACATACTTGGATCACAAAAGCCACAAGTAGCCTTTATCTGAGGTCACTCAGCCGATTAGGTTACTCGAGTTCACATAGTCCATCGAGTTACTCGAGCTCACACAGCCCCCGAGTTGTGTTTCCTTATCCTGATCACATAGCCCAAAGATAGGTTTCTAATCACATCCAAATCACATAGCCCGTGGATACGTCGGATGTACTAGATCACACAGCCCGAAGTACACATCCCCTTATTCAAGTGCCCTTGCATTGACTTTAGGACATCTGGATTTCTGACCAAGACACAAAAGATAACATACGCTCCCCGAGCATCCATGCATCTCACCAAGAGATAAGAAGCGTTAAGTCAACCACTAAAAATGCCCAATGCATATTTCATTTGTTACGATAATTAATATTTGTCTTTTAAGTTCATACACGACATTCTTATTAGATCATCTCATTATTCACAGCCACTAGACTATATGGACGTCCATTCAGCACAAAACAAGGACCTTAAACTCCACATAGCATCAACCGATCCGCCATGGATCCTTATGGATTATTAATATGAGAAATTCACTCAACAATTACCAAGCCATTAGCTATTTATTCCGCATGTGGGTTATAAACCTTGATTTTCAGTTTTAAAATTTGTTTTATACCTTTAGGGGCCCATTAGACCCTTTACCATGAATTATAGAACCCCTGAACGCAACCTCAAAATTCTTGGGTAGATTGCTCTGCGAGTAACAATACATCTACATGGGTATCAGTACTCCCCTATAGGTACCAATACTCTTCCCCGAGTACCGATACTCAAATTAGATTCGAATGATTTAATGCCTCAATCTATACCGATACGCTTACCCCCGTATCGGTACTCATCATCGGTACATGATCCACCCCGTACTGATCCTTACCCGTATTGATACTCCCACTTTGTGTACCATATGCGAAAGCCTTTCACAGGCAATGGAACAGTGCTACCGATACGCCCCCTAGCGTACCAGTACATGAAAATGCCACTGAAATTTATACCAAGCATGGGGTACCGATACACGACCTTTTATACCGGTACGCCCCTCACAACACACCCCTCTTTCATACAAAGGTGTACCGATACGAGACACCTTGTACCGGTACGCGAGCCCCGATTTAAAAACTTGAAGCTCGAGGTTTCACAATCTCAGCCCTTAACCTAAATGGTTAAGCCCCAAAACGTTCCTACATGTTATTGAAGGTTTATTTGGTGGTTTGCTACCAATTTTACCCATTATTAACACATAATTCTTGATTTGCCATTAAAAGGGTTTTAAGCTCCTAAAACATTAACTTTGCAACCCACAATCATAAAACTAAGCAATGCATTCATTTTGTGATGCTCATAAAATGTAGGAGTAAAAAATGTACTGACCTTAAGCAAGCAAATCCCAGAATGAATCAGCAACCAAGCTTCTTCCTCCTCTTTTCCCTTATCCAAGCTTCAAACCCAACTTCCACCAATGCTAGAGATATTTGCCTCGAATGACAGATCTTTGCATGCTGGAACACTTCCTCTTGATGGCCACTTTGAGATTCTCACCACAACTTAAAGGATTCTATCTTTTCTTTTTGGTTCTTGAGTAGGAGAGACGAGAGGGTATGGAAAAGGAAGACAAAAGACCAAGGTGATATCACCACCCAACTTTTCTGTAGAAATATTAAGGCCTCACCAGCCTTTGTCTTCCATTTATGGTTTTACCATAATTCCCCTCCTCAAAAACCATCCTAACCTAAACCCTAAATCCACTAAGCAAGCCCAACAACACATGGAGGCCCATAAAGGCTCCTACAAGCCCAACAACAAGGCCCAACATAATCTAAATATTCAGCCCGACATGTCGGTCCAAGATCCGGGTCAACGCCCATTGTTGACTCGAAAATCCATGTCATTACACCAGGACATCCAGATTCCTTTACAACAATCATAAGATAAGACATGCTCCCTGAGCATTCATACACCTCACCAAGAGGTAAGTGGCACCAAGCCAAGCCGTCACAAATGCCCCAAGACATAACACTAACCATCATGATTATCTCGACTCATCACTTACCAAGTTATTACACGTTAATCTCATCCATGAGGGTTAAATCTTGGTTTTTCAATTTTACGATTCATTTTACTACCTTAGAAGCCCATTGGGCCATATACCTCGAATTATCAACTCCTCAAACTCATTTTCAACATTTACAGGTGAATTACCAGTGAGCACTGATACCTAACATAGAGTACCGATACGCCTCTCTGGGTACCGATACCCACACCAGGAGTATTGATGCTCAGCTTCACATGAAGGGGTTGACCCAGTACTGGTACACGAACCCTGTGTATCGATACTCCCTAGGTATCGATACGACTCCAAGCGTACTGATACATTTTAAGCTACTAGAATTTTAATAGAACAAGGGTACTGATACGGCTCCAGCATGTACAGATACTCATTTTAAATTTTGCTTGTGTTCATCATTTAGAACACATGGTATCAGTACGGGCTCCCTGTGTACCAATAACGATGCCTAGAAATGGCTTCTAAAGCTCAGGAAATCACTTCCCAATCCCCCAAAACGTAACCTTTAACCCTTTAACTCAACCCTACATCTTATGGGAGTTGATTAGGGTAGTTTGCTACCCTTTTTACACCTTATTAACATTTAATCCAGGATTTACCATTAACAAGGCTTTATGCTACCCTAAGCTAAAACTATCAATCATACACCATAAAATCAAGCAAAGCAATAACTTTATGATCGCCAAGAATCAAATGAGCCATAGATGTACTGACCTTAATTAAGGATTCCTGAATTTAAACTTCCAATCAAAACCTCTCAACTTCTCTCTTAACCCAAGCTTGAATGAACCCCCAAACACTTCATTTTCACCATACAAACATGAAAAACGAAACAAGACTTCAATAAACCTTTAAAGAATGCCTAACTACAAATTTGCACCTTTAAATCCAAAGGAACAACCATAAAGCCTTAAGCATCCAAAAGCCCATAAACAAAACCCTTACTTTTTCACCACAAAATTATGCTTTTCCTGGAGCTCATGAAGAGGAGATTAACATATCTCAATCTTGGACCTTGGATGGAACAAAAGATGTATAAATTTAGGATTTTTAGATTATAAACCAAGCTTGAACAATGGAGGGATATGTGGGAGAAGAAAGAAGAAGATGATGGGGTGATCTCGCCTTGTCTCCTTTTTATCACGTGGAGACAAGGGAAGTAAAGGGGTGATCAGCCCCTTTTTGTAAAAATGGGTATATTCACCACCTAAAGCCCCCAACTTTCATCCTTTATGCAAAATGGTCACTACCCAAGCCCATGTGGCACAAATCTCATCCAACAAAGCTCAAACTTGGCCCAAAGACTCCAATTATTCCAACCAACATGAAGGTCCATAGCCTGGGCTAACGCCCAGTCGTTGACTCAAAAATTTGGGTCGTTACATAGAGTTTTATATTTTTATTTTTATATATTTTTAAAAACTCATTTTAAATTTTATAAGATAAAAATTCCCAAACCCAACAAGTGGTCCCAATGGAAAAGCGGATGATGTTCATCCTAGGAGACTAGGGTTCAATCGCTTTGTCTGCAAGGTATGTGCATTATCAAAAAGTTAAGAATATGTATGAACAAATACTACATTGTAATCACCTTTAGACTATTCAAAAAATAAGATAAAAATTCCCTCTCAGTTTTTCAATTTCTAAAAAATAACAATTTAGTCCTTATCAATTTCAAAAGTAAACAGTTAAGGACAATTAATCATGGCATTAACGGTTTTCGTGTCTCATATAATTGGATTTTTGTTTAATTTTATTTTTTTGTTATCATTTTTTACTAGTTTAATCAATTACGACAAGTAATTAATTTCACATTCTTAAGACATAAACGAATTACATGAACCATTGATTCTTGATTGAATCGTTTCAATTGATTTGTTGATCTGTTTTTCATCGTTATCATCATTTGTTTTTTACATCAAAATTTGGTGTAAAATTCTTTTGGAAAAGGATGAGACTGCAACAGAATGTTTGTTTTCCTCTTTCAGAAATAAAAATGGCATTGATAAGCAAAATAAAATTAATTGGAAGATAAATGTGGGGCACATAGAGTCTTCCTCTCTCATCAAACTTTCTCTATTAATTTTTTATATAATTTAATATAAAAATAGTTTAAATTATAATGAAAATATAATATGGAAAGTATTAGTAATTCAATATTTATCAAAATTGAGATTAACTAATTGACCTAGTGGCTAAGAATGCTTATATTACACACTCATTTTGTAAGGGTTCGAATCCCGATGTGGGAATGTAATACATCTCTATTTAATAAAAAAAATATTTATCAAAATTTATTTATTGAAAGTTTTAAAATAATAAAAGTGTTTTCTTATTCCTAAGAAATAATTTAAAGCAATATGATAATACTTATTATAGTTTTAAGGATAAAGTTCACAAATGGTCACTGAACTTTGTTAAAAAATAAAACGGTAATCAAACTTTCAAATGTTACAAAATGGCAGTTTAACTTTATGTTTTGTAACAACATGGTAACTCGGCCGTTAAATACTTAACGTGGCTGTTTATAAAATTTTGTATAATAGCACATTTAATCCTCTACATAAAACACATATAACAAAGTAGCTCAAAATAATATTTTCTATAAGGACCAAATTGAAAGAATGTGTAGATAACGAGGGTTAGATTTAGTGAATTTTTCCAAATTAGGACTAAATTGATTGAATGTGTAAATATAGAGGATTAAATGTGCTATTATATAAAATTTGTTAACAACCACGTTAAGTACTTAACGGCCGAGTTACCATTTTGTTACAAAACATAAAGTTTAATTGTCATTTTGTAACATTTGAAAGTTTGATTACCGTTTTATTTTTTTAATAAAATTCAATGACCATTTGTGAACTTTACCCGAGTTTTAAATAGTTTAACATGTTTTCTCCTTGCTTCATCATCGTTGGATTATTTATCTAGGATACATTTCTCATTAGAGTAATAAAATAGCGGATAGTATGTCCAAACTAAATTGGTTAAATTAAGTGTCATATATTTCATAATCTCCACATGAAATTCTTACTCTTTTACATGGGAATGGTAATATTTTGAACTCTATCAAGATTGCAATAGTTGTTGCTTTTCTTATTTCATAAAAAAAGCTAGTATGACTAAATAAAGTGCAGTACAGGTTGCAAAGTATGTCGATGAGGAAAAAGAGTACTTTATATCAAATAATTATAAGCAACAGGAAAATAATTATAAAACTCAAAATAAAAGTCTAAATGTGTACAAAATTTCTATAATTAAATTTCTAAAAATATTTTTGATGTGTTTTATGTGTACAGTCTTTTTTCGAAAAATGTCTTTGTCTCCCGAAAACCCTAACGCGAACCCTAATGTGAACTCGATTCTGGAACAGCACGACAGGCCTTGTGGACGACCGCTGGGGACCATACCTCAGGTTGCGGTGCCGACTGCTCTGGAGCGGCCGGGATCTCCCCTTGAGGATTCTCGTAACAACAAGAAAACAAGGAATGTTGCAGGTGATTATGTGGATGATGTTCTTATGGACGTCTCCGATATGGAGGCCGACGGCCACGGTGTTGATGGTGATAAGATGTCAGGGAAATTGCTGAGGGTGATACTGGTGTTGGTGAGAACATGGAATCTGATCAGGATAAGCAGACGGGTGAGACAGGACAAAAGACCTCGTATGCACATATGGTGGCTAGAACGAGTCCAACCAAGAGGGTTTTTGGTATTACGAGTGGTGATGATGCTATTGATATTCAGGAAGCCGTAGACAGGACTGGGTCTTACCCGACTATACGATTTTTCGAGAGGGTACACGAGCAAATTGATAATTGTATGCTCCATGTTATCATTGTTTGGTTGTTGGGGCGATCCATTGGTTACAAAATGTTATTGTCGCGCATCAATGCCCTTTGGCACCCTGTTGGTGAGATGCAATTGATTGATATTGACAATCAATATTTCTTGGTGAAGTTTAATACTGAGGCAGATTATACGAAAGTTCTCACCCAAGGTCCTTGGACTATTTACGGCAGTTATTTAACTGTTCAGCCGTGGAGCTGCGGTTTTTCTACGTCCAAAAAGTATCATTCACAGGTTATTGTTTGGGTTCGTCTCTCTGGGTTGCCGTATCGTTATTACTCTAAGGCGTTGTTTCAGCTTATTGCTATGGTTATTGGTAGAGTGGTTAAGGTTGATTACAATACGCAAGTCGGCGAGCGATGAAAGTTTGCGAGAATTGCGGTGTTGGTGGATTTGAACAAGTCACTTCTACCTTGCATAGGGATCGATAATTTTGTTCAGAAGCTAGAGTATGAGGGTCTGAGTCAAATTTGTTTCGAATGTGGTATTTATGGGCATGCCAAAGAAGATTATCGAAGATCAAAGAAGGCTACGACTGAGGGGTGTCGAATCGGACAGAAACTACTATTGTGGCACTTACACCTGCTCGGTATACGATAGGCTCTAACCTTTTTGGGTCATGGATGTTTGTGGAGAAATGTCGTCGTAATCTGAGATGAGAAATGAAGGCTAGAAATGTTGTGGGAAGTGATCGCGATGAGGCTACAACGTCACGGTTTGCAGTTTTACAGAATAGTGATGAGGCTGTTGATGTGGATCAAGTAGTTGAGTTTGATAGTGAGCAGGTAGGGCAGGAGTAGGCGAGTCATGCCGATAAAGGAAAGTCAAAAATCAATCAAGAGACCAATGTGCATGTACAACCTGCGGTGGTGCGTAACGCTGCTTACATGGCATCTAACCCTAAAAAGAAAAAGAAGAATACTAGGAGTAACATGGACCAAATTGGAGTTCTCCCTTTGGTTGAGGGGCAGCAAATTAGAGTGGTCTCACATACAATTGGTTCCTCGGCTCGCAACCATGCGGCGGTGTCAATAATGGAAAAAAGAGATGGAGATAAGGCTTCCGTAGGTGTGCAGTTAGCTAAGGCTCATAGAGTAGTGAATAAACCGTTCAAGGAGAATAGTAGACGTGGGGGTAAGGCTAGTAAACCAGCTTCCACAGCTAATAATTCGCGAGAAGTGCTTCAAGAGTGGGTTCACACGGTATCTAATGCTATTGGGGATTTGAGTGTTCTGAGGGACAGAGTGGTGTTGCTCGGGCTCCTGTTGGATCTGTTGGCAACAAAGATTCGAATGAAGCTGTTGGTGACAATGCCGTGGATGGGCAGGACATGGTTTAGTGAGGTATGGTGTGTGTTTTTTTATTTTTATTTTAATGATTAGTTTCATGTGTTGGAATTGCCAGTGAGCGGCGAGTGTTACATTCCGTAGGTATTTGAGAAATTTTGTGCGCGAGTTTCAATCTTAGGTGGTTGCGATTTTTTAGCCTCGTATTAGTGGTAGGAGAGCCGATAGAGTCATTGCTCAGTTGGGTTTCTCGAGATCTTTTTGTGTGGAAGCTCATGGCTTTAGTGGTGGGCTTTGGCTGTTGTGGGATGATTTGGTTGATGTTGAGGTTCTTCACATCTCTAATCAATTCATTAATGTACGGGTTTGATCTGTGGATCTTAATGGGTGGCTGCATTTTACTATAATTCATGCTAGTCTTAAAGTTTCGTTTTGTAAACACTTGTGGGATCAGCTCTTCGAGTTAGGCCCAGGTGATGAGGTTCCTTGGATTCTGGGGGGTGACCTCAATGTTATTGGACATCCAGAGAGAGGCGTGGTGGTTTAGGCCATGGTACGGGAGTGACCAGGGATTTTTTTTGAGTTTATGTTTCGATCGGGTTTGGTTGATTTGGGATATCAGGGTCCTAGTTACACGTGGAACCGAGGTGATCTTTACCAATGACTGGATCGGTTCTTAGTGAATTCTCAATGGGTTAATCTTTGTCCTGATTCTTATGTTCTTTATCTGGATCGGCTCGGTTCAGATCATCGCCCTATTCTTTTTTTTTTCTTCTGGAAATCACAAAGCCTAAAGAGTCCAATCGGCCTTTTAAGTTTATTGCAGCTTGGCAAGATCATCCCCAGTTCAAAGAGTTCCTTCAAGAGGTATGGAGACCTGATCGTGATTTGGGGGTAAATTTAGGTGCTTTTACTTCAGAGATCCTTGAGTGGAATTTCGAGGTTTTGGGGCATATTGGGAGACGTAAAAGGTAGCTCGTGGCTCGGATCCGAGGGATTGACAGAGCTCTGCAGGTTCGGCATTCTCAAGGCTTGGTAAGTCTTGCGGCTGAATTGGGAGCAAAACTAGATACTGTGTTGGAATATGAGGAGAGTCTGTAGCGTCAAAAGGCTTGTTCGAGATGGATTACAGAAGGGGACCGTAATATGAAGTATTACCATGCTTCTATTATGACACATCGACGTGCAAATAGAATTGTTGCGCTCAAAGTTGACGACGAAGACTGGTTCTCGGATCCTGAGGAGCTCATGGATGCGGCTGTTAACTTCTTCATAGAGCTATTTTCTAGTTCTGGTGGTGATAGGTATGGCTATCCTTTTAGTGGGCTTTTCCCTCATGTTGATTCGGCTTGTTTGAATGGGTTGGTGAGACCTTTTTTCTAATGATGAGATATGTGAGGCGGTTTTTGCTATAGCCCCTTTCAAGGCACCTAGGGCTAATAGGATTCAGGCAGGGTTCTATTAGAGGAATTAGGCAATCATCGGTGACTCTGTGTGCAATCATATTTGGGCAGTGTTCGAGGAGGGTCGGTGGACAACTAATTTGAATCAAACTTTGCTTGTTTTAATTCTTAAAGTACAAAGGCCCGAGTTGCTCAGTCAATTTTGCCCTATCAGCTTATGTACGATGGTGTATAAAGCTATCACCAAAGTAATAGTCAACTGTCTTAAGCCTCTGCTTTCGACTTGGGTTTTTGAGAACCAGACAAGTTTTGTTCCTAGGCTACTATCACGGATAATATCATCATCCCACAAGATGTGATTCACTCTATAAAGCATAAGGCCGGTAAACGAGGATGGATAGTTATCAAAGTAGACCTGGAAAAGGTGTATGATCGCCTTGAATGGGGATTCGTTGATGATACGTTGTTGGATTTGGGGATTCTGGAATCTATACGCCATTTGATTATGCGATGTGTCTCGTCTGTGTCTACTTAGATTCTATAGAATGGGGATAAAACAAATTTATTTACTCCTTCACGTGGCATTCGACAAGATCTTTTGTCGCCATATTTGTTTGTGCTTTGTATGGAACGCTTAACGCAAGCCATACAGGTTGCACAGAATGAAGGTAGATGAAAACCTTTCCGTACTTCGATGACAAGCCCGGGGATTTCACACTTATTTTTTGCGGATGATATGTTGTTTTTTGCTGAAGCTTCTGTTGAGCAGATAAAAGTCATCCGATCGGTGTTAGGGGGTTTTGTATGGCTTTTGGCTTAAAAGTAAGTGTGCCAAAAACTATAATCTTTTTCTCTTCTAACGTAGATTTAGAGTTTAGGGCGCAGATCAGTACATCATTTGGTTTTCACGAGGTAACAGATTTGGGTAAATACCTTAGAGTTCTTATGTTGCATAGTCGAGTCACGGCAGGCAAGTATCAGTATCTGGTTGAGATGGTTCATGATAGATTGAATGGATGGGCTGCGAAGTCTCTCTCACTAGCAGGGCGTATTACTCTGGCTAAGGCCGTGTTAGCAGCTATTCTGACTTACGCTATGCAGATGGATGTCCTTTCGAAATATATTTATAATGAGTTGGAACAACTTATTCGTCATTTTGTGTGGGGTATATCGTCTGAGAAAGGGGGCATACACCTTGTGCGCTAGGAGGAAGTTTGTAAACCTATAATGAATGGTGGGCTCGGGTTCCACAATGTGAATGAACAGAACAACGTATTTCTTATAAAGATTGCCTTTCAGTTGGTCTCTAAGTGAGAAGCCTTGTGGGTACGGTTTCTTCGAGCTAAATATAAATGTGGGGGATGTGTCTTTGACGATTAGAGGAAATAACTGTTCTAGCTTATGGAATGGGGTGTCCATGGTTTGGAATGATGTTCGACAACATATGGTGTGGAATATTAGAAGTGGCCAGAGTATAAATTTTTGGTTTGACAGTTGGCTTGATGATTTCGGACCTTAATTAATCATACAATATCGGCTGGTGCCATTGGTCTGTCTCAGATCTGTTTGGCTGAAATGTGTGATGGTGAAGGGCGTTGGAAATGGTCATTGTTCCAACAGTTTCTGCCTGAACATATTTTATTGCGTATTGCGGCAAAGAGAGGACCAACACAAAGTCTTGCTGGTGATACTGTCAGGTGGGCGGGTAGTGAGGATTGTCATTTTTCAGTCAAGTCTGCATATTGTATCCTAGTTGGGGAAGAGAGTTTGGAGAGGGATGGCGTTTGAAAAGTGATCCACCGGTTTCAAGGATTGCAATGTATCAAAATATTTATGTAGTTAGCTTGTCGTGGTGGTCTTATGACCAATTCAGAACGTACACGACGAAATCTTGAGAGTGATGCTGGTTGTGTCATTTGCCATGCCCAGGTGGAGGACATCAATCATATACTGCGTTTATGCACTATGGCCATGAGCACTTGGAATGGATTGATTCGAAGGGATCAGTTGACTGAATTTTACTCTATAAATTTTAAGTAATGGATTTGGGTTAATATCTCTAAACCCAACGTATTTTGGGGGACTCATGAGGATTGGGACCTCCTTTTTGGTTCCATCATTTGGAATTTATGGCTTCATCCAAAACTCAATTATCTTTGATACTCCGTTGGAAGAGTCCCGCTCCATCTTGGAACGTAATAGATGGCTTATTGATAGTTCTATACGCGCGTTGACTAGTCGAAATGGAGACTCCAATACGCATGGTGCCGTGGATGTGGGTTCTGCTAGTTGGTCACCACCGTTGGCTGGTTAGGTAAAGCTTAACACTGATGGGGGCGTAATTTAGTATCGGGTTATTGTTCTTGTGGGGTAGTTAGATGAGGGACATTGGTGTATGGGGTTCACTAAATTTATCGGTGTTTGCTCGGTGGTCGAGATGGAGTTATGGGGGTCTATATTGGTTTACTTTGTGCATGGGACTTGGGGCATCGTCAGCTCGTTCTCGAGCTCGATAGTATGGAGGTTACCCGTTTGCTTCATCGGTCGGATGCTAAGACTGGCCATACAATTCTACTTCATGTTAAGGAGTTGCTTCGGCGCGAATGGAGATGCACGGTGCAACACGTTTGTCGAACAGCTAATAGAGTCGCGGATGCGATGTCCCATTTGGCTCCGTTGGAGGGGTTTGAGGTTGTACGATTTACTACGCCTCCTTTACCGGTTGTGGATCTGTTCCACGCAGATGTAGCGTCGGGATAGGCTGTGTTGCGTGCTGGACTGGGGCTATGGATTTGTATGGCTTGGTCATGTTCCATGTTCCTCGCAGATGCATGGTTGTTTGCCTTGTTTGGTCTCATAATGGTCATGTAATGGCTTCCACTTGGTTTGTGTTTGAGAACTCTAAGTGCTGATTTGTATGTATTGTCATGGGTCGACATTTGCCTAATTAATCAGTCATCAAAATTTATCATCGGTTAATGTAAATCAATTCGGGTCAAACTTCTTTTGGCTTAATCCAAATGATCTATTTTCTTGGAAACTCAATATTTATTAAAATTTATCAATTTAATTTTTATTTAGCTTTAATTTAATAATAAAACAATATTGTAAATTTCTATTAAGTGTAAATAAATGTGAATATAAAGTAATAAATATTTTTAAATTAAAAATAATAAAAATTTTAAAGATATATAAAAATTATATTATAAGTTTAAAAATAGTAGTGCTTAATATATATATATAAAGGCCGGATTGGAAAAAATACTCAAATATTAAAAAATTAGTTTTGATAAAAAATAAATTTGATCTTCTTTTGTAGTTTTAGATCACAATTTATTCTAACCAATGAATCCATTCAATATGATAATTCTCGATAGTTGCACTTATGAAACTGTTAAAATTATAATTTATAAATTTTAATATTTTGCAATCACTCAATTATGATTTATTTTTTAAAATTGTAGAATATTTAATGTTTATTTAAAAAATTATTTTTACATGAAATAAAAATAATTATTTAAATTTGATAAAATAATAAAATAATAATTTAAAAATAAACGTGTGTATATACATATCAAAGAAGCTAGTATGACGAAGATTGCGAGAAGTGGCGATTTACTTCCTCACAGGTTTCTTTTACCGTCGGATGAGATCCTCTCAATCCCACATGAGGATTGTGTTGGCCAGTAATTTTTGTACTCCTACATAGAGATGTGTACGTCGTTTTTCATGTCTACATTGTATTTGCTTTGCCGGAGTTTTTTCTTGTAATTTGACTCTAAATTATTATTATATGTATTCTTTTCCTTTGACTAAGATTAAGAGTTTTTTAATGATGTATGTGATAATAATCTCTTCTTCATAAAAAGAAGAAGCTAGTATGACAGGCTTCTCGACTCGATAGTACAACATGGTTTCTCCTTGCTCCTCCGTAGTTGAATTGTTCATCATGGACACATTTATCGTGAGAATAATAAGGTGGGGGATAGTATATAGAACTTAAATTGATCTTGAATTTGAAGGGTCGTCTATTTGGCAATCTACTAACAGAATTCTTACTCTTTAACATGAGAATGGTAATATTTTGAACTCTTGATAGATCGCAATAGTTTTTTATTTTCTTATTTCATCGAAAAAACGAAGCTAGTATGACTAAATAAAGTGTAGCAAATGTTGCAAAGTATGTAGGTGAGAAAACGAGTACTTTATAAGCAACAGGAAAATAATTATAAAACTCAAAATAAAAAATTTAAATATGTAAAAAAATTCTAGAATTATATTTTTAAAATATATTTTTAAAGAGAAAAGGGCCTCGTCAAATTGTATTTTATGTACAAGTATAAAATATAACATTGTAAAAGATAGATACTTTTATAAAATTAAGAAATAAAATTCCAGAAATTCAAAAATATATATTTATGTACAAATTTATTAAAAAACCAACTCTTGTAGAAATCAAATATAAAAAGAGAAATTATTAGATAGACCCGGCTCACCACGTCATCTATGGTCCATCCAATGAGATTCATTCATTTCAGCGTAACTTTCAAATAGCTACTACTTTTTAATAACATGTAGGAAAGAGGTGAAGATTCACCTTGGAAAAAAATGAGATGGAAAAATGTTATTAGATGAGACCATGGATGACGTGGTGAGCTAGGCCCATCAAATAAGTTTTCATAAAAAGAGATATATTAATTGGTTGAGTGGTTAAAGATGCGCATGTTGTCTGATCTTATATATGTTCAAATTCTGACATTTGTCTAGTTAATCAGTCATCATAATTTATCACCCGTTAAAGTAAGTCAATTCGGGTAAACTTTTTTTTGCTTTATCCAAATGATCTATTTTTTGGAAACTCAATATTTATTAAAACCTATCAACTTAATTTTTATTTTGCTTTAATATAGTAATAAAACAACATTGTAAATTTCTATTAAGTGTAAATAAATGTGAATATAAAGTAATAAAATATTTATAAATAAAAAAAAATAATAAACTTTTTAAATATATACAAAAATTATATTATAAATTAAAAATAGTAGTGCTTCACACATATATATGTAGTTTTGATAAAATAAATAAATTTGATTATCTTTTGTAGTTTTTAGATCACAATTTATTCTAATCAATGAATTCATTCTATGCGATAATTCTCGATTGTTTCACTTATAAAAGTGCTGAAATTATAAATTTTATATAATAACTCAATTATGACTTTATTTTTTTTCAAATTTCAGAATATTTAGCGTTTATATATAAAATTATTTTTACATGGAATAAAAATAATTATTTAAATGTGATAAATAATAAAATAATTATTTAAAAATAAACATGTGTGTACACATATCAAAGAAGCTAGTATGACAGTTTTCTCGATAGTACATGTTTTCTCCTTGCTCCACTGTCGTTGGGTTGTTCATCTTGAACACATTTATCGTGAGAATAATAATGACTAAATCAAGATCGCAATATTTTGAACTCTATCAAGATCGCAATCTATTTCGTAATCTCCTAACAAAATTCTTACTCTTTTACGTGAAAATAGTAATATTTTGAACTCTATCAAGATCGCAAAAGTTGTTGCTTTTCTTATGTCATAAAAGAAAGAAGTTAGAATGACTAAATAAAGTGCAGCACATGTTGCAAAGTATGTAGGTGAGACGACGAGTACTTTATATCAAATAATTATAAAACTCAAAATAAAATTTAAATGTGTAAAAAATTTCTAGAATTAAATTTATAAAAAATAATTTTAATGTAGGGATGAGCGTTCGATCGAGTAGAGCAAAAAAATTTCGAGTTATTCGAGTTGATGTGCCATATTTTACAACTCAAACTCTATTTGAATTTTTTTTGATTTGAGTCGAGTTGAGTTTTCGAGTTCCTATGCAGATTTAATTATAATTATTTATCATGTTATATTAAAATTTAAGTCCTATTTAAACGACTTTCTCTAATCATATAAGATATGCATATTGTCACGGGGCTAGCATCTTGACCTAGAAAATCATGCAGCCTTAGTCGATGTTGCTCAGAAAAACGACTAAGTCAGCCTGAATTCTCACTCAAAAATATCAAATTCTTCCAAGGCACTAAGAACACTGAATCGTTCTAAGCGGAAGAAACTATAGAGAATGAGCACTCAAGAACAAAAGAAGAAAACCAAGAACACTAAAAAACAACAAAGGGAGTTTTAGAGTAAATACCTTGATTACTCAGAAGATGAATGATACAAATTAATTGAGGAAGACCTCTATATATAGTTGAGTCCCCCTACATTCGACGGTCTCTAATGATTTGCATCGATGGCTATTATCGAAGCCCACCAATCACAATGGTATAATATCAGAACATTCCTTAGAATAAATTTGCTATCTAAGGAAACAAATCCTATGTTTACATGGAAAGTTTACATAGGTCAAAGTGGTTGTCTTCTAGAATCCGCCATGGATCAAACTAAGTCTGGTGGTCTCTTTAGGCCCAAAATCTCTATTAAAACCTCTTGGGCAACCATGTATATATGCGACTCAGACTCAAACTGGTAGTCCATGACATTCTCCCCCACCAAACTTAGCGACGCCCTCATTGTTGCCCCCAAATAAAGTTGAACTGGGTGATCCTGGATTCGCTTCCGCACCTTGGCTTGCTCCCAACTCAAAATCGGGCTTGGTTGTCCCCCCATAAGGACCACGTTCCCCATAAAGACACTCGACTATGGCTCAATTTTCCCCTATAAGGACTGCTCGCTTCGACACCATCCCCCATGTAACATCAATCGTCGCCCCACCACGTACATCTTGATCGTAGGAACTCCTTCCTACCAACTGCAACTTGCCTCTACTCGAATCCCCTGAATCCTTGCACAAACGCTTGGAAGACATCACATTGAACATAAAACGAACTCTTAGAACTCCGAAAGGTTGCTTGTGTCCTCGCCAAGTCTTGGCAACTCCATCTGATGGGTTAGGTTTTCTATTTCCTATACCCAATAAACCCTATAAATCAAACTGTAAAAAATCATAGTTGTGTTTGAGATATACCTCATTACTACTCTGGTTGGCATTCACTCTAACTCGCATCAATCTCTTATATGTGAAGCTTGATGCACTATCACCCTCTGGCAACTCGTCAAACATCGGTACTTCTTTAATCTCGAAGTTCGACACCTCGTCTCACACTGATGCTTTTTTATCCATGAAGCTCAATACCCATCCGCCTTGCTCATTGGTGGATGCTCAACGGATCCCATGTCTTTGGAAGGCTTCAGCTCCAGTAGCCCTTCCAAGGTTGTTCCCTCAATGGTAGCCACCAAGTCAGCATTCTTGGTTAGTTTAATAGCATTCAACACCTTCTTCTCAACCACACATCTAGATGAATCGAAATGATACATTGTTTGCAAAGATCCAAAATACAAACACAATCGGCAAAAGGGACAATGAGTGTATTAATATGGTCAAGGAAATTTAAATCGATGATAAAGTCATAGTCATCCAAGTGAATTACCTCGAATGTTTCCTTGCCTTGCCATTCTCCAATGTGCAACTCCATACCTCGTACCACTCCAACAATTGGAGCACCTTTGGAATTGATAGTCTTGATGTAACCCTCTCGACCCGGCCTAGACGCCCGACCGAACCAAGAGTGCTACATTAGGCTTGCCGAAGCAAACCAGAGAAAGGTTACGAAAAGTCGGTCAATTTTTTTTCTTTTATCTTGTCTAAGGCAAATTAATATTCCTATATGTTCATTCTCGCAGCGGATAGGTTCTCAAATGAAACGAGTCATAAAAGACAATCAATTGCATCATACTCAAAACTGAGGACTAAAACGTAAATACTTTAAATTACAAAACCAAAATTGAATTTAAGATTACCAATCCTCAATTAGTCCATTTCCATGCCCACATAACAAATTTCAGGTCAAATGATCATCCATGCGCATTCAATTACATTTCCTAAACTTAGAGACTAAAATGCAAGAAACCCAAAACTAATTTCCATGACATTACTTGTAAAAACTGCTCTCCGTACCTATACGTACATAGCTGTACTGATACGGAACAGCCACGCGTACTGGTACATAATGTACCGTATCAGTATGCCACATCAACATGTATAGTATTAAATTTGTACCGATACGAACCCCTTGGTGTACCGGTACACGAGTTTTCCTTTAAAAAGTGATTTTCCAGTAACAAAACCCTGTACCGCTACACTCTATCACGTACTGCTACACCAAGCTTGAATTTCTTAATTGTACCGGTACTTGTATACTCGCATTGATGTTGACTGCCTTAGTTTGCCTTTGCGTACCGATACGGTCCTTGCGTATCGGTACTCAGAGGCCTGTAATGTCATTTTCTACAGGTTTTCACCCAAATCTAGATGCTTTTAGATCCTAGCAACTTGCATACTTGGATACAAACATTCAACAATACATAGAACAACCCTTGCACTGTGATTTAACCACAATACAAGCTCATGTTACCAAAAGAATCAATCTAAAGGCATGCTCCCTAAAGCACTTCACCAAACATACCAAAATGCCTAATTAAGCCACTATCAGCAAGAAAATTATACCAACAACACATCAATACCATAACCAACAAGATTAGCTCATCAAAACATGTCATCCAAGCAAAACCATCAAGATGCAAACCTAGGTAACCATATGACATCAACCATAGGTAACGATGCATGATAAGCAAAACATCAACAATCAAACTCCAAAATCATAGCATTATACATGCTCAAAACCAGGGAAAATTGAATTATAAATCCCAATAACCCATGGCGAACATATTGCCTTATTAACTGGAAACTAAAACAGAGTCCATACTCAAAAAGTCTTGTCTTTGGATCACTTAATCCTTGCCTTTGCTGCCTCCAAGCTTCAATGCTCTGCATCATTAGAGAAAAGAGAGCGTAAGCACACTTGCTTAGTGAGGATGCTCTTAAATGATGATGCATTTAAAACCCTTGAAAACCAACACTTGTTTTCAAACCATGCTTACGACCTAAGCAAGTTCCAATAATTTCAAATTAAAACATGTATATCAACCATATGTAAAACAATATATATAGATTCCACATTCTTAATCCCAAAGCATCAAATACAAAGCCATGCTTAAATCCCAAAGCATTATATTCAAAACAATGCTTAAGTCCCAAAGCATTATAAAATAGGTTCAACATTAGAATTCTTATATATTGGCAATTATAGTGACCTCGGATAGTCAACCACTACCCTTGATTAGCCGACCGCTAACCTTTAGTTGACCGACCGTTAACTTTACACATCGAATACACAGATCTCCCTTAATGACTGACCATCATCAAGACCACCTCATACCGACCGCATGACTTTACAACCTTGCCAACCGTAAGCTTTACATCAATAAGGGGAACCGACCGCTCAACCCAAGTGATAACTACATAGTACTGGTAGCCGACCACTATACCTCAAAGTCTCTTAATCCCACGATCGATTTTTAACCATATTATAATGTACTTCATCCTATGGCATGCCAACTATATCCAAATATTTTCTCATCTTGTCACATAGCCAATATATTATTTTGTTGCGTGTTTAGAGTGCTTCGTAATTGGTGCAAGTGTACACATCAGAAGTTATAGTATAGATTAGATATCGTCTTTACAGGGATTGGTGCTACTTCAGGAATCTAACTTCTTGCACTATAAAATAAAAACACAATTTATAATAGGAGTTGATTTTAACGAATAAAGTAAAAGAAACAAGTAAATTAAGAAGAGATGTAATCAAATAAGAGAGAGTAGGTCGGGTTATCATGAGCCGTGGAGTGACAATTGAATGGACCGTCGTGGTAATTGAGTAGCCGTTGGATTACCAGGGCAATTCTCCCGTAATGGCCTGATCAGATTTCCTGGGCAATGCTCCTGCGATTGCCTAGTTGATTAAGAATGGGGCAATGGCCTGATCGGATTGTCTGAGCAATGCTCCCGCGATTGCCTGGACAATTAAGAATGGGTTGATTGCCTGGGCAATTTCAAAGTTCGGCGAAGCGTTCTTCAATGATTCCTCGTTATCCCTAACGCGAAATACTGTTAATTATGCATGCCTTGATAATACATCCCTGCGTGAACCAAGGGTAAACAACAACCAATCTTGTGCTCCTCTTAGCCATTGAAATTCGTAACTTATCCCTAAGTCAAATTAGTCTTCACCAACTTTTGTTTGTATGAAAACCATGCTCATTCGTTTCTTGAATCTAACTCTCCCGATATTAGATAAATATGTGAAATCACGAGATCCTCTCCCAATTCACTCGCAATCAAAATTAAGAACCAAGAATGAACAAACTTTGAAATTGAATTGCAACTCAAAAACCTAAACAAAATCCAATCATTCTCACAACCACAAAAACATAATAACCCAAGCCAATTAAATTTAGTTCATGGCTTGGTGCAAAATAAACACAAGAAAGATAAAAAAATGTCGACAGCCTCTCATCCTCTCTCTCCTTGCTTCAAGATGTCTAGGAATTTCTTGAATTGATATTTTTGCAGCTGCCGTTTCAACCTTTGTAGGAATAGAGGTGGAATTCAGATCTCTTCTTCCTTCTTTTCCGTTTTAGGCCTTTCATCGCTAATTGCCTGGACATTGAGAATTGCCAGGGCAATTGGGATTGCCTGGGCATCGGGAATTGCTGGGGCAATTGTCGATTCATCAATTTTGGTGTCTCTTTGCATAGGAGATCGTTTTCCTGGTTGAGTGTCCTCCTTTGGATGAACTTGGTCTTCCTCAAGCTTTCGACCATTCTGAGTGATGATTACCTTACATTACTCGTGGCCTACTTCTTTTGCGACCTCAGTATTGCTAGGTAGTCTGCCAAGGGATCTTGTATTCAAGTTTTGAGCGAATTTCCTTACTTGTGTCTCCAATGATTTCAAGGCTGCCTCTTGATTTTGCAATCTCATCTTAGTCCTTTTAATGAAAGCGTCAGTCCTTTCATGAAACTACTATTCTCAACCATATAAGATTTAATTTTTAACATAAAAGCATTGAGAGAATTTTCCAAAGAACTAGATTGTGTCGATTGTAGCTACGACATCTGTTACCGTGGCATGTTCTGCTGGAATCCCAATACTTTTATACTATGGTTTTTCTAATTGAGGGAGTTGTTCAGATTGCTCCATGAGAAATTTGGATGCTTCTTTCAGGCTGGATTGTAGGTGTTGGATGTCACATTGTTGTTACGATTGCAGTTTCCAACATAAAAGCTTGATTCTGGGTTCTGTAAACACTCAGAAGAATCATGGTTACCATTACATAAATCACAAATTGAATCTACTACTTTGATCTCTTGTGTGTTACTTGATTGCTGCATATTCTTAACCAAATTGGTTAGTGCAGCCAATTGTGCGGAAATTGATCCCGGTGAATCAAACTCATTTATCATGACATTTTGTCTGACTATTCCCCTTTGGGTAGTTGGGAATTGATAGTCGTTATTGGCAAGACGGTTTAGAATCTCTATTACTTCCTCATGTGACTTGTCAAGTAGTATGCCATTTGTCGAGGCATCTAGCATCATCCTTGTCGGCGTATTCACTAGGTTGTAGAACATCATCACTTGTGTCCATAATGGGAATCCGTGCATGAGACATTCGTGTAAAAGCTCTCTATATTGCTCCCACACCTCGTACATAGACTCATCATCTGCCCGCTGAAAAGAAGTAATATCATTACTCAATTTATCAGTCATATTTGTAGAACTAAATCTAGCAATGAAATCACGACATAAATCAGTCTAAGATCCTATAAATCCGGCTAGAATACTATTCAACCACATTTTTGCCCTATCCCTCAGTGAATAGGGAAATAATTTCAACCTTAGGACATCCTCATGGACTTCTTGTAGTTTGAATGAATTACAAATCTCCAGGAACAATTTGAGATGTTGTCTGGCATTTTTAGTTGCTGAACCGCCAAATTGACCAATTGTGTTGATCATGTTGAACATCACAGGTTTTAATTCAAAGTGAGCGGCTTCTATTTCAGGTGCGACAACTCCTAGATTAAGACCGTTTAGATCCTCATCTAGGTAGTCTCGGATTGGTCTATTCCTGACATGCATTGGTTGTTCGATTTGAGCTCCTCCTCCTATTGCCACATTATTTTGATTGTCGTTTGGGACAATAGGATCTACCATTACTGCTCTTTGCTCACATCTTCTCCTATGAAGAACTCGTTCTATTTTGGGTTCGAATGGATATTCTAGTGATGTTGGTCTCGCCCTGGTCATACACAGATGCAAAACCAAAATTGTAAGTCCCTTGAAACCGAAAAGTAAACAAAACAAAAAGAAATAAAGGTGCAAGAATTAAAAACAAAGTCGCTATTGCCAATCCCCGGCAACAGTGCCAAAAACTTGTTGTGTGTTTTGAGTGCAACGCAATACAAGTAATAGTATAGTAAAGATATCATCTCCACAGGTATTGGTTTCGGCCACTTTGCTTAAGCTACTGCGTTGTAAGAGATAGATTGAATGTGATGAATAATAAGTAAAAGAAACTAAGTATACAGAAATAAATGATAAAGTAATTGGATAAGAGTGATTAAGCTGGATTATCGTGAGTTGTAAAGTGATGATTGAATGGGCCGTCATGGTAATTGAGTAGCCGTCGGATTGCTAGGGTAATTCTCCTGCGATTGCCTGATTGGATTTCCTGGGCAATGCTCCCGCGATTGCCTAGTCGATTAAAAATAGGGCAATTGCCTGATCGGATTTCCTGGGCAATGCTCCCGTATTTGCCTGGGCAATTAAGAATGGGGTGATTGCCTGGGCAATTGTTCGACAAATTTCAAAGTTCAGCAGGGCGTTCTTCAATGATTACTCGTTATCCCTAACGCAAAATACTGTTAATTGTGCATGCCTTGATAATACATCCTTGCGTGAACCAAGGGTGAACAACAACCAATCTTGCGCTTCTCTTAGCTGTTGAAATTCGTAACTTATCCCTAAGCTGAATTTGTATTCACCAGCTTTCGTTTGTATGAAAACCATGTTCATTCGTTTCTTGAATCTAACTCTCCCGATATTAGATAAATGTATGAAATCACGAGATCCTCTCCCAATTCACTCGCAATCAAAATTAAGAACCAAGAATGAACAAACTTTGAAATTGAATTGCAACTCAAAAACCTAAACAAAATCCAAACAATTCCACAACCACAAAAACACAATAACCCAAGCCTAATAAGTTTAGTTCATGGCTGGGTGTAAAAAGAATATACAATAAAATCTACCCAACATGACTCGAATAAATAAATAGAGCAGCCCTCAATCTCTCAAATTCGACTTCCTCTCTTCTCTTTTTGTGATGGCTTGCCTCCTTTATATAGGGGATGGCTAGGTCAAATTCTTCTTATTTTTGGAAAGTATGAATTTAAGTTAGCATTGAATGTAAAAGAGATACATCTTGGCAAGATTTTGAGGTTCTTGTGGGTTCTTGATTGGAAAAACTAAGTAAACAAGAAAGGAAAAACTTAAGAGTTCAAGAGGGGAAGGAAGTAAAGAAAGATGAGATAGATGGGTAAGAAATCGGCTTAAGCTCAACTCCTTTTCCCTTGAAACTCTTATCCTAAAAAAATAAAAACAAAAGGATAAATATCAAAATAAAAACAATGATATTAAATAAAAAAATTGAGAAAGCTTGAGTAGGGTCGTTTTTTATATTTCTTAGAGTCCATCCGCACCCTCCATCGGGTGACAATATTGCCCAAAAAGAGTTGGGCCAATGTGCTCACAACTACTCCCCTTTGCATTACCATTGTGGAGGTGTCTTTCTTTCGTGTTCCTTTGTAGTCCATGTATACCCTCCATCTTGCTATTGTTCCTGAAGGCATGAATACATTATTAGAAAAAATTATATAAACATCCAACCATTTAATTACCTCATTCTCGTTGACCTCCATCATGGTTGGTTGTAGCCTTCGTTGTTGTGGCAATTGCTGCTCAAGCCAATTGCCGTGGCAATCATCTGCCAAAATTCTATGAATGCCAAGGGAAAAAACAATCTTATGAAAAGTTTCATGAATCCAATCACCGTTTTCTTTAGGCTTCTCAAACATCTCCATCAATAGAGATTTGGATGGCATCAGATCTACCAACTTTGATTCCTCAAGATATACCTGCAATGGATGGGGTGAGTTTTTAAAGAATTCAAAAGGTTCAACAATCACCTACTTATAGTCCATTAGCAAAGTATTATCAATATGTTGATCTTGCATGTGGTCGTGCAATTGCCGTGGCAAAGGTGGATGGGAGCAATTTGTTGTAGCATTACTTTTCTCATCCTCTCGAAATATTTTCGCTGCATTGCTCTGTTCAGGCTCCTCAATCATTGCTATGGCAATTCGTTGCATAGGCTCATCAAGTGTCGGGCAGTCTTTCTCATTGGTAGGTTCTCAACTTGGAGTTTTAAATTGATCCTCACACATCGGGGATTTCTCTTTGTATTGCTCATTATAATCTTGCCTTGGGATTTTTGTATCCCTAGGAATTGATTGTTGGGGCATGTTATCCATGGCATATGCGGACCTCCTCAATTGATCTTCTAAATCCATCAATGGTGCATCCAACTTAGCTATCCTCGCATCCATGGACTTTGATAGCTCTCGAATCTCTTCAATTGATCTGTCAAGTATAGCCAAAGAAGCTAGAAAAGTTTCCTCCAAGGAATTGGAATGCTCTTGAAAAGGACTATATTGCCTTGGCATATCTGTTGCAGCAGCAAAACTGTTATGGTAAAAAAATTTGAGCATTTTTATCATACCATGAAGGATTTTGCTGATGGTTCCATCTAAGGTCCTCCTTGTAGCCATATACACTGGGATTGTGAGGGCAATCTTCAAACACATGATGTTCTCCACAACAAGCGCACGAGTTTTCCACAGTATAGGCTTTTCTTGGTTGGTATAAGTAATCATCGGTGAGTGTGAGAAACTCTTGATTTGATTGATTCCTATCTTCCATCATCAACTCTCGAATAGATCGGCTTTTATTTCCCCACATGGTGATGTCCCTTAACTTTGTAGCGTACCTGATTTTTTTGATAAAACAAACAAAAAAGAAAAGTTAGTAAAAATAAAAAACGCAATAACAAAAACAACTAACACCAATTGCCAATCCCCGATAGCGGCATCAAAAACTTGTTGCATGTTTTGAGTGCAACACAAACGGTGCAAATATACACGTCGCAAGAAATAGTACAGTAATGATATCGTCTCCACAAGGATTGATTTGGGCCACTTTGCTTAAGCTACTGCGTTGTAAGCGATAGATTGAATGGTGATGAATAATAAGTAAAAGAAACTAAGTAAACAGAAATAAAGGATAAAGTAATTGGATAAGAGAGAGTAGGCTGGATTATCGTGAGTTGTGGAGTGATGATCGAATGGACCATTGTGGTAATTGAGTAGCCGTCGGATTTCCAGGGCAATTCTCCTATAGTTGCCTGATTGGATTTCCTGGGCAATGCTCCCGCGATTTCCTAGTCAATTAAGAATGGGGCAATTGCCTAATCAGATTGCCTGGGCAATGCTCCTGCGATTGCTTGGGAATTTAAGAATAGGTCGATTGCCTGGGCAATTGTGCGACAACTTTCAAAGTTCAGCAGAGCGTTCTTCAATGATTCCTCGTTATCCCTAACGCGAAATACTGTTAATTGTGCATGCCTTGATAATACATCCCTGCGTGAACCAAGGGTGAACAACAACCAATCTTGCGCTCCTCTTAGCCGTTGAAATTCATAACTTATCCCTAAGCCGAATTAGTCTTCACCAACTTCCGTTTGTATGAAAACCATGCTCATTCGTTTCTTGAATCTAACTCTCCCGATATTAGATAAATGTAAGAAATCACGAGATCCTCTCTGAATTCACTAGCAATCAAAATTAAGAACCAAGAATGAACAAACTTTGAAATTGAATTATAACTCAAAAACCTAAACAAAATCCAAACAATTCCACAACCACAACCACAAAAACACAATAACCCAAGCCTAATAAGTTTAGTTCATGGCTGGGTGTAAAAAGAATATACAATAAAATCTACCCAACATGACTCCAATAAAGAAATAAACAGCCCTCAATCTCTCAAATTCGACTTCCTCTCTTCCCTGCTTGTGACGGGTTGCCTCATTTATATAGGGGATGGCTAGGTCAAATTCTTCTTATTTTTGGAAAGTATGAATTTAAGTTGGCATTGAATGTAAAAGAGATACATCTCTTTTATTTATTTACTTTCCAAATATTTCTTCTAAACTTTTGGGAATTAATCTTCATTTGATTTCTTCAAGGAATTTCAATTCTTCTAGGATTTATTCCCATAAAATCGGCAGGCACATCTTCTTGTCCTTAATTGCCGCGACAATTGCTTCGACAATTTCCTACTCACTTGGGCAATTTGATCCTGTACACACAAAACACACACTAGCAGCACCTTTTTCTACGAAAATTAACCAATTTATGTAATCAAGCATAGCGATGAAGGAAACAATGAAATTATGCATGAATGACTAAATATGCAACTAAAACGAGCCTAAGTCTAGCAATAATTAAGAGTAAATATGGTAAAACTATAGTACTTTTACACACTTAACACATTTACAAAACTATTTACTCACTGTTTTACAATCCATTACACAAAATCCTTACATATGCAAATCACATTGCCATAGCAATATCACATTTCCGACCGGAATAAAAACCAATGCTCACTAGCATCAAATATACCTTTAAGCCACTGCATATGTACCTTGAAATCATGCATTTACAGTAAGTAAATCAAGCATGTTTACGACCAAAACTTGAATTACACATGCTCATATCCGAACCGATATTATAGAGCAAAAGAGGGAAACTTATTTCCGAGCTTAAGTAAGTGTTTCAAACTTATCCTAAACTCCCAAAACTACTTTCAAACCTTTGAAAGACTTCTAAGACTATTTCCACTCACCGATTTCACTTCACCTTGCTTGCTACAGCGAAACAAGCTCCCGGCAAGTCTAGAACCACCTCAAGATGCTACGCCTTGATTATTCCTTGTTTCGGCCACAAAAAACCAGAGGAAACATGCATTAAAATGCATCCAACACTCTGTTTCAACCCAAAATCCCGTAGATCTCAAGATGCCCACTCAAAACTCATCCGAAACTTACCGAAATCAACCTCAAGCACTACTCAATCTTAACCCAGCCATATTATAACGATTTGAAACATCAAGCTTCATCAATTAATATCTAAAAACTCATTCCAAACATCATTTTACTTCCAACAATGATTAAACACCTTGAACACCCTATAAACCCTCAACTAACAACCTAACAATTAGAGATTCAACCAATTTCAGGATTCCATTATTAAAAACAACTTATCCACATTATAACACATTCAAAATAAGATTGAAATCAATCCACAATATTGGAAAAACAAATCCAAATCGAAAATCACAAAATCCTTCAATTAAACCTCAATTAAGCTAAAATCCACAATTAAATAATCAAAACCTATTAGAAAACATATGTAAAGAGCCAAGAACTTGGGAATTTTAGTAAAGAACCTTTCATTAGAGGAGAAGAACGAAGCATACCTCCAATGAATGAGTTTCCCCTTAATTGGATGGTTTTTGCTCTTGAAAAACAAGGAAATTCAATAAGATTTTTGGAAAACAACTTGAGAAATCATTTAGCAATTCAATGAGTAAAGAAATTAAGATCATTACCTTAAATCTCTTATGGAAAAAGAGTGTTTGGCTGATAGTGTTTTGAGAGAAAATGTGAGAGGAGAAAAGTTACGTCAAAATGTGTTTTAGGAAGATAACTACTTTTTTAACTAAATCCTTTTTAATTCCTTTAATTAAAACCATTTTAAAATAATCCTAATTAAGGGAATACTCAGATTAGACCAAATGGTAAAATAGCTCCTTAAAGATTCTAAGTTTTGACTCTTTATAAAATAGTCACCTTTTTAAAACAGTTTTCAAAAATTACATTTTGGTCACTAGCCAAAATGTCACCCTTCCAAGGCTCGTTTTCCAAAATTGCTTTCACCAATATTTTTAATATAATAAAATATGATTTTTAAACATTTTCCCATATTTTTATCTTTCATAAAAATATTCGCTCCTGAATCTGACTCAAATATCTAACCTGGTCTACTAGATCGTCTAACCGCTAGGCCCAAAATCGAGGCATTTCAACCGTCTAACCGCTAGGCCCAAAACCGGGGCGTTACAACTCTCCCCCTCTTAAGAAATTTCGCCCTCAAAATTTACCTAGAGGAAAAAGATGCGGAAATTGCTCCAACATATCCGTCTTGCTTTCCCAAGTAGCTTCCTTAACACCTCGATGTCGCCACAAGACTTTAACCAGTTCTATCGTCTTAACCTGTAGAACCTTGCTGCTGGAATCAAGAATTTCCACCAGCTCCTCATCAAAAGATAAATCTGATCTCAACTCAATATGCTCCACCGACATAATATGCGAAGGATCCGACCGATACCTCCGTAACATGGATTCATGGAACACATCATGTATTTTCTCAAGTTCGAGAGGCAACCTCAACCAATAAGCCACAGGACCAACTCACTCCACAATCTCATATGGTCCAATAAACCTCGGACTAAGCTTACCCTTACGTCCGAACCGCATCACCTTTTTCCATAGTGACACCTTCAAGAACACACGATTGCCCACCGCATATTCAATATCCCTACGCTTTAAATCCGCTTAAGATTTCTACCGATCCTCAGCCGCTTTCAAGAATTCACACACAAGCTTAACTTTCTCACCCTTGTCTTTCAACACATGAGGCAAGGAAATACGCTTTTCCCTACCTCTACCCAACACAAGGGCGTACGACACCTTTGGCCATACAATGCCTCAAATGGCGCCATTTGTATACTCGCTTAATAGCTATTATTATAAGTAAATTCCACCAATGGCAAAAGCTTCTCCCATGTTACTTGAAACTCAATAATACAACACCTTAGCATATCCTCCAATACTTGGATAACACGCTCAGACTGTCAATCCGTCTGAGGATGATACGCGGTACTGAAACTCAACCTCGAACCCAAAGCCTGATGTAAACATTTCCAAAACCTTGATGTGAACCTCGGATCTCTATCTGAAATGATCGACGTTGGTACCCCGTGCAAATGCACAATCTTAGAGATAAACAAATCCTATAGCTTGTCCAAGGTGTACGTCGTATGCACTGGCAGAAAATGTGCACACTTTGTAAATCGATTGACAATCACCCAAATGGAATCCTTTTTAGCCGGTGTCATCAGCAACCCTGACACAAAATCCATGGTGATTCTCTCCCATTTCTACTCTGGAATTCTCAACGGTTGCAACAATCCAGATGGAAACTGTTGTTCAGCTTTAACCCGCTGAAACACCATACAGTTGGACACAAACTCTGCCACATCCTTCTTCAAACCAACCCAGAAGTACATTTCCTTCAAATCACGATACATCTTGGTACTACCAAGATTCATAGCAAAAGGATTAAAATGTGCTTCCTCCAAGATAGTATGCCTAATCTCTGAGACTTTCAGCACCACTATTCGACCCTTGAAGCTCAAAACTCCATCATCATCAAAATGAAAATCCGTCGGATTACCATCTGCTATGTCCTTAACATGAGGAACCAAAGAATCATCATATGGTTGCGTAGCCTTAATCAACTGTGACAACGTAGGCTTAACTTGCAGTTCAGCCAACAACCCACCTTCCCACATCACACTCAACATTGCAAACATTACCCTAAGCTCAACCGCCACCCTACGACTCAACGCATCCGCAACAACATTGGCTTTTCTAGGATGATACTCTATTGTCAAGTCGTAATCCTTAAGCAACTCCAACCACCTTCGTTGCCTAAGGTTCAAATCCCTTTGAGACATCAAATACTTTAAACTCTTATGATCCGTAAAGACCACACACTTCTATCCATAAAGGTAGTGTCGCCAAATCTTCAAGGCAAACACCACCGCCGCAATCTCCAAATCATGAGTTGGATAATTGCGCTCATGAACTTTCAACTGCCTCGACGCATATACCACAACCTTTCCATCCTGCATCAGCACACAACCCAAACTCACATGCGATGCCTCACTATAAACCACAAACTCCTTCCCAGATTCCGGTTGAATCAACATAGGAGCATGTGTCAGAAACTCCTTCAACTTCTCAAAACCCTATTGTTGCTTCTCCGTCCAAATGAAAGGAACATTATTTTGCGGCAAACATGTCAATGGAGCCTCAACACTAGAAAACCCCTCAACAAAACGGCAATAATAGCCTGCCAACCCAAAGAAACTACGCATCTACGTCATGGTCTTAGGTTGTTTTCAACTGAGAATAACCTTAATTTTTTGTGGATCAACACGAATTCCCTCTGTAGATACTATATGTCTGAGAAACATTACCTCCTTGAGCCAAAACTTTCACTTGCTCAACTTGGCATATAATTGATTATCCTTCAAGACTTGTAACACAATTCATAAATATTGATCATGCTCCTCCTCGGAATGAGAGTACACGAGTCTATCATCGATAAAAACCACTACAAACTGATCCAGGTAATCACGAAACACTCTATTCATCATGTCCATGAAAGCCACTGGGACATTTGTCAAACCAAACGGCATTACCAAGAACTCGTAATGCCCGTACCTCATACGAAACACCATCTCGTGAACATCTACATCCTTAACTTTCAACTGATAATACCCTGAACTTAAATCTATATTCGAAAACTCTGCTGCCCCGTGAAACTGATCGAACAAGTCATCAATCCGAAGCAAACTCATGACTTGCACTGCCAAAAGGCAATGCCTATACAACCTTCTATTTGTAACCGTCTCCCCAAAAAAACTAGTTACCAACGTAACAACATCCAAGATCTCAACAGGAACATTTAGCAATGATGCATGCTCACTTAGAATGTACGAATGAGTAGACCCCGAGTCAATCAAAGAAAACAACAACAAAGATTACAAGGTAAAAGTACCCGCGATCAAATCTGTGTCATTGTGCCCCTCACGATGAGCATAGATTTGTACTGGTCCACCATTCTCTGGTTGTACTGCAACAACATGAGCCACAACTCTCTGACCATTCTCATGTCTCTAAAAGATACCTCTTCCATGGCCTCGGCCCCTAGTAGGTACAATAGCTCGAACCGGTGCATCACCCACAGCACGAGGACAATCAGGCTTCATGTGGCCAGGAAATCCACATATCCAGCAACTCATGGTATTTCCCCAACACTTACCCGTGTGAAGCCGACCGAATGCTTACATTCAGCTACAATACGAACACCTTGGTTACTATGGCCACCACCACGCATATGATCCGACTTGTGCCTCTTATCACGAAACCTACTATTCTGCCTGTAACCCCCTTGACTCGGCCTAGACGCCCAACCAAACCAACAAGGCCACATTAGATTTTCCGTAGCAAACCGAAGAGATACAACAAAACCTGATCCTTTTTTCCCTTTCTATCTTATCTAGATGCCAATTATTAACCCTACATGATCATGCAGACATCAGGCATAACCCCAACTTAATCGGGCATCAATTTGACATCCAATTGATCACATTTATAATTTAGGGGCCAAATTGCAATTACAGAAAATTTCAAGATTAAAGCTCACTTTTAAGTTACCAACCATTAAGTAGTCGGGTTCTAATCTTTCATCTCAAATTCTATCTCAATCTGATCATTCTATCACATACAATTGCATTGACAAGATTCAGGGACTAAATTGTAAAGATGTCAAAACTGCCCAAAGTGACAATAACAGAATTAAAGGTCATCCGTATCGATACGGATTGAAACACCCAGTTTCGGTACACCTCCACGCAATATCAGTACGCCTAACTAAAATACCAAACTTTTGAAAACATGATGATCGTACCGATATAGCTCTTCGGGAGTTTCGATACACGAGATTGGGACGAAACAGTTGATTTCCAGTAGCTGAGACCCATATCGGAACACCCATTGCTGTACCAATACGCTAAGACCAAAATAGCCTAGACGTATTGAAACACCAACCCGCGTACCGATCCCTCAAGCCTCAAAATGCCTAGCCGTACCGATACGGTCCCCCGCGTATCGGTATGCCTGGCCTGTAATGTCACATTTTGGCTGGTTTTTCATCCCAAAAGCATACTCTAATTAATCCAACATGCTTAAAACACAATGCCAACATGCCAAACATATCTCAAGCCAACTAGCATCACAATTCTAACAACACAACAAGGCTTTATGCATCAAAAAGGAAATCCATAGGCATGCTTCCTAATATGCATCCAACTAACATATCAAAAGATAAACCAGCACCAAAATCAATCCTTAAAGACCATATACAACCCAAAAGCAACTAAAGAAACATGCTCAGACAGGGAGTTCCACAAAACATCTCCCAAAACACCACTAGTACCCCATTGCCCTTATTCATTATAGTCTAGTCTCTAACATACTTTGGAAACAAGTCTTGCCAAGATTCCCTTGCTTCTTGCTGCCTTCCGAGACTTTAATTCTCTGCAGTGATGGACAAAGAGAGCGTAAGCACACAGGGCTTTGTGAGGAATGCTCAGAACAAACACCATCAATGCATTTAAAACCATTTACACAACATCATCCTTTTAAAACATCATGCCCTTTTTAAAATATGCACTTCACATCATTAAAACCAGCATATTAAACCATATGCCACATGTATCATTAATCAACAGCAAGTCACATTCCTAACCATCCACTTATGCCTTCCCATGCATTACTACCAAATGCAAAGCTCAAAGAGAAAACATGTATAAATCACATTATACAGCATAACCATTTCAATGATACATTAACAATTATATTAGCTTACAAGTGATCATTAAACAAGTCCAATAACAAAAGAGTTCATCGAATACACGGATTCAACAAGTGTTAACCCAACACTTTAAGCCATCTCAACCGAAATAGCGATACAATCACAATCGCGGTACAATAACAACTGGGTACACTTTTAACCCACGGGGACACCCACCCCAATTATCGGTTAGACGCTTAATCCACTAACGGGAGTTTTTGGTACTGTTTAACCCCTCTACCATTAGGGTACTTGGATGGAGTATTCGGTACACCGTATAAACCCCTCAACATCCAAGGCGACTTATTTACAGTGCACTCAATCCTATGGCCGGCCAACTATATCCGATAACAATTTTAAAACCACATTACTTGCCAATTAATTAACCATTTTAACATTTACCTCACTATTTTAAACAAGCATTAACCAAAACACTTTTCCAAAACAACAACCATGCTTTAAACCACAAGTATAAACCATACTTACAAGGATCACTTACCATGTGCATCCTTCAGCAAAACATGCTAAAAAACAGTATATCGAATGCTTTATAACATGCTTAAACAGTAGGTACATGAACATTAAACCAAGTGTATAAAATCATTCGAACAAGCATGACCGAGAGAGTAAAACCACTTTATACTTACTTTCGAGTCTAGGTAAGCGTTTCAGGATCTACCTTAACTCCCAAAACTCTGTTCCCAAAACATCAAAAACGCTTTAAACCACGTTTTCACTCACCAATACGTGAAACCTCGATTCGCCGATGCGAAATCAAGTATCCAAAACCTCCAACACTTCTCCAATCACTTCCGGATCAACCTCCCCTATTTTTTCCACAAAACAACAGAGGATTAATGCATCATAATGCATTCTAAACACAACAACTACAATCCTTCTCGGATTCCCACAAAACCTTCACAATTAACCCTCCACAATAACCGAAAACATAACCAAAACGCTTTGATTCTCAACCCAGCCAAAATCTATCAATATAACATCACTTTCAACATTTAAACACATCTAAAAATATATCCAAATCAATCTACCACCTCCAGCAACCTTACAACCATAGAAACACCACAAAACCTCAAAACTAACAACCTAAACAAATAGAGATTCTTAAGTTTCAGGATTCCATTGATAAAAATCACTTATCAACATTATTAAACATCCAAAATATAAATCAAATCATCCTTAATTACTAGAAATTAGATCCAATCCATGAATTAACTCATTTTCCCCAAATAACTCAATTAAACATTAGAAAATCATCAAAATCAGATTAGAAACACAAAAACAATGATCAAATGCTTGGGAATTTTAATAAAGAACCATACAATAGAGGAGATCTCAGACCTCACCCCTATTGTGAAGTTTCTCCCTCAATTGATTTGTGAAAAGCTAAGAAAACATAAGATTTCAATGAGATTTTGCAAGATAAAGTTAAAGAATCAAGTTAAAATCAATAATCTAAGTGAAAAGAATATCTCACCTCTGGATTTTGATTGTTTGGCAGAAAAGAAGTTGAGAGAAAAGGTTTAGGAAAAAAGTTACGTAAATTTTCTTTAAAAGCTAATAACTAACTTAGATATTTTAATCCATCTTAAACCACCTTTAAAACACATGTTTAAAATGATTTAATTGAAGGAAGAAACCACCAGCAAAACTTGGTAATTTAGCTCCTTAAGGATTCTAAGAATTTGACCCTTTTCATTTTAGTCACTTTAAAACAGTTTTCAAAAATCGCATTTTGGTCAGTAACCAAAATGTCACATTTCCAAATTCCATTTTCCAAAATTTATTCCACCAAAAATCAATATATATTAAAAGATGATTTTTAACAATTTTCCACATTTTTATCTTATCGAAAAATATATGGTTCCGAAACCGTCTCGAATCCCTACTCTGGTCCACCAGACCATCTAATAAACCATCAAACTGCTAAGCCCTAAAACCGGGGCGTTACAACTCTCCCCCACTTAAGAAATTTCGTCCTTGAAAATTTCCTGGAGGAAACATGTGCGGAAACTGTTTCAACATATCTGACTTGCGCTACCACGTGGCCTCCTCAACACCGTGGTTCTTCCACAACACCTTAACAAGTTCTACTATCTTGCCACGCAACACCTTACTGCTGGTATCAAGAATCTTTGCTGGTTCTTCATCGTAAGATAGGTCCGATCTCAACTCAATCACCTCCACCGGCATGACATGCGATGGATTCGACCTATACCTCCGCAACACCGAAACGTGGAACACATCGTGAATCTTTCTCAACTTCAGAGGTAGCCTCAAACGATACGCAACAGGACCCACACGTTCACTAACCTCGTAAGGTCCAATGAACCTCAGGCTAAGCTTCTCTTTTCGCCCAAACCGCAACACCTTTTTCCAGGGCGACACTTTCAAAAACACTTTATCACCCACAACGTACTTTATATCCCTATGCTTCAAATTCGCATAGGATTTCTGGTGATCTGCAGCTACTTTTAAGCGCTCACATATCAACTTTACCTTTTTAGTTGTGCCTTTCAAAACATTGGGCATCGACACAAACTTTTCCCATGCTTCTGCCCAACACAAGGGCGTACGACATTTCCTGCCATACAACGCCTCATAAGGTGCCATCTGTATGCTAGCATGATAACTGTTATCATAAGAAAACTCCACCAATGGCAACTGCTTCTTCCACGTTCCCTGGTACTCAATAACACAACACCTCTGTATATTCTCGAGAACCTGAATCACGCGCTCCGACTGGCAATCCGTATGAGGATGATATGAGGTATTGAAATTCAACGGGTTCCTAAAGCATGATGCAAACTCACCCAAAACCTTGCGGTGAACCACGGATCCCTATCCAAAACTATAGATTTGGGCATTCCGTGCAAACGCACAATCTCAGAGATGTACAGTTCAGCCAACTTGTCCAAGGTATACATAGTATGCACTGGCACAAAATGCGTACACTTCGTAAACCGATCCACAATCACCCAAATGGAATCCTTTTTGGTCAGCGTCAAAGGTAGCCCAGACACAAAATCCATGGTGATTCTTTCCCACTTCTATTTCGGTATCCTCAACGGTTGCAACAACCTGGAAGAAAACTGATGCTCAGCCTTTACCCGCTGACAAACCATACACCGAGCAGCGAAATCAACCACAACCCTTTTCAGTCCAACCTAATAGTACTCCACTTTCAACCCTCGATACATTTTAGTACTACCGGGATGCATAGCGAAAGGACTAGCATGTGCCTCAGTCAAAATAGTATGCCTCAACTCTTTGTCCTCAGGCACCACTATTCGACCTTTGAAACACAACACCCCATCATCGCTGAAATGAAAATCCGTAGAATTTCCATCCTTGATATCTTTCACATGAGGTACCAAACTTCCATCATACGGTTGCTTCTCCTTAATCATCTGTGACAAGGACGGCTTCACCTGCAACTCGGCCAACAAACCCCCGTCATTCGTCACACTCAACCGAGCAAACATGGCTCTCAACTCCACAACCGCTTTTCTGCTCAAAGCATTTGACACAATATTGGCTTTCCCCAGATGATACTCAATGGTCAGTTTATAATCCTTAAGCAACTCCAACCATATACGTTGCCTAAGATTCAGCTCCTTCTAAGACATCAGATATTTCAAACTCTTATGATCCGTATAAGCCACACATTTCTCACCATAAAGGTAATGCCTCTAGATCTTCAAGGAAAACACAACCGCTGCAAGCTCAAGATCGTGAGTAGGGTAGTTACGTTCATGCACCTTCAACAACCTAGATGCATACGCCACTACCTTACCCTCCTGCATTAACACACAACCAAGCCCAACATACGACACACCACTATAAACAACGAAATTCTTCCTCGATTCTGGTTGAACCAAGACCAGAGCTCGCGTCATGGCTTCCTTCAACCTTTCAAAAGCTCACTGTCTATCATTCATCCACTCAAACCGAACATTCTTCTGTAGCAACTTTGTTAACAGAGCCGCCAAACTGGAGAACCCTTCCACAAACCTTCGGTAGTAACCCACCAAACCAAGGAAACTCCTAACCTCAGTCACAGACTTGGGCTCCTTCCAACTCATTACAGCCTCAACCTTATGTGGATCGACACATATTCTTTCGGCCGATACAACATGCCCGAGGAACATAACTTTCTTAAGCCAGAACTCACATTTGCTTAGCTTAGCATAAAGTTGATTAGCCAACAGTATTTGGAGCACAATTCTCAAATGTCTATCATGATCCTCCTCGGTACGGGAGTACATAAGGATATCATCGATAAACACAACCCCAAACTGGTCTAAAAACTCATGAAACACTCGGTTCATGATATCCATAAAAGCAGCTGGTGTATTGGTCAAACCAAACGGCATCACAAGAAACTCGTAATGATTGTACCTCATACAGAAGGCTATTTTGGGCACATCCACCTCTTTCACTTTTAACTAGTAGTACCCCGACCTCAAATCTATCTTGGAAAACACCGAGGCTCCCCTGAAGTGATCGAACAGGTCATCCATCCGCTATAAGGGATACTTGTTCTTTATTGTCAACTTATTCAACTACCGGTAATCTATACACATCCGCAACGTACCATATTTCTTCTTAACAAACAGCATCGGTTTCCCCATGGTGAGATATTGGGTCTAATGAACCCACGATCAAGAAACTCCTGCAACTGTGTTTTCAACTCCTTCAGAGCCATGTGGTACGGAGCAATGGATACCGGTACCGTACCCGCAAAGACCTTAATGCCAAACTCTACCCCACGGTCAGGTGGCAACCCTGGTAATTCCTCCAAAAACATACCCGAAAACTCACATACGGTGCGAACATCCTGCACCCTCAACTCCTTTGATCTAGGATTCATAACATAGGCCAAATCAGCCTGACATCCCAAATCTAACATTTGACTTGCTTCCAAAGCCTAAACAACATTAGAAAAAAACTTGGCATTCTCACCAACAACCACCACCTCATAATCATCCGACAACCTCAAGAATATCCGTTTGGTCTCAAAATCCACCACAGCCCGATGTTCGGTTAACCAATCCATTCCCAAAATCACATCAAAACCATAGAATGGTAACTCCATCAAGTCCATAGCAAACACATGTCCCTAAACCATTAGCAGACACCTACTATACAACCTCCTAACCACGGCTGTCTCCCTAAGAGAACTAGTCACTCTAACACCCACATTAAGAATTTCAACAGATATATCAAGCAACTTAGCATGCTCACTCAAAATGTATGAATGAGTAGAACCAGAATCAAACAACGAATACAACGACAAAGACTGTAGGGTAAAAGTACCTGCAATCACATTGGTGTCATTGCGACCCTCCCAGTGCGCATACACCCTAGCCGGTCTACCTTCCTCAGACTGGATAACAATAGTATGAGCCATAGTCTTCTGCCTATCATCTCGATGCTGAAACAGTCTGCGACCTCGACCACGACCTTGCTGCGGAGCAACAACAGGTGCAGCACCTTGCCCACCTCGAGCCAACAATGAACAATCACACCTCTGATGGTCGCCTGACCCACAACTCCAACAAGCACTAGCCACCACAAACGCAGGTGCCTGACCCTCTCTGGCCAAACGCGGGAAATCTCGCCTCAAATGATCTCGGGATCCACATACCCAACAAGTGCTAAATGGGGCTCTAACCTGGGCACCCTGCCCCTGGACTTCACGTCCCATAACACCTCCGTCATGCCTCAGCTCTGGGCGAAACCTCCTGTCACGATGTCTCTTGGCCTGACCACCACTATAACCTGAATCAACAACTCTCTTACTTGAGCTAGAACCTCGTGGTCCAAATGCCAAACCCAAATTTTGCTCCACATCCTTGGCTCGCGAAACCAACACATCAAAGTCGGTATAATCTGCAGCAAGCATGTATGTCTCAACATTCTGCACAAGCCCATAGCGGAAACGATCACATCGAGTACGCTCGTCAGGAACCAACTCAGGTACATACTGAATCAACCTCATGAACTGCACTTTGTACTCCGCAACAGACATACTGCCTTGCACTAGAGCCACGAACTCACCTTTTTTCTCGTCTTGATATCAGACTCCCAAAACGTTTTCTAAAATGCCACGCATAAAAACTCTCAAGTAACCTCTACAGTCACCATACCGGATATCGTGGTAGTCCACCATGCATAAGCATCACCTATAGCATGGAAACAACACAGCCCAGTTTACGAGTATCGGTGCACCCCATCTATTCTAGTATCCTCTCAGTACTGGCCAACCAACTCTCGGAGGCCTCAAGTAAAAAACCTCGGAACTCAACTTCACCCAAACTACGAAGACACTCAAGCGGCAAATCTTTCCCCTCAACCGGTGGTGCTGGCACACGAACATCCGCAACTGCTGCCTGGAAAGCACCGGTCATGGCCTGTATCAACGGTGATATATAACCCATCCCTGGCCCAATCGGCGCAGGTGGTACATGTTTCACTCCCTCCGGTGGATTAGGTGGGGGTGGTGGCAACCCTCTAAGAGGTACAACTTCTTCTTCAGCTTCCTGCCCAGTGGCAGCAACAATCGTACCCGATCGCAACTCTCTCTGCGGTCCCATCGTGCTAAAATATATGTAAGGCATGATAATCATTTCAAAACAAAAACAGTCAGGCCAGCCCCAAGAAAAGATCCAAGACTTCTATTTCAAAAATCAAAACTTTCCAGAGTATAATAATAAGGCAATGGGTACCCCTAAAACTTCCCCAACATAACATACAACAACCAACATTCATATATCAATCACCGTACATATCAACTAGCGTACATACAACAATCACCATACAAATCAAACATGGCAACAACACAACAACCTCCCAAACGAGCTAAACTTGGCTCTAATACCACCAAATGTAACCCCCTTGACCCGACCTAGACGCCTAACCGAACTAAGAAGGCCACATTAGATTTGTCGTAGCAAACCGAAGAGATACAACAAAACCCAGTCCTTTTTTCTTTTTATCTTATCTAGATGCCAATTATTAACCCTACATGATCATGAAGACATCAGGAGTAACCCAAACTCAACCGGGCATCAATTTGACATCCAATTGATCATATTTATAATTTAGGGACCAAATTGCAATTATAGAAAATTTTAAGATTAAAGCTCACTTTAAGTTACCAACCTTTAATTAGTCGGGTTCCAATCTTTCATTTCAAATTCCAGCTCAATCTGATCATTCTATCACATACAATTGCATTGACAAGATTCATGGACTAAATTGTAAAGATGTCAAAACTGCCCAAAGTGACAATAACAAAACTAACGGTCATCCGTACCAATATAGGTAAAACAGTATCGATACGGATTGAAATTCCCCGTTTCGGTACACCTCTATGCCGTATCGATATGTCTAACTAAAATATCAAACTTTTGAAAACTTGATGATCGTACCGATAGGCTCTCCGGGCATTTCGATATACGAGATTAGGATGAAAAAGTTGATTTCTAGAAGCTGAGACCCGTATCGAAACACTCATTGTCGTACCGGTACGATAAGACCAAAATGGCCTAGATGTATAGAAACACCAACCCGCGTACCGATCCCTCAATCCTCAAAATGCCTAGACGTACCGATACGGTCCCCCACGTATAGGTACGCCTGGCCTGTAATATCACATTTTGGCTGATTTTTCATCCCAAAAGCATACTCTAATCAATCCAACATGCTTAAAACACAATTCCAACATGCCAAACATATCTCAAGCCAACTAGCATCACAATTCCAACAACACAACAAGGCTTCATGCATCACAAAGGAAATCTATAAGCATGGTTCCTAATATGCATCCAACCAACATATCAAAAGATAAACCAGCACCAAAATCAATCCTTAAAGACCATATACAACCCAAGAGCAACTAAAGAAAAATGCTCAGACAGGGAGCTCTACAAAACATCTCCCAAAACACCACTAGTACCTCACTGCCCTTATTCATTGTAGTATGGTCTCTAACATACTTTGGAAACAAGTCTTGCCAAGATCCCCTTGCTTCTTGCTGCCTTTCGAGAATTTAATTCTCTGCATTGATGGACAAAGAGAGCGTAAGCACACATGGCTTAGTAAGGAATGCTCAGAACAAACACCATCAATGCATTTAAAACCATTTACACAACATCATCCTTTTAAAACATCATGCCCTTTTTAAAACATGCACTTTACATCATTAAAACTAGCATAGTAAACCATATGCCACATGTATCATTAATCAACAGCAAGTCACATTGCTAACCCTCCACTTAAGCCTTCCCATGCATTATTACCAAATGCAAAGCTCAAGGAGAAGACATGTATAAATCACATTATACAACATAACCATTTCAATGATACATTACCAATTATATTGGCTTACAAGTGATCATTAAACAAGTCCAATAACAAAAAAGTTCATTGGATACACAGATTCAACAAGTGTTAACCCAACACTTCAAGCCATCTCAACCGTAATAGCGATACAATCACAATCATGGTACAATAACAACCGGGTACACTTTCAACCCACGGGAACACCCACCTCAATCATCGGTTAGACGCTTAATCCACTAACGGGTGTTTTTGATACTCTTTAACCCCTCTTCCGTTATTATACTTGGATGGAGTATTCGGTACGCCATATGAACCCTTCAACATCCAAGGTGACTTATTTACGGTGCACTCAATCCTATGGCCGACCAACTATATATGATAACAATTTTAAAACCACATCACCTGCCAATATAATTAACCATTTTAACATTTACCTCACTGTTTTAAACAAGCATTAACCAAAACACTTTTCCAAAGCAACAACCATACTTTAAACCACAAGTATAAACCATACTTACAAGGATCACTTACCATGTGCATCCTTCAGCAAAACATGCTCAAAAATAGTATATTGAATGCTTTATAACATGCTTAAAAGTAGGTACATGAACATTAAACCAACTGCATAAAATCATTCGAACAAGCACGACCGATAGAGTAAAACCACTTTATACTTACTTTTGAGTCTAGGTAAGCGTTTCAAGATCTACCTTAACTCCCAAAACTCTATTCCCAAAACATCAAAACACTTTAAACCACATTTTCACTCACCAATACGCGAAACCTCGATTCACCGATGCGAAATCAAGTATCTGAAAGCTCCAAAGCTTCTCAAATCATTTCTGGATCAACCTCCCATGTTTTTACCACAAAAAATAGAGGATTAATGCATCATAATGCATTTTAAACACATCAACTACAATCCTTCTCGGATTTCCACAAAAACTTCACAATTAACCATCCACAACAACCGAAAATATAACCAAAACACTTTGATTCACAACCCAGCCAACATCTATCAATCTAAAATCACTTTCAGCATTTAAACACATCTAAAAATAGATACAAATCAACCTACTACCTCCAGCAACCTTACAACCATAGAAACACCACAAAACCTCAAAACTAACAACCTAAACAAATATAGATTCTTAAGTTTCAGGATTCCATTGATAAAAATCACTTATCAAAATTATTAAACATCCAAAATATAAATCAAAGCATCCTTAATTACTGGAAATTAGATCCAATCAGTGAATTAACTCATTTTCCCCAAATAACTCAATTAAACATTAGAAAATCATTAAAATCAGATTAGAAACACAAAAACAAGGATCAAATGCTTGATAATTTCAATAAAGAACCATGCAATAGAGGAGATCTCGGACCTTACCCCTATTGTGAAGTTTCTCCCTCAATTGATTTGTGAAAAGCTAAGAAAATATAAGATTTCAATGAGATTTTGCAAGACAAAGTTAAAGAATCAAGTTAAAATCAATAATCTAAGTGAAAAGAATCTCTCACCTTTGGATTTTGATGAAATTCTGATTGTTTGGCAGAAAAGAAGTTGAGAGAAAAGGTTTAGAAAAAAGTTACATAAATTTTCTTTAAAAGCTAATAACTAACTTAGATATTTTAATCCCTCTTAAACCACCTTTAAAACACGTGTTTAAAATGATTTAATTGAAGGAAGAAACCACCAGAAAAACTTGGTAATTTAGCTCCTTAAGGATTCTAATAATTTGACCCTTTTCATCTTAGTCACTTTAAAATAGTTTTCAAAAATTGCATTTTGGTCACTAACCGAAATGTCACATTTCCAAATTCCATTTTCCAAAATTTATTCCACCAAAAATCAATAAATATTAAAAGATGATTTTCAAATATTTTTCCACATTTTTATCTTACCGAAAAATATACGGTCCCGAAACCGACTCGAATCCCTACTCTAATCCACTGGATCGCCTAATAAACCACCAAACCACTAAGCCCTAAAATCGAGGCATTACACTACCTCCCTAAAAAGCCATAGTCATCTCCTTGCTTATTCGAGGCCATGCCTGAACCTTGTCCCGACACCCTCAAGGACTGCTCAATATCCTTAGCACGGTTTACCAGTACATCAAAACCTGTTTAATTTGCAGCCAGAATGTACATTTTAATATCCTTCACTAACCCAAAGCGAAACCTGTTGCACCTCTCAAGGTCGTCCAGAACCAACTTCGAAGCATACTGACTCAAACAGATGAATTTCACCTCATATTCTGCCACAGATATGTCGCCTTGAACTAAGGACATAAACTGCCATTTCCTCATATCCAGATACTGAGGACCAAGATACTTCTTCTTAAAAGCTATTTGAAAGAACTCCCAAGTTACATCCTTCTATGGGACACTAGTAATTTTGGTCACCCACCAATGATAATCATCACCATGCAACAACGACACTGTGCAACCCAGCATACGTTCATCATTACAACCTATTTGATCCAGAATTTAGACCGTACTCTTCATCCAACCCTCAGCTACCTCAAGACTCAAACCCCTGAACTCAACACCTCCCAAACTGCAGAGATGCTCTAAAGGTAACCCTGGGTTAACCGCCACAGTAGGTGTCGGTGCCTGCGCATGCACTCCAGCCATTGCTACTTGAAAAACTCCCGTTAGCGCCTGAGCTAACAGAGTTAAATCACCAAATACCGGCACTTGATGAGCCTGGGGCACACCACCGGCCTCAACATTGACTAGCGGAACCAACAGAGGAGGAGGTAAAACATTAGTGGGATTCTCTTTCTTAATGTTATTCTGCCCGATTCTGGCATTACCAGCCATAGAACGTGTCTCACTTCGAGCCATGCTAACAAAAGCATCAAAACACATTAAAGTCTGGCTAACACAAGGCAAAGGATCCAAGACCATCTTATAAAACATTTTAAAACCTAGGTAATAGGCAATGTGTTCCCAGCTTATACCCCAACATGATGTAAATCAATCACCGTACAAGTACACAATCATCGTGCATAACCAACAATAATATACAACCAAATAACAACATCATAACCTTTTGTAACCTGGATCTAATACCAACAAATGTAACCCCCTCGACCTGACCTAGATGCCCGACCGAACCAAGGGTGCTACATTAGGTTTGCTGAAGCAAACCGGAGGAAAGTTAGGAAAAGTCGGTCCATTTTTTTTCTTTTATCTTGTCTGAATGCAAATTAATGTTCCTACATGTTCATTCTCGCAGTGGATAGGTTCTCAAATGAAACGAGTCATAAAAGACAATCAATTGCATCATGCTCAAAACTGAGGACTAAAACGTAAATACTTTAAATTACAAAACCAAAATTGAAATTAAGATTACCAATCCTCAATTAGTCCATTTCCATGCCCACATAACAAATTTCAGGTCAAAATGATCATCCATGCACATTCAATTACATTTCCTAAACTTAGGGACTAAAATGCAAGAAACCAAAAACTGATTTCCATGACATTACCTGTAAAAACTACCTTTCGTACCGATACGTACATAGCCGTACCAATACGGAACAGCCACACATATCGGTACATAATGTACCGTATCAGTATGTCACATCAGCATGTATAATATTAAATCTGTACTAGTACGAACCCTTTGGTGTATCGGTACACGAGTTGTCCTTCAAAAAGTGATTTTCTAGTAACAAAACCCCATACTGGTACACTTTATCCCATACCGGTACACCAAGCTTGAATTGCTTAACTGTATCGGTACTCGTATACCCGTACTAATGCTACCTGCCTTAGTTTGCCTTTGCGTACCGATACGGTCCCTTGCGTATCGGTACTCAGAGGCCTGTAATGTTATTTTCTATAGGTTTTTCACCCAAATCTAGATGCTTTTAGATCCTAGCAACTTGCATACTTGGATACAAACATTCAACAATACATATAACAACCCTTGCACCATGATTTAACCACAATACAAGCTAATGTTACCAAAAGAATCAATCTAAAGGCATGCTCCCTAAAGCACTTTACCAAACAAACCAGAATGCCTAATTAAGCCATTATCAGCAAGAACATTATACCAACAACACATCAATACCATACCCAACAAGATTAGCTCATCAAAACATGTCATTCAAGCAAAACCATCTAGATGCATACCTAGGTAACCATATGACATCAACCATAGGTAACGGTGCATGATAAGCAAAATATCAACAATCAAACTCCAAAATCACATCATTACGCATGCTCAAAACTAGGGAAAACTGCATTACAAATCCCAATAACACATGGCGAACACATTGCCTTATTAACCGAAAACTAAAACTGAGTCCATACTCAAAAAGTCTTGTCTTTGGATCACTTAATCCTTGCCTTTGCTACCTCCAAGCTTCAACGCTCTACATCATTAGAGAAAAGAGAGCGTAAGCACACTTGCTTAGTGAGTTTGCCATTAAACGATGATGCATTTAAAACCCTTGAAAACCAACACCTATTTTCAAACCATGCTTACGACCTAAGCAAGTTCCAATAATTTCAAATTAAAACATGCATATCAACCATAAGCAAAACAATATATATAGATTCCACATGCTTAATCCCAAAGCATCAAATACAAAGCCATGCTTAAATCCCAAAGCATTATATTCAAAACCATGCTTAAGTCCCAAAGCATTATAAAATAGCTTCAACATTAGAATTCTCATATATTGGTAATTATAGTGACCCCAGATAGTCAACTACTATCCTTGATTAGCCGATCGCTAACCTTTAGTTAACCGACCGTTAACTTTACATATCGGATACACGGATCTCCCTGAATGACCGACCATCATCAAGACCACCCCATACCGACCACATGACTTTACAACCTTGCCGACTGCAAGCTTTACATCAACAAGGGGAACCAACCGCTCAACCCAAGTGATAACAACATACTCCGGGTAGCCGAACGCTATACCTTAAAGACTCTTAATCCCACGATCGATTTTTAACCATATTATAGTACACTTTATTCTATGGCATGCCAACTATATCCAAATGTTTTCTCATCTTGTCACATAGCCAATATATCATTTACAAAACCATTTACTCACTGTTTTATAATGCATTACACAAAATCCCCACATATGCAAATCACATTGCCATAGCAATATCACATTCCCGACCGGAATAAAAACCAATGCTCACTAGCATGAAATATACCTTTAAGACACTTCATCTGTACCTTGAAATCATGCATTTACAGTAAGTAAATCAACCATGTTTACGACCAAAATGTGAATTACACATGCTCATATCCGAACCGATATTATAGAGCAAAATAGGGAAACTTACTTCTGAGCTTAGGTAAGTGTTTCAAACTTATCCTAAACTCCCAATACCACTTTCAAACCTTTGAAAGACTTCTAAGACCGTTTCTACTCACCGATTTCACTTCGTCTTGCTTGCTACCGCGAAACAAGCTCCCAACAAGTCTAGAACCACCTCAAGATGCTACGCCTTGATTATCCCCTATTTCAGCCACACAAAACCAAAGGAAACATGCATTAAAATGCATCCAACACTCTGTTTCAACACAAAATCCCGTAGCTCTCAAGATACCCACGCAAAACTCATCTTAAACTTACCGAAATCAACCTCAAACACTACTAAATCTTAACCCAGCCATATTATAACGATTCTAAACATCAATCTTCATCAATTAATATCTAAAAAATCATTCCAAACATCCTTTTACTTCCAGCAATGATTAAACACCTTGAACACCCCATAAACCCTCAACTAACAACCTAACAATTAGAGATTCAACCAATTTCAGGATTCTATTATTAAAAACAACTTATCCACATTATAATACATCCAAAATAAGATTGAAATCAATCCACAATACTGGAAAAGCAGATCCAAATTGAAAATCACAAAATCCTTCAATTAAACATCAATTAAGCTAAAATCCATAATTAAATAATAAAAACATGTTAGAAAACATATGTAAAGAGCCAAGAACTTGAGAATTTTAGTAAATAACCTTTTATTATAGTAGAATAACGAAGCTTACCTCTAATGAATGAGTTTCCCCTTAATTGGATGGTTTTTGCTCTTGAAAAACAAGGAAATTCAATAAGATTTTTGGAAAACAACTTGAGAAATCATTTAGCAAATCAATGAGTATAGAAATTAAGATCATTACCTTAAATCTCTAATGGAAAAAGAGTGTTTGGCTGAGAGTGTTTTCAGAGAAAATGTGAGAGAAGAAAAGTTGCGTCAAAATGTGTTTTAGGAAGATAATTACCTTTTTAACTAAATCATTTTTAATTCATTTAATTAAAACCATTTTAAAATAATCCTAATTAAGGGAATACTCAGATTAGAAGAAATGGCAAAATAGCTCCTTAAATATTTTAAATTTTGACTCTTTACAAAATAGTCACCTTTTAAAATAGTTTTCAAAAACTGCATTTTGGTCACTAGCCAAAATGTCACCCTTCCAAGGCTCGTTTTACAAAATTACTTTCACCAATATTTTTAATATAATAAATTATGATTTTTAAACATTTTTCCATATTTTTATCTTTCGAAAAAATATTCGCTCCCGAATCCGACTCGAATCTCTAACCCGCTCTACTAGACTGTCTAACCTCTAGGCCCAAAACCGAGGTGTTACACTTGATTAACTTGGTTGACTATTTAACCTTCAAACCAATCTTATTGGTAGCATTTTTTGACATGAAGGAGTGAGATGCTCCCTTGTCCACAAGAGCACTTCTCTTCTGACCCACAACGTTGATGTCTAAGTACATCAACCCTTTCTGCTTTTTGCCCTTCCATGACTTGATAGAACTTAGCAAAATTGAACCAAGCTTTAAAGCCTCGCTGCTCTAGGGCTTGTCCTCCTTGGACGGCTTGTCTCGATTCGGGCACTCTTTCGTTAAATGAAGCCCCTTACACCGATAACACTTTAATTGTTTTGCTTCTACCCTCAGCTTGATTGCTTTGTAGCTCGTAATCACAACAAGTCGACATTCCCTATTCTTGGTCATCGTCCACATCTATGATGGCATCAAGGTAGCTCTTCTCGGGACAGTCTTTCACCAAGTGTGGAGCATCACAATTGTAGCACTTTAAAGGTTCTCGATCTTTTTTCCATGGTTTGATGACCTTGATGGGATTCTCGTCACCATCTCTAGAACAATGATCATCCTCGTCTCCTCCACCATTGCCCTTTCCACGGGGCTTGAAAGACTTAGACTTCTCAACTTCGAACTAAGCTATGGACTCGGCTATGGTCAATGCTTTGGAAAGTTCCTCGACTCTCTTCCACTCTAGCTCCATTTGGGCTCATCTTTGAAATTCATCCATGAAGTAAGAGAAGCCCCCTGCTTTACTCAAGTTCTAAATATAGAGCTTGATCTCGATGAATTGCCTGACATAGTCTGGGATGGAACCCTCGTGTTTCAGTTGCCACAACTTCTTTTGAGCCTCTCGTTGAGGGTTCTTTGGGTAGAACTGGTCTTTGAACTCAACTTGAAACTTTTTCCATGTCTCAATGGGAATGTCTTTGCTCTTCTTCTCAGAATGTCTGCATCGCCACCACAAAAATATAACGTTAGTTAAATACATCGAAGCAATGTTTACCTTTTTGCATCATCCTTGATGCCCGTAGCCCAAAAATATTGTTCTATGACCCACACGAAGTTCTTAACATCTTGGGCCGATCGGTTCCCCTTGAACTCTTTTGGCTTTGGGATATCCTTCCTTGGCTTGGATACAGTGGGTGCTGCTCCATTCTTCAAGTCAAACTTGTACGTAAAGAGGTATACCTTCATCTCTTCTATCTCTATCTTCACAGCCTGTAACCTGGCCTCAAGTGCATCACCTCTGTTATCCAAGTTCTCAAACTGACCGTTAAGAAATTCCTCCATCTTTCTTTTGAGATGGTCTTTCTTGTTATCTAGCTCCTTGAAGCATGTATGCACCGCATCAAGTCACTCACCCAAGTCCTTAGCGATCTTTTTAAGTCTTGTTACCTTTTTCTTCAACGTTTCAAGGATATCCTTTAAACTCACCCTCTTGGATTTGTCAACAATGGTCTCTGCACCCTTTTTTGCTACAACATCTTCCTTTGGTAGTGCCATCTCGATCAATGTTTTTTTCTCGAACCATGCTCTGATACCACTTATCACGGGGATAGTGTCTTGACCTAGCAAACAATGCGGCCTTAGTCGATGTTGCTTAGAAAAACGACTAAGTCAGCTTGAATTCTCACTCAAGGAGATCAAATTCTTCCAAGGCACTAAGAACGCTGAATCATTCTAAATGGAAACAAACTACAGAGAATGGCCATTCAAGAACAAAACAAGAAAACCAATAACACTCAAGAACAACACAGAGAGTTTTAGAGTAAATGCGTTGATTACTCAGAAGATGAATGATACAAATGAGGTAGGAAAGACCTCTATTTATAGTTGAGTCCCCTTACATCCGATGGTCCCTAATGATTTACATTGATGGCTATGATCGAATAATGGCATAATTGTAATCGCTCATTTTTATCTGGTGTATAAGTATTGTGTTAATCTACTTTAGTTTATTAATTAATATATTATCATTGCATGTATACGTATTATATTATATGTTCATTACTATACGTGTGATTAATGTGTACGTAAACCATGTGTGTATGAGCATATATGCATGTATGATTGTATATTATAATAATGTGTTACATAAATTAACTTTTGCATGTATATATTAATATGCGTGTATGTATGCATACGTGTGGATGTTTGCATGTGTATATTAATTTGTATGTACATATATTATATGTGTGTACGTATATATTGTTATTATTACTACTATTATTATTACTATTATTATTAATGATATTGGGCTGAAATTAAAAAAAGATAAAAAATATATTAAAACCCAAATTAGTCCAAGTCTAAATTACATGAAACCCAAAATTAATATTTACATTGGGCCCAATCCGGCCCAAACCCTAACCCACATCCTAAAAACCCTAACCCGTATCAGATAATGGAGCCCTAATGCCCCCTTTTATTTTGCGCAGCTGCACGAGGGACGTTGGATCAGATCTGGATCCAACGGCCACGATTGAAGCATAAATACCCCTCATCTGCCGCGTGAAGTCCACGCGCGGGCTGTTGGATTTTCCACTCATGCGTGTGAGACACTTGCAAGGCCGACCATCTTCTCCAGGCCACGTGGCATGATCCTAGACTGCTACATCATTTTCGAGGTCCCATCTCAGCCGTCTGATCATCGAGCAATCCTAACTTTTGGATCAGATCTGATCCAACGGCTAGGACTAGTTCTGGCAGTGATAATCTTCTCATCTTCCAAGATTCCAGTCCACATAGCCGAGCGGTCAACTCCCCCATGCCGCCGTACCAACCACCAAGCATGGCCGGGCACCACCAAAATTACAAAAGATGTTATGTCAGTACCAAAAAATCAAATCAAGTATTTTTCCTGTCTTATTTTCTACCAAAAAGCACAGATTAGGGCAGGATATATGTAAACCAACAAAGTGTAATATCATCAGGTTTTTCATAAATACAAAAAAATAGAGTTGCCATTTGGTAATATTTTTTTCTCTCTCATTTTTATGCACGCATGTAAGTAATAAGCAAAAATAAAAAACGATACAGTTTACCGGGAGAAAACCCTTCCCTGTCGGCGATAAACTCTGAGGAGTGAGCTATAAAAAGGGGTTTTCTTCTTTGTTTTTATCTCGAAACGTCAGGGAGCTAGGCTTCGCGGTCTCAAAATAGGAGTATTTTGGTTCAGACTTTTCAAAAGTAGAGGTTTTTTTGGGGTTTTGAGAGGTGTCTAGACTGGGTTTTGGAACGCTTCGAGCATTGAAGGTGGTGGCCGGAGTAGTTGGACCACCGCCAGCCTCTATAACCGCAGCGGCTGAAGGGTTTGGGGGTTGCGTTTCTGGGAAATGAGAGAGCTCTCTCTTTAGGTAAAAAAATGAAGGAAAAGTGAATAAAAGGGGCCGACCATGGGTTTTATAGGGGAAAGAAAAAGAAAATGTCGCGTCATAAATCCCTCAGCGTTTTTATTATAATCATTTATGCTTTGTCGCATGGGATATTTGCAACCCCAGTCCCCCTCCTTTTTGAAAATGTTTCAATTTGGTCCTCAAATAAACTGAAATCAGTTTTTAAATGGTGAAATTACCTTCCTAGTCCCACCGCATTTTTGAAATTTTCACTCCGAGCTCGCCCCTTGGTTTAATTACATGTCTGGTCCTTTTAAGTTTCATTAGGCTTGTGATTACGTCCTCAAATTAAGTTTTATTTCCTTTTAACTTCTGGCTTTCTGTTTTATTTCTTAGCGTTTCAGTCCCTGTTTTCGTGTTCTAAATATTCATGGCTTATTTGTGATTTTATTTGTTTTAACGAGTTCTATTACTCGTTGTATTCATATATGCCATGTTTTATATGGTCTACTTATGATTTGGATGTGTTGTTTACTTTTTATCTTTATGTCCATATTCATTTTTCTATCATACTTTAGTTTGGTTTTCATGGTGTTTTTATATGTTAGTATGAGTTTTATGTTTTAGGTTACATGTTAGTGTGTTTTCCTTTTTTTATTCATGTATGATGACATGTTTTTATTTATTTGTGTGTGCAAATTATGTCATATGTTATGTACTAGGTGTTGGGTTCTTTGTTAGGATGTGGTTTTGATTTGTGAAATTAACATCATAATACATTTATGCCATGCACATGTTATATTGTGTTTTTTATTTTTAATATGTATGTATTCTTGAAGTATGTGTTTTTATTTCCCACGTGTTTTTTATTCATGCCTCGTTATTATTATCATTATGATGTGCTATGTTCGTGTTTTTTATTATATTTGTTTAATTTTGTGATATCCATGTTTTTCATTATTTTGTCCTTTACCATGTCAATGCAAATGTATGTTTCTGAATTATTTCTCTAAGATTGCATATCGAGATATATGAATTGTCAAAACGGTGCCCTTTTATCCGAGCGTAAACGGGGCCAGTATCAGGCGTAGTGATAGTGGTTGGGTGTTTACCCTCGGATAACGGAGCCTTTAAAATCCACTCACACTTATAACAAAATTTTAATCTAATCGTCATTTTAATATGGAAAGTCTAATATTAATAAAGCGATAATTATTAAAGTACCAATTTTGGGCGGTGTGGGGGTGCTAATCCTTCCCTATCCGTAACCGACTCCTGAACCCAAAGTTTTCAAAATCTCTGGTTTTTATGGTGTCCGGCCTACCTAAGTGGCCGGTGGCGACTCCTCTTTTAAATAAAACGCGGTTTCTTTAAAACCCCACGGAAGACATTATTTTCAAAACAAAACAATAGATAAAACTCGTTTTTTTAGCGAAACAGACATCGCTACAGATGGCGACTCCGATGGGGAATATTTTTTTTTCAAAAACAAAATGAGAGTCAAGCTTTTTCAAATAATTACCGCTTTATTAATATTAGAAATTTCGGATTAAAGTAACTATTAAACTAACATTCGGTTATAATGCGCGTTTATTTTGACGCATTTAAAATATGGCATATAAACCCGTTTCTTAAGTGGGGGGAAAACGCTAATGCTTTCGTGGAGATATCGTTCTCCCGTGTAGGCCTAGCAAGTACCTTCGGGGCTCGAGTACCTTATGCTTTCGTAAGGATATCGTTCCTTCGTGCAGACATAAGCGAATGGGTCCCCTTGAATTGAACCCGGTTGAAAGGAGACTATAATGGGTGATGATCGGGAGCCTTGCTACTCTTAGTAGAGGACATCAAGGACAATTCGGGTACCTCCTAGAACCAAAACTGCATGTAGAGAATACATAGAAACCCACCCCTTTAGAGCCATGCAGATAGCCTTAGGTGTTTTAGACGAGATAAATAGGGTTGTTCTGTGTGTTTATCCTATTTAATTCATCCTTTTATTTATATATTTATTAATTTTATTCGGTACTGACTTGTTTGCTTTTTTGTTTTTCTTTTCTTGCATACATTATTGCATTTGCGTTACATAAAGGTACTGGATCAAGTGGTTTACCCGATCAGAAAGTCTTTCACCATGGAAAAGAGGTATCTTAGGAAAGAAGAGCTTAACTTGTCAGTCAGGCATTGGTCAGAGGTCAATCAGAAGGCCCAAGGGGACAGTTTGCCGAACGAGCGCATAGTAGCAGCGTACACCTACGTGAGTCTTCAACATAACAACTTATGGGATCTTCAAAGCATCTGGAAAGGATGGGATCGAAGACTACATGACATGTTCTGTGATAGTTATGGCGACATTGCACAGCTGTTATACGTTCGAGTCAACCAGCCCTTACTCCGAGCTATTTTTCAGTTATGGAATCCTGCTTTTTGCTGCTTCACCTTTAATGGACAGGACATGATGCCTATAGTAGAAGAGTACACCGCTTTACTTAATCAGAAGAATGTTCAGGAAGATCGGATCTATGCAAAACCACCGAGGAATCAGAATTACACTTCGAAGCTCAAAACCTTTTCCAGGATGAGTGACGATTGGGTTAATGGCCTAATTCGACTTCGAGGAGACAGTACAGTCTTTGCATGGGAGAGTATTCGAGATATCATACCCGCACATCCAGATGAGGGGAAGAAGATAGACATATTTGCCTTGGGAATATATGGTTTGGTAATATTTCCGAGAACTCTTGGAAACATTGATGTAGCCATTCTAGACCTGTTTGCGCGTATGAAATGGAGGGCGAACCCAGTACCAGTGATCTTGGCCGAGACCTTCATTTCTTTAAATGGCAGTCAAAAGCATGAAGGACATTTTCGAGGATGTGCACCGTTGTTACAGGTATGGATTCAGAGCCACATGTGGAAGACACCGAAGAGGGTCCTACCGGGGATATCCTTTCAAGGCTTTTAGCCCTTACAGGAGTACTTAGCAAAAGAGTGGCGAGAAAACTTGAAGACGAAGAGATGGTCCAGTTTCTTCAGGAACATTCAAGGAGAAGACATAGTATGGAGAGTTTCGTGCCTCGGTAGAGTTAATTACTTCTTGTATAGTTGCGGTAATTATGACTGGTTGATGATGTTGGGGCTGCATGGTGCGATTGCTTGTGGTCCGCTTCTGGTGTCCCGACAGTTCGAATTACGATAGTTTGTTCCCAATACCGCCAGATTGAGCCAAAGTGAATTTCCTTTCAAAGGTGAGTTCAAGGAAAAAGTTCAGACTATCATGAGGGCTTGGGACCATTGTTACCGGATCAGAGTAGAAGGAGACACCGAGCGTATGACCACCCCTGACTATGATCTTTGGAGGCGTTTGAGGACTAATGATAAGATTCCAGAATCCGAAGCTGATATTTTACGAAATGAACTCCAAGAAATCAAGAGGAAGATGGAAACCCAACAGACTCAACATGCGGGTGAGCTTTATAAAGCGAGTTTAGAGGTCGACGAGCGGGACGAGATCATTAGGCAATTGAAGAAACTGAATGCGAATTTGAGTGAGAAGAACGCTCTTTACCAGAAAGATACCCTCTTACTCCAAGCGAAAGTACAGAAGGCCAGCCGAAGTTAGTTCATAGCCGTGGAAAATGAAAGGATGAACGATATCCATTTTGTGGAAGAAGAACGAGAGATCAGTAAGCGAGCGATCGAGAAAGAGATAGAAAGCTGCAGGTTAGCTACTAAGGAAGAAAGACGGTTTTTCAAGGAGGCCATCGATCAAGAGAAGGAAAGAACTAGGTAAGAGATCAGCAAAGGAAAACAAGAATTCATCTACGAAAGAGAGAACACCGCCGCTTGGAAAAGAAGGTCCATGGGTAGTAGGAATAGACTGATAGAGATGCAAAGATTGTACGACGACACCATCCAAAGCCTGAATCAGAGCCAAATTCGGAATGTCAAGTTAGAGGGAAGGTTGGCAGAATTAGAACACTCCTTTCAGACTTACCGTCAGAGGAATGGCTTCATCGAACTACAAGAAAGGGAGCGTGAAGTAGGTACGTTACGAGCCCGGATTGAGTCGCTTGAAGCAACTGTTCAGGATTATAGGGAAAGAATTAGAGTATTCAAAGAAGTTCCAGCCGGAGGAGACAATTATTGGCAAAAAAGACTGTGTGATGATGCCCAGATGGTGCAAGATAGAGACCAATATTACGCAAACCTAATGGTGGACATACAACGAGTTACGAGGCATGTGAGTGACTCAGCTGCCGAAGCCAAAACTCTTCTACCTTTCATAGTCGCAGACATGGAAGAAACACCTAGGTTCATCAAGCTGCTCAGGGCTATTAGAAAATTAAGGGATAGAGCTAGGGCTTATCTGTAGGACTCCGTGTTGTAATTAGGACTCTTTTGTATTAGGAACCCTCCTTTTGTAATATGAACTCTATTGCAATCTAGATCCTTTAATTCATGTGGAAGTAGTTCAAAAGGGTGATTACCAGTGGAATCAATACCTTTATTTGCATACATTCATGCATTGCATCGTGACATTTGCATCATTATACAAGCATTTATTTTCTTTTCAATCATATTAATATTGTAAATATTGTGGCAGTGTGAAAATAGAAGTTAAGCCGCAATCATTCATCATCCATACCTTACCCGACTACAAAGCAAGCTCATGGAAGACATGATAACCAGTCTAGAGAAAGGACAGAGAGATCTGGAAGCAAGATTTGATGAGGCCCAGAGAAGCCTCAGTGACTAGATTGCTCAGTCACAAGCGTCAATAGTGTCTAACATAACTGAGTTGTTGGCTAAGAGCCTCAGAAAAAGAGTCGAATGAGAAGTCGCTCAAGAGCCGAAAGGTACCCCAGCTCACAGTAAGGTTCAACCGGCTACGCCAAATCTAGCCAGAATAGTATATATTGACCCTGTTGGGATGTCTACTAATCTTCAGGTAGGGGCACCTGAGAATCAACCCATTGACACAGAAGCACTCTACGAGAAGGAGGTGCCAGACCTAAACTTGGTCGAATGGATCAGGAAAGAGGTAGAAAAGAAATGGGAGGAGAAGTTTCGCCTCATGGAGGAAAGATTTAAAGCCATGCAAACTACAGAAGAATCAGGAAGCGATGCCAGTGACTTAAGTCTGGTATCCGACCTTGTCCTGCCACCAAAATTTAAAACACTGGAGTTCAAAAAATACGATGGAACCACGTGTCCTTCCGCACACGTGACAATGTATTGTCGAAAGATGGCGGCCTACCTCAAGGATGAGAAACTATTAATTCATTGTTTCTAGGATAGCCTGATTGGGGCGGCGCTGCGGTGGTATACCCAGTTGAGCTGAGTAAACATTAAAACCAGGAAAGATCTTTCAAGAGCATTCATCGAGCAATACAAGAACGTGATGGACATGACGCCCAGTAGAATTATGCTAGAAAGTATGAGGTAGAAATCCGACAAAAGTCTACGACAGTATACCCAGAGGTGGCGAGAAGTGGCCGCCCAGATTCAGCCACCCCTCCCCGAACATGAAATTACGCCTTTGTTTGTTAATACTCTGAAGGGGACACTATTTGATCGCCTCATTAATAACATAACTCAGAGTTTTGCTGATTTAATCATGACCGGGGATTCCATTGAATTGGCAATCAAGAGCAGTAGGATTGATAGCGGGGGAAGTTCTCAGAAGTACAACAAGAAGAATGAGGTGAACACTGCCAGTACTTACACTGCCCTAAAGAATTTCACAGTCTAACAGCCTCATGCGTCTATTGGGAAAGCACAAAACTCGAACCAAAGAGAGGAGAGAACCTCGAGAAGAGAGAAAGAGAAGCAAACTTTTACTCCATTACCCGTTTTGTACTCTGAGCTTTACTCTCAGTTGCACAAAGCGGATTTGGTCCGTCCATACTATGTTACTCCGTTCAAACTGCCATTCCCGTCCTGGTATGACTCGAACGCGCATTGCGATTATCACGGTGGTGCCCCTGGTCATCCTACAGAGAACTGCCTTGCTTTCAAGAAGCTTGTGTAGAGCTTAATCGATTCTGGGATACTGAAGTTTAAAGAACCAAGTGTAGCTGCTAACCCATTGCCTAATCACGGGAACAGGGGAGTGAATGTTATTGAAGAGTACTCCACCAGGAAGGTTAAGGAAAATGTGTCAGAAATTAAGTCTCCTTTGTGGTGGATATTTCAGCAATTGTGTATGACCCACTTGATCGACAGGGGCATGGTAGTAGTGCGGAAGGGATGTGGAGTGTACTGTGAATTACATCAGGACGGAGGACACAACATCCAACAGTGCGACGAGTTTAAGAGATTGGTGCAGCAATTGATGAACAAAAAGCGAATAGAGTTCTTCAAAGAGCCTACAGGAAGGAAGGGGCCAGACGTACATATGACGGACAGCCCCAACGTTAAGTACGGGAGAGACAGGCCTTTTGTCATCTCCTCCAGGCCAGAAGGTGCAAGTTCCTCCCAAGGAGAAGCTAATAAGGTGACTCCCAAGATCATCATCTCAGCACCATCCCCGTTCTCATTCAAGGATATACGACAAACTCCCTGGAACTATGTTGTGAATGTGACCATACCAGAAAAGCCAGAATCTGGTGAAGTAAAAGAACAAAAAGTTGAATAAGAGCCTACACCGAAAGACGAGCAAGCCAAGAGTGATGTGAATGTCGGTGAGGTGGGCCACTTCACGAACAACGGCAGATGTTACTCCTCAGAGACCTTGAAGGCTGATGAAGTTGCCAAAGATGAAGGAAAGGATACATCGGTTACCCCTGCGCAAATATTCGGTGAGGAACCACCTCCTAAGATAAATGAACCGGTAACCGAGGCTTAGGCCAAAGAATTTCTGAAATTCATGAGACATAGTGAATACAACATAGTGGAACAACTATGAAAGCAACCGGCTAGGATTACAGTGCTAGAGTTGCTCCTGAGTTCAGAAAAACACCGTGAGGCACTCCTAAAAGTGCTGAACCAGACTTTTGTACCCCAGGACATTTCTGTATCAAAGTTGGACAAGATAGTGGGGCATATCACCGCCTATAACCATATAACATTCAGTGATGACGAGATCCCTGAAGGAGGAATGGGGTCCACTAAGGCTCTCAACATCACAACCCACTGCAAGGGGTATGTGTTACCGGGAGCATTGATTGACAACGAGTCAGCACTGAATGTACTACCTATGGTGACTCTACAAAAGCTACCAATCGATGTTTCTCACCTAAAGCCCTGTCATAACTCCATGAGAGCCTTCGACGGCACACAAAGAGGAACACTTCGAAAGATTGAGGTGCCTCTATTGATTGGGCCGACTGAGTACGTGATCGACTTCGTTGTGATGGACATAAAACCATCCTACAGCTACCTATTTGGAAGGCCATAGATCCACTCTGCAGGAGCCGTCCCCACATCACTACATCAGAAATTAAAATTCATGATCGAAGGCGTTGGTCACAGTGGAGGCTGAGCAAGAGATCATTGCTTCGGTGACATCAGATGCCCCATACATTCAAAATGACAAGGATGCTACAGAATTCTCTTTTTTAGCATTAGAGCTGGTGAACGCCACATTCGTCGCGGAAGGTAATCGGATCCCCTGCCCCAGGTTATCTAATTGCACCAAGATGATCGTTGCTGAAACTTTGGGCCGAGGAGCCAAAGCAGGAAGAGGGTTAGGGAGCCAACGAGCCAGGAGTGTAATAACCAAGAATGATTATTTTGGGCAGGGTTACAAACCAAGTGTCTAGTAGAGAAAGGAATAATATAAGAGAAAAGAAGAACAGAGAAAAGCCAGATTTAAGGGAGAGGACATTCTATGGAGACCAATGTCTTTCACTCGTTTGAAAAATACTTTTGTCTCCGGAGGATTCTGCCGACCAGGACAGGAGGTCGAAGAACAATTAAGGAAAATGACATACTCAATGAGAAAAAAATGTTTAGTGAATCACTCGAGGGGATGTCCATCAACATGATAGCTTGAAATGACCATAACAGTAGTATGTTGACCAGCATCCGCCCCTGCTGCCCTGGGGAGACTCTTGATAATTGGAGCCACGTTGATCTACCTGTGGTTTTTAGGACTAGATCAGAGTAATGCTCCGAATCAACCTTTTTGTTTTTTCCCATAAACAATGGGGATCTTTTGTATAGGGCACCTGTGTTAACTTTTTGTTTGAAATGAAAAGATATCTTCCCATTTTTCTCAAATGGCAAACATCTCATCTCATTCATTCTTTATCCATATTCATTCACCTCATATAAAACCATTCTCTTCCCAATGCATTCGTTCTCATTTAATGCATGTCTCCCATAATTAATCGTATGAATGATGCTGAATCCAATCCCGAAGTAGATTTTGAATGCCCCGAGATCTCAACATGAATTGAAGAAGAGGATGATGAGATAGAATGTAAGGTCCCTGCAGAGCTGATAAGGATGATGGCCAATGAAGAGAGGCAAATCATGCCCTATCAAGAAGAAACATAAGTTGTAAACTTGGGGACTGAAGAAGAGAGAAAAGAAGTAAATATCAGGACTACATTTTCCTCGAAAACCAGGCACGAACTGCTAGTCCTACTCCAGGAATTCAAGGATGTTTTCGCCTGGACTTATCAAGATATGTCGAGTTTGAATACTGACATAATGGTACACAAACTGCCGATGAAGCCAGAATGCAAACTAATACAACAAAAACTCAAGAGAATGAGACCGGACATGTTGTTAAAGATCAGAGAAGAGGCGAAAAAGTAGTTTGATGCTGGCTTCTTGGAAGTGGCCAAGTACCCTGAATGGGTTGCAAACATTGTACCAGTACCAAAGAAGGATGGGAAGGTCCGTTTGTGTGTAGATTATAGGGATCTCAACTGAGCTAGCCCTAAAGACAACTTCCCTCTACCACATATTGACACGCTGGTTGACAACATCGCGGGAGATTCATGGTTCTCATTTATGGATGGCTTCTCGGGGTACAACTAGATAAAGATGGACTCGGACGACATGGAGAAAACCACATTCGTGACCATGTAGGGCACTTTTTGCTACAAGGTGATGCCTTTCAGGCTTAAGAACGCGAGAGTAACTTATCAAAGAGTGATGGTGACTCTTTTTCACGACATGATGCACAAGGAAATAGAGGTATACGTGGATGATATGATCGCTAAGTCCTGAACTGAAAAAGAGCACCTGCAGAACTTGAGAAAACTATTCCAAAGACTGCGGAAATACCAGCTGAAGCTTAACCCGGCCAAATGCATATTTGTCGTTACATCTGGAAAACTTTTGGGGTTCGTAGTGAGCAGAAGAGGGATTGAGATCGATCCAAATAAGGTGAAAGCCATCCAGGATCTCCCACCGCCCTATATCAGAAGGAAGTTCGAGGCTTCCTGGGGAGACTAAATTACATCTCCCGTTTCATCTCCCAGTTAACAGATAAGTGTGACCCAGTCTTCAGACTACTTAGAAAGAATAATCTCGGTGTTTGGGATGAGAAATGTCAAGAAGCCCTGGAGAAGATCAAAAGGTACTTGATGAATGCTCTGATTTTAGTCGCGCCGATAACAGGCAGGCCTTTAATCCTCTACCTAACAGTCTTTGAGAATTCAATGGGTTGCGTATTGAGGCAACACGATGAGTCTGAAAAGAAGGAAAGCGCCATTTACTACCTAAGCAAAAAGTTCAATGATTGCAAAACACGGTACCCGCCAATTCAGAAGCTATGTTGTGCTTTGATTTGTGCCACCAAAAGGCTTAGGCAGTACATTCTATACCATACAACATGGTTGATATCCAAGCTAGACCCCTTGAAGTTTCTAATGGAAGCGCCAGCATTAACAGGGAGAATGGCCCGCTGACAGATGCTCTTATCCGAGTTTGATATTGTGTATGTAAGTCAGAAAGCCATGAAGGGTAGCTCCATAGCGGATTTCCTAGCTAGTCGTGCTTCGGATGATTATGAATCGTTGAACTTTAATTTCCCAGATGAGGACTTGATGTGTATTACAATCGAGGAGAATGTTTCAAACGACAACTCATGGAAGCTTTACTTTGACGCCCTCGGACACGGGATAGGGGTCGTGTTAATTTCTTCGGAGAATGTCTACTATCCCTTCACCAGCATACTAGAATTCTTCTGCACCAACAATATAGCCGAATACGGAGCCTGTGTTATGGGACTGAATGCAGCTATTGAAAGAAAGATTAAGGAATTTCGAGTATTCAGAGATTCATCCTTAGTGATTTACCAGTTACGCGGAGAATGGGAAACCAAGGATTCGAAGCTGGTCAAATATTATGAATTGATCCAGGAGCTCACCAAGGAGCTTGAAAAGATCATTTTCACTTACCTTCCCAAAGAAGAAAATCAGATGGCAGACGCATTGGCAACCTTGGCTTCCATGTTCAAAGCGAACACGGGGGCAGAAATGAAGCCCATTGAGATACGAACTTTTGAAAGGCCGGCTCATTATTGTAATGTGCAAGAAGAGATAGATGGCAACACGTGGTACTATGACATCTTGCAATATGTCAAGTTTCAAAAGTATCCCGAAGGGGCAAATGACAATGACAGAAAAACACTCAGAAAAATGGCAGCGGGATACGTTCTAGATGGGGAGATCCTATATAAAAGAAGCCATGATCAGACATTATTGAGATGTATGGATGCCCGGGAGGCGAAGGAGATTTTTTTCGAGGTACACGATGGTCTATGCGGGATGCACGCCAACGGGCTATCTATAGCCCGAAAAATTATGAGATATGGCTATTTTTGGTCGACCATGGAGGGAGATTGCATCGATTACGCCAGGAAATACCACAAATGCCAAATTTATGCTGACAAGATTCATGCTCCTCCGTTGCCTTTACACACCATGAATTCCCCGTGGCCTTTTGCAGCGTGTGGCATGGACGTCATTGGGCAGATTCACCCGAAGGCTTCCAACGGGCACCGTTTTATTTTGGTCGCCATACACTACTTCACTAAATGGGTGGAGGCAGCATCTTATGCCAACATCACAAGGACGACGATATGCAAATTCCTAAAGAATGAGATCATTTATCAATACGGTTTGCCAGAAAGGATTATCACCGGCAACGCTTCCAATCTGAATAACAAATTGATAACGGAGGTGTGCAACCAGTTCAAGATAACGCACCATAACTCCACAGCCTATCGCCCTAAAATGAATGGGGCAGTGGAAGCAGCAAATAAGAACATAAAGAAGATCATCGCGAAGACGAAGGATACCTACAAGGATTGGCACGAGAAGCTGCCATTCGCTCTTTTCGCCTATATGACATCTGTTCGCACATCGACGGGGGCAACACCATATTCTCTAGTGTATGGAACTGAAGCAGTACTCCCCATTGAGGTTGAGATTCTGTCGCTCTGTGTCCTAAATAAAGTAAAATTGGAAGAATCCGAATGGGTGCAAGCTAGATTCGACTAGTTGAATATCATCGAAGAAAAGAGGCTAAAGGCCATCTACCATGGTCAAATGTACCAAAAACGGATGATGCGGGCACACAACAAGAAGGTGCAACCGAGAGAATTCAGAGAGGGAGATCTGGTGCTTAAGAAGATCCTCCCGATTCAGAAAGATTCTCAGGGAAAGTGGATGCCCAACTGGGAAGGGCCATATGTTGTCAAGAAGGCCTTTTCAGGAGGAGCATTAATCTTAACCGAAATGGATGGAGACGAGTTGAAAAATCTTGTAAATTATGATACCGTTAAGAAATACTATGTTTGAAAAAAGTGAAGAAAAGAAAAAAGGAGAAAAGAAGAAAGAAGGAAAAAAAAGAGGGAAAAAAAGAAAAAAAAGAGGTGGAGCGAAAACCTGACAAGGCGTTCCAAACCAAAAAAACAAAAATGGAGAGCTCAAGGAGAAAACCCAAAAATGGCGTCTTGAAGCAAAGGAAGGATCCGAGTCGAAAACCCATAAAGGGCGACTCAAATAAATTTGGAGGTTAGACCTCCAAAGAGAAGAGTTATCCCTATGAGCCCCATGAAGAAGAAGCCCCAGGCAAAGATTCTACTCCGGTTGACAGGATCATGCATCATTCATACTATGGATACTGGGAGGTTTTGCATTTCATGTTTGGTTTTTCTTTTCCTCATATTTGCCATGACCATCTCAAAATTGTTCCAAATCCTTAATCGTAATAAAATCACATTTTGAGCTCTCGTTCCTTGTCTTCTTGTTATTTTCCATAAACATCATTCAAATAAGTTAACATAGGCTTATGATAAATAAGAGATTTCTGAGCATTACTGTGATCTAACCCTGAAGATGCAGGTGATTGGAAAACAGTATTAACCTTGCCCTCCAGCTGCCTACATGATGTATGTTAAAGCGGGACGAGCAGAAGGCTTCCAGCACCAGTGTAAGATGACCAATGGCACATGCCCTGCTTGTTTAAAGAAAGCATTCGAGACAACAAAAGAGATTTCCCAGGTGAAAACCCAGAGGGTCGCCTCAAAAAAAAGAAGAGAAAAAAAATAAAACAAACAAAAAAGAAAAAACACAAAACAAAAAAACCTCTAAAGTGATAACCCAAAAGGGCACTTTAGAACCCCGAACCAGAAATTCAGAAAACAAAGGTTGGAATGGTTGAACCTGACAGTGAAATGGGGTATTGCCACTAGAAAAAGAAAAAAGGAGAAAGCAAGCAGCGGAGAGTCAAGATTGACTGATGGCCGAAGCAGGCGCACCAAGATATTGACACTCATACATCATGAATAGTTAGACATCCCTAGGATTAGGAGCATGCTAACTCATTTGTCATAGCGTTTTGTCTATTCTAGACAGGTATCTGCAGATTTAAAGAAGCATCGGTAGCCATTTTGGCATGAATCCCAAATGTGAAGACAAAGGTTCTATATAGGAAGGACCTATATTTTCAAGCATCCGCATCGAGGGGTTCTATATAGGAAGAATCTGCCGCTCCGAGGCTTCAGGAGCTGAAAGTTCTATATAGGAAGGACCGGCGGCTCTAGGGTGAAGACTAGCAGTTCTATATAGGAAGAACTCCCAGCCGAAAGAATTCACCCATGATACAGAAGGTTTTATATAGGAAAAACCCGCTGTGTCGAAGGCGAAGAGTCCTATATAGGAAGGGCTCCGAGCTTTACCGTCTTAGCGTGAAAGGTTCTATATAGGAAGAACCTGTAACTCTGAGATTTTAGAAGCTAAGAGTTCTATATAGGAAGGACTTACGGCTCTAGGGTTCGAAGACTAACAGTTCTATATAGGAAGAACTCCCAGTCGAAAGAATCCGTCTATGACGCAGAAGGTTTTGTATAGGAGAAACCAGCGTTGAAGGCGAAGAGTTCTATATAGGAAGGACTCCAAGCTTTACTGTCTTAGAGTAAAGAGTTCTATATAGGGGGACTCGTAACTCAAGACTTCAGAATGAAAGGTTCTATATAGGGAGGAACTATAGTTCCAAGAGCAGAAGGTGAAGAAGTTCTCTATAGTAAGAACTTAAGAACCTAAAGATTCGGCTGAGGAAAAGCGGAGAGTTCCAGAAGAACACGTGATTCCGAAGCTACAAACAGGGAAGTCAGATAAAAATGAGTGCTTATAATCTTTGCTTTGTTCTCGTTTCACAAGAACAAGCAAAGAGGGGCAACTGTAATCACTCATTTTTATCTGGTGTATAAGTATTGTGTTAATCTACTTTTGTTTATTAATTAATATATTATCATCGCATGTATACGTATTATATTATATGTTCATTACTATATGTTTGATTAAAATGTACGTAAACCATGTGTGTATGAGTATATATGCATGTATGATTGTATATTATATTAACGTGTTACATATATTAACGTTTGCATGTATATATTAATATGCGTGTATGTATGCATACGTGTGGATGTTTGCATGTGTATATTAATTTGTATGTACATATATTATATGTGTGTACGCATATATTGTTATTATTACTACTATTATTATTAATGATTTTGGGCTGAAATTAAAATAAGATAAAAAATATATTAAAACCCAAATTAGTCCAAGTCCAAATTACATGAAACCCAAAATTAATATTTACATTAGGCCCAATCCGACCCAAACCCTAACCCACATCAAATAATGGAGCCCTAATGCCCCCTTTTATTTTGCGCAGCTACACAAGGGCCGTTGGATCAGATCTGGATCCAACGCCCACGGTTGAAGCATAAAGACCCCTCATCTGCCGCGTGAAATCCACGCACGGGCTGTTGGATTCTCCACTCATGCGTGTGAGACACTTACAAGGCCGGCCATCTTCTCCAGGCCATGTGGCATGATCCCAGACTGCTACATCATTTCTAAGGTCCCATCTCTGATCATCGAGCAATCCTAACCGTTGGATCAGATCTGATCCAACGGCTAGGACTAGTTCTGGCAGTGGTAATCTTCTCATCTTCCAAGATGCCAGTCCACGTAGCCGAGCGGTCACCTCCCCCATGCCGCCATACCAACCACCAAGCATGGCCGGGCACCACCAAAAACACAAAAGATGTTATGTCAGTACCAAAAAATCAAATCAAGTATTTTTCCTGTCTTATTTTCTACCAAAAAGCACAGATCAGGGCAGGATATATGTAAACCAACAAAGTGTAATATCATCAGTTTTTTCAGAAATACAAAAAAATAGAGCTGCCATTTGGTAATATTTTTTCTCTCTCAGTTTTATGCACGCATGTAAGTAATAAGCAAAAAGAAAAAAGATAGAGTTTACCGGGAGAAAACCCTTCACTGCCGGCGATAAACTCTAAGGAGTTAGCCATAAAAAGGGGTTTTCTTCTTTGCTTTTGTCTCGAAACGTCAGGGAGCTAGGCTTCGCGGTCTCAAAATAGGAGTATTTTGTTTCGTTCTTTTCAAAAGTAGAGGTTTTTTTGGGTTTTGAGGGGTGTCTAGACTGGGTTCTGGAACGCTTCGAGCGTTGAAGGTGGTGGCCGGAGTAGCCGGACCACCGCCGACCTCTATAACTGCAGCGGCTGAAGGGTTTGGGGGTTCCGTTTCTGGGAAAGGAGAGAGCTCTCTCTTTAGGTAAAAAAAAATGAAGGAAAAGTGAATAAAGGGGGCCGTCCATGGGTTTTATAGAGGGGAAATAAAAAGAAAATGGGCAAATTGCATCATAAATCCCTCTACGTTTTCATTATATTCATTTCTGCCTTGTCGCATGGGATATTTGCAACCCCAATCCCCCTTCTTTTTGAAAATGTTTCAATTTGGTCCTCAAATAAACTGAAATTAGTTTTTTAATGGTGAAATTACCTTCCTAGTCCCACCGCATTTTTGAAATTTTCACTCTGAGCTCGCCCCTTGGTTTAATTACATGTCTGGTCCTTTTAAGTTTCATTAGTCTTGTGATTACGTCCTCAAATTAAGTTTTGTTTCTGTTTAACTTCTGCCTTTTTGTTTTATTTCTTAGCGTTTCAGTCCCTGTTTTCGTGTTCTAAATATTCATGGCTTATTTGTGATTTTATTTATTTTAGCATGTTCTATTACTCGTTGTATTCATATATGCCATGTTTTATCGGGTCTACTTATGTTTTGGATGTGTTGTTTACTTTTTATCTTTATGTCCATATTCATTTTTATATCATACTTTAGTTTGGTTTTCATGGTGTTTGTATATGTTAGTATGAGTTTTATGTTTTAGGTTACGTGTTAGTGTGTTTTCCTTTTTTTAGTCATGTATGATGACATGTTTTTATTTATTTGTGTGTGCAAATTATGTCATATGTTATGTACTAGGTGTTGGGTTCTTTGTTAGCACGTGGTTTTGATTTGTGAAATTAACATCATAATACATTTATGTCATGCACATGTTATATTGTGTTTTTTATTTTTAATATGTATGTATTCTTGAAGTATGTGTTTTTATTTCCCACATGTTTTTCATTCATGCCTCGTTATTATTATCATTATGATGTGCTATGTTCGTGTTTTTTTATTATATTTGTTTAATTCTGTGATATTCATGTTTTGACATTATTTTGTCCTTTACCATGTCAATGCAAATGGATGTTTCCGAATTATTTCTCTAAGATTGTATATCGAGATATATAAATTGTCAATGTGGTGCCCTTTTATCCGAGCGTAAACGGGGCCAGTATCAGGCGTAGTGATAGTGGTTGGGCATTTACCCTCGGATAACGGGGCCTTTAAAATCCACTCGCACTTATAACCAAATTTTAATCTAATCGTCATTTTAATCCAGAAAGTCTAATATTAATAAAGCGGTAATTATTAAAGTACCAATTTTGGGCGGTGTGCGGGTGCTAATCCTTCCCCATCCGTAACCGACTCCCGAACCCAAAGTTTTCAAAATCTTTGGTTTTTATGGTGTCCGACTTACCTAAGTGGCCGGTGGCGACTCCTCTTTTAAATAAAATGCGATTTCTTTAAAACCCCACGGAAGATATTATTTTCAAAACAAAACAATAGATAAAACTCGTTTTTTTAGCGAAACAGACATCGCTACAATAATATCAGAATATTTCTTAGAATAAATCTGCTATCTAAGGAAACAAATCCTATGTTTACATAGGTCAAAGGGGTTGTCTTCTAGAATCCTCCATGGATTGGCCTAATTCTGGTGGTCTCTTTAGGCCCAAAATCTCCATTAAAACCTTTTGGGCAACTATGTGTACATATGACTCGAACTCGAACTGGCGGTCTCTGACAATATAAATATTTCTTCATATTTTTTCACGTGCGGCATATGTTTCTTCATAATTTTTTAATATCGGTACATATATATAAGGAAAAATTGAGGACGCAACTCAAACTTAAAATTCAATGCACTAATTACTAAAAAATTTGAATTATTCAAATTTCCATTTTGCAATTCAAACTTTATTTGAATTTTTTTTAGTCTAGTCGAGTCTAGACAAGTTGAGTCAAAAATTTTAGTTTTTTCGAGTCGAGTTTTGCTCACCCCTAATTTGATGTAAAAGTATAAAAAATAACATTTTAAAAGATAGATACTTTTAGAATATTAAGAAATAAAATATCAGAAATTCAAAAATATATATTTATAGACAAATTTATAAAAAAAACCCAACACTTTTGGAAATCAATTATAAAAATATTCATAGATCTATTAATTAGCTGAGTGGTGAATGATGTTTATGTTTTCTCATCCTATATGAGGTCAAATCTTGACATTTGCCTTGTGAATGTAATTACCACTCTATTTAGTAAAAAACATAAAAAATAAAAATTAAATTTGACTGGAGTTTATATTTATTGGGTTAACCAGTCATTAGAATTTGTCACCAGTTAATGTAGGTCAATTCAGATCAAATTTTTATTTTGGATATATTTTGTGGTTTGCCTTCCAGTTTCTAAAGTTTCGCCCTGACTAATCTAGACCGGCCAACGCAGTACACCTGGCTTTGGTGGGTGAGCCTCCCAGCTAGGATTTTTTGCATACACATTGCTCGAACTCAAGACTTGCTTAAGCGATACCAAGATGCTTATCACTTGGACCAACCCTTGTTGGTTTATTTTGGATATATTTTCAATATATATTTAAATTTATTTTTGAAAAATCTAAAAAAAATCTATTTTTTTAATTTTTATATATTATTTTGAATTTTATAAATATATAATATTTTATGTTAGAGTTGTGATCCAAATTCTTTTAGGATTTAGTTTAAATAAGAATCTTACTTTTAGTAAATCATGTTTACTTTACATAATTAAAGGTATGGAACTCTGTTTGAGTAAAATTTGTTTCTATACAAGTTTCTTTTGTAAACAAGAAACAACATGTCCCTATAAATAGATACTAAGAATTAGGGTTTTAGACACAACACAAGATACAACATGTAGATTGAGGATTTTATAGAGCGTAAAGCTGCAATCAGGTTGTAATCTTTTGTTTTTCATCGTAGTGAAACTTCTCATCCTCTGCTCATGATTTCCCCGTTTTGAGTTTTTCACGTAAATCTTAGTGTTATTTATTTTCTTGTTTTGTTTGTAGTCATAATCTTTCTTTTATTTATCGTTAGCGTTCATCGTCAAAATATCCCTAGTATTACAAATTGGTATTAGAGCTCCAGATTTCTCATTCGAGTCACGATAATGGAAACAATGAAGTATGATATTCTGCTGATGGATCGCAACACTAGATTCATGTTATGGTAGGTGAAGATTCAAGATGTACTTTCACAAATGGACTTAAATGTTCTGTTGGAGGAGTTTGATGAGTTACCACCAGAATGGTCGGATGCAAAAAAACATTATAGGAAAATCATATCCCAAATTCACTTGCACTTATCAAACCATATTTTGTAGAATAGTACAGTAGGGTAGAGCCAGACTCGTGCTAAAAGCTCCTTTACCACATATAGAACCTCAATACTCTATTGTGGTGAATATGCCATAAGGGATATTAGACGTTCAAAGAGGTATGCGAAGGCTAATCTAATGGCATATGCGTTGAACGTGTCAAAGGATATAGATGCAAGAAAAGAACCATCAACATATTCAGAGGTAGTTGTTGGTGAAGACTCAAGCAGTGGATGTTGGTTAAGCAATAAGAGATGGAGTCACTCCCTACAACCAAGTTTGAGCAGAGCTTGAACTTGGTCAAGTCTCATTGTTGAAGACCAGCACTTGAAGGGATTTCGCGGAAGAGGTGGAGATATTGTTCAACAAGAACTTATCTCAAGGTGGAGATTTATTAGAGTTGTGATCCAAATTCTTTTAGGGTTTGGTTTAAAGTAAGCATCATACTTTTACCAGATCTTGTTTATTTTACATTAACTAAAGGTAGAGAACTCAGTTTGAGTATAATTTGTTTCTATGCAAGTTTCCTTTGTAAACACGCAACATATCCCTATAAATAGATACTAAGGATTAGGGTTTTAGACACAACACAAGATACAACATATAGATCGGGGATTCTACAGAGCATTAAATCGCAATCAGGTTATAATCTTTTATTCTTCGTCATAGTGAAAGTTCCCATCCTCTACTAGTGGTTTTTCCTATTTGGGTTTTCAACGTAAATATTGATGGTATTTATTTTCTTGTTTTGCTTAAGATCACCATCTTTTTTTGATTTACTGTTACCGTTCACCGCCGGTATATCCCGGTATTACAATTTGTATTTTTTTATATTTTTAATATTTTCATCTAGCATTATGTGTAAGTGGTTTATGTGGTGCATCTTTTTGTTTCTGTTGGGTGTCCAATGTGATTGTAGATTCCTTGTGTCTTGTGGATTGGTTTGATCTTGAAGCTCCCGTTCATGTTGTTGAGTCTTTAATTTAATTATTTGTGTCCCTAAACAGCTGTGTTAGCTCGTGTTTGCACTGTCTACTGGGAAAATGGATAAATTTTCTCTAAAATTTTATCTCACATTTCACTGATTTTTCATTTTTTATAGCCGGTTATGTGTAAACATTTTTATGATTCTACATAGTATTTATCACAAATTATTGTTTTTTACGATGATGACTTATCATGGATAAATATTTTCAATCATGAGAATATTGAATATTCGTGTTGGATATTTTCTCTAATGCCAATAACAGGGAGATCGATTGCTTCTTTGTAATTTTGTACTACAAATTCCAGATCTACAGTGTTTTCCAATTAGATCTATGCATTTTCTAATTTTTCGGTGACAGTTATACCGAAAATTGTTTGCCAGAGGCAATGACCATATCGGAATTTGTAGTTCGGCTGACAGTGTATTCAGGGTGAAAATTATTAGGGTGAAAATTATTAGATGGGTCTAGTTCATCACGTCATCTATGGTCTTATCCAATAATAATTTTTCATCTCATTTTTTTCTAAGTTGAATATTCACTTCTTTCCTACATGTCATTAAATGAATGAATTTCATTGAATGAGACTATGGATGACGTGGTGAGCCGGGACCATGTAATAATTTCTCATTCAGGGTACACTATTATACTGATAATGCTCTCTGTCCACATTAATGATCCACATGTGATGGTGGATGGTTATTTGTTCAAGCAAGACAGTTTCCAACAGTTTCAAACTATTTTTCAAACATGCTTCGTGGGGCTATTACCGCATCTCGATAGATTTCCAATCATATTCTATTGGGCTTGAATTGATCAACCGAATATTTCAAGAGGGGATGAATTGGCTTTGTGGTGGAAGCAATGTAAATTAAAAATTTGCACAAAAGATTTATAGTGGTTCAACTTCTCAACTAAGTTTATCTCCACTACCTTAGCTCCCCACTAAGGAATTTCCACAAATTCACTAATTTGTCTTTCCTTTTAAAGCTCAAGAAGATAACCTTACAACCCCTCAAAGCTTATACCCCCCAAAGCTTTGAGACACCCTCTTCCAAGAGAAGGATACAAATTAAGCAAACAAGTAAAATCTCACAAAGGCAAAGTGTTTGCACAATTTAGCTCTCACCCAAAATTCTCACTTGAGCGAATATAACAATTAAGCTCACAAGTGTGTTCTAAAACAAAAATGACAATTAAAGCTCAAAAATATTTTCTCTATACATTGAATGTTGGTAGTTGGTTTCTTATTGTTCTATGGTAGCTTGAAGAGGTCTTTTAAATCCTCTAATGAGTTCTTGAACGTTACTAGTCGTTAGAGAATTATTTTCCAGCAATAAATGAACTTCTAGGCATGTTGGTGTTAGTATGCGAGTCTCGTTATCGGTACATGCCTTAAGAAGAAAGAGCCGTTACAAGCAATTACTGCAGGGCATACCTGTACGCGATATTGAGTATCGGTACGAGCCCTTGTGTATCGATATAAAGATTGAATACTGGAAATTTGGAAAACTTGAGGAAATAAAGGGAGTATCGGTACACGTACGACCGTATCGGTACGAGCTATTTGGTACCAATACGAGTAGAACTGTACTGATACTCACAGCTTATTTTTGACTCTTGGGCTATTTTGAAAACATTTTGTTGAGATATTGAATTTTGATATAACTTACATGAAAAATGTTTTTGGACTTAAATCATATTTGCAAAAATAATTCAAAGTCCAAACAACTTGAAAAATATGTTTTAAGGTTTTTGAAATGTTTTCAAAATGTTTTTGACTTGAATAACTACTTTCAAAATAACCCAAGAGTCAAAAATAGGCTCTAAGAACTTGTATGGTCTTCCTCGTATTGATACCTAGAATGGCCTGTACCGGTACGATTTCCCGTGTATTGATACGCCCTTTGTTTCCCCAAGACTTTTTTTCCAGTAACCAATCTCCATACCGGTGCTAGCTATGTCGTACCGATACGCAAGGGCCCGTATCGATACTAAGTATCATGTACCGGTACGCCCTCCATTTATTGTAAAATGACTCTGTCTATTTTGAGACAGATAACGATACCCAAAGACGCGTACTGATACCGACATGCCTAGATATGCATTTAATGTTGGAAATAAATTCCCCAACGACTCTAATCAACCCTTAACGGCTAGAAATGATCATGAAGCAATAGAGGGTTACCTCTTCAAGCAGTTTTGGAACTTCAAGAAATTAAATGCCAACATTCTTTGTATAGAGAAATTGTTTTAGTGCTTAAATTGTCAAATTCCTTGTAGAAAACACTAATGAGCTAAATTGTCACATTTGCTCAAGTATTAGGATTTTGGGTGAGAGATAAATTGTGCAAACACTTTGCCTTGTGAGGTTTTTCATTGTTTGCTAATTTGTATTCTCTTTAAGAGTGTGTGTCTCAAAGCTTTGAGGTTGTATAAAGGTTATCTCCTTCCTTGAGCCTAGAAAAGGGAAAGATAAATTAGTGAATTTGTGAAAAATCCTTAGTGTGGATAGCTAAGGTAGTGGAGGTAGACTTGGTTGAGAAGTCGAACCACTATAAATCATTGTGCAAAATTTTAATTTTCCTATTGCTTCCATCACATTCACTCAAAGGCCAATTCACCCCTTCTTGGCTATTTTGGTTGATCGTTCGAGCCCAACATTTGGTATCAGAGCTTCGTCTCTACATTGGATTAAGTTTCTAGAGTTGATCCTTGAAGTGCTCAACCTTTCTACATCAACCGAAGCTTATGGCGCAATTCATAACCAAGCCTCCATACTTTAATGGTGCCGACTATTCTTATTGAAGAAGAGGATGATGATCTTCATTCAATCCGTTGATTACAAGCTTTTGATATCATTGAAGTGGCCCTAAATGGAGACATTTTGTGCTCAAGGATAAGAATGAATGGAGTGATCAAGAAAAGAGACAAATGTAACTCAACACTAAAGCCATACATATGCTCTTGTGTGCTCTTGTCCAAGAAGAATATTCCAAATTCTCCTCTTATGAAGATGCCATAAAAATATGGGACAATCTTAAAGTCACCTATGAAGGAACCAACGAGGTGAAGGAGACCAAGATTGGACTTCTCAACCTCAACTATGAGAACTTCAACATGAATCCGAAATAAGACATCAAAGCTATGTTCGATCAATTCTATATCATTGTAAACAAGTTTAAAAGATTCAGAGAGATGATCCTACAGGACAAGCTTGTGAGGAAGTTGATTTATTCACTTCTTGATTCATGGGATTCCAAGAAGATCGCAATCATTAAAGCAAATAACTTGAAGATGCTCAAGCTTGATGAGCTTATGGGATCTTTGCTCACCCATAAAATGATGATGTTAAAGGGGTAGAAGAAAGAAGAAGAGGATAACGAAGAGATGGATATTGCTCTTAAATCCTCTACAAGTCGACAAGAATATTCAAGTGGAGAGAAAGATTGCTCTTAAATCCTCTACAAGCCTATAAGAAGATTAAAGTGGAGAGGAAGATAAAGATGAAAAGATGGCCAAGCTCTTCAAGAAGCTCAAAAGTTTTATGAAATATGAGAAAGAATAAGCTAGACATGAATCAAGAATGAAGAGAAGAGATCTTATCATTTGCTTCGAATGCAAGTAGCCAGAACACATCAAGTATGATTGTCCAAAGATGAAGAAGAAGAGATCAAGCCATAAGAAGAAGGCATTTGTGGCTACATGGAGTGATGAAGAGGACTCCACCGATGATGTTGTAGCCAAAATTTGTCTCATGGCGATTGAAGAAGATTCAATGGTAACTTCTAGTTCATCACCTTCAATTTCATATACTTTTGATGAATTACAAGATGCCTACGATGATTTGGTTTAAAATTTGAAAACCATATTTTGAAAAATAAGAAAATTGTTTAAAAATTAAAAGTTCAAAATGATTTGATTTCTAAAACTAAAGATGAACTTGAAGCAAAACTCAAAGATTTTGAGAAAAAGAATTTTGATTTACAAAATTTGCTTCAAAATGTTCAAGAAGATCATCAACGAGAAATCAATGATCTTAAAAAGGAAAAAGATTATATTTAAAAAATTCAAAAAAATGGAGAATGCTCCAAAACTAGTTTTGTAAAATCATTTTTTATGTAAGAGAATTTAGTTTCCTTAGATTTTTCAAAAGAAAAATAATTAAAAATATTGGGTCCCTAGGGGACTTATTTCTTCAAAGAAAAAGGAAGACATTGAAAAATGGATTCCAAAGAGAACTAAAATTTATGAGACTAATTCCAATAGATCCAAAGCAATTTGGATACCAAAACAAAAATGATTGTCTTTTTGTAGATGTGCTTGAGCATTGATAAGCAAAGTCGAATTTTTGGAAGCTCTTGGCACACAAGGGAGAAAGACACTTGAAGAAGAAGAGGCTTAACATTCTACCTTGGTTCAAGTGGTAAAATTTTGTTTTCCATGCAATTGCTTGATCATGTATTAATTGTTTTTTTATAATGATCAAAGCATGTTTTGTTTGACAACATGATGTGCTTTATTGCATATAGTAAGGGGAGTCTCTTATTGCATGAGTTACATGTTTTTGGCATTTTATGCTCATATCTATGTTTTTGGCGTTAAACTTGTAATGTTTGGTTGAATCTTGGTGAAACCATGCTTTATATGTTTAAATGTTGTATTTTGAGAAGCATGTTGTTAATTTGTAGCAAAAATGATCAATATGTATATCTAGGACCTCTTAGAGCCTTTGTATGAACTTAATACTAAGTTGTAAGGCTTTTTGAGTTGATTTTGCTACATATTTTTCACCAGTTCGCGTCTTTGGAACCGATATCGTCCATATCGTATCGATGCAACATTCAACCAAGTACCGATATGGTCAACACTGTAGCGGTACGCTTAGTCAAAAAGGGATAGTTTTGTCTTCTTTTTGCCATACCTTGTATGATTATTGATTTTCTTTCATAAATGGAATATTTATAGAATTTCTTGTATTTATTTTATCTATTTATTTATTTGAAATTCAATATATTTCTCTTTAATGTTTGGACTAACATTATTTTGTTGCTTGATTAAGGGGAGCCATTTTTTTTAAAAAAAATTCTTTCATGTTAAATCTTATTTTGGTCGGTTCTCTATTATTATCTTCTACCAACAAGTGATTTCAAACTTAGTTGTGAGTTATTTTTGATATAACAAAAAGAGGAGAAATATGTTTGAAAAATTCAATTTCAAAAAGAAAAGGGGGAGCTTTAATATTTTCTAAAAATGTTTTTCTAAGGGGGAGATTGTTGAGGTATTGATTTTAATATAACTTAAATGAAAAATATTTTTGGACTTAAATCATATTTGCAAAAATAATTGAAAGTCCAAACAACTTGAAAAATATGTTCTAAGGTTTTCAAAATTTTTTGACTTGAACAAATGCTTTCAAAATAACCCAAGAGTCGAAAACAAGCTCTGAGTACCGGTACGGTCTTCCTCATACCGATACCTAGAAGAGCCCGTACTGATATAGTTTATCGTGTATCGATACGCCCTTTCTTTCCCCCCCAAGACTTCTTTTTCTAGTAGCCGATCTCCGTACCGATACTGGCTATGCCATATCGATACGTAAGGGCCCATACCAATACTAAGTATCGTGTACCAGTACGCCATGCATTTATTGTATAACGCCTCTTTTTATTTTGAGGCAGGTATCGATATCCAAAGGCGTGTATCAATACCGGCAGGCCCAGAAGTGCATTTAATATTAGAAATAAAGTCCCCAACGGCTCTAATCAACCCCCAACAGCTAAAAATGATCATGAAGCCATTAGAAGATTTAAAAGACCTCTTCAAGCAGCCATTGAACATCAAGAAACTAAATACCAACATTCTTTGTATAGAGAAATTGTTTTAGTGCTTAAAGTATCAAATTCCTTGTAGAAAACAGTAGTGGGCCAAATTGTCAAATTTGCTCAAGTATTAGGATTTTGGGTGAAAGCTAAATTGTGCAAGCACTTTGCCTTTGAGGTTTTTCATTGTTTGCTAATTTATATTCTCTTTAAGAGTGTGTGTGTCAAAGATTTGGAGTATAAGCTTTGAGGTTGTGTAAAGGTTATCTCCTTCCTTAAGCCTAGAAAAAGGAAAGACAAATTAGTGAGTTTGTGAAAAATCCTTAGTGTGGATTGCTAAGGTAGTGGAGGTAGACTTAGTTGAGAATTCGAACCACTATAAATCATTATGCAAAATTTTAATTTCCTATTGCTTCTACCACATACACCCAAAGGCTAATTCACCACCTTCTTGGCGAATTCGGTTGATCGTTAGAGCCCAACACATTTAAACATGTCAAAAACAGTTTGGAAATCTTTCAAACATATTTTTCAAGTTAATGGAATTTTGAAATATTTTTACAAATTAGTTTCAGTCCAAAAATATTTTTCATTTAAGTTATATCAAAATCAATATTTCACCGTATTCTCCAACAATATCAATGATAATTTACAATAATTATTTTTGCTGCTTCATCTTTATTTTCATCATTCTTGTCTGCTGAAATATTCTGCATATTTTCTTCTCTTTCGTTCACAAAATATGGCTGCAAATTTGAATTTAATGCTGGCTAATCTTCACTTCACTAAAGTTGAACAAGCTTCATTTATCGAAACTGATTCTTCATAGGGTGTATCCATTGATGCAGATGTTGAATTTGGACTGGTACCAAAACTTATCAATGAAACATCTTTCATTCGTGTTTTCACAAATATCTAGGCGGAGGAACATGTGAAAATCTTCCCTCTCAAACCTAGTGTTTTCCTTTTCAAATTTCCTACCGAAAAGGATAAACTCAGTATTCTCAAGGGGGGACCTTGGATATGTGATGGTGAATCGATTGCTCTTGTCCATTTTATTCCTTCCAAGGCTTTGGGGGAATATGAATTCAAGAAGATGATTTGGTGGATTCGTGTCTATGATTTGGCCCTATATAAGATGTCAATGGATATTGCAACAAAAAATGGAAGACTTTTAGCCATTGATGGTTGTCGTATGTCTGGAAACCTTGGTGACTATTTTCACCTCAAGGTGGAAATTTTGGTCAACAAACTGTTGCTTAGATGTGTGATGGTTGGACAACATCTTGATGGAACAAGAAGAATCTGCCTGGTCCAATATGAAAAACTCAACAAATTCTACTTTAATTGCGGGTTGCTTGGGCATGAAATTGAATTGTGTCCGAAACCGGTGGATAAGGTTACATCTTCTACACCTTATGGATCATGGATGAGAGTTTGAATTGAGACAAAGAAGCCTGTACAAACACAAAAGATGGGCATTATCTATCTGCATTCGAACCCATATGGTGCATCATCTCTGAATCGACCGATGCCTTGCCTTGAAGCACCAAAAGAAGTCTCATAGCTTGATGCGGATAATATTCATATGGGATTGTCCGATAAGGAGTTGGATACTTTAGCCTTGTAATCACTCATTTTTTACCGGGTTTTAGTGTTATTAGTATTATTTTAATGGTAGTATTATTAATATAAAATTAATAAAAAGTCAAAAAATAATAATAATAAATAATATAAAAAAATTTAATTAAAAAGCAAAAAAAAAGAGAGGAAAATTGGTGGTTTTGGGATGACCACGTCACCCTTAACCCACCCCAATTGCCTATATAAAGGCATGGGGCAGGGGAAATTTTCACACGCCCAATTTTGCCAAAAAAAATGGCCATGAAATTGGCTCCCCAATTGGGAGCTAGGCCGGCCGGGATTGGGGGCAGTGCTCTCGACCCCAGTTGGTTCGATCTAACATTCGATCGGGGTCCTATTTTAGGTTCGAACTAGTTAATAATTTTGCAGAGGTCGTGGTAGGTCTCGGTGGGGTTCAGTCGGGGTTCGTTATTTGAGCTCCTACTTAGGTATCTTTTCTTTTCTTTTTATTTATGTTGTAATTTTTATGATTTAATGAAGTATTAGTTAATTTAAAATTGTGTTCTTTTTACTTTGTATGTTTATTTATGCTTTAGATTAGTATTTATTATGTTTTAAGTTTATGTTTTATATTAATATTTTAGTTATGTTAAATTTGTTTTTTATGGGTTAGATTAATATTTATGAATGTTAGAATTTTATTTATGTTAGATTTATTTTTATAAGTTAGATTAATATTTATGTATGTATGTTTTAGATTAGTATTTGTTTATGTTTTAAATTTATGTTATAGATTAATATTTTATTTATGTTAGATTTGTTTTTATTTATGAGTTAGATTAATATTTATGTATGTATGTTTTAGATTTATTTATGTTAGATTAGTATTCTATTATGTTAATATTTATTTGTATTGTATTTAAATTATTTGTCATGTTTTATATTTTGCTCACTAAGTTTGCATAATGGAATATATAATGTCAATGCGGTGCCCTTTTATCCGAGCGTAAACGGGGCCAGTATTAGGCGTAGTGATAGTGGTTGGGCGTTTACTCTCGGATAACGGGGCCTTTAAAATTTATTCGCAATTATAACCGAATTTTAAACTAATCGTCACTTTAACTCGGAAAATTCAATATTAATAAAGCGGTAATTATTAAAGTACCAATTTTGGGCGGTGTAGGGGTGCTAATCCTTCCTCATCCGTAACCGACTCCCGAACCCAATAGTTTTCAAATCTCTGGTTTTATGGTGTCCGGCCTACCTCAGTGGCCGGTGGCGACTCCCTTTCTTTAAATAAAATACGGTATTTTTAAAACCCCACGGAATAAATATTTTAATACCCGAAAAACCACAAACACTTCGAAAACACGTTTTTTAGCGAAACAGACATCGCTACAGATGGCGACTCCGCTGGGGATAATTTTTTGTTTTTCGAAAACAAGAAGAGAGTCAAGCTTTTTAAAATAATTATCGCTTTATTAATATTAGAAATTTCGGGTTAAAGTGACTATTAAATTAACATTCAGTTATAATTGCGCGTTTATTTTAACGCATTTAAAATATGGCATATAAACCCGTTTTTTAAGTGGGGGAAAACGCTAATGCTTTCGTGGAGATATCGTTCTCCCGTATGGGCCTAGCAAGTACCTTCGGGGCTCGAGTACCTTATGCTTTCGTAAGGATATCGTTCCTTCGTACGGGCATAAGCGAATGGGTCCCCCTGAATTGAACCCGGTTGAAAGGAGCCTATAATGGGTGACGATCGGGGGCCTTGCTACACTTAGTAGAGGACAGCAAGGACAATTCGGGTACCTCCTAGCACCAACACTGCATGTAGAGAACATATAGAAACCCACCCCTTTAGAGCCATGCGGATAACCTTAGGTGTTTTAGATGGGATAAATAGGGTTTTTTTTGTTTACCTTATTTTATTTGTCCTTTTATTTATATATTTATTATTTTTATCCGGTACTAACTCATTTTTTGTGTTTTATTTTTATTTTTATTTTACACATACTTTTGTTGCATTATCATTGCATCCACATTACATAGAGGCGTTGATTCAAGTGGTTTGCCCGATTAGAAAATCTTTCGTCATGGAAAAAAGGTGTCTTAGGAAGGATGGCATCGATCCAGTTGCGCGACATCGGTCAGAGATTAATCAACAGATCCGAAGTAACAATTTGCCGAGCAAGCGTGTAATGCCAAAGTATACATATGAGACCCTGATGGTGGACATATGACGAGTTGCAAGGCGTGTGAATGACTTAGCTACCGAATCCGCGACTCTCCGACCTTTCGTAACCCCGGACATGGAATAAGCACAAAGGTTTATCAAGTTGCTCAGAGCTGTCGAGGAGCTAGGAGGTAGAGCTAGGGCTTATGTGTAGAACTTTGTTTTGTAATTAAGACTTTTTGTAATAGGGACTCTTTTTGTAATAGAGACTCCTTTTGTAATATGAACCTTTTTTGTAATCTGGACCCTTTAATTCCCATAAAATTCGTTCGAAAGGGTGATTACTAGCGGAATCAACGCCTTTATTTGCATTCATATTGCATATCATGGTGTTGATTCAAGAACAGTTCATTAAAAGGCTTTCAAAATAGAAAAAAGTATGCTTTGCCAGAAACGATAATATTACAGTAACAAGTTAGGCCGAGCAAAGACCAATCGATAAAGAAGACGGTACGATAGTAAGGCACGTGCGACGCAGAAGATTCAGTCAGGGCCGCAGAACCCCAATTTTAAATCTTCACATTTGACCATTTTTTAAAAAAATCTCAGATTTTAATTTAACTCATTTAAAAAAAGAAAATATTTGAAAATATTATTATTTTTCTTTGAAACTTCTTCCCTCATAAAACTTTCAGAATAATAATAATAACAAAAAGAAGCCTAAAAGTTTCATTTTTTAAGTAAGTTAAAACTTTTTGATAATAAAAAGGGGGAATTTTTAAACCAAATGATCCTTGAAAATTTTAATTTAAACCCCAAAAAGTTTTAAAGTACTCCCCTAGGATTGATAGAATCCATCCCTGTTTAGACGTACCCAGATCTACAGAAGAAAATATATTGTCTGATGTCCTTTTCAGAAGCCACAAAAATAAAGATCACGGCGTCACGAGTCCATAGAATAGAATAAGAGGAAAAGACGGAGTCATCCATCATCTTGAAGACGACGTCAAGACGTGGAGCACAGGTTTTGCTTCCCGAAGTCAAGGTCTCTAGAATAAATTCAACTGTTGCCTGTAATTCATTATTAATTTCTTGCAAACATACATTTTCTCTATTGAAAGTTTTTCAAAGACTGTTCGAGAATCAACATCGTATTTGCATGTATTCTCGCATTTATAGGGTATTGATTCCCGAAGTGGTTCCTCAAATCTGAGAAATCGTTCATAATTGGTAAAGGGTCGTCTGGTCAGATATTAGAGGGCACGGATCCAGGGTTTTGTCCCAGAACAAGATTGGAGACAATAGAAGAGGAACCATCTGAAGACTTCAGGTCAGACACGGTAAGGAGACACGGTACTGGTAATGAGCAAAGTAAAGTGCAAGAGTTGAAAGAAGCAGAGGGAAGACGTGATGAATCAGATGAATACTTTGACGAAAGGTAAGCGATCCATCAAACTGAAAGAAAAACCGATTAAGGATCAGAATAGAGAGCGAGATAGGCAGAATTCTACCTCCAAGTTAGCCAAATACGACAAATTGAACCCTTTTTGTGATCTGCATCAATAAACAGGCGGAAGGTATGCTTGAGTCAGGCTTTCAAAAAAATAGAGCTCGGTCCAGAAGAAACTTGAGAAGCAAGTAATGAAAAGAAGTATATCTCGATTCCTGTGAGGTACACCGAACTACTCCTAATGTTCATCGACAAGAGCCTTATTACCTCGGTGAAGTCTCTTGCGAAGAGACCGTCTTATCCGAGAGATTACGACACATGTGCTAGAGGTAGGTACCGTTGAGGAAGTTTGGGTCATGGTATTGAGGATTGCGGGGCCCTGAGGAATGAGTTCAAGATCTTATTGCGATGAGGATTTTAGGTTTCGAAGACAGAGTTCCCCAATTCTATAGTGAGCTAACAATCACCCGAGGGGCAAAGTTGGGGAGGAATCGATATCCAGGACAAAGTTCGAGTAATACCAAAGTGGGTCACTCAAGCAAGTTAATTTTGAAGATCGGAGATAGGGGCATCCCAGGAGAGGGATATTCTTTCGAGTTCAGCCAGCTCAGATAAGAGAGAGATAACTTGGATAAAATTGAATTTGCAGAATGATCACCAGAAGCTTTCCTGAGTGTTTAAGGATATCAGATTGGGTCACCTTTAAAGAATAGATGAATGGTATTGTCCAGTTGAAAGACGACTCGGAATATTGGAAGAAGAGAAACTAGTCAAGCGAGAATCAAGTCAGGTTGTTATCAGGTAAGTTTGAGGGAATTGGGAATAGGTACGACATTCTCCAGAGATGAGCTACAGAATAACTTAGCCATTAACAAGAGTTATGGAAACAAGTTTACGACAGAGCAATGACAATCCAACACTCTTCAGTTGGAAAAAGGCAACTCCCAAGCTACGAAAGACTAAGTAGGGGATAGATGAAGACCCGAAGATCGATATTACTCGAGCAGGTAAGGCGGCTCAACAAGGTGGCAGACTTTGTTAGAACATGGACCAAGTGTTGAACTACAGAGGCAAGCTGACCGGACTACTGGATGAAGTTAAGAAAGTGGGCACTGAAGCTTATCAGTAACTGTAAATATCTAATATCTGATTTAATGATACCTTTTGGCCTCAATGAACGTCGTTCTATGGGATCATTTTTGGAATCAATACCTTGTTGCATTCATGTTTATATTTTAGGATTGTATTGCATTGCTTAGCACGATCTTGGCATGTTTTACATGACATTATCATTACCTTGCATTATTTTTACCTGGCATAAACTTTATGAGGAGTAATTCAAAGACCAATTAGGGTTTTATCATGGATAAAAGAATTGAAGACACTCAAAAACCAAGATTCGAGTAGTTAAAAGATGGGTTCGAGAGGAAAAAAGAAAAAAGAAGAAGTTTGATGCCTTCGATGCAAGAAAACTTTGTTTGAACCCTGGTTTGGTCGTTCCTCCAGATTCCAAAGATTCACAGAATTGCATGATAACAGAACAAGATGCCCCAAAATTCACTCGACCATATTCTGCAAAAAGATGGAGGGCTGCATTGAAAAATTGCCGATCCACTACTTCCCCAGCAGTCTAGCAGGACCTACCGTGATATGATATGCTTTGGACCCAGCACCAAGTCATCAGTATCTCCAGGGTACGAAGATGAAACCTGATGAAATCTTCAAGGAATGTGCTTTGAGGTGCCTATGTTTAGCAACCCAGGTGCAGCCTCCCGTAGATGAAGAGGAGAGTGACTTCCATGCCACCTTTCTTATTTCTTCTTTGATAAGGTGCTCGAGAAAATGAAGGCCAGCTTTGAGGACTTAATGACAGTCGGAGAGAGAAACGAACATGCACTCTGAGACCTAAGTTTAAAGACCAGGCCTGTCTAGGAGCAGAAGGAAAGAAAGAGATAAATGGGTACCACTTTCAAGGTTCCCGTAATCGTAAGAGAAGAAGACAGGCAGATTCCTCTGAATCACCGAGAAAAATTCCTCGAACAAGTACATATTTAAAGATATTCAGAGTATTCCATATGGCCTCATCTGGTCAAGGGTTAGTACCTTACCTCCGGGCTGATAAAGACTACGCCCAGCTCATCTGCCCACAGGTTTAATCCATACAGTGCATGTGAGTTCTACATTAAGGCACTGGGGCATGGCACCAAGAAATTTGAGGTTGTTAATAGAAAAATTAAAAAGCTGGTTGACGAAGGAGTCATGACAAGAATTGATCCAGCAAGGAAAAACAAGAGAAGTGGCACAAGCCTACACTACAAAGGACCAGAATGAGTTAGTACTCAGGAGGTAGTCCGGAGGTCCCTATGGTTTTCCCATCAGTTCACAAAGAAATGCTCAATGCTTTGAAAAAAGAAAAAAGAAGAAAAAAACTCTCAAACAGATATTTTTAGAATTAAAAATCACATTTCCATTTAGAAAAGCATTTTTACATTCTTGATTCTTTAAACATTTTATTTTTATAGGGTAGTTTTGTTCTCCCATATGCATATACACGCATTTTTGAATGGACATATGTATATATCATTTCTATACTGTGTCCTCGAATTTTGAATGCAACAAAGACATTTGCTTCAAACCCAAAGATCAACTCTAAGTTGCATATATTTAGAAGAGATTGAATGTTGTAGGGATACAGTAAATGTGAGTATCTCGCTAGTTTACTTAGGCCAACAGAGGAACAAAGCGAGTGTTTAGACAATGGGCAGCTTCCCATTTTAAGAATTTATCTTCTCGTGCACTTGTCATTTAAGATCCTTGAAACGAAAGTTGACCCTAAACCTCTACCCCAAGGCATTCTCGGGACATGTGTGAAATTGACAACGAATGATATTCTTTTACTTTACCGTAAGACGAGATGAGTCCGAGACAGATTGGATACGAATATCGAAAAAATCATCGAGAAGAAATTGGTTGAAAACAAGGATATGTCCGCATTTAAAACCAAAAAGAAAAGAAATGGTAATCGAAGGCGAAGCAATCCAGATCGAGTAAATATCGGAAGAGAGCTGCAGAGAGGCAAGTAACTTCGAAAGAAAGATATCATCAATACCAGTATAGATACGTGTTGATTTGAGGATACATTTATAGACTTAAATAAGAAGAAAGAGATTCAAGGCTAAAAACCCAAAATGGGTAGTCTAAAACAAAAAAGAAAAAGAAAACAAAACAAAAAAAAGAAAAGAAAAAAAATAAAATAAAATAAAAAAGAAGAAAGAGAGAGAGAAAAAAAAAGAAAAAAAAGAAGAAAAGAAAAAAAGAAAAAAAGAAAAAGAAAAAAGAAAAAGGAAGAAATAATATTGTATATGCTTCACACACAGATCAAACAATACAAGAACAAGACTTCAACTATGAGCAAGAGACACAAGGAATCCACATTTCAAGTAAATATCAGTTTTGAAAATCTGTATAGAAGCTCGAATTGAAGCCAAGTCAAGACAAGTCGTCTCGAAGATTGCCAATTTTGAAAAAGGAAATGACCTCTAGGGTGAAAACCCAAAAATTGGCAGTCTAGAGTGATCCTGAAAATGAAGAAAAAGAGTAGTCTGCCTGAGCCTGCTGGCATCAATATCCAACCAAAATACACTGAAGTAAGTGACCTCTAGGGTGAAAACCTAAAAATGGGCAGTCTAGAGCAATCCAAGAAAAAAAGTGAAAAAGAAAAAGAAAAAAAAAGAAAGAAATGATAACATTTCATCTGGGCGTGCCAATCACAAGAATTCTCAAAAATGTATTCGTAGTCCTTTATTCAAGAAATCTCAGTTTCGAGGAGTTTTGGAGGATCAAACATTCTTGAACAGAAAATGAACATCAATATATAGCTAGAATGCAAGACAGCCTACAGTAAAAAGAAAAGAAATGAACTCTAGGGTGAAAACCCAAAAACGGGCAGTCTAGAGTGATCCAAAAAAGGGAAGGAATAATGGGCATATCCAAGTTACACAAGTACAGAAATACTGTTTCACTTAACCATAAACCAAAGGCCTACATTACAAGCCCCAAAGACCATTCTGGTCATCCATAGATATCCAAGTTGAATGAGAATGTCTTTAGATTTCATTCCGCCTATAAGGGTTAACTTTGCTTCAAGGAATGTCAAACTTCGAAGTGCTTGATCAACACCCAAATGAGGGAAGGATGGGGCATGGTGAGATAGTGAGATTAAGAGTGCCACCTTAAATGGGGTAGAAACTAGGTAGGGTTGTTCCTCTCAAAAGCCTATTAGACCAGAAGAAACTATACATTGGCATATATCTCCACAATGGTCAAGATCTTCTAAATATGCGCTTCATTAGAGTTGATCTCTGGAAACTTGAAGCAGATGCGCTATGGTGTTTGATATTTCGGGGGCAAACATGTTTTAAAAAGTTTGACATTTTCTCCCGAAGTTTTGATGTTTACCATTTCCCCAAAAATTAGTTTTTAAAATGTTTAGCAATATACTTCAAATTTTGTTTACCATTCTCCAAACATTAATTTTTTTTTTAAAATGTTTGGTCCTTAAAAGAAAAAAAAGAAGAAGAAGAAAGAAAAGAAAAAGATGTTTACCATTTGTTCCAAACAATGTTTTCAAAATGTTTGGTATCCCCTCCAAGTTGTGATTTTCAAAATGATTGTTATCTTTTTAAACAATCATTATTTTTTGAAATATACACAGGTAAATTGCCTTTTACTTTACTTTAAAAATGAATGATGATGAGATTTAAAGCATAGGGACCGAGAGTTAGTTCCCGTCGAAATGCTACGAGAAGATCAAGGATGAGCTCAAGGGGTGGAAGCATTTTGACTCACCCTAGTAACTAGAAATAGATCAAGGCTCTATATGATGGGTCAGAAAATTCAAAGCAGTGGAGCCCGTGGTTGAATGGGGCAACGCCAAGCGAAGAAGATGACAAGGGTTCTTATAAGAATAATATAAGAACCAAAGATCATTTATGAAGACGAGTGATAACCCCAAAAACAAGAAAATCCTTCCGCACAAAAAGGTTTAAAAGCATGTTCAAATGAGGATTTAAGAGCATACAGTGAAGAAGTAAAGAGATGAAGAAATCTGAGGAGTGACATTTCAGGGTGTAAGACTTTAGAACGAAAAAGGGGCTAAAAGAAAAAGGAGAAAGAAAGAGAGGGAGAAGAAAAAAGAAAAGAAAAAGAAAAAATAAGAAGAAATTGAAGGAAATAGAAAAAAGAAAAAGGAAATGAGAAGGGAGAAAAAAAGAAAAAGAAAAGAAAGAAAGCATTACATTGCATGCATCATATAGATAGGGGCATGCCAATTTTTGCTTGTTTTGGACAGGTACTTGAAGAATTATCAAAGAGTATTAAGAAGTGAATTTCATTAAATTAAGAAAGTTTGGCAGCCACCTTCGGCGTGAGTCCCCAAAATTTGAAGAAAGTTTGGCAGCCACCTTCGGCGTGAGTCCCCAAAATTTGAAAAAAGATTTTGGCAGCCATTTTCGGTGTGAATCCCCAAAATTTGAAGAAAGATTTCGGCAGCTATAGCAGCGTGAGTCCTAGAAGATCGGCAACCATTTTTGGTGAGTCCCGAATTTGAAGAAAGTTTTGGCAGCCACTTTCAGCGTGAGTCCCCAAAATTTGAAGAAATATTTCGGCAGCTATAGCAACGTGAGTCCTAGAAGATTGGCAGTCATTTTCGGCGTGAGTCCCCAAATTTGAAGAAAGGTCGGTAGCCATTTTTGGCGTGAGTCCCCAAAATTTGAAGAAAGTTTGGCAGCCACCTTCGGCGTGAGTCCCCAAAATTTGAAAAAAGATTTTGGCAGCCAGCTTCGGCGTGAGTCCCCAAAATTTGAAGAAAGATTTCGACAGCTATAGCAGCGTGAGTCCTAGAAGATTGGTAGTCATTTTCGGCGTGAGTCCCCAAATTTGAAGAAAGGTCGGTAGCCATTTTTGGCGTGAGTCCCTAAAATTTGAAGAAAGTTGGGCAGCCACATTCGGCGTGAGTCCCCAAATTTTGAAAAAAGATTTTGGCAGCCACCTTCGGCGTGAGTCCCCAAAATTTGAAGAAAGATTTCGGCAGCTATAGCAGCGTGAGTCCTAGAAGATGGACAACCATTTTTGGTGAATCCCCGAATTTGAAGAAAGTTTTGGCAGCCACTTTCGGCATGAGTCCCTAAAATTTGAAGAAAGATTTCGGCAGCTATAGCAGCGTGAGTCCTAGAAGATTGGCAGTCATTTTCGGCGTGAGTCCTCAAATTTGAAGAAAGGTCGATAGCCATTTTTGGCGTGAGTCCCCAAAATTTGAAGAAAGTTTGTTAGCCACCTTCGGCGTGAGTCCCCAAAATTTGAAAAAAGATTTTGGCAACCACCTTTGGCGTGAGTCCCCGAAATTTGAAGAAAGATTTCGGCAGCTATAGTAGCGTGAGCCCTAGAAGATCGGTAGCCATTTTCTGGGTGAATCCCCGAATCTGAAGAAAGGTCGGTAACCATTTTTGGCGTGAATTCCAAAATTTAAAGAAAGTTTTGGCAGCCATTTTCGGTGTGAGTCCCCAAATTTAAAAAAACGTTTTGGCAGTCATTTTCAGCGTGAATCCCAAAATTTGAAGAAAGATTTCGGCGACCTTAGTAGCGTGAGTCCAGAAAAAATCGACAGCCATAGCAGCGTGAGGCCCAGATGTTAGATCTTTCAGGTCATCGGTAAGTCCTTCGAGCACGATGTTAAGTCATTCGAGCCACTAGTAAGTCTTTCGAGTATGGTGATAAGTCCTTTGGGCCATTAGTAAGTCCTTTGGGCATGATGCGGCAGTCTTAAGTAGCGTAAGTCCAAAGATATCAACGACCTTGTAAAAAAATGAGATAGAAAAAAAGAATAGAAGAAAAAGGAAGAAAAAGAGAAAAAAAGAGAGCAGAAAAAGGAAAAATGGAAAAAAAGAGAAAAGAGAAATTTGAAGATAAATGTTCTATATAGGAAGGGCCTATATTTTCAAACTCTCGTAGCAAGAGGTTCTATGTAGGAAGAATCCGCCGCTCCGAGGCTTCAGGAGCTAAAATTTTTGTATAGGAAGGGCTCGCAGCTCCAGGGTGAAGACTAGCAGTTCTATATAGGAAGAACTCCCAGCCGAAGGAATTCACCCATGATACACAAGGTTTTATATAGGGAAAACCTGTTGTGTTGAAAGTGAAGAGTCCTATATAGGAAGGGCTCCGAGCTTTACTGTCTTAGAGTGAGAGATTTTATATAGGAAGAACCCGTAGCTTCGAGATTTCAGAAGCTAAAAGTTCTATATAGGAAGGACTGACGGCTCTAGGGTGAAGACTAGCAGTTCTATATAGGAAGAACTCCCAGCCGAAGGAATTCATCCATGATACACAAGGTTTTATATAGGGAAAACCTGTTGTGTTGAAAGCGAAGAGTCCTATATAGGAAGGGCTCTGAGCTTTACTGTCTTAGAGTGAGAGGTTCTATATAGGAAGAACCCGTAGCTCTGAGATTTCAGAAGCTAAAAGTTCTATATAGGAAGGACTGACAGCTCCAGGGTTTGAAGACTAGCAGTTCTATACAGGAGGAACTCCCAGTCGGAAGAATCCATCAGCGGCGCAAAAGGTTTTATATAGGAGAAACCAGCATTGAAGGTGAAGAGTTCTATATAGGAAGGACTCCAAGCTTTACTGTCTCAAAGTGAAAAGTTCTATATATGAGGGACTCGTAACTCAAGACTTTAGAATGAAAGGTTCTATATAGGGATGACCTATATTTCCGAGATCAGAAGGTGAAGAAGTTCTATATAGGAAGAACTTACAAGCTTGAAGATTCAGCTAAGGAAGAGCGGAGGGTTCCAGAAGAACACGTGATTCCGAAGCCAAAGACAAGAAAGTAGGTAAAAAATGAGTGCTTTTGATCTTTGCTTTGTCCTCATTTCACAAGAACAAGCAAAGAGGGGCAACTGTAATCACTCATTTTTGACCGGGTTTTAGTGTTATTAGTATTATTTTAATGGTGGTATTATTAATATAAAATTAATAAAAAGTCAAAAAAATAATAATAATAAATAATATAAAAAATTAATTAAAAAGCAAAAAAAAAGAGGGAAAATGGGTGGTTTTGGGATGAGCACGTCACCCTTAACCCACCCCAATTGCCTATATAAAGGCATGGGGCAGGGGAAATTTTCACACGCCCAATTTTGCCAAAAAAATGGCCATTAAATTGGCTCCCCAATTGGGAGCTAGGCCGACCGCAAGGCTGGCCCGGGTTGGGGGCAGTGCCCTCGACCCCAGTTGGTTCGATCCAACATTCGATCGGGGTCCTATTTTAGGTCCGATCTAGTTAATAATTTTGGAGAGGTCGTGGTAGATCTCGGTGGGGTTCAGTCGGGGTTCGTTATTCGAGCTCCTACTTAGGTATATTTTCTTTTCTTTTTATTTATGTTGTAATTTTTATGATTTAATGAAGTATTAGTTAATTTAAAATTGTGTTCTTTTTACTTTGTATGTTTATTTATGCTTTAGATTAGTATTTATTATGTTTTAAGTTTATGTTTTATATTAATATTTTAGTTATGTTAAATTTGTTTTTCATGTGTTAGATTAATATTTATGAATGTTAGTATTTTATTTATGTTAGATTTGTTTTTATAAGTTAGATTAATATTTATGTATGTATGTTTTAGATTAGTATTTGTTTATGTTTTAAATTTATGTTTTAGATTAATATTTTATTTATGTTAGATTTGTTTTTATTTATGAGTTAGATTAATATTTGTGTATGTATGTTTTAGATTAATATTTTATTTATGTTAGATTAGTATTCTATTATGTTAATATTTATTTGTATTGTATTTAAATTATTTGCCATGTTTTATATTTTGCTCACTAAGTTTGCATAATGGAATATATAATGTCAATGCGGTGCCCTTTTATCTGCGCGTAAACGGGTCCATTATCAGGCGTAGTGATAGTGGTTGGGCGTTTACTCTCGGATAACGGGGCCTTTAAAATTTATTCGCAATTATAACCGAATTTTAAACTACTCGTCACTTTAACCCAGAAAATACAATATTAATAAAGCGGTAATTATTAAAGTACCAATTTTGGGCGGTGTGGGGGTGCTAATCCTTCCCCATCCGTAACCGACTTCCGAACCCAATAGTTTTCAAATCTCTAGTTTTATGGTGTCCGGCCTACCTCAGTGGCTGGTGGCGACTCCCTTTCTTTAAATAAAATACGGTATTTTTAAAACCCCACGGAATAAATATTTTAATACCCGAAAAACCACAAACACTTCGAAAACACGTTTTTTAGCGAAACAGACATCGCTACAAGCATCTATTATTGTCAAACTCGGTGTAACATCCACACTGTGTCATTGCTCAAATGCTGATGCAATAGCTGCTTCGAGCAATATCGGGTAAGCAATTCCTGAAGGAGTGACATCTAGAAACATGGCCATTGTTGATGGTGGTCAAGTGATTTTTGAAGGAGATATGGAGGTTGTTATGACTTATAATGGAATTTATCCTGCTTCTAGGACATTTGATATGACCAAGAAAGGTGTTGCTCTCAGGACTATGGGACTAGCACAAGGTGAAACGGACAAGACAAATGCTAATGAGAAAGTTGTTACATCGAAGACGATTCAGCCAGGAATCGATTTAGGGACATTTTTCACAGCTACATGGGTAATTCCAAAGTCAAAGGTATGGCTTTTGTTTCAAATGTGGTTTTACAGGGGATTGATCTTGGAAAAGATGGTATTGTTAAGTTTGCGCAGGTTATTGAACATAGAGCTGTTGAGACTGAGGGTTTGCAGCTGGGTTCTCTAATTATTGTCGATGTTGCATCATGTCTTGCTAGTACATTTCAACGCAAGTCAATGCCTGCCAGGGTTGAGGGAATCAAGCCGATAAATGATGGATTTGCTGCTAAAGTTGCTGATGAAGGTCTTGCTAATTTTGATGGTGATGTTTTTCGTTTCACGGGTATTCATTGGCATTGTGATTGTGAACTTAAATAATGAAAATGGGTACTAATTGATCAACTTAAAGAATGAAAATGGGTACTAATTAACATTCAATTCAGGAGATAACTCAGGTGAAATAGATTCTGGATATTTACTCAGCTTCTTCTAAACAAAAAATCAATTTTGGCAAATCCATTATCTATTTTAGCCCTTTAACAACACAAGAGAGTCGTGTTCAATTTCAAGAGGTGTTCTCGATTTAGGAAGTTGATGATCTGGGCCACTATCTTGGCATGCCTGTTAACTCCTCAAATGTATTGATTTTTATGCTCATTTCACAATGCTTTTGCTTGCCTTTAAGTCGATATGTTTGCATTGAGTTGTTAAATTCATGCATTTGTATAAGGAGTTAGAAGCTATTCTGTTGCCAGTGTAAAGGGCTATTTTGTTGGTTTTGATACAGGACATAGGCAGACAAGTATGGTAGAGAGGTGCTGGTAGAGAATGCAGGAAAGGAAACAAGAGAATTACCGAGTAGTAGTTGGCATAGATGGACCAAACAATGCCAATCTCGACTGGCAAAGGATTGGCATCCAATGATCGGTCAAGGTAGCCGTTGGACCTTGTACACGTCAGCCTTAGGATTTAAATTGAGATAAGAGAATAACGTGTCTTATCCCTTTGTGCATTCAAAATTCAAACTCAAAAGCTTATCTTAGGGTTTCCATGCAAGCCTATTTAAAGGAGCTCAAGCCGCCACTTGAGAGAGAGGATTTGGGAGAGGCTGCATCGTGGTAAACTGAGAGGTGATGCGGTTTGACCAGCTAAGACCGAGAGCTTTGGAGCATTCAAAGGGTTGCATCGACAGATCTCCTTCTTGCCCATTCTCTTAGTCATATTTGTTTTTATTTCGAATTGATGATGAGAAACGATAATGTTTTGTGGATGAACCTCTCAACCATGAACTAAGCTTTTACAGTTGGTTGGAGGATGTTTGCAACTAACGCTGGTTTTTTGTTTGTTTTTTAATACTTTAAATGCCTTGGCATTATTTTCTATCTGCTAGTACTTAATTTTCTCAAATCCATTGCCATATGACAATTGGCATAGTGTGCTTATTGTACCTTAATATCTTAACAAAATTAAGAGGAAATGATCAGTTGCTAGATACAAAGGGGAGAAGCTTCGACGGAAGATGTTCAAGTAGATGAACTTACTTCGAAAGTGAGTATACCCCTCAGGAGTAAAGGTTGACACTTAATCGAGTTAATTAATGAAAAGCTTCACTATAGACATATAGGGGTTTTACCATGGTTAACTCAGGGTATTGCTATCGACAGAGGCAATACTACATTTAATTTGCTCGGCAATAAAACCAAGGCAGGACATTATTAAAGGCTGGCATATGTAGCGTGAAATCCAAGCATCCCTTGCCAACGCTCATCATTCAATTAAACACTTTCGTTGCCAGTCTTCTTTCATTTTCACTACTTTGTTTTCGCTATCTTTTCAACCAAAAATCCAAATCATTTCAAACACTTTTATTTTCTTACAAACAAGTAGACATTAAGCAAATAAGTTCTTGGTCAATCCCTGTGGATTCGATACTCATCTTATTGTTGTATTACTTGCTGACCGTGTAAACTTGCATGCATAAGACTCACCTTGGCATTATTTTCTTGCACTTTTACACTAAATATACAACCGTTTGACAGGCGTTAGCAATAGTTGACAAGTTTTTGGCGCTGTTGTTGGGGAGTGCGACGGAATCTAATGTTTTAATTTTTACTTGTTTCATTTCTTTTATTATTATTTCATTTTATTTATTTGTTTTAACAGGTGTATGACCAGAAACCACCCTTTGGTGGAAGATTGGCCATACGACCTAGAAATTGAAAGAACCCTATGAAGGTTAAAAGGAAAAGCTTGAGTGATGGCACATCAAGACAATGGAGGAGCCAATGGTAATCCAAACAATTAGGGAAATCCATCAATCCACAATGGGATACCGACCACACCTGCCACCCCAGCTGTTAATATGGAGGAAGAGAGACCTATCCGAGAACACTCGGCACCGAACATAGACAATTTGATGCCAGGACTGATTGGTCTAGAGGTAAATACACCAAATTTTAAACTTAAACTGATGATGATACACACGCTTTTGAATGTAGTACAATTTGATGGAGCACCTACTGGAGACCTGAGGCAACACTTGAAGCAATTCATGGAAGTTTGCCAGCTATTTCAGTAGCTTGGAGTATCAAAAGATACAGTGAAGCTGAAATTGTTCACATTTTCCCTGAGAGATAGAGCAAAAACGTGGCTTAATTCTTTGCCTCCGGGTTCTGTCACCTCATAGGGAGATCTATGCTAGAAATTTTTGTTGTGATTCCTGCCACCTAAACTCACTACCAAGCTGAGGAGTGAGATCATTACGTTTAGGAAGGCTGATGATGAGACCCTATATGATGTCTGGGAGAGATTTAAGGACATGTTGAGGAGGTGTCTCATGCATGGATTCCCAAATTAGACCCAGATGGAGACCTTCTACAATGGACTCAATGCTCATGCCATGACTGTTGTTGATGCTTCGACAAATGGTTCACTACTTGACAAGAACTATACAAAGGCAGTTGGCATCCTTGAGAGGATCTCAACTAGTGATTTCGAGTATCCTACTACCAGACTAGGGATTGAAACTAAAACTGGTGGGAGATTAGCGCTAGATGAACTAACATCATCCACGTTGAGATTTCCAACCTTACTAGCATGGGGAGAACTTTGCAAAATAATAAAGAATCCTAAGAGGTCAAGGCATTATACCCATTCTGCATAATATGTGGGGAAGACCATTACATGGAAGATTGCCCTGCCAACCCTAAGTCGATAAATTTTGTTGGCAATTTCAATCATAATTATAATGAAAATTCTAATACTTCCAATACAAGATGGAGGCAACACCCAAATTTAGCTTGGGGAAATCAAGGGGGTAATCAATACAATGCCCAGTAGTAGAACAACAATGCCCAGCGTTAGAATAATGCCCAGCGTCAATGCTCAGCAAGGTTTCAACCAGAATGCCATGCCACAGATAGCACAAAGCAATTTTTATGCAGGACAAAGGAATCACCAGGGGACTTTGACAGAATATATGGAGAGGAATGATGAAATTGTCCAGAGTTTTGCAACATCTATGCGGAACTTGGAGATTTAGATCAGACAGATTGCTAATACACTCAGCAATTGACCTCATAGAGTTTTGCCAAGTGATGCAGAAGATGTTTGGTAGAGAGGCAATAAACAGTGCAAAGTTGTAACTCTTAGGAGTGGCAAATAATGTGAGGCTGAGATACCTATCAAGCAGCCAGTTAATTGCCAGAAGAAAAAGAAAAGACCAGTAGATGAACCAAAAGAAGCAGAGAAGAAAGAAGCGAACATAAGCGATGCCAGACCTTAGTCTAATGCCAGTCCGGTAGAGTCAACATTTGCTTACCCACCTCTACCATTTCCATAAAGACTACGGAAGCACAAGCAGAATCAACAATTCAAGTGCTTCTTAGAAGTTCTTAAGTAGTTTAAGATCAACATACCGTTAGTAGAAGCTCTTGAGTAGATGCCCAACTATGTTATATTCATAAAGGACATTTTGTCCAAGAAGAGGAAACTGGGTGATTTCGAGACTGCAGCTCTCACTGGGGGATGTAGTGCAATGATACTCAATTAATTTCCACCAAAGCTAAAAGATCCATAAAGTTTTACTATTCCTTGTACCATTGGTAACAGATTCATGGGTAAGGCACTGTGTGACCTGGGAGCCAGCATCAATTTGATACCAATGTCTGTTTTTAAAAAGCTCGGCATTGAAGCAAGGCCTACCACTGTAACACTTCAGTTGACATACCGATCATTTGTACATCCTGGGGGTAAGATTGAGGATGAATTGGTAAATGTAGATAAATTTATATTTTTAGCTAGTTTTATCATTTTAGATTATGAGGCAGATATGGATATCCCAATTATATTGGGTAGACCGTTCATTGCCACAGGTAGAGCCTTAATTGAAGTTCATAAAGTTGAACTTATTATGGGCATGAATGACCAACATGTTACATTTAAATGTGTTTCAAGCAGCTGTACCATGACGCAAATGATGATGCCATAGAACTAGAAGATAAAACTAGACGAGTGAAGACACTAAAGGACCAAACTTGGAGAATTAAGTTATTAATTACTTTCTATAGCCAAAGCCGTTAGAGTTGGCTATAAAAGAAATCAAGGCACCTAAACCATCCATTGAGGAGCCACCAGAATTGGAATTAAAACTGTTACCAGACCACCTCAATATGCCTACTTAGGTAAACACTCTACTTTGCCAGTGATCATTGTTGTTGATCAATCTAATGATCAAGATGAAATATTGATGGAAATTTTAAGCAATTATAAGCAAGCTTTGGGATGGACCTTGGCTGATATCCTAGGAATAAGCCCAACTATCTGCATGCACAAAATAATCTTGGAGGAATATCATGGCAAAAAAATTGAAGTGTAACCCCCTCAACCCAGCCTAGTCGCAAGACCGAACTGTGCAAGCTACATTAGGTTCACCGAAGTAAATCGGAAGGATTAAACCAAAAGCATGCCCTTATTTTTTTCCTTTTATCTTGCCTAGATGCATTTAAGCTTTCCTATATACTCATGTTGTTTACAAGTGAGCACTCATCTCAATCGGGCATCGTAAAGACATCCAATTGGCCGCTGACACAGATTAGGGACCAAAATGTAAATTCAGCAAATCAACATGGACTTTTCTAATTTTTAAGTTACCAAACTTTAATTAAGTACATTTCATGCTTGCATGTCAAAAATCAGTCTCAAACAGTCATCCATACTCAAGTAATTGGCAAAACAAGAATCAGGGACTAAAACGAAAGAAAACAGAATTGCCTTTCCAGGACATTAACAGAAATAACGACCCCGTATCGATACGGTATATCCTGTATTGATACGGTTGTGAACTTACCATTTTGATATGGCTGGTCCTGTATCGGTACACCTTTTGAGTATAAAATATGTTTTAGAAATTCTTACACACCGTACCGATACGGTTCAATTGGCGTTTCGATACAAAGCTTTTTACATACCGTATCGATACAGAACCCCTGGTGTTTCGGTACACGGGCTCTTTTTCCAGAAAACAAGATTCCAGTGACCAAATGTCGTATCAAAACGCCCATTCCTGTACAGATACACCCTGGCCAATTATGCCTAGCCGTACCGAGACGGTCCCTCGCGTATCGATACCCCTGGGCCTGTAATCTCCAAATTAGTTGGTTTTTCACACAATTATAGATGCAATTGGTCCCGAACAACTTGCAAACATACATATCAACCTTTGATTACACATAATCTATCACTTATACCAAAAATTAGGCAACCAAAACGACATCATGCTTCCAAAGGACCACTCTAGAGACTTGCTTCCTAAACCACTTTACCAAACAACCAAAATGCTTAATTAAACCATTCTCAGCATAAGCATCAAGCCAACTCACTCAACATAGCATACAAAACTTGACCAAACCGACACAACATGGCAACCCATAAGGGAATTCTAAATGCATTCCTAATCACTCATTCAACCACAACTAAAGGCAAGCATTAACATTAAGTTGAGGAATAAATAACCCTCATCAAAAACCAACATAGGGACATATTAAAAATCCACAAAGAAATAGATTTACAACCCTCAAAATCCATAGTGAACACATTGCCTTATTAACCGTAAACATAAACCGAGTGCATACTCAAAAGTAGTTTATCCCTTGGATCCTTGCAAACCTTGCCTTTGCTATCCCGAACTTTAATGCTCTACATCATTAGGAAAAAGAGAGCGTAAGCACACATGCTTAGTGAGGATGCTCATAAGACAATGATGCAATAAAACCATTTAAAAACCAAATGCTCGCTTTCCTCAAACGTGCTTATGACCTAAGCATTTTCCATGATTCCAACCGAATCAAAACATAATAACCCTTGCATAACCTCATATACAATCCATGCTTGAAACCCAAAGCATTTTACCAAGCCATGCTTAAAAACCCCAATGCATTATAAACAAAGTTCAACACTTGAACTTTTATATATATTGGCATTTATAGTGACCCAGATAGACTACCTCTATCCTATACACATATCGGATACACGGATCTCTCATACCATGCCTAGTTAAACCGCATGATATTCCAAACCTTGCCTAGTTAAACCGTATGATTTGACACCCTCGCCTAGTTAAACCGTAAGATTTCACCCTTTCCTAGTTAAACCTCAAGAGTACCGACCTTGCCTAGTTAAACCGCAAGATCACCATCAATTTGGGTTACCTAGTTAAACCGCATACCCCAAATAATGTCCCAACAGTCTGAGTGGCCTCGTTAAACTGCCACCTCAAGGATCCATGGCCACGATCGATTTTGTTCATATTTTATAGTGCACTTTTAATCCTATGGCATGCCAACTATATCCGATTGTTTTCTCACCTTGTCACATAGCCAATATATCATTTACAAAGCCATTTACTTATTGTTTTACAATGCATTTCATAAAACACCACATATATAAATCTTATTGCCAATGTAATAACACCATTCCCAAACCGGAATGAAAACCAATGCTCAATAGCATTTAATATACTTTCAAACCCCTGCATATGTACTCAAAATCATGCATTACCAGTAAATAAATCATACCATGTTTATCACCAAAACATACAAACCACATGAACATATCCAAGCCGATATCCAAGAGCAAAATAAGGGAAACTTACTTCCAAGCTTAGGTAAGTGTCTCACGCTTACCCTAAACTCCCAACAACCTTTACAAACATTTGTAAAGCATTTAAAACCAGTTTCCACTCACCGATACGCTTGTCTTCCTTGCCAATGCGAAACAAGCTCCCGGCAAGCAACCAAACAACGTCAATCTTCGTCGCCTTAATTATCCCCTGTTTTAAACACATAATACGAGATGATAAATGCATTAAAATGCATTCAAACCATTGCCTAACAGCAATCCCCCGGAGCTCCCCATTTGCCCACTCAAAAACCATTCGAAACATACCGAAAACATCATCAAACACTTTCGAAACTTAACCCAGCCATAGAACAACAATTCAACCCATCAATCAACACCTAATATCATCCAAAAACCCTTTCCTAACATCATTTTACCTTCAGAAAAGATAAAACTCAATTAACTCCACAATAACTCAAAACTAGCAACCTAGATCATTAGAGATTCAAGAGTTTCAGGATTCTATTGATAAAAACAACTTATCAACATTAAAACACATCCAAAACATATGTTAAATCAACCTCAATTTTTGGAAATCAGATCCACTTCGAAAATCACCATGTTTCACCAATATTTCCAAAATAACTCAATTAAACATTGATAAAACATTAAAATCACATTATAACTTATAAATCAAGGATCAAATACTTGGGAATATCAGTAAAGAACCATTTAACAGAGGAGATCGTGGACCTTACCCCTGTTATGTGATTTCTCCCTCAATTGGCTTGTTTAAAGAAAAAATTAAATTCCAATAAGATTTTGCAAAACAAAGTTGGGAAATCAAATTAAAATCAATAATCTGAGTGAAAAGAGTTTCTTACCTCTGGATTTTGATGAAATTCTTAGTGTTTGGAAGAAAGGAAGTTGAGAGAAAAGTTTTAGGAAAAGTTTTAAAAGCTAATAACTAACTTAAGATATTTAATCCTTATTAACAACCTTTTAAAACACATGTTTAAAATGATTTAATTGAAGGGAGAAACCACCAGCAAACACTTGGTATATTAGCTCCTTAAGGATTCTAAGGATTTGACCGTTTTGATTTAACCTAAAATGTCGTATTTCCAAATTCCTTTTTCTAAAATTGATTCCACCAAAAATTAATATATAATAAAAGATGATTTTTAACTATTTTCCATATTTTTATCTTACCAAAAAATGTACGATCCTGAATCTGACTCGAATATCTAACCCGGTCCACTAGACCATCTAATAACCTCAAAATTGCTAGACCCAAAAACCAGGGTGTTACAACTCTCCCCCACTTAAGAAATTTCATCCCCAAAATATACCTGGAGGAAACAAATGCGGAAATTGCTCCTTCATATCCGCCTTGCTTTCCCAAGTGGTTTCCTCAACACCTCGATGTCGCCACAAGACCTTCACAAGCTCAATCGTCTTACCACGAAGAACTTTACTGCTGGAACCAAGGATCTCCACCAGTTCCTCATCGTAGGACAAATCCACCCTCAACTCTATATGCTCCACCGGTATAACATGCGAAGGATCCGACCGATACCTCCGTAACATAGATACATGGAACACATCATGAATTTTCTCCAACTCAGGAGGCAACCTCAATCGGTATGCCACATGACCCACACGCTCAATAACCTAACATGGTCCGATAAACCTCGGACTAAGCTTACCCTTTCGTCCAAATCTCATTACCTTTTTCCACGGTGACACCTTCAAGAACACGTGATCGCCTACTGCATATTCAACCTCTTTACGCTTCAAATCCGTGTAAGATTTTTGTCGATCCACAGCCACTTTCAACCGGTCGCACACAAGCTTAACCTTCTCATCTATGTCTTTCAACACATCTGGTAGGGTAACATGCTTTTCCCCCACCTCAGCCCAACACAAGGGCGTACGACACCTTCGACCATACAACGCCTCATAAGGTGCCATATGTATGCTCGCATGATAACTGTTGTTGTAAGCAAACACAACTAAAGGAAAATGTTTCTCCTAGGTTCCTTGGAACTCAATAATACAACATCTCATCATATCCTCCAAAACCTGGATAACCCGCTCAGACTGCCCATCCGATTAGGGATGATACACAGTGCTAAAACTCAACCTCGAACCCAAGGCTTGGTGCAAACTCTTCCAAAACCTTTCCGTAAACCTCGGATCCTTATCCGAAATGATGGATTTAGGTATACCATGCAAGCGCACAATCTCCGCTATATGCAAATCTGCCAACTTGTCCAAGGTGTATGTTGTATGCACTGGCAGGAAATGTGTACACTTTGTGAAACGATCAACGACCACCCAAACGAAATCCTTCGTAGCTGGTGTCAACGGCAAACTATTACAAAACCCAGGTAACTCTCTCCCATTTCCACTCCGGAATCTTCAGCGGTTGCAACAACCCGGATGGAAATTGATGTTTAGCCTTGACCCGCTGACATACTATGCACTTGGACACAAACTCAGCCACATCCTTTTTCAACCCAACCCAGTAGTATGCCTCCTTCAAATCATGATACCTCTTAACACTACAAGGATGCATAGTAAAAGGACTAGAGTGTGTCTCCGTCAAGATAGTGCGCCTCAACTCCGGATCACTCGGCACCACTATTCGACTCTTGAAACACAAAACCACATCATCATCAAAATGGAATTCCGTCAGATTACCATCCGCTGTGTCCCTAATATGACCAACCAACGAATCGTCATACGGTTGCTTAGCTTTAATCAACAGTGATAACATAGGATTGACTGCAATTCAGCCAACAAACTACCCTCCTGCGTCAAACTCAACCTGGCAAACATGGCTCGAAGCTCAAGAGCAACCTTACGACTTAATGCATCTGCCACTACATTGGCTTTACCAGAATGATACTCAATGGCCAAGTCGTAATCTTTAAGCAACTCCAACCATCTACGTTGCCTAAGATTCAAATCATTCTGCGACATCAAGTACTTCAAGCTTTTGTGATCCGTAAGGATCACACACTTTTCACCATAGAGGTAATGTCGCCAGATTTTCAAAGCGAAAACCACAGCCGCAAGCTCCAAATCATGAGTTGGATAATTGCGCTCATGAACTTTCAACTGCCTCGATGCATAGGCCACAACCTTCCCATCCCGCATCGGCACACAACCCAAGCCAACATATGACGCATCACTAAAAACCACAAACTCCTTCCCATATTTAGGCTGAATCAATACATGAGCATGTGTCAACACTTCCTTCAACTTCTCAAAATTGTGCTACTACTTCTCCGTCCACACATAAGGAACATTCTTCTACAACAACTTAGACAACGGTGTTGCAACACTGAAGAACCCCTCAACAAAGCGACGATAATAACCAGCCAACCCAAGAAAACTATGCACCTCCGACACATACTTAGGTGGCTTCCAATTGAGAATAGCTTCAATCTTGTGTGGATCAACACGAATACCCTCCGCGAAAACCACATGACCAAGGAATGTCACTTCCTTAACCTGAAACTCGCACTTGCTCAGCTTTGCGTACAACTGATTATCCTTCAACACTTGCAACACAATCCGCAAATGTTGAACATGCTCTTCCTCGGTACGGGAGTACACGAGAATATCATCTATGAACACCACCACAAACTGATCAAGATACTCATGGAACACTCTATTCATCACGTCCATAAATGTAGCCGGGGTATTTGTCAAGCCAAAAGGCATAACCAGAAATTCATAATGCCCATACCTCGTACGAAACACGATTTTATGCACACCCACATCCTTAACCTTCAACTGGTAATACCCCAATCTTATATCTATCTTGGAAAACACTGCCGCTCCACGAAAATGATCGAACAAGTCATCGATCTGAGGCAACGGGTACTTGTTCTTTACTGTCAACTTGTTCAACTAACGATAATCAATGCACATATGTATCGTACCATCCTTCTTTTTCATGAAGAGAATAGGAGCACCCCACGAAGAAACACTTGATCGAATGAACCCATGGTCCAACAACTCCTGAAGTTGTGACTTCAACTCCTTCAATTCTTTCAATGCCATCCTATAAGGAGCAATGGACACTAGTGTTGTACCCTCATATGTCTCAATACGAAAATCTACCTCCCTATCCAGAGGTAAACCCGGTAACTCCTCAGGAAAAACCTCAGAAAAATCACAAACGGTCCGAATGTCTTGCACCCGAACACCCTTGACTTCCATATTCATAACAATAGCCAAATAATCTTGGCAGCCCTCAACCATCATCTTTTTCGCTCTAATAGCTGAAACCACATTGGACAGAAACTTAACATTTTCGCCAACCACCACAACTTCATAATCATCGACAATCCTCAAGAAAATCCTCTTGGATTCACAATCCACAACTGCTCTGTGCTCACTCAACCAATCCATACCCAAAATGATATCAAAACCATGGAATGGCAATTCCATTAGATCTGCGGCAAACTCATGACCTTGCACCACTAAAGGACAACGCCGATACAACCTTCTTGTTATAACCGTCTCCCTAAAGGAACTTGTGACTAACATGCCAACTTCTAAGATCTCAACAGGAACATTCAGCAAAGATGTATGATCACTCAAGATATATGAATAGTGGACCCCGAATCAATCAAAGATAACAATGACAAGGATTGCAAAGTAATGGTACCTGCGATCACATCTGTGTCATTACGACCCTCACGGTGAGCAAAGACCCAAGCTGGTCCACCACCCTCCGGTCTCACTGCTGCAGCATGAGCCATACCCCTCTGTCCATCCTCGCGCCTCTAGAAATTACCCCTGCCACGGCCTTGACCCTAGCAGGTGCAGCAACCTGTGCTGGTGCATCCTTCGCAGCCCAAGGACAATCACGCTTCAAGTGATCAAAAGAACCAAAAATCTAACAAGCTCCAGTATTATCCCAACACATGTCCGCGTGGCACCTACCGCATCACTCACACTCCGGTGTAACACAAGCCCTTTGAGTACCCTGGCCAACTCCACTACCACGCCTGTGATCAGTCTTATGCCTCTTGTACCTGAACCTCCTATTCTACCTCCCAGAGTAGCTAGAGTCAGCCACTCTCTTACCCAAGCTCGCACCTGCAGCCTGAACTAGTGCACCCAAGGACTGCTCAATATCCTTGGCCCGATTGACCAACACATCAAAATCTGTGTAATCTGCAGCTAAGAGATACGTCTTGATGTCCTTAACCAGACCATAAAGAAACCTGTCACATCTCTGCTGGTCATCTAGAACTAACTCTGGAGCACACTGACTCAGCCGGACAAACTTCACCTCATACTTCGCAACAGACATGCCTCCCTGAGATAGCGACATAAACTCGCGCTTCTTCATATCCAAATACTGGTACCAAGATACTTCCTCTTGAAAGTTCTCCGAAAGAACTCCAAAGTAACATTCGCCTTAGGAACGCCAGCAATTGTGGTCACCCACCAGTGGTACGCATCCCCCTACAGCAGAGATATAGTGCAACCCAACTTGCGCTCCTTGTTACACCCTATTTGATTTATGATACGAACTGTCTTCTCTAGCCAACCCTCAGCTGCCTCAGGGCTCAAACCTTAAAACTCCTCACCTCCCAACTCCTCTAACGCTCCAAAGGTAGACCTTGATTTCCACCGCAGCAAGTGTCGGTGCCTGAGCCTGCACTCCAGCCATCGCTGCCTGAAAAGCTCCCGTTATCACCTAAACCAACGGAGTTAAATCACCATATTCTACACTTGGTGAACCTGAGGTGCTTCACCCGCCCCAACGTCAACTGGAGGAACCACTAGAGGAGGAGGTAAAACATGAGGGAGATTCTCTTCTGTCTCATTATTCTGCCCAACCCCGGCAGTATTAGCCATATATCGTGTCTCACGTTGAGCCATGCTAACAAAAGCATCAAAACACATTAGAGTTAGGCTAGCGTCAGGCAAAGGATCCAAGTTAACTTTAAAATGCATTTAAAACCCTCGGTAATAGGCAATGTGTTCCCCGGATATACCTCAACATAACATTAATCAATCACCAAACATATACACAATCACCGTGCAGTTTAAACAACATCAGCTAATCAAACAACATCTCAACTTTTCGTAACCTGGATCTGATACCAACAAATATAACCCTCTCGACCCGGTCTAGTCGCAAGACCGAACTGAGCGAGCTACATTAGGTTCACCGAAGTAAACTGGAAGGATTAAACCAAAAGCACGCCCTTATTTTTTTTCCTTTTATCTTGCCTAGACGTATTTAAGCTTTCCTATATGCTCATGCTAATTACAAGTGAGCACTCATCTCAACCAGGCATCGTAAAGACATTCAATTGGCCATTGACAAAGATTAGGGACCAAAATTTAAATTCAGAAAATCAATGGGACTTTTCTAATTTTTAAGTTATCAACCTTTAATTAAGTACATTTCATACTTGCATGTCAAAAATCAGCCTCAAACAGTCATCCATACTCAAGTAATTGGCAAAACAAGAATCAGGGACTAAAATGAAAGAAAACAGAATTGCTTTTCCAGGACATTAATAGAAATAACAACCCCCGTATCGATACGGTATGTCTTGTATCGATACAGCTGTGAACTTGCCGTTTCAATACCACTGGTCCCATACCGGTACACCTTTTTGAGTATAAAATATATTTTTAGAAATTCTTACACACCGTACCGATACGATTCAATTGGCGTTTCGGTACGAAACGTTTTTACATACCGTATCGATACGGACCCCCTGGTGTTTCGGTACACAGGCTCCTTTTCCAGAAAGCAAGATTCTAGTGACCAAATGTTGTTTTGAAACTCCCTTGCCTGTATCAATACACCCTGACCAATTATGTCTAGCCGTACTAATACGGTCCCTCGCGTATCGGTACGCCAGGGCCTGTAATGTCCAAATTAGCTGGTTTTTCACACAATTCTAGATGCACTTGGTCCCTAACAACTTGCAAACATACATATCAACCTTTGATTAAACATAATCTATCACTTATACCAAAAATTAGGCAACCAAAATGACATCATGCTTCAAAAAGACCACACTAGAGACTCGCTTCCTAAACCACTTTACCAAACATACCAAAATGCTTAATTAAGCCATTCTCAGCATAAGCATCAAGCCAACTCACTCAACATAGCATACAAAACTTGACCAAACCAACACAACATGGCAACCCATAAGAGAGCTCTAAATGTATTCATAATCACTCATTCAACCACAACTAAAGGCAAGCATTAACATTAAGTTGAGAAACAAATAAACCTCATCAAAAACCAACATAGGGACATATTAAAAATCCACAAAGAAATAGATTTACAACCCTCAAAATCCATGGCTAACACATAGCCTTTGTAATACCCCAATATTTGCATAGTGACTAAATTGCAAAGAATTAAAGTTTGGTGGTTTTAGGTTAGTGACTAAAACGTAAAATTTTAAAGTTTGGTAGCCAAAGTGAAAAGTTGGGAAAAGTTTAAGGACCAACATTGTAATTTTTCAAATAATTATTTTTATGGAAAAATGAATAGTTTATCCTGTTATAAGAATTTTGGTGGGAATCAGATTTTTGGCACGAGATTTATGTGAAAAGCTATAAAAAATATATGTTTCAGAAATTAATTCGAATGATTATTCAAATTTGAAAAATTATGAAAATTTTATGGGAGACTTAGAAAGACTAGAAAAATATGGTATTATGGTTTTTGAATCATTTTTATTCGATTCTATACAATATTTGGTGAAATAGGTGAAAATGGCATTTTTGTAGATAAGTTGGTTCATTAAGGGCAAAATGGTCATTTCACCCTTTCTTTTTGATTATTTATGATTATTATGGATAAGAATAAACAAGTGTTGGCTTGTGATTGGTTATAACTCAAAGGTATAATGGTCTTTTGACTATTAAAGAATTTTTATTATTTAATTTAGTGTAAATTATGCCATTTGGCATAATTAAATAACAAAAAATTTGGAAAAAAATCATCTCATCTTCTCCTCCAAGCTGTCAAACCTCTCAAGCATATAGGTGAGAATTTTTATTAAACTTTCAGCTTCCATGGTTAGATTTGAGCTTGAGACATGAAACAAGAAATTGTTCTCCATTAAATTCTCTATCTTTTGGTATAAGTTTTGTATAGTTTTCATGTCTCTAAGTTAAGTTTGGGGTTTAGGGTTGATGAAGAGCATGATGGAATATTGAGTTTTAATGTTTTTTCTTGTTGGAAACATGCTTGTGATGTTGTTTTCATGGTACAAATAATGAAAATTCCATGAATTGTGTTTTAGGTTGATTATGGGGAAAATGAAAATTAGGGGAAACTCTTGCAAAAATTTTATTTGAAGTGGAAATAATTTTAGAAGCTTGATATGATGTTTGGAGGTTGAATTTGTACTTGAATCAAGTTGAGAAAATTGGTCAATGTGACCTTTCATATTCGGCTAGTAGAAGAAAATTGGTCAATGTGACCTTTCATATTCGGCTAGTAGAAGAAAATTGGGAAAAATTATGGAAAATTTTTCCTAAAGTTAAGAATGGTTTAGAATGATAATATAAGTTGATTGGAATGAAAATACCTAATTATTTTGCATTAGGGACCAAAATGTAAATTTTGGAAAGTTTAGGGACTTGATTGTCAAGCTTGTTTTTGAAGTATGTTATGTTAGAAAATTAAGTTAAATGATTGGAATGATGATTTTGAAGTTTATATTGACTTTGGGACCATTTTAGAATTTTCGAAAAATTTTAAGGACCAATATGTAAATTTCTACAACTTGGGTCCTAAAGCATAAGGAATGAGAAATGAAAGGATTAAATTCGAAAATGATGGTTAGAAGCTCAAAAGATTCCTTAGTGACAAAATTGGGTATTTTGGAAAAAGTTGACGAGTTATGGAAAAGTGTAAAGAAATGTGATTCGAATATAGGAAGTTTTATTGGAATCGAGTTATGTATAATGGATAGTTATTTTAGTTACTTTCCATTATTTGTATAGTATGGGTATGTACTCAAAAATTTCTTGTGTTATGTATTTAATATACATACAAATAACAAGCAAGCTCATGATCGAAACAAGTTGAAGGACAAAGAAGGAGTTTAAGAATAGATATGTTTTGGTATAAGTAGCTAGTGAGGCATATAAGGTGAGTGCATTCATGTGTTTCAAAATATATTTTGATTAATTTCAAGAATTCTATTTACATGATTTTATTAAAATGATAACATGGTTTTTGTATAAGTTATATGATATTTTACAGGCAAAGAAAAAGGTTAGTACATAACAGGGTGTGAAATGCTCTATTATGTTTTGTTATGGCAAATTGTTATTGAATAATGGTGATATATGAATTGTTTATGCATGATGATTTACAAGTATATGATATGGTTTTATTGCCCAAGTAATGATAGAGAGTTACAGTACAGTGGCATGCCATTAGAGGTCCAGTAGTCAAGGACTACGTGTAGCTACACACTGATCTTCGGATCCTATATGTTTATCAGCACTTATGTGCCTATATGATGCCGACACTTACGTGTCTATATGTTTATCGTCATTTTGGTGACCAGTGCTCAAGGAGTACAGACCTTGCATACTTTAGTTTCTCTTTATACAATTCTTGGGCCAATTACAAAGATAAAGTATATGAAAATCGCCATTTTCTTATGTATGACGGCTTTGAACTAAAAGAAGATTTATTATGATCTTGCTTAACCATGTTTTCATTTATTTTATTTCTTGATTTTATGATTACTTATAATGCCTCACTAAGTTATACTTAGCGTGTGTATTATGTTTGTGCACACGTAGGTTGATCACGTGGTTCGTAAGCAGGAACGTTTTGGCATCATCCCGAGGTCGAAGGGAAATCACAGGTTATCTTACTAATGTTTTGACATCCGATATCATATTTTGAGTAGTGGCATGTATAATAATGATTTTATATATTTGTGTAAAGGAGACAGTAAACTACTCATTAGTTGGTTATATTTTTAACTAAAATATGGTTTAGTATTATTAGTATACGGATTTGAATGATTATTGACTAGTTAGTGAAATTATATTGGAAACAAGTTCAAGCTGTCCAGAAACTCTGTTTTGGGCAGTAAGTTTGAAAAATTGCTATAAATTCCATAGATTGAATTAGAAAATGAGATTTATATTTATGGACTAAAATTGAGTCTAGTTTCTTTTAAAACAAACGGTGACTGATTTCGAGTTTGGTGTAAAAAGTTATGAATTTTTATTCGATACAAGATCAAATTTTTCATACAGCAGATCTGCACTGTAGTGCATATTTAATGATTTTCTGCACTTGTGTGCCATGAGTAAAGCTTTCTAATTTATATGGATTGATAGCCTGATGAATCTAGTTTACTAGGAATTTTTCCAAATGAAGTTTTGAAGCTTATAAAAATTTATAAAAATTTTTGTTTAGAGACAGTGCGGGCTGCCAGTTTGGTTTGTAGCGGTGAAAATTGTTTAAACATATTTTGTAACATCATCGACTCATGTTTGGTAACAAATACGGGTGACTAAAACATAAAATTTTCTTTGGTAACAAATACGGGTGACTACAACATCATCGACTCATGCTTAGAAGGGATAGATCAGATCCTTCTCACGTAATATCACCGCTAGAGATTGAAATTCAGCCAGATTTTCTTTGGTGAAACCATAAAGTGGAAGAATCCACTTGGGAGGAAAATGACGCAATGGAAAAGTAGTATCCACATCTTTTTAAATCAGGTACGTTTTAAAATTCGTGGATGAATTTTCTTAAGGGGGAGAATTGTAATACCCCAATATTTGCATAGTGACTAAATTGCAAAGAATTAAAGTTTGGTTGTTTTAGTTCAGTGACTAAAACATAAAATTTTAAAGTTAGGTGGCCAAAGTGAAAAGTTTGGAAAAGTTTAAGGACCAACATGGTAATTTTCCCAATAAATATTTTTATGGCAAAAATGAATAGTTTATCCTGATATAAGAATTTTGGTGGGAATCAGATTTTGGTACGGGATTTGTGTGAAAAGCTATAAAAAGGATAAGTTTCAAAAATTAATTCGAATTCGAAAAATTATGAAAATTTTATGGGAGACTTAGAAAGACTAGAAGAATATGATATTATGGTTTTTGAATCATTTTTATTCGATTTAAATTTGATTCTATACAGTATTTGGTGAAATATGTGAAATGGCATTTTTGAAGATAAGTTGGTTCATTAAGGGCAAAATGGTCATTTCACCCTTACTTTTTGATTATTTATGATTATTATGGATAAGAATAAACAAGTGTTGGCTTGTGATTGGTTATAACTCAAGGGTATAATGGTCTTTTGACTATTAAAGGTTTTTATTATTTAATTTGGTGTAAATTATGCCATTTTGTGTAAATTATGCCATTTGGCATAATTATAGAACACAAACTTGGAAAAAATCATCTCATCTTCTCCTCCAAACTGCCGAAACCTCTCAGCATATAGGTGAGAATTTTTTATTCAACTTTTAAGCTTCCATGGTTAGATTTGAGCTTGAGGCATGAAACAAGAAATTGCTCTCCATTAAATTCTCTATCTTTTGGTATAAGTTTTGTATAGTTTTCATGTCTCTAAGTTAAGTTTGGGGTTTAGGGTTGATGAAGAGCATGATGGAATATTGAATTTTAATGGTTTTTCTTGTTGGAAACATGCTTGTGAAGTTGTTTTCATGGTACAAATAATGAAAATTCCATGAATTGTGTTATAGGTTGATTATGGGAAAATTGAAAAATTAGGGGAAACTCTTGCAAAATTTTTATTTGAAGTGGAAATAATTTTAGAAGCTTGAATATGATGTTTGGAGGTTGAATTTGTGCTTGAATCAAGTTGAGAAAATTGGTCAAGGTGACCTTTCATATTTGGCTAGTAGAAGAAAATTGGGGAAAATTATGGAAATTTTTTCCTAAAGTTAAGAATGGTTTAGAATGATAATATAAGTTGATTGGAATAAAAATCCCTAATTATTTTGCATTAGGGACCAAAATGTAAATTTTGGAAAGTTTAGGGACTTGATTGTCAAGCTTGTTTTTGAAGTATGTTATGTTAGAAAATTAAGTTAAATGATTGGAATGATGATTTTGAAGTTTATATTGACTTTGGGACCATTTTAGAATTTTCGGCAATCTTGAGGACCAATATGTAAATTTCTAAAGTTTCTGTCCTAAAGCATAAGGAATGAGAAATGAAAGGATTAAATTAAAATGATGGTTAGAAGCTCAAAAGATTCCTTAGTGACAAAATTGGGTATTTTGGAAAAAGTTGAAGAGTTATGGAAAAGTGTAAAGAAATGTGATTCGAATATAGGAAGTTTTATTGGAATCAAGTTATGTATAATGGATAGTTTTTTTAGTTACTTTCCATTATTTGTATAGTATGGGTATGTACTCAAAAATTTCTTGTGTTATGTATTTAATATACATACAAATAACAAGCAAGCTCATGATCGAAACAAGCTGAAGGACAAAAAATGAGTTTAAGAATAGATACGTTTTGGTATAAGTAGCTAGTGAGGCATATAAGGTGAGTGCATTCATATGTTTCAAAATATATTTTGATTAATTTCAAGAATTCTATTTACATGATTTTATTAAAATGATAACATGGTTTTTGTATAAGTTATATGATATTTTACAGGCAAAGAAAAAGGTTAGTACATAACAGGGTATGAACTGCTCTATTATGTTTTGTTATGGAAAATTGTTATTGAATAATGGTGATATATGAATTGTTTATACGTGATGATTTACAAGTATATGATATGGTTTTATTGCCCAAGTAATGATAGAGAGTTACAGTATAGTGGCATGCCATTAGAGGTCCAGTAGTCAAGGACTACGTGTAGCTACACACTGATCTTCGGATCCTATATGTTTATCAGCACTTATGTGCCTATATGATGCCGACACTTACGTGTCTATATGTTTATCGTCACTTTGGTGACCAGTGCTCAAGGAGTACAGACCTTGCATAAATCAGTTTCTCTTTATACAATTCTTGGGCCAATTACAAAGATAAAGTATATGAAAATTACCATTTTCTTATATATGATGGTTTTGAACAAAAAGAAGATTTATTATGATCTTGCTTAACCATGTTTTCATTTATTTTATTTCTTGATTTTATGATTACTTATAATGCCTCACTAAGTTATACTTAGCGTGTGTATTATGTCTGTGCACACATAGGTTGATCACGTGGCTCGTAAGCAGGAACGTTTTGGCATCATCCCGAGGTCGAAGGGAAATCACAGGTTATCTTAGTAATGCTTTGACATCCGATATCATATTTTGAGTAGTGGCATGTATAATAATGATTTTATATATTTTGTGTAAAGGAGACATTAAACTACTCATTAGTTGGTTACATTTTTAACTAAAATATGGTTTAGTATTATTAGTGTATGGATTTGAATGATTATTGACTAGTTGGTGAAATTATATTGGAAACAAGTTGAAGCTGTCCAGAAACTCTGTTTTGGGCAGTAAATTTGAAAATTTGCTATAAATTCCATAGATTGAATTAGAAAATCAGATTTATATGTATGAACTAAAAATTGAGTCTAGTTTCTTTTAAATCAAACGGTGACTGATTTCGAGTTCGGTGTAAAAAGTTATGAAATTTTATTCGATGCAAGGTCAGAAATTTCATACAGCAGATCTGTACTGTAGTGCATATTTAATGAATTTTCTGCACTTGTGTGCCATGAGTTAAGCTCTCTAAATTTTATGGATTGATAGCCTGATGAATCTAGTTTACTAGGAATTTTTCCAAATGAAGTTTTGAAGCTTACAAAAATTTATAAAAACTTTTGTTTAGAGACAGTGCGGGCTGCCAGTTTGGTTTGTAGTGGTGAAAATTGTTTAAACATGTTTTGTAACATCATTGACTTGTGTTTGGTAACAAATACAGGAAGAGGGTGTTACATCCTTATTAACCGTAAACATAAACCGAGTGTATACTCAAAAGTAGTTTATCCCTTTGATCCTTGCAAACCTTGTCTTTGTTGTCCCGAACTTTAATGCTCTGCATCATTAGGAAAAAGAGAGCGTCAGCACACATGCTTAGTGAGGATGCTCATAAGACAATGATGCAATAAAATCATTTAAAAACCACATGCTCGCTTTCCTCAAACATGCTTACGACCTAAGCATTTTTCCATGATTCCAGCCGAATCAAAACATAATAACCCTTGCATAACCTCATATACAATCCATGCTTGAAACCCAAAGCATTTTACCAAACCATGCTTAAAAATCCCAATGCATTATAAACAAGGTTCAACACATGAACTTTTACATATATTGGCATTTATAGTGACTCGGATAGACTACCTCTATCATATACACATATCGGATACACAGATCTCTCATGCCATGCCTAGTTAAACCGCGTGATATTCCAAACCTTGCTTAGTTAAACCGCAAGATTTCATACCCTCGCCTAGTTAAACCGCGAGATTTCACCCTTGCCTAGTTAAACCGCAAGAGTATCGACCTTGCCTAGTTAAACCGCAAGATCACCATCAATTTGGGTTGCCTAGTTAAACCGTATGCCCCAAATGATGTCCCAACAGTCCGAGTGGCCTCGTTAGACAGCCATACCTCAAGGACCCATGGCCACGATCGATTTTGTTCATATTTTATAGTGCACTTTTAATCCTATAGCATGCCAACTATATCCGATTGTTTTCTCACCTTGTCACATAGCCAATATATCATTTACAAAACCATTTACTTACTGTTTTACAATACAATTCATAAAACACCACATATGCAATTCTCATTGTCAATGTAATAACACCATTCCCGACCGAAATGAAAACCAATGCTCAATAGCATTTAATATACTTTTAAACCCCTGCATATGTACTCAAAATCATGCATTACCAGTAAGTAAATCATACCATGTTTATCACCAAAACATGCAAACCACATGCACATATCCAAGCCGATATTCAAGAGCAAAATAAGGGAAACTTACTTTCAAGCTTAGGTAAGTGTCTCACACTTACCCTAAACTCCCAACAACCTTTAAAAACCTTTGTAAAGAATTTAAAACCAGTTTCCACACACCGATACACCTCGCCTTCCTTACCAACGCGAAACAAGCTCCCGGCAAGCAACCAAACAACGTCAATCTTCGTCGCCTTAATTATCCCATGTTTTAAACACATAAAGCCAGAGGATAAATGCATTAAAATACATTCAAACCATTTCCTAATAGCAATCTCCCGCAACTCTCTATTTGCCCACTCAAAAACCATCCGAAACATATCGAAAACATCATCAAACACTTCCGAAACTTAACCCAGCCATAGAACAACAATTCAACCCATCAATCAACACCTAATATCATCCAAAAACCCTTTCCTAACATCCTTTTACCTTCAACAAAGATAAAACTCAATTAACTCCACAATAACTCAAAACTAGCAACCTAGATCATTAGATATTCAAGTGTTTCGGGATTCTATTGATAAAAACAACTTATCAACATTAAAAAAAACATCCAAAACATATATTATATCAACCTCAATTACTAGAAATCAGATCCACTTCGAAAATCACCATGTTTCACCAATATTTCCAAAATAACTCAATTAAACATTGATGAAACATTAAAATCACATTATAACTTATAAATCAAGAATCAAATACTTGGGAATATCAATAAAGAATCATTTAACAGATGAAATCACAGACCTTACCCATGTTATGTGATTTCTCCCTCAATTGGCTTGTTTAAAGCTAAGAAAACATTAAATTCCAATAAGATTTTGCAAAACAAAGTTGAGAAATCAAATTAAAATCAATAATCTGAGTGAAAGGAGTTCCTTAACTCTGGATTTTGATGAAATTCTGAGTGTTTGGAAGAAAGGAAGTTGAGAGAAAAGTTTTAGGAAAAGTTTTAGGAAAAGTTACGTAAAATTCTTTTAAAAGCTAATAACTAACTTAAGATATTTAATCCTTATTAACAACCTTTTAAAACACATGTTTAAAATGATTTAATGAAGGGAGAAACCACCAGCAAACACTTATTAGATTATCTCCTTAAGGATTCTAAGGATTTGACCCTTTTGATTTTAGTCACCTTAAAACAATTTCCAAAAATCGCATTTTGGTCACTAACCCAAAATGTCATATTTCCAAATTTCTTTTTCTAAAATTGATTCCACCAAAAATCAATATATAATAAAAGATTATTTTAACTATTTTTCCATATTTTTATCTTACCGAAAAAATATACGAATCTGACTCGAATCCCTAACACGATCCACCGGACCGTCTAATAACATCAAAACTGCTATACCCAAAAATCGGGGTGTTACATGAAGGCCAGAGAAAATTGAAATTGAGCATGAAAGAGATAATTAAAAAAGAAATTATCAAGTGGCTGGATGTTGGTATAATCTATCCTATTTCTGATAGCTCGTGGGTCAGCTCGGTGCAATGTGTGCCAAAGAAAAGTGGCATGACCATGGTTCAAAATAGAAAAAATGAGTTTATTCCTTTTAGAATTGTTACCGATTGGAGAGTGTGCATGGATTATAGGAAGCTGAATAATGCCACCAGGAAAGACCACTTTCCACTACCCTTCATCGATTAGATATTGGACAGATTGACAGGTAAGGCATTATATTGCTTCCTAGATGGCTAATCAGGATATAATCATATTGCCATAGCTCTAGAGGATCAGGAGAAGACCACATTCACCTGTCCATATGAGACATTCATCTTTAAAAGAATGCTCTTTAGACTGTGCAATGCTCCGGCAATGTTTCAACATTGCATGATGTCTATTTCTTTGGACATGATTGAGAACAACTTAGAAGTTTTCATGGATGACTTCTCGATGTTTGGCAAGACATTTTAGGAATGCTTTCAGAGTTTGGAGCTTGTTTTGAGCAGATATATTAAGACTAACTTGGTCTTGAACTGGGAGAAATGCTACTTCATGGTGAAGGAGGGCATAGTTCTCAGTCATAAAGTGACCAAGAGAGGCTTGGAAGTAGAGGTAATCAAACAGTTGCCAGCTTCTACAAGTGTAAAAGGTATTAGAAGTTTTTGGGGATATGCAGGGTTTTATCGTCATTTCATTAAAGATTTCTAAAAATTTTCTAAACCTTTATGCCTGCTTTTAGAACAAAATGCCACTTTTGCATTTGATGACTCTTGTTTAAAAGCATTTTAGGAACTTAAGAATAGATTGATTAATGCCCTCATAGTCATGGCACCGGATTAGAGTGAGCCTTTGAGCTCATGTGTGATGCCAGCGATTATGTCGTTGGAGCTGTGTTGGGACAAAGGTGTGGCAAGATTTTTCATACCATTTACTATGCTAGACAGACATTGAATAAATCCCAACTCAACTACACCACAACTGAGAAGGAATTTCTCACGGTTGTATTTGCATTTGACAAGTTCAGATCTTACTTTGTAGGTAACAAAGTTGTTGTATATACAGATCACCCGGTATTGAAATACCTCTTGGCAAAGAAAGATGCCAAGCCCATACTAATCTAATAGAAGTTCTTGCTGCAAGAATTTGATCTCGAGATTCAAGAAAAAGAATGGGAGTGAAAACTTGGTAGCTGGCCATTTATCAAGATTAGAGCAACACCTAGAGGAAGGTAGAGCCACTGCCATTAGAGATGAATTTCCCGATGAATACTTGCTTGCAGTTGATTCTATGCCATGGTACGCTGACATAGTCAATTACCTAGTAAGTAATATTTTGCCATCGGATTTGGCGAGTATTGCTATGAGACGTTTTCTACGAGATGTTTGGCAATATTATTGGGATGAGTTGATTTTGTTCAAATAATGTGTCGACCAAGTGATCCGTCGATGTGTGCCAGGGGATGAGCATCACAACATTTTACAGTTGTACCATACAACATCGTATGAGTGACACTTTTTTAGAATGAAGACCGCTGCTAAAGTGTTTCAATCAAGATTCTTTTTGCCTATACTGTTAAAAGATGCTTATTACTTTGCCAAGGCATGTGACCGATGCCAGCGGACGGGTAACATCTCTAGCAGACATCAATTGCCACTCCATAATATTATGCTAGTGGAGTTGTTTGGCGTATGGGGAATAGACTTCATAAGTCCATTTCCCTATCATTTGGCAGCCTATATATTCTCATAGCCATTAATTATGTTTCCAAGTGGGTTAAGGCTGTTGCACTACCAACAAATGATGTCAAGACTGTTGCCAAGTTCCTGCATAAGAACATCGTCAATAGATTCGGTACCCCCAGAGCCATCATTCATGTTAAAGGTACACATTTTAAGGGCAATTTAATCTCTAGAGCTTTGTACAGGTACAGAATCCAGCAATGTATTGCCACAACTTACCATCCCTAAACAAATAGCCAAACAGAGATCTCAAACAAAGAAATCAATAACATTATTGTTGTCACTAATTTTTCAAAAAAATATAAAAAATAATAATAAAGATAAATAAAATATATATAAAAAAGTAAAAAAGAATTTTTTTTAAAAAAAATAATTTAATTTTTGTTAAAAAAAAAGAGAATGACCCACGTGCAGCCACACACCTGGCGCGTGTGCTGCACGCGCGCGGGTTCATCTTCCCCAACCCCCCTGTTTGCACGCAGTAGTGGCTGCCAATGCTTCCCCCACAGACCTGGGCCACGGTGGCCGCCGCCAGTGGTACCAGGTGATCTGCCAGATCGCGCCAAAATCACCTACGCTGTCGTCATTCGCCGCCGTCGTCGGTCACCTGCAAATTAAGAGGAAAAAGGTCAAACCCTAGCTCGATATTAGGAGCAAATTCATCCCAAAATCTGAGCCAAATCGGATTATTTTCTGGAATTCAACCAAAAATCAAGTCATCTATCTGATTTTGGCTCGAATGTAGGGATAAGAATTTGATTTTTCCTTGAATCCAAATTCCCCAAACCCTATAAATAGTGCCCCCTTTCACCATTGTTGAGCACACAAGAAGCATCAAAAAATACTGAAAAATTGGTCTAAAAATACCAAGAAAAATACTCTGAAAAATTTTGGGAAATTGCTTGAATTTTTGGGAGTTTTTGCACAGCATTGGTTCGAATTTTCACAAGGAGAAGAAGCAGGCAATTCGTTGTCTCATTGGTATAACTTCTTCCCTATTCTTTTGTTATTTTAAATTTCATTTTTTTCATTATTTGTGCATTTTAATATTCTTGCTTTTCTACATATTTCATTCATATATATTAGTATGGGTTTGTTCAAATTAATCTTTATTTGTGATATTTCTTTGTTTTAAATCTAAAAAAAATAATGATAAAAAGGAATACTAGGAATAAAAGTGATGTTTGTTTCATTTTACTTCTAAAAAAAACTAAAAAATGATGTTGTTATAAGAAAGTTTTTTTTTCAAATGAAAACAATAAAAGTGATGTTTGGTCCATTTGATTTCTAAAAAATGAAAAATGATGTTGTTATAAAAATTTTATTTATTTTTTTAGTTTAAAAAATAAATAAATAATAAAAAAAACATTTTTTTAAAAAAAAGAAAAAAAAGAGTTTCTTTAAAATTAAAAAAGCGGTTTCCAAACTTGCAAATAAAATTTTCTTAAAAAGGCTTTTTTTAAACATAAAGAATTTTTATTCTTAAAAAAGGGTTTTAAAATTTTCATAAAAAATAAAAAAAAACTTTAAAACATAAAAACATAAAAAGAACATTTCAATTAAAAGCTTTAAAATAAAAATCTTTAAAACATAAATAAAAAAATTCAAATAAAAGCATTAAAAAAAACTTTAAAACATAAAAAGAATAAAAATTTTAAATAAAATCTTTAATAAAAATACTTTAAAACATAAAAAAAAAAATCTTTCAAATAAAAGTTCTTAAAATAAAAAAAAACTTTAAAACAAAAAGAAAACGTTACAAATAAAAGCTTTAAAATACAAAAAGAAAAAAAACCTTTTAATTAAAAAACTTTTAAACACAAAAAAAAACCTTTTTCAAATTATTATTAAAAAGGAAATAACAAACTAACTTTTTCTTAGAAAAACAAAATAATAAACAACCCTTTCTAAAATAAGATTCTATTCAAAAAGCTTAAAAAATAACAAAAATGTTTAAAAGAAAAAAAGAATAAAAACTTTAAAATAAAAAAGTAAATAACATTTTGAATAAAAGCTATAAAACACAAAAAGTCAAAAAAAATAAAAAGCTTTAAAACAAAAAAATTTAAAAAAACTTTTAAAATTATCAAAAAAATTCTCGAGTATGAAAAGAATAAAAGAAAACAAAAAATTCCCTGCAAAAAAATAAAAATAAATAAAAAGAAAAAAAACTTTTTTAAATAATAAAAAAACCAAGCCCAATTGGAAAACTTCGAATTTTAATTCTCTCGTTTTGCTTTCGTTTGCCTTAGTATTAAGTTAGCCTCAGGAATAGGTTCTTCAAGCCTTAGATAGAGACTTTATGATAAAATTTCTTAAAAAAATAAATAAAACACGCTTAATAAAATTTAAATAAAAAAACACTTAGATATTTTTAGGAGTAATAAATTTTAACTAGAATGAGTAAAAATCTTCAACAAATCAAGTTTCTTTGTTTGTTAAAAAAGTAAATTAAAGAAATGCGGTGTCTTACTAAGCGGAAATGACGGGTTAGCGCCAAAAGTGTTGCCGGTGATTGGAGTTCATTTTCGAATAGTAAGGCCGTTAAAATGGAATTAAAGTTATAAATGGACAATAATTTAAGTTTTTCATTGATTCGCAAAATCTGACTTTAAAAGCTTTTGTAACCGACAAGGTACCAATTTTTGGGCGTCGTGGGGGTGCTAACCCTTCCCTACGCGTAACCGACTTCTGAACCCGTTTTTGTGTTTTTCGTAGACCAAAAATATTGCTTTAATAAAATAAAATAATTTTATTAAAGTAACCCGTTTTAGGTGATCCAATCACACATTCATTAAAGATTGGTGACGACTCTGTTGTTTTTTATTTTAAAACGTCGGGACCACTTGAAAAAGGGTTGCGACAGCCTGGCGACTCCACAGAGGATATTTTTGTTTTTTTTACAAAAAGAGAGTCAGACCACAAGTCGTTTACATCTTGTTTTAATGTCGAAATTTGCGAATTTAAGTAAAGCTTAACTTAATTGTCCGTTTATAAGTTTAATTCTATTTTATACATTTAAGACTTAAATCCAAGCTCTAAGCCCGAGCTTTGTCCCGATCGTTTAAGTAGGCAGAAAATGCTATTGCTCTCGTGGGAATATTGATTCTCCGTATGGGCCTAGCAAATACCTTTAGGGCCCACGCTCTATGTCCCCGTGTGGATATTGATCCTCCGTATGGGCATAGGAGTGGGTCCCCTGAGTTGAACCTGATTCGTTTGAAGCCTATAATGGTTGAGAATCAGGGGTCTTGCTACCCTTAGTAGAGGACAGCGAGGACAATTCGGGAACGCTGTTAGAGCCCAACCTGTGTGAGTGTTTAGAAGCCTACCTCATTAGAGCCATGTGTAAAACCCTAGGCTTTGATTTTGGTTAAAATTATTTCGTAGGAATAGTCCGTGGAGACATGTCCAAAAGTGTTGGAATGCGCTGCCCAGTTACTATTTGTACAATGAAATTATTTTGGACCTTTTTTGTGTTTCTTTCGGAGTATTAATCATTTCCTTTTCTTGCCTTGTCTTTGTTACATGTTTGCATCCTCATTCCATATCTAGAAAGGTTGATTCTCAAGACATTTTCTCGATTAGAGAACAACTCTTGACATGGATAAGAGGTACCTAAAAAAGAAAGAAGACAATATGGACGTACGTTATTGGTCTGAGGTCAACCAGCGACCACACGGGGATAGTTTGACAGTTGATCACAAGACAAAGACATCAGAGTATGCCCATATAAGTGTCAAACAGAACGATGTACATGAGCTATGAGAGATATGGGGCCGTTTTGACTATGCAACAAAGCAATTGTTCCTAGGTACTTACGGCGACATAGCATATCTGCTACATGTAGAGGTGGATGAACCATTCCTCAAAGCATTGATTCAGTTCTGGAACTCTGGGTACTATTGTTTTACTTTTAATGGTGAAGATATGATGCCTACATTTGAGGAGTATTTTGCACTTTTTAACCTACGCAAGGTAAATTTTTGCTGGCATGGGGGATGGTTGGGTAAAAAGACTGATATAGAAAAGAGGGGGCAGCTTTTCCTTCCCTTGGTGGAGCATCCGAAACATAATTCCCGCTCATCCAGATAAGGAAAAGAGAGTGGATCTCTTGACCATGGCAATTTACGGCTTGATCTTCTTTCCAAGGGTATTAGGCAATATCGATGTGGCCATATTAGATTTCTTTGAGCAGTTGAAAAGGGAAACTAACCCAGTGCCAACTGTACTAGCAGAAACTTTCATCTATTTGAATGCGTGTCGAAAGCTTGAAGGCATGCATTTCAGAGGATATGCACTTTTGCTCCAGGTTTAGGCCCTTAGCCATTTCTGGAAGTGTCCAACCCTAGCATTGCCTAACATACACTCCCCAAACTTTTCTCCACTCTAAGAATTTCTGGCAAAGAAGTGGCCGGTAGCTAAGAGGAATAAGTGGGTTGATATCTTTTGGGATCACCGTGATCAAGACATCGTATGGAGAGTTCCCTGGATGGGCCACACCAAGGTGTTGTACAGGTGTGGGGATTTTGATTATTTGATGTTGTTAGGCCTATGGGATGGAATTGGTTGTGCTCCCTTACTAGTGTCGCGATAGTATGGCTCTCGAAAGTTTGTCCCCTTCACTACGGGTCTTAACTTATCAAAATTCGAGTTCCAATGAGAGTTCAGATAGAAGATTTAAACTATTAATGATTCATGGAAGCATTGCTACCTCAAGGATATCGAGTTCGACAGTCAGTGTATGTTCACCCCTGATTACAATGTTTGGAGACATGTCAGGATGAATGATAAAATTTTACTACCAACTTCGGGACAGGCTAAATTCTTGGAGGAACATCTGAAGGTGGTCCCGTCTGAAGCGGATATTCTCAGAGCTGAGTTGAAGAGGGCTAAGGCTGAGATTGAAGACCTACAAAGCCAGTGCACGAAGGACTTATTTGAGGCAAGCTTAGATGTGGATAAGTATAAAAGAGAGACAGATCGGGTAGTGAAGCTGTACAATGACCTAGAAGCGAAATTTGAAATTCAGAGGGTGGATTTTCTTAAATTTCAGGCCACAGTTCGAAATGCTGATTTGAGAAAAACTCCATAGCAGTAGAGGCAAGAAATTGAGCAGGCCGTGAAAAAAGAAAGAGAGCGTGGCAAGAAAAAAGTTGAAAAATATAAACGATTGCTGATGGATGAGAAGAAAAGAGGGAAACAGGTAGTTGAGAATGAAAAAAGCAAACGGGCCCTCAAAAAAGAAAAAGAAAGTGTGGCTGCATGGAAGAGGAAAGCCCATGACAACAAAGTCCGTTTGTTTGAGTTTTAAAGGGTATATGATGAGACAAATAAGAAGTTAAAGTAGAGCCAAGCCTCCGTTGTTGAGTTGCAAGCCAGAATAGTAGACCTGAATCATTCACTGCACAGGTTCCAGAATCACCATACTTATATCGAACTCCAGGCCAGTCTGAATGAGAATGATACATTGAAGAAGCAAGTAGAGGCTATGGAATGCATTATTCAGGAGTTCAAGACGAAAATTCTGGTTCTTAAAGATATCAATGAAAGGGGCAATGACTATTAGTTTACTCGGCTTAGGGACAATGCTAGAGAGTTCCAAGAACGAGATGAATTTAACAAAGCATCATGACCCAGATACGAGACGTGGCTAAGCATGTAAAGATGTTAGCTACTGAAGCTACGAACTATCCACCAGTATGTCAGGCGAGGTGGGACCAAAACTCATATGGCTGATAGAGGAAATGAAGGAATTAGCTATTCGGGCATAAAGATATTTGTAAAAAAAAGAAGAGATGGGTTATTGTAATAAAGATCATTCCATCCAATAAAGAGTTCGTTCTTTGAGCAATTACTTTATACGGTACTCGTTCCAAAACCAGAGCGATGGACAAAAATACTGAAGACATAATAACATCTCTCAAAATCAATCACAATAGTACTCAGGACAGGCTGGATAAGATTGAGAATAACTTGAAACATGAGATTGAATTAGCGCACAAGAAGACGATTAGTCAGATTGCGGCTATGTTTGGGTTCAGAGACCCTGATGCCCAAGATAACCCAGAAGATGTTATCACTTTACCACAGTTTCAGGGGATTCACCCTGGAATACCAAGAGGGGCCTCCTCGTTCAAGGCCAAATTCCCTCTCAACTTTGTAGAATCTTTTGTTCGCACACAAATTGAGCCAATGGTCAACCCGAGGGTAGTGCATGATCATGAGGTCCCGGACCTTGATGAAATTGCAGATAAGGTCAACATGAAAAAAAACTTGAAGATCGTTGTGACAAGTTAGAGGAGATCATTAGGACCTTCCAAGAAGGGAACACCCATGGAGGCATAGATGCTAGAGACCTGAGTCTGGTATCCAACTTGACAATTCCTCCAAAGTTCAAGACCCCTGACTTCGATAAATACGATAGGATCACATGTCCCAAGGCTCACCTGATCATGTATTGTCGCAAAAATGTCGATATACTTAGAAAATGAGAAACTCCTCATTCATTGCTTCCAGGAGAGTTTGTCTGGGTCCGCTACTCGCTGGTACAATCAGTTAAGCTGGGAAAGCATCTGAACTTAGAAGGATTTGTCAAGGGCGTTCGGTGAACAGTACAAACATGTTGCTGATATGGTTCCAAATAGGCTTGTTTTGCAAGGGATGGAATAAAGACATAATGAAAGCTTCCGCCAATATGCTCAGAGATGGTGGGATGTGGTAGCACAAGTTCAGCCGCCATTATTGGAAAGTGAGATAACGCCCATGTTTGTGGACACCCTTAAAGGTGCTTTCTATGATCGTATGATCAATCATGCGACGAAGATTTTTACAGACATGTTGATAAACGGAGAACTGATTTTGGCAGCAATTAAGAGTGAGAAGCTTGATGGAGGAGAGATGAAGAAACCATATAAGAGAAAAGATAATGAAGTCAGTATGACAGGTGTTTACAACCCTAATTATTCAAAAGGGGTAGTCCTTAATAAGCCAGTCGCCCAGAATACGAATCATGTGGCTTCAAATCCGCCAAGAGATGAACGAAAATACCAAGGGAATAAAAAGCCGTATTTTCCTCCTATCCCTATGACGTATGCCAAGTTATTCTCTGAATTGGTTGAAGCACGAACGGTGCTACCACAACATGTTCTTCCTTTTTCTCCTCCATACCCGCCATGGTATGATAAGAAGGCTCAATGCGAATACCACGCTGGGAACAAGGGCATAATATTGAGAACTGCACTGCCTTCAAAAGGGTAGTAGATGATCTACAGAAATTAGGCATGCTATCTTTCGATACTTCAGACGCGAAAGATAACCCATTGTCTAACCACCAGAAGACTGAAGTGAATGTAGTGGACGAGGAGGAAGGCAAGTTGGTTAAGGAATACGTTGAAGAAGTTAAGGCACCTATGGCATGGGTATGGGCCCAAATGATGAAGGCTGGACTACTAAGAAACAAGGCATGGAAGTTGAAGGCGGATGGTGAGTTTTTCTGCGAGTACCATCAAGAGGGATGACATGAAATTCAAACCTATTTTGAATTCAGAAGTTTGGTCCAAGACAAGATGGACAATAAAGAACTAGGGTTCTTTGAAGAAAAGGAAATGTGTTGCACGTTATATGTATACGTCTCAGATGAAAGCACCACAAGAAGGGACTATACGGGAATGAAGCCCTTAGTAATTAAGACCAAGGGTAGAATCACTGAGCCTGAGAAATGAACAATTCCGGAGCTGGTTATAAAGGCACCTACCTCTTTCCCATACAAGGACAGTAAACAAGTGCCTTGGAATTACGCTTGCTCGGTAACGACCCTAGGAAATACATCAGGTGGATAAGGAAAATAAGAAGAACCGGTCAATCAGTTGGGCAATTTTACAAGAAGTGGAAGGTGTTACTCACCACTAGAGGCTGAAGATAGGGATGCCACCCAGAGGAAGACAGCAATTGAAGAACTCGAGGGAGAAAAAGATTTCTTTATAGAGAAACCCATGACTCACCTTGAGCCAGTGAAAGAATTAGAGGCTCAGGAATTTTTAAAGATACTCAAGCAAAGTGAGTACAGTGTGGTGGAGCAACTTTATAAACTCCCGACAAGAATTTCAATGCTATCTTTATTGCTTAGTTCGGAGGGTCACCGTGGCGCCCTTTTAAAGATCCTGAATCAGACTTTTGTTCCAAAAGAGATAACGACTGACAAGATGGACAAGTTGGTCAGCAATATTGCAGTGAATAATTTCATCACATTCAATGATAAAGAAATTCTAGCAACTGGGAGGGGATCCTACAAAGCCCTCCATATCTCTGCTCGATGTAAGGGGCACATGCTGCCAGGGGTTCTTATTGAAAATGGGTCAGCGTTGAATGTATTGCCTTTGGATACCTTGAAAAAACTACCGGTTGATCGCTCTCACATAACTGCATAACAAAATACTGTGAGAGCATTTGATGGAACCCATAGGGATGTTTTGGGAAAAATAGAGGTACCCCTACAAATTGGCCCATCTACTTTTGAAATAGATTGTGTGGTGATGGACATCAAGCCCACCTATAGCTGCCTGCTGGGGCGCCCTTGGATCCACACTGCAGGGGCTGTTCCTTCCACTTTGCATCAGAAGTTGAAATTTATAGTTGATGGCCAGCTAGTGATAGTCAGAGCTGAAGAAGATATCGTTGCCTCGGTATCAACTGGCGCCCCTTATATAGAAATAGACGAAGGTGCACTAGAGTGTCATTTCAGGACATTCGAGCTCATTAATGCTACCTTTGTCACTGAAGGAAATAAGGTCCCTAAACCGAAATTGTCAAATAACACAAAGATGCAAGTCAAACAGACTCTAGGAAAAGGGGCAAGGGCCTCGGCAAGCAGCTTCAGGGGAAACCATACCCTGTGATGATCCCTAAAAAGAGAGACCGGTTTAGCCTAGGCTACAAGCCCAACCCAATGCAGAGAAGAGCAACAATAAGAGAGAGACATGAAAGAAGGAAGGCAAGACAAAACATAGAAGAAATCAAATGGGAACCAATGGCATTCCCACCTATCAGTCACAGTTTCAGGTCAGGAGGCATCATGAATCCTGACACTACAAACGATGAGGAGGAGAAATGAAAGAAGAAGCTCGAGAAAGCTTTTGAAGGGCTGAACATTAACGCCATATCAGAAGAGGATGAGGGAAACAAGTACCTCTCCATGATACGCCCCTGTTCAGAGCTGAACAACTGGACTGTGGAAGAAATTCCTATAGCTTTTAGGTCTTCCATAGAGTAATGCTCGAAACTAACTCTTTTGCCTTAGACCCGAAGGCATTAGAGATCTCTTGTTAAGGGTCAATGTCAAAAAACCATTATGGTTCCTATATCAATAAAAGATATTTTTCCAATAAATCTTATGTGGTAGACTTTTTTTAACTAAAACACCGTAAACAAAGACGAAAACAAATTAAAGTAAAAAAACAAAATAAAAAAGATCATAATTTCATTATTTTGTTTGACTCTTCATTTTTGTTGTATACATATATATTTCATTCCTTTCAGGTTTCCAGATATCAATGGTACAAATAATTTTGAACCTGATTTGGAAATTGACTTTGAGTTGCCCATGTGTTTAGAAGAGGTCAAAGACTGCAAAGATGAAGAAGAATATGAACTGCCTAATGATATGCTCAGGATGTTAGAAAGCAAAGAGAAGCAAATTAGGCCTCAAGAGGAAGAAGTAGAAGTTCTGAATCTCGGGTCTAAAGAAGAAAGGCGTGAGGTGAAGATTGGCACTTCTATCACCACTGAAACTCGAAACAAGTTGATCAAGCTCCTACAAGAATATAAGGACATTTTCACCTGGTCATATCAAGATATTCCTAGTTTAGACACGGACATTCTTATGCATCGACTTCCCATCAGGCCCGAATGCAAGCCTGTGCAATAGAAGCTAAGGAGGATGAAACCTAAAATGCTCTTAAAAATCAGGGTTGAAATAAAAAAATAGTATGACGCCAGTTTCCTTGAGGCGGTTAAGTATTCTGAATGGGTGGCTAACATTGTCCCAGTTTCGAAAAAAGGTGGAAAAGTACGAATGTGTGTTGATTATCGAGACCTTAATAGGGCAAGCCCTAAAGATAACTTCCCATTGCCACACATTGACACACTGGTGGATAATATAGCAGGGCATTCTCTTTTCTCTTTCATGGATGGATTCTTGGGGTACAACCAAATCAAAATGTGCCCAGAAGATATGAATAAAACAACATTTGTAACATGGTGGGGAACCTTTTGTTACAAAGTCATGCCTTTTGGTTTAAAGAATGCAAGGGCAACCTACCAACGTGCCATGGTAACCTTGTTCTATGACATGATGCACAAAGAGATAGAGGTATATGTTGATGATATGATAGATAAATCCCGATCATAAGAGGAACATATTGAAAACTTGGAAAAACTTTTTAAAAGGTTGAAAAAATTCCAGTTCAGACTCAATCCATCCAAATGCACTTTTGGAGTGCGATCGGGAAAGTTACTGGATTTGTTGTGAGTGAGAAGGGGATTGAAATCGATCCAGACAAAATTAAGGCCATCCAAGAACTTCCTCCAAATCGAACACAAAAAGAGGTTCGAGGATTCCTCGGAAGGTTAAATTACATTGCATGTTTTATCTCCCAATTAACGGAAAAATGCAGCCCTGTATTTAGATTGCTTTAGAAAAATAATCCGAGAACATGGAATGAAGAATGTCAAATGGCCTTAGAGGAGATCAAAAGACATTTGACGAATCCACCTATTTTGGTACCACCTGTTCCGAGGAAGCCCCTGATCTTGTACTTAACCGTTCTCGAAAACTCAATGGGTTGTGTATTGGGGCAGCATGACGAGACCGGGAAGAAGGAAAAAGCAATTTATTATCTAAGTAAGAAGTTCACAGATTGTGAAACCAGATATTCTCCAATTGAAAAACTGTGTTGCGCTTTGATATGGATAGTCAAAAGGCTTAGGCAATACATGTTATACCATACCACATGGCTGATATTGAAGTTAGACCCCTTGAAATACATGATAAAGGCACCAACCTTATCAGGAAAAATGGCTCGTTGGAAAATGGTACTTTCGGAATTCGACATTCAATATGTGAGCCATAAGGCAATAAAAGGGAGTGCAATAGTAGACTTTTTGGCAAGTCGCACTTCTGAAGATTACGAGGCCCTGGATTTTAATTTTCCTGATGAAGAACTAATGTACATTTCGATTGACAAGGATAATAGCTCAAAGGAATCTTGGGTGATGAACTTTGATGGAGCTGCAAATGCATTGGGACGTGGCATTGGGGCAGTTTATTTTCACCAGAGGGGAATTACTACCCTTTCTCTTATCGGTTAAAATTCTTATGCACCAATAACATGGCTGAATACGAAGCTTGTTTATTGGGTTTGCAAGCGGCCATCGAAAGAAAGATCAAAGTTTTAAGAGTTTTTGGAGATTCTGCACTGGTCATTTATCAAATCCGTGGAGAGTGGGAGACTAAAGATGCAAAATTAATAAAATATCATTCGTTAGTTCTTGAACTAATCAAGGAGTTTGACGAAATCACCTTCAAGCATCTCCAGATGGAGGATAATCAGATGGCTGATGCCCTCGCTACTCTAGCTGCCATGTTTAAGGCTAGTGAAGGTATTGAAATAATGCCAATCAAGGTGCAAATGCTAGAATTCCCGGTCCATTGTTATAATTTGGAATAAGAAGCTGATGGTCTCCCATTGTACCATGACATTTTACAGTATATGAAAACTCAAGGATATCCATTACAGGCAATTGACAATCATAAGAAAACGATTCAGAAGTTAGTCGTAGGCTATGTCCTTGATGGTGAGGTTCTATATAAAAGAGTCGAGATCAAGTTCTATTAAGGTGCGTAAACGCTAAAGAAGCTCAAACGATCTTGGAAGAAGTGTATGAAGGGGTTTGTGTGACTCACCCTAGCGGCTTTACTATGGCTAGGAGAATTATACGCTTTGGATATTATTGGTCTACTATGGAAACAGATTGCATCAACTATGCTCGTAGATGTCACAAGTGTCAGGTATATGATGACAAGATTCATGCACCTCCTCCACCACTTTATGTCATGACTGTCTCATGGCCTTTCTCAATGTGGGGCATGGATGTAATTGGCTAGATTTACCCTAAAGCCTCGAACGGCCACAGGTTCATCTTAGTGGCTATTGACTACTTCACAAAATAGGTAGAAGCAGCCTCATACGCGAATGTCACCAGGGCGGTTGTTTGCAAATTTTGGAAAAAAGAGATCATTTGTCGCTATGGCTTACCATAGAGAATCATCACCAACAATGCATCCAATTTGAATAACAAGGTGATAGATGGGGTTTGTGAACAGTTCCAGATCACGCACCACAATTCGGTAACATATCGCCTAAAGATGAACGGGGCTATCGAAGCCGCAAATAAGAACATTAAGAAGATAGTCGCAAAGATGGCTGACACTTACACTGATTGGCATGAGAAGTTGCCATTCGCATTGTATGCTTATAGAACTGTTGTACGAACTTCCACTGGGGCAACACCGTTTTCATTAATATATAGAATGGAGGATGTGCTGCCGATTGAAGTTGGAATCCCTTCGCTCCGTATTTTGATGGAGGCAAAGTTAAAGGAGTCTGAATAAGTTTAAGCAAGATTTGACCAGTTAAACCTCATTGATGAAAGGTCGAAAGCAATTTGCCACGGCCAGATGTATCAAAGAAGAATGATACAAGCATATGACAAGGAGGTTCACCCGAGGAAATTTAGGGAAGACGATATCGTGCTAAAGAAGATGTCGCCAATCCAAAATGATTCGCGAGGAAAATGGGCACCAAACTGGGAGGGGCCGTATGTGGTATCAAAAGTTTTCGATGGAGGGGTGCTAATTCTGGCTGAAATGGGTGGAGACGAGCTCAAGAATCCGGTGAATTCTGATTCAGTCAAGAAATATTATGCGTGAAATAATGAAGATGAAAATAAGGAGAGAAAAAACCCGTAAAGGGTTCTCAAAAAAAGAAAGAAAAGAAAAAAGAAAAAAGAAAAAAAGAAAAAAAGATGAGGGTTCAAGATGAAAACCCGCAAAGGGCGTCTTGAAACCGAAGGAGGATTCGAGTTGAAAACCCGCAAAAGGCGGCTCAAATTATTACAGACAACGAATAAACCCTTTAGAGGCTTGGCTATTCAGAAGGAATTTCATATCTCCATTCATTGTTGTAGTGGACAAAATTTTCTTGACAAAGGCATTACTCGAGGTTGTTTCGAGGAAAGTTCAGACCTTTGATATCTGGATACTTGTCTTTTAACCCTTCTTTTGTACATTTCCTTCATTTTTACCACAACATTAATGAAATTCTTCTTTTAAGCCAATTTTCTTTGAGTGCCCCCTTTATATGAACGTCTTTTATTTGGTTAAAGGTCATTTTGGTTTAGACATCTTTAAAATTTGTAAGAGATTTTCGTGTATTGCTCTGGAAATGATTTAAGAACATAGGAACTATGACTCGGTCCCTTGTTAAGCCTCGAATATGGTGCAGGTTATGATCAGAGGCAATTGATACCCAACCACTTTGGTAATAAGCCTGGAAAGAAAAAGCTTAAAATTTCGTGTCATTCGAGGATGTTTTACGGGAATTCATGAGAATCCACAAAAGGGCCTTGTCATACACAATATTGCTTGAAACTCACTCACCCAATACTAATGTATCAACTAAAATGATAGTTGAATGTGTGAAAGAGTATGTTTTTCAATGAGCAAAGTGATACAAAGAATGATAATAGTAAAGAAGAAAACTACCATCGGTGAAGCAGAAGATGATCGTTTGATGGAGCAAAGAGATACTAAGAATGTGAATGACAAAGACAGTGAACATAGACTTTTGTCCATATTAAAACAAGGTAAGAAAAAGATTAAAACGTAGCATGCATTCACGTTTTGGACATCCTAAGGGGCATGCACAACATAATTGCATCATATTGTAGGTATGCAGAAACCCTTCAGCAATAGAACCCGTCTATCCGTTCAGGCATAAGGAGAATGAAACCTTCCTTATCTATTCGGGCACATGGAGAATAGAACCTGCCTATCCATTCAGGCGTAAGGAGAATGGAACCTTGCTTATCTATTTGGGCACATGGAGAATAGAACCTCCCTATCCGTTCAGGCGTAAGGAGAATGAAACCTTGCTCATCTATTCGGGCACATGGAGAATGGAACTAGTCTATCCGTTCGGGCGTAAGGAGAATAGAACCTTGCTCATCTATTCGGGCATATGGAGAATAGAACCCGTCTATATGTTCAGGCGTTTGGGGAATAGAACCTGCCTACTTATTTGGGGCATCAAGAGAACGGAGTTGACTGACAAGTTGGTAGATGGTGAAAATTAGTGCCACATGTTCTTTGCTACTTCCTTGTTTCACTAGAATAAGCAAAGAAAGGGCAGTTGTTGTCACTAATTTTTCAAAAAAAATAATAATAATAATAAAGATAAATAAAAATATATATAAAAAAATTAAAAAGAAATTATTTAAAAAAAAGAAACAGAAAATTATTTTAATTTTTTTAAAAGAGAAGGACCCACGTGCTGCCACGCGCCTGGAGCGTGTGCTGCACACGTGCGGGTTCATCTTCCCCAACCCCCCTGTTTGCGCGCAGTAGTGGCTGCCACTGCTTCCCTCGCCGCACCTGGGCCACGGCGGCCGCCGCCGGTGGTACCAGGTGATCTGCCAGCTAGCGCCGAAATCGCCCACGCCATCGTCGTTCACCGCGTTGCCGGTTACCTGCGAATAAAGAGGAAAAAGGTCAAACCCAAGCTTGATATTAGGAGCAAATTCATCCCAAAATCTGAGCCAAATCGGATTATTTTCTAGAATTCAACCGAAAATCAAGTCCTCTATCTGATTTTGGCTCGAATTTAAGGATAAGAATCTGATTTTTGCCTTGAATCCCAGTCTCCCAAACCATATAAATAGTGCCCCCTTTCACCATTGTTGAACACACAAGAAGCATAAAAAATATTGAAAAATGGTCCGAAAATACCAAGAAAAATACTCTGAAATTTTTTGGGAAATTGCTTGAATTTTTGGGAGTTTTGCACAGCATTGGTTCAAATTTTTGCAAGGAGAAAAAGCAGGCAATTCGTTGTCTCATCGGTATAATTTCTTCCCTTTTCTTTTGTTATTTTAAATTTCATTTTTTTCATTGTTTGTGCATTTTAATATTCTTTCTTTTCTACATATTTTGTTCGTATATATTAGTATGGGTTTGTTCAAATTAATCTTTATTTGTGATATTTCTTTGTTTTAAATCTAAAAAAAAATAATGATAAAAAGGAATACTAGGAATAAAAGTGATGTTTGTTTCATTTGACTTCTAAAAAAAACTAAAAAAATGATGTTGTTATAAAAAAGTTTTTTTTCAAATGAAAACAATAAAAGTGATGTTTGATCCATTTGATTTCTAAAAAATGAAAATTTGATGTTGTTATAAAATTTTTATTTTTTAGTTTAAAAAATAAAAAAAGAAAACATTTAAAAAAAAGAAAAAAAAAGTTTCTTTAAAATTAAAAAGGGGTTTCCAAACTTGCAAATAAAATTTTCTTAAAAAATGTTTTTTTAAAAAAACATAAAGAATTTTTATTCTTAGAAAAAAGGTTTTAAAATTTTCAAAAAAAAACAAAAAAAACCTTAAAACATAAAAAGAACATTTCAATTAAAAGCTTTAAAATAAAAAAAAACTTTAAAACATAAATAAAAAAATTCAAATAAAACTTTAAAATAAATAAAAAAGCTTTAATAAAAAAACTTTAAAACATAAAAAAAATCTTTCAAATAAAAGTTCTTAAAATAAAAAAAAATTAAAACAAAAAAAGCTTTAAAATACAAAAAAAAACCTTTTAATTAAAAAACTTTTAAACAAAAAAACCTTTTCAAATTATTATTAAAAAGAAAGTAACAAACTAACTTTTTCTTAGAAAAACAAGATAATAAACACCCCTTTCTAAAATAAGATTCTATTCAAAAAGCTTAAAAAATAACAAAAATGTTTGAAACAAAAAAAGAATAAAAACTTTAAAATAAAAAAGTAAATAACATTTTGAATAAAAGCTATAAAACACAAAAAGTCAAAAAAATATTTTAAAAATCTTTAAAACAAAAAAAATAAAAAAACTTTTAAATTATCAAAAAAAAATTCTCGAGTATGAAAAGAATAAAAGTAAACAAAAAATTCCGTGTAAATAAAATCAAAAATAAATAAAAAGAAAAAAAAACTTTTTAAATAATAAAAAAAACCAAGCCCAATTGGAAAACTTCGAATTTTAATTCTCTCGTTTTGTTTTTGTTTGCCTTAGTATTAAGTTAGCCTCAGGAATAGGTTCTTCAAGCCATAGATAGAGACTTCTTTGTGATAAATTTTCTTAAAAAATAAATAAAACACACTTAATAAAATTTAAATAAAAAAACACTTAGATTTTTTGGAGTAATAAATTTTAACTAGAATGAGTAAAAATCTTCAACAAATCAAGTTTCTTTGTTTGTTAAAAAAGTGAAATTAAAGAATTGCGGTGTCTTACTAAGAGGAAATGACAGGTTAACGCTAAAAGTGTTGGCGGTGGTTGGAGTTCATTTTCGAATAGTAAGGCCGTTAAAATGGAATTAAACTTATAAATGGACAATAATTTAAGTTTTACATTGATTCGCAAAATTCGACTTTAAAACCTTTTGTAACCGACAAGGTATCGATTTTTGGGCGTCGTGGGGGTGATAACCCTTCCCTACGCGTAACCGACTCCCGAACCCATTTTTGTGTTTTTCGCAGACCAAAAATGTTGCTTTAATAAAATAAAATGATTTTATTAAAGTAACTAGTTTTAGGTGATCCAATCACACCTTCATTAAAAATTGGTGGTGACTCCGTTGTTTTTGATTTTAAAACATCGGGACCACTTGAAAAAAGGGTTGCGACAATTATGGGAAAAATGTGAATCCAACAAGGAATGACTGCTCCTTGAGACTAGATGATTCCTTGTGGGCTTACAGAACAACCTTTAAGACTCCATTGGGAACTTTTTCTTATAGGCTCGTGTTTGGGAAGCCATGCCACTTGCCAGTGGAATTGGAGCATAGAGCTTATTGGGCAATCAAAAAGCACAATATGGAGTGAAGAGCTGCTGGTACAAAACGCTTATTAGACTTAAACGAAGTAGAGGAATTTAGAACACAAGCTTATGAGAATGCCAGAATCTACAAGGAAAGAACAAAAGGATGGCATGGCAATAGGATATTACCGAGGTAATTTGAGGAAGGCTAACATATCTTTTTATTTAACTCGAGGCTAAAGTTATTTCCAGGTAAGCTCAAGTCTAGATGGTCGAGTACCTTTTAAGTTGTGAAACCATATGCTCATGGAGCAGTGGATATCAAGGATTTGAAGACATGAAGAATTTTCAAAGTAAACAGCCAAAGATTGAAACACTATTTGGAATGCACTCAAAAAGATGCCAAGGAGGTTGTCCTCTTGGCAGAGGTTTCGTGAACGTCATCATCATGGTTTGATTTTTGTATATATTAGGTTAGATGTTTTTATTTTTCAGTATTTTTCATTTATTTTCCTTTTTTTAATTTTTCTTTTTCTTTTGCTACGTTGAAAGGTTTTTCTTGAGTAATTGCAAGATTTGTGTGCCAGGCAGAATCTTGGCATGAGGTGATTAAAAGATTGAAGAAATTTACCCTAGCCACCCAAGGCTTGAATGAGCTCGGGCCAAGAAGAGAGTGATAATTTTTGCTAAGTATTGAAATTACCATAGCCGCCTAAAGCGATAAGGTGAAATTCAAAATTTCAACCTAATCACCTTATCACTTCACCCTTTTCCCACGCCATCTTATCACTTAAACCCTTATCGTATTATCTATTCTTTTCCCCAGACACGCAAAAACTCATCATTATCCCTTATCAATCGGCCACATCAATCACACCCAATTAAACACTTAACCTTTCACCCTTCCATCTACTTAAAACCCTAACCGATCCAAAGATTAAACCTTTTTCACTTTTCCCTCTAATTTCTTTATCAAGCAAGAAACCAAGAATCATTCTTCTTCTTCCAAACATCACTTAAGTTTTCAACATATTCCCATGGCCTCTTTATTAATATCTTTCAAAATCTTTTTCAATGAGGAGATTTGCAAGAAACACGAAGAGAACTTTGCGTCCAAAACCTTCTGTTATGAGAAGGGTTTTGAGATCAAAAACAAACCAAACTTGGGCTATTCCATAGAGTTTGTCATGGTAATATAGACGTACAAGTGATAGAAATTCTGTCAAGTACCAGGGGAAGTCCATGCCAACTCGAGAATTCTATGCTCATCTTACGACCAAAGACTTGCCCTTCTTGATGGTGCGATGTAAGTGTATTCATTTTGATAAAGTTATATAAATGATATGTTTTCTTTGGATGGAACGGAGGAAGAACATACCAAGTTTGTTGAATCCTTGGACGATACCAAGAGGAAGATGCTGTTGAAGGAACTATGTGAGGCTGGCACTAAATGGAACGTGTTATCAAAATGCCCTCAGACTATGAATCGGTTGGCACTAAAGTCTCAGCCACAGGGTTGGAATCACTTCTTGAAGGCAAACCTTATGTCGACCACTCACAATGAGACAGCTTTGGAAGAAAGATTGGCACTGCTGCACTCTATCATGACTAGCCGCAAGATTAATGTTGGACAGCTCATCATCAAAGAGACTTTTAAGTGTGCTGATAAGAGCAATGACAATTTACTTTTTCCTTCTCTAATCTCTACCATTTGCATACAGCACGGTGTGCCACAGCTCGATTCATATAGTATTTAAAATAGTAAAGGGGCCACCATAACTCCTACCCTATAAAGGTAGTTGACTGCCACAGAGGCAAATGAGAAGTACAAGCAAAAGACTATCGAGTATATGCCAAAGGCCAAGGTACCAAGGGCAGAACTTGTGACTCTGATACCAGCTGGATCAGTGGCAATGCTTTCCCAGATCTACCAACGCTAGGAGATCATCCTCTAAAAATAGAGAAGGTCGATGATCAAAACTCAATATTCTGATAGTATACTCATGTCAAGGACTGTTCCACGAAGAAAACACTTGAAAGCATGTCCGCACATACATTGCCATCATTCCATGAGTTCCCTGCCGACCTCTTTGCCAATGATGACATGTCAGCCAGTCCTTATTCTGTCCACACTCATACACAATCTGATGCCACCGTCCCAGTCTCTCCAGTACAAGTTGAATCTACCAGAACTAACATACCACTTGAATCTGAAGATGAAGGAATCCAAAGCCAAGCCAAGGTTGATGCCACACCTGCAGCACATGCCTCATCTGCTGCCACTGAAGTCTTGACTGCTTTTGATCCGGTGAAAATTATTGAGGAAGTTCTCCACGACCTTAGAGCTTCCACAGCCGCATTAAAACCCAACCTAAAGTGGAAGAAGTATATGACTATCAGTCGAGGAAGCTTTATCAAAAGAAAGACCCGATTATCAAGGCCAAAAAGCTCCAAAGGGGGACCTCATCTTCCTAAACTTCTTTACATTTTATTTTATTGCATTTTGCATGATCATGCATTCTACTATTTTTTACTTTTCTTTTTATGTTGTTTGCATGCATTAAGGATAATGTACACCTTTGGTTTGGGGGTATGTATCCTTACATTAAGTTTGCCATGCCATTCATGTTTAAATTTTAGTTGCCACGTAGATTAGTTTTCCATGTAGGATTAAAATTTGCATGCCAAACCACTAAAAAAATTTGCCTCGATCAATTTTGTACTTATAATTGTTGCCAACACTGGTAGTTTAGGAGAATTTGTGCTAGATTATTTGTCCGATGAAGAAACTAGAATTTAGAACTTTTATGCCAGCAGGTTAGCATTGCCAAGTAGCTTGGCAATTGAACTCTAGTTTAAGGAACTTTAGTTTCACTCTACATGAGATATGTATCTAGTCTGCGAAACAAACTTAGGTTCGCTTGAAACAGAACTAAAAAAAATAATGTCAGGGTCGAAATAAAGAATAAGGCAACAATGTTTTGCCAAAAGCTGAAAAAACTTGAGAACACTCCTTTGCCTCAGGTAAAATAATTAACTTGGGCCTTCTTGGTTTGCTCCCTCTTAGTTCTCAAGCCAACATAACTTTAGGGTACGAGTGTAATGGGTTAGCTTAGTGATGTAGTCTGGATTAACGTGGGTATTCATGGTTTGCTACCTCTTATGTCTCACGCCAAACGCGACCCTAATCAAATGCCAGCATAAAAACACCCCTGGAAAATAAATAAAAAAGAGAAAAAAATTTCTAAGTTTGGGTAGTAACGTTGACTAAGGGAGTTGAGTAAATTTGATGCATATTCCCCGCACTTCATGCACACTTGATGACCTTGTAATCACTAATTTTATCTGGGGTGTTAACCCACTTTTTACATTTTTGTTAGCATTTAAATAATGGGCTTTAGTCATTATTACTTTATATATATATTTAATTAATATTATATATATTATTTATTAATACAAAAAAACAACAAAAACAAAAAAAACAAAAAATATTATTATTATTAATATACTATATTTATTATTAGTATTATTATGTTATATTATATGTCACTGTGTCTAAAAACCCCAAAATATTACAAATATTATTTCTTTATCATTACTATCGATCTATAATTAAAAACCAAAAAATATTACTAGTGTATTCGGTTAATATAATTACAATACTTATTAGTATTAGTTTGTTATAAGAAATTTTATGCTTGTAGGTTATTTTGATTTGAAAAGAAAAACAAAACATAAAAATATTATTATTATTTTATTATTTATCCTTTATATTATTACTATTAATTCGGTTTAGTATTATTTTCGTTTTATTATTATATTATTATAATATTAGTATAATATTATTATATCTAAATAGAAAAACCAAAAGAATATATAGTTAATTAAAACAATAATCAAAGCCTAATATTATTAGTTTGTAGTCCAAAAAATAGTCATAAAAGCCCAAGAAGTATATCAAAAGTCCGTGTTACAATTTCTAAAACCCAAAAGATACTTTATTACATAGTAGACTGTTTGGGCCCAAAATAAACTAAACCCCAAGTCTGATAATGACCGAAACCCTAGCTGACTAATTGTTCTTGTACGCAGCTGACTCTTGACCGTTGGATCAAGATTAGATCCAACGGTCCAGATTGCCCCATCAAATGGAAACCCTAATGAAGCCCTTTTGCCCTTGTGTCATTTTCGTTGTAGCCGTCAGATCGTGAGCGCATCAAACAGCCAAGATCGAGCCCCATGCGCGTGCGATGCACGCCCTGAAAGTTCAAGTCCTCCACGCGCAACTCTTTAGCCTCTCGTGACCTTTCCTCTGCCGCGACCAGCCTTTGCACCCCTCTGTCGCACCTGCCAACTAACCATGAAAGCAGCCCCCTCTCTCTGGTCCCCATCTCCCTCATTTGGCCACATCACTACATGCAACAAAAAGGACGAAGCATTAATAGCACTCTCAAACAATGGCAGGGTTGCAGATAAGCATAAACAACAAAAGGATAGCCAAGGGATTTCGGTGCAAAATCAACAACCAATCATATTTTTGTGTTTTATATATATGAAGTTAATGTAAATGCCCGGGTTTAAAAGAAACCCAACAAAACATATGTAACCCTAGGGGGATATTTACACAGCAATCAATACAAAAAACCTCAAGGTTCAGAGGTATCCTCTAGTTCTTTTTTAATTCGAAGCACATATATAAAAGAAAAACAACAAAAAAGAATAGCTTTAGGGTTGGAGTTTTTTTTACCTCGGTGGCCGTTCTCCTCTGTCCATGCCGGTGAAAAACCTCTAGGCCTCCCCGAAGTCATGCATGGTGAGCTGGCTAAGAGACGAGCATCGAAAGTTCTTTTTTAAAAAAAATTAGGGTTCGACTTTTTTAGATCTAGGTAAATCGTGGTGGTTTTGTTTAAATTCGGGGTCGAATCTAGGTTTAGAGAGGAGAAAGGATTTTTTTGGGAGTTGGCATTGTCGGCCGACAATGAACGACGACAGACGCGGTGGAGGGCGACGGCGATCTCGCTAGTTTCTAAGTTCTTAAGGGGCTGGGGAGGAAAATCCAGAGCATTTTAGCTCTCAGTTTTGGGTCAAAGGGATAAATGGTTTGTTTTAAGAAATTTTTGTGTTATATACCTAGTCCCTTTTTGGAAAATGGTCTTATTGCTTTTTAAAACCTTCCGAAATCCTCTCCACAGCCCTTCTAATTTCTGGGATCGTTTCAATTTTGTCCCTAATTTCAATCAAGTTCCTCAATCTAAAATGGTTTTATCACCCCAAGGTCCCTTCGTGTTTTGGAGATAACCCTTTGGTCCTTCCGCCTGTATAAATTACACACTTCGTCCCTCCATTTTTAAATGGCTTTTCAATGTCATCCCTGCTTCAGATTTATCCCAATTTTAAGGGGTCTAATGCCCTATTTAATCCCTAAAATTTCATTTCAGTTCTGATCTAATCCAAATCCAGTGTTGAAACTCCCCCTCCTTTTTGTTTTGTTTTCACTTTGGTCCCTTGCATGCATGTTTAATTTCTTCCCCTTATTTTGTTCTCTTATTATTTTAGTCCTTTTGTTCTATGTTTAAATGTTACCTTGTTCATTTATTTGTGCTTTTTTGTTTGAAGTGGTTCGTATTCACTTTCTTTTGTATCATATACAATGTATATATATTTTCACATTTTGTATATACATGCATATGTGTGTTGCACATAATATTATTTCATAGTAGATATTACATGTTGTATAAATTTGTATATATGTATTTTACTAAACTAAACCGTTATATATTCATGTATATTGCTTTGTCGGTTTTCTTTTGAAATGTATGCCATGTTATATATTATATTGTTTTTTATTGTTCTTTCTTGCGTTATATATGTATATAGTGCGTATTAAGTGGTGCTTTGATATGTTTGTATAATATAAATATGTGCTAATACGCATTGTATCGTGCATGTGTTTGGTGTATAAAGAGTAACAATTGTATATTGTGTGTGGTGTATATAAATGTGCACATTACACTTTTACGTAATGTAGTATTTGAGTTGTTATCCGTGCTTTTTTGAATTCACTACATTGTGCCATTTTTGTCTTTATTCATGATGTTTGTTTTCATTTTTTTGTTCCTTTAGGTGTTTTGATAGGTTAGACCTTTTAGGGTTAGTTTAGGGTAATTTAATCTAATTAATTTAAATTATGCGCTCATTTTATTTGGTATAAGTTTTAAATTAATTAAATTAAATTTAGGATTAGATCTTTTAGAATCGTAGTTAGAGTTAGGGTTCGAATCAATTAAATTAATTTAAATTTATCCTTGGCTCATTGGGGTAAATGTTAAATGCATTAAATTGGTTGGACAACTCTTAATTACCCTTAGGATAAAATTAATATTTGACTTAGGTGAAGATTTAATAAAATCATAATTAATTAATTCGATTTGTTTTAAATAGAATCCTTGGCTTATTGAGAGACTAGTTTAAAATTGACCGAATTAATCATTATGGTTCAAGATAATCCCTAAATTATTAGGATTTTCTAGCTTTTTAGGATTTAATTAATTTAGGGTTAATATTAGACTAACATAGTTAATAATTAGATCACTAATTGAATTTTCATAATTTGGGCCATTTTAGGTTAGGACTTTAGTGGGCTTAGGCTTTAATTTCATGCAATTCTTTGTCACACATTTTAATTGTCATTCATACAACTCTAATATTTTAATGGACATGCATATGGTTAATTAAATTAACTTATAAAAAGGAGGTAGTTATTAATTCTGATATTTGTGTCATAATAGTCCTGGCTCATTGGATATTGACCGAATATTCGAATTAATTCTTACCGTCTAAAGGTAAATGTAATTTGAGATAAAATTTGACAAGTCATAACATCATTCTTAACTGCTTGCATCATGCATAAAGGTGATGAGCGAAGTTCAAACCATAAATTAACACGACATTCGGGCTTATTCGATGTCGATTTAATCTATGGTCCAAGGTATCGTCACCCTTGTTAATTGAATGTTTAATTAATTCAAATTTACCAATTTGAAAAAAGCCCGTCTAATTAAAGTCTATATTCAGTCACAAACTATTTAATTAAAGTCAATTTAAATTCCAATAATTTCTATCAATTAAAAGCATCATATATTTTGGTATCGATTTCCGGGCGAGATGGGGGTGCTAATCCTTCCCCACTTGTAACCAACTCCCGAACCCGCTTTTTTTTTACGAATCTCTGGTTTTATGGTATCCGGCCTACCTTAGTGGCCGGTGGCGACTCCAAGTCTTTTTGTTTTCAAAAACACATATTTTAAGGGACTTCCCCCATTTTCCAAACATTTCCCTCATTTTTTATAGTTTCCCAAAAGCAAAAGGAAACCTATTACTCTTTTTTGGCGACTTGAGTGGAAAAAAGGGTCGCTACAAACCTTGGACTAGAATTATATTTCTGTACTTGAATTTGCTTGGCATTGATACACTGATTATTCAAGAACAGACCTATGATAATATTTTGCTAGCTGGCAGGTGTTGGGAACCATGACAATTTTTGTCGAGGTACTTTTCTTGTTTTTCTGTTTATATAGATTTTTAGTTGCATTACTTGAGGACAAGCAATGAGCTAGGTTTGGGGGTGTTAACTCCTCAAAAGTACTGATTTTATGCTCATTTCACAATGCTTTTGCTTGCCTTTAAGTAGATATGTTTGCATTTAGTTGTTAAATTCATGCATTCGCATAAGAAGTTAGGAGCTATTCTGTTACCAGTGTGAATGGTTATTTTGCTAGTTTTGATACAGGACACAAGCATGTAGGTATGGAAGAGAGGCACTAGCAGAGAATAAAAGAAAGAAAGCAAGAGAATTGCCAAGTAGCGGTTGGCATAGATGGACCAAATAATGCCAAGCTCGGCTGGAAAAGGATTGGCGTTCGATGATTGGTCAAGGTACCCATTGGACCTTGTACACGTCAGCCTTAGGATTCAAATCAGGATAAGAGGATAACGTGTCTTATCCTTTTGCGCATTCAAAATTCAAACTCAAAAGCTTATATTAGGGTTTCCTCGCAAGCCTATTTAAAGGAGCTCAAGCTGCCACTTGAGAGAAAGGATTAAAGAGAGGCTGTACCGTGGTGAACCGAGAGGCGACGTGGTTTGACCAACTAAGAGCGAGAGCTCTAGATCATTTGAAGGGTTGTATCGACGGATCTCCTTCTTGCCCATTCTCCTAGTCTTATTTGTTTTTATTTTGAATTGGTGATGAGAAACTATGATGTTTTGTGGATGAACCCCCAACCATGAACTAAGCTTTTACAGTTGGTTGGGGGATGTTTACGATTACCGCTGGTTTTATGTTTGCTTTTTAATAATTTAAAGGTCATGGCATTATTTTCTATCTGCTAGCACTTAATTTTCTCAAATCCTTTGCCATACGACAATTGGCATAGTGTGCTTATTGCACCTTAATTATTAACAGACTTAAGGGGCAACGATCAGTTGCCAGATACTATGGCAAGAAGCTTCGATAAAAGATGTTCAAGTAGGTGAACTTACTTCGAAAGTAAGTCTACCCCTTAGGTGTAAAGGTTGACACTTAATCGAGCTAATTAATGAAAAGCTTCACTATAGACATATAGAGGTTTTACCATGGTTATCTTAGGGTATTGCTATTGACAGAGGCAATACTACCTTTAATCTGCTCGGCAAAAAAAACAAGGCAGGATATTATTAAAGGCTGGCATAAGTAGCGTGAAATCCAAGCATCCATTGCCAACGCTCATCATTCAATTGAACATTTTCGTTGCCAGCCTGTTTTCATTTTCACTACTTTGTTTTCGCTATCTTTTCAACCAAAAATCCAAATCATTTCAAACACTTTTATTTTCTTACAAACAAGTAAACATTAAGCAAATAAGTTCTTGGCCAATCCCAGTGGATTCGATACTGAGCTTACTGTTGTATTACTTGTTGACCGTGTATACTTGCACGCATAAGACTCACCTTGGCATTATTTTCTTTCACTTTTACACTAAATATACAATTATTTGCCAGACGTTAGCAATAGTCGCCAATGCCTTTTATTATTGGAAAAAATAAGTCCATTAAACTTGAGTTTCTTCTTAATCGTGTATATCAAAGGGTGCGATGATGAACAAAGAACCTCTTATCATATGGTGGACGAGAGATGTTCGTTAAGGTTGTTTCTCAAGCCCTTCCAACATATGTTATGACATGCTATATGCTTCCTAATTGCCTTATCAATCAACTTGTCAGTTTCATGCGAACTATTAGAGGTCTGATAAGATTTCTGCCAAGGGATGCCCAATGATTCCTTTGTAAAAACTATGTACTTCAAAGAGAGCAGGTGGTCTTGCCTTCCAAGACCTCTATCAATTCAACATTGCTTTGTTGGGTAAACAAGTATGGCGTTTATTAACTGATCCACACTCATTAGTTTCATGTGTTCTTTCTTGCAAGTATTTTGCAGGAAGATCGGTGTTAGATGCGAGACTTAGGGATAAGCCATCATATGCTTGGCGATCTATCTATAACACCATGTTGGAACCCATAGATGGGTTTTTTGGCAAGTGAGAATTGATAGTACTATGCTAATACTTGGTGCAAATTGGGGAGGCACATAATAAGTTCTTCTTACTGAATCTTCTGTTGATAGTCTGCCTAATCCTTTTGTTTGTGGTGATTTCATGATTTCTTCATACAATGGATGAGATATTGACAAAGTCCGCCAAGTGTTCATAATTTCATATGCGAAGACTATTCTGAATTGTTCAATTTTTAACAGATGCTCGAATGTCTTAATCTGGGGAAATCATTCTAGTAAGACATACTCTACTCGATCAGGTTATGCTTGGTTGATGAGAAACTATCATGCACCTTCACTACCTCGAAAACTATGGTACACCTTGTCCAAGCTTAAAGTTCTATAGAAGATTAGAAATTTTGTCTGGCGCATGGCAAATGAATCTCTTCCAGTGAATCCTAGAATTTGAGTGATTAATTCTCATGATAGAGCTTGTTTGATGTGCTTATTTGAAGCAGAGATGATGTTACATGCTTTGCAAGATTGTCCTGCTACTAGAGAGGTTCATATACTTCGCAAGATTGGCTTATTTGAAGCAGAGATGATGTTCGCTGGATTTGTTGTGCTCTTATGCAATGTCTAGAATAGAAGTAATGTACAAGTTAATGATGAGAAACTACAACCAACATTCCTCATTGTGGAGATTGCCAAGCACTTGCACAACGAATACAATGGTGCTGCAATCACTCCATTACCTAGTGATATTCCAATGTCTAGGCCATCTTCAAAGTGGACTAAACCACAATCCGGAACAATCAAGATATTTTGTGAATGACATGTATCAATCACAATCGGGATATGGAGCAATGAGCATCATAGCACATGATAAAAAAAGGATTGATATTGGCTGATTGTGCTATAACTCTACCAAGACTACAGCAACCTCGACTGAGATTGGTCGATTGGTCGATGGTGTTGATCGATGGAGATGCAGCAAACGTGATGAACCTGTTCCAATCACGAGTGGCTGGTAGATTCGTTCTTTCCCAATCATTAACCGAAGCTAGGGATCTCCTCCAACGACATCATCACATCTCGTTCACTTATGTACATCGCTCGGTAAATGTTGCAGCTCACACTTTAGCCCGCTAGGCATTTACTGAATCACAATACAATTATTTTTATTTTGAATACCCTGATTGTATAACTAACATTGTAATTGATGATGCTATAAATGGATAATATTAGTGGGCACTCTTTTCCCCCTTAGGGGTTGACATTGAGTTCTCTAATGTTGACTGTAGAAAGGTTTTCAACGAGGATCTTATTTCTTTAAAAAAAGAGCTCGTGTTCATGTTATTGTGATCGTGTAATATAATAAATTTGGAGTACTCGTTTCCTCTTTAGCGGTTTTGTTTATGCTTTGACTGACCCAAACGGTAAAGGAGCTTTTATTGAGACCATTTTCTTTTCAAAAGAAAATATTTATATACTATATATTACAAAAATAAAAATTTAGAATTTTTTTGTAATTTATATTTTTTTTGCCCTTCCGGTTTCTAGGGCTTCACCCTAATTAATACGGACTAACCCGTGTCGCACACCTGGCTTTGGTGGATGAGTCTCCCAGCGGGAATTTTCTGCATACACAACGTCTCGAACTCGAGACTTGCTTAAGCGATACTAAGCTGCTTACCACTTGAACCAACTCCATTGGTAATTTATATACATATTTAAAAACTCATTTTAAATTTTATAAGATAAAAATTTCCCTCTCAATTTCACACTTTTTTAAAAAATGAATAATTTGATCCGTTAACGATTTTCGTTAATCTTATATAATTTTGAAATTGACAATTAATCATGGACTAAAATGAACCTCAATTATATAAAAGTTCCCTCTAAATTTCACAATTAGTCATGGCGCTGACGGTTTTCGTTAATCTTACATAACTTTGATCCTCAAATTAACATAATGCGTAAAATTCTCTCTAAATTTCACAAATTGAACCTCAAACTATAAATTTTATTATTCAGGACACTCAACTATTAAAATGGTTTCAATCAAATCACTGACCATTTACTTTTAACGGAAATGATGATATGGCAGTTAACTAATCTTGCATAATTACATATTTAGTCCTCTTTACTTACACATTTTATCAATATAGTCCTAATTTTAATTTGTATTAATGAATTCAATCATCCAATCCGATGGTGACACGTATTCTCTCTTTTCTCTTAACTTTAATATTTTTAATTTAATTATTTAACCAACCAATTAGATGGTGACACATATAAAATAATTTGATAACATATGTATTAAAATGCTACTTCATTAGTGACAATTATTAGCCAATTACTTCATTATTGCATTTGCTGCTGCAATTCCAAACCTACAAGGGCATGGCAGTCATCCTCAACATGCCCTCTTCTCCTTCTCACAATAAGGTTTTCAGTTTTTTAGAACATCTTCTTCAGAGAATCTGGAGCTTTGTCACCCATTTTTATATTGTTTCTATTGAAGCAGAACTTGCCGTTTTTAAAGTTGTGAAGGTCTGAAACCATTAAGCTTCTTTTATTTTATTGTAAATTATTCCTTTTTATCTTACTTATATGAGAACAGAATTTCATTTAGGAATACCATCGGATTGGATGGTTAAATTCATTGAAATACATTAAAATTAAGATCAGATTGATAAAATATGTAAGTGAGGAGGACTAAATATGTAATTATGCAAATTTAGCTAACTATCATTTTCATTAAAAGTTAACGGTCAATGGCTTGATTGAAAGTTGAGCGGCCAGTTTAATAAATTTTTAATTTATTGGTCAAAATATAATTAGACATATAGCTGGGTGGTCATGGATGTTATTTACCTTTTATTATTATACCAATCAACATTATTTAAAAATAAGGAAAACATTAAAGTCATTATTAATTCCTTAATTGTATGTTTTTTTATTGAGATCAATTTTTCCAATTTCCAAATCGATAGAAACCTAACAAGTCTTTTTGTCATTTTTTATTTTGGCATAATGCTTAAATTTGCCCCTAACATCTCATAGTTTTGTCACTTTGACCCATATTCTTTTTTAAGTATTTTAGTTCTTAACTTTTTATTGTCAGGCAAAATAACCTTTCGTTGGACGAAAACCATTAGTTGACTAACGGTCAACACGTCCCGCTGACTAAATAGAGACATATTACTGGAATGATGACGTGGGGAATCAAACCTATATGGCAGTTACGTTTAATCTTTTTCTGCCCTTTCGCTCAAGCTATATGAAGAGCATCTAATTTTAGTTATTCGCCCTTTTTATTTATAGTTTGTTCTATTTTAGTCACTTAAATTTAGAAAAGGTTATTATTGCCACTTACGTTTGAAAACCTTTCTGTTTTCAAAGTTATTTTTTCTATTCCTTTAGGCGGTGAAAGATGAGTTTGTCTGGGCAGCCAATAAAGTAGAATTTATTCTGTCAAATTCAAATATTTTTTCCTGCCATCTCTTAAAGATCATGATTCTCGGCCAAGCTCTAGTGAAGATTTGTCTTCAAACCAAAATTTTTGAAAAGCTATCTGGAGTCTTGATGTGCCTCTAAAAATTTTTTTGTTTCTTTGGAAGTTCTGTCATAACATCGTTCTCACGATATAAACTTTAAAGTTCATTTTCATGGTTTCTTTTCGTTTTGTGAGAGCTGCCCTCGATGTGGATCTATAGTTGAAATTGTTGAACATTTAATCTTTTTCTGCCCTTTCGCTCAAGCCATATGAAGAGCATCTAATTTTAGTTATTCGCCCTTTTTATTTATAGTTTGTTCTATTTTGGTCACTCAAATTTAGAAAATGCTATTCTTGCCACTTACGTTTGAAAACCTTTCTGTTTTTTGTCACTAGAGCATTAGTCTTTGTTACTTGGCAAAACCGTCAATAACATTACATATTTTTCCTATTTTGGCCCCTATTCTTTTTTTGGAGCAATTCAACCCTCAATGTTTCATTTTGGGTCTTTGTAGATGAAAATTGTCAGTCAAATAGCAGTAAATGGCTTGAAATAACGTGACAAACCTATACGGCAGTGCACACTGACTTGACAGTACCATATAGAAAAATGTGTTAACTTGAAAAAATATTACGTCAGTCAAAAAATAATTTTATAAAATTATATAAAATATAAAATATTTTTTCTGCTGACTTATCATTCTGTCAAGTTTTTTTGAAATATATACCGTCAGTTTTCTAACAGTTTTCATCTGTAAAGTGGCCATTGTAACGACCTAGATTTCAATATCCGAGAGTTGGTTTAACCCGAAGTGTGGGCTTCGCATTTGGGCCGAGATGTTTGGGCCTTAGAGAGCCTTGGTGGGCTTCCCACTTGTTGTTGGGCTAAGGGTATTGGGTTAATAGGTGAATGGGAAGATGAGAGAGGGCAGAGAGGTAAATTCCTAAATTTTAAAGGAAGAAGGTTGGTTTTATTAACGGTTTCTGCAGAAAAAGCTTGAAGCTGATCTTATTTTGTCTCCAACCTCATCCCATCTCTCTCTTCTTCATTCTTCCTTATTGGCCCAAGAACAACGATCAAATCTTTGTTAATTTGAGTGGAAATCCCAAAATAAAGTTTTGAGGAGTGTTGTTCAGCATCTAAGGATCTACTCATCTAGTTAAGTTTCATCAAGTTTGGTAGAGGCTGAGAAAATGGGTCTAGTGGGGTTTTTTGGAGGAAATGGGTTGAGGGAGAGTTGATCTCGTTCTTCCAGCTTAAGAGTAAGTTTTAGTTGGTTTATCTTTGTAGACTCTCTGAGTGAATGTTGGCAAAAGTGGCAGAAAATATGTCTTCGAAAATATAAGAATATGCCAAAATGAGTCTTTCGCATGCAAGTATACACGGTCTGCAAGTAATACAACTAGTAAGCTGAGTATCGATCCCACAGAGATTGACTTGGAATTCAATTGCTTTTGATTGTTACTTGCCTTGAGGAAAAGTTATTTGTTTGAAATGGTTTTGGAAAATAATTAAAAAGTAAAGAAATGAAAGTAAAGTAAAAACGTTGGCAAGGAAGGTGTTTCAATGAATGATGAGCATTGGCAGGGAATGCTTGGTTTTCACGCTATTCATGTCATGCCAGACTTTAACAACAACATGTCTTGCCATTGTTTGCCGAGCAGATTCAAAATTAGCAAAGCCTCTCTCGATGGTCATTGCCCTAAATTGATCATGTAAAAACCCCTATATCTCTATAGTGTTTTCTTTTAAATAAACCAATTTGATTAAGATCCAATCTATACTCCTAAGGGGTAGATTTCACTCCCGAAGTAAATTCATCTACTTGAACGACTTCTCTCGAAGCTTCTCTCTTCAGTATTCAACAACTTAATCATTGTCACCCCAAGTCTGTTAAGATATTGAGGCGCAATAGGCCAATAGTGCCAGCTCTCGCTTGGCATAGTATTTAGAAAACATTAAAGTATTCCGAATAGTGAAAATATTACCAAGGCATAATTATTATTAAAAACTAAAACATAAAAATAGCGTTCAACGCAAACATCCTCCACTAACTATTAAATTAGTTCATGGTGAGGGATTTAACCAGCAACCCACAAACGTTTTCGGAATACATTATCATTAAAAACAAAATAAAATAACTCGAAAGAGAGAATGGGCTAAAAGTGGTCTCTCGATACAGCCCTTCAAGACCCAGGCTTCTCGGCCAAGTTGGTTGGACCACCATTCCACAGTGCAGCTGGTCGTCAATCGTCACACACCAACTCCTCACGATCCCATCTTCCACTCCTTAAATGCTAGATTGTTGGTGTTTAAATAGGCGTGCGAGGAAGGAATATGACTAGTTCTTCAAATTTTGAATTTTCAACCGCCCAAGGGATAAGGGATTATCTTCTTATCCAAATTTGAATGAGAGCTGATCAGTCTAAGGCTAACGTCATCCTGCCGATGCTGCCCTGGCATCCAAACTTGTCATGAATCTGCCAACAAGTCTTAGCACCATCTTATCCGCTATTTTTTCAGAGATTGATCCAATTGCTATCTTTTCGGAGCCTGATCATTTCTTATTTTTTTGGGGTCCAACAGCTTCTTGGCGTGGCATCAAGTTCACTTCTCTGCCAACTGGTGCTTGGCATTGTCTGGTTTATCTGTGCCAACAGCACTCGGTATTCTCTCTGGCGTTCCTTCCTGTGTTGCTTTCTGGGCCAAGTCATATGCCAAACCTGCAAAATTGCCAACAAAACAACCCTTCACACTGGCATAGATAAAACTCTAAACTCCTTATGCAAATGCATGATTCTAACATCCTAATGCAACTAAATGTACCTAAAAACAAGCAAAAGCATTGTAAGATTGGCATTAAAAATAGTACTTTTGGAGAGGTAACAATCTTTCTCTACGAAGTTTTAATTCGTTTTACAACTTCCTTGTGTAGTGAAAGAAGTAGGGAATTCTTCCAAAGACCTCATGAAGAATAAGGCTTGAAGGGTTAGGTTAAGAGCTTTGTTTCTAGCTTTCATATCAAGGTTAGTACACTATTAACTCTTTGTTTTCGTGCACATCCTAAGGATGAAGCCTTGTTGCTTGATTTGATATGTGTGATTATTTTTGGGTGTTAAATGCTTGAGACCCTCTTTAATGGTGAAACTCGGATTAAGCGTTAAAAATTTGTAAAACTGGTAGTAAGCCACCTTAAACACTCTCATAAGACGTAAGATCGAGTTATGGGGCTAATGGTTGAGTTTTAGGGGCTTAGGAAGTGATTTTTTGAGCCTAGAAAGCCATTTCCAGGCTTCGATATCGGTATGTGGGGAGACAGTACCAATACTAGTGTTCTAGATTTTAAGAACACTATTTTATTGGATGAACTATGAAGGGGGTACCAGTACGGTTTTCAACATGTATCAGTATACCTTGTAAGGAAGTATCGATATGGGTCGACCTATATCGGTACGCGTAAGGCAAGTGAAATTCCAGTGAGCTCATTTCGTATCGATATGCATAGGTGTACCGCTACCTCAAAGGGTACCGTATCAATATGCGTGGACATTATCGATACCCACTGGGCAATCTGCTCGAAAAATGCATTTTGAGTTCAAGGGGCTTATAATTCGATGACTAAGGCCTAATGGGCTTCTAATGTGGTATAATAAATAGTAAAATTGAGAAATCGAGATTTAACTCTAATATGCGAGCATAATGAGTAATAACTTGGGTGACTTGTTTGTAACAGCAACCATAGGGATCCTTAGTGGATCTTGTGATGTTGTGTGCCAAGTAAATGTACTTTTTTTGTTGAGTCACCATTGATTTGTTGGGATCCAGATACCCAATGAGGGGAAGAGTGTGTGGCAACACCATGGTAAGAGATTGTCGAATGTTTGATACCGAAGCTTAGTGGTACCAGGCCTCATTCGAAGATGCTCGATGAGAGATTTCGAGCATAGGTGTACGTTCCCGAAGCTTAGTGGTACCGGGCCTCACCCTAAAAGAGTGTATGATCTTGAGGCTTAATGGTATCGGGTCTCACCCTAAAAGGTGTATGATATGAGGCTTAGTGGTATCGGGCCTCACTCAGAGTGTATGATCCCGAGGCTTAGTGGTACCGAGCATCACTCTAGGTTTGTTGGTACAATGCTTATGATTGTTGTGTGACACTTTATGCATCCTTATTGATTGTTATGTGCTTATACGGCTAGAGGCAGCGCCAAACATTATTATATTGCTATGATGTCATCTTTAGCTACATGCTCATATTTATGATTTGTATGAAGCATGGTTAAGTGCAAGTGTATCCAATGAGCTTTGTTAGCTCAGCGTTCGGGATTGTTGTTTTCGTTCATAGGTTAGTAGGTTGGTGTGCATTGTTGGAGCACCATCAGAGTAGGACTTCAGCATCGACTTGTATCTGATTACAATACTTAGATTATATTGGGCCATGTATTCGTAGGACCCTATGTTTGTATTATAACTCTATTTTAGATTTTAATTCGTGAGTCAAATGCTTTTAATTATGTATTTTAAATGGAGCTTCCATGTAAGTTTTAAAACACTTATTTATGATTTAAACAATTGAACTTAATAGATTCTATGAAAATGGTTGTGGTCTAGGCTAAACCATGTTGGAATTTTATGGTAGTGAGTCGGGCTTGAGGCCTAAATCTGACATCCAGGTCAAGGGTATTACAACCATTTTGACCCAAAATAAAACGTTAAGGATTGAATTACTCCAAAAAAAAGAATAGGAGCCAAAGTAACTAATCAGTCAAACGTTGGGGGTATTTTTTTGACTTTATGCCAAAAATTACAAACGTGGCATGTCATGTCATCATTAACTACCACGTGGACATGTCACATCATCATTCTTGACAATATGTCTCTACATAGTTAGCGAGAAACGTTGACCGTTAGTCAACTAACGATTTTCGTCCAACGAATGACCATTTTGTCCAAAAATGAAATGAGGGCTACAATGCTTAAAAAAGAACATGGCTGAAGTGACAAAACTGTGAAATGGTAGGGGCAAATTTAGGTATTATGCCTTTTATTTTATAAAATTTATATATTGAATTAGATGCAAAATTATTGGTTAAAGTACATTAGAATTCCTTGTACTATATCTAAAAGTGCATTTTAGTCATTCTATTATGAAATAGGACATTTCAGTCCCTATAATATATCAAAAAGTTCATTTTAGTCCTCTATTATCAAAGGGGACATTCTAGTCCTTGTACCTTTGAAAAGTTAATATTTTCCCAAAATTTTTAAGTTATAGTTAGTTGACTTAAATATTTTGGTTTAACTACCGTTTAAGTCCATGTCAATTTTGAAATTGAGAAAATTGACTTATCTTAAAAAAATGAGAGTAATTTATTCAATTGTGTTTTTATAATTTTAAGATAAAATAAAACAAAAAATTTATAATATTCTTTTTCATATTTTTTTAGTTTTATTGAAAATTTTAATGAAAATTTTATTTTTTGTGTGTTTATATCATGTTTTGAGTTAAATTATTACTCTCTCTCCAAATCTAAATATTCTAAGAAAATTCAATGTATGCTTTTTCAATTAAACATTTAAGAAAAATTTATGTTTTGTATTGTGATTGTAATATTATTGTGAGTGAAAAATAAAAATTAGCGTTAAAATATGAATTAATTTTAGATTTAGATTTCATAAGTATTTAAAATATATGCAAAAGTCCACAAAAAATATTTTGGGAGAGATTAATTTTCTCAAACAGAACTGAGAGAGACCTAAAGATTGTTTATAACAAAATATTTAAGCCAACTAATAATAAATTTAGTATTTTGGACCAAAATGTTAGCTTTTGAAACATATATGGACTAAAATGATCCTTTTTATAGTAGAAGGATTAAAATGAACTTTTAGGTATAGTACATGGATTAAAATAGTCTTTTTAATAGTTGAAGGATTAAAATAAATTTTTAAGTATAATACAAGGACTTGTATTATACTTTAGCCCAAAATTAGTCCTTAAAATACTCGTTTTCTCATCTCAATACTTCATGTCACGTGTGGACCACAATTGTTGACTAATGTCTGTAGTCAAATGTACCATACAAAGCAATAATTTAGGTATCGCTTTCGATTAAAAAATTTAATACCTAATTGAAAATTGGGTAAATTATTTGGGTGACTACTCAATTATTAGGTTTGTCCTATTTTGACCACCGAACTAAAAAATTAAAAAGATGACTATCCAACTATTTAATTGGTCCTAATCTAACCACCATACGTTAAAAAACTAACGAAATGCCTGACGTGGCTTTTGCTTGTAATATTTTATTGCCATGCTAGAAACATATTGCCACATAAGCAAAAGACATTTTGCTCTACTTTAGCTTCTATTTAATGGAACCCTAAATTAAAAGCCTTTCACTTTTGTTTTAGGCATAATGCCAAAAAATGCCCCTAACGTCTGACTGAATTGCCATTTTGTCTCATATTCTTTTTTGTGAAGCAATTTTGCCCTTAACATTTCATTTTGGGTCAAAATGGTCCCTCTGTAGATGAAAATTGTTAGTCAACCAATGATAAATGGCTTGAAATGATATGTTAAACCTACATGGCAATGCACATCGTGATAGCAGTGTCATATGGGAAAATATGCTGACTTTTACAGAATGATACATCAATCAAAAAATAATTTTATAAAATTTTATAAAATATAAATTATTTTTTCTTCTGATGTGTCATTCTGTCAAGTCATTTCAAGCTATTTATCGTTAGTTGACTAACAGTTTTCATCCGCAAAGGGGTCATTTTGACCCAAAATGAAACGTTGAGGGTTAAATTACTTCAAAATAAAAAGAATAGGACCAAAGTGATAATTCAATCAAACGTTGGGGGCATTTTTAGTATTGTGCCTTCGTTTTATCTAGTCATCTTACCAACGGCTAAAAAGGAAAAGAGAAATCTGCAGAAGAGGGAAGAAAGAAAGAAGGTTTGAAGGTTGAAATTAGAAATGAAGGCTGAAAACCTGAATCGAATATACTTTTGTGGAGTGCGTTCTACATTAACGATATGATAGACCGATGAGAATCATGATAGAAGGTTTTCAGGGTTGTAAAAATTATGGAAAAGACTTAAAGATTTATAAATTTTTTTGTTTGATATGATCCAGTAGTACATAATTGATCAAGGTCTATGATTGTCAATCTTCTAAGAAAAGTTTCAGCTATGGAACGTGACAAAAAGAAAAGGGAATTTTTTTAAGGTTGTGTTTCTTTGTTTAGGGTTTTTCTGGGTTTAGGATTAGGAAAATTGTTGTCCTAATTTTTGGGTTTGTTTGGTATAATCCACCTATTTTGTTTGTTTTTTCAAGGGTTGTTAGAGTTGTTGTCGGTTTGTAGGTTGTTTGAGTTGCTATTTTAAAGTTTGTATTGTTATGTTACTGTGTTTCTTATTATTATGAAATGAATGCAAAATTTGAAATTAAGTTTGTGTTAGATTTGGTACAAAATTTGTATATTAAAGAACATATAAAATATAGAAGACTATACATGTAATATGATTCATTTCATAATTCCAATAAGTTTAAAAAATTATTCATACAAAATAAGTGTTTGACCATTACATACACAATGTTAGGAATTTGTTATGCGGCAAAATAACCAAAGCGATGACGACATAGACCAAGACACCCACAGGAGACAAGATTTAACGTGGTTCAGCATAGTCTACCTCCACGGACGAGAGAAACGAACAATCCACTAATAAAGTAGAGAACCCGAAGAGTACAAATACATGATAACCCATGTAATCCCAAAACCCGGTGTACAAATCTCATGACTCGGTGGAACCAAAACACTCTTCCCAACAACCCTACAATACCCATCTCTACAACGTAGGCACAATAGTTGTAGAGATCCTAAAAGTGGTTACATCTCTCCAGAGTAATTCGCCCACTCTCATTCTCTTGTTCTCTCATAATTCAAAAGGTTAAATCTAGTTTATATTTATAGACCCAAATACTTGGTCACCAATAAACCTTATTCAATAAGATTCTACCTAAAATAGATATTTACACATTAAAGTAAATCCTAATTACCAAGTAATCTTCAACCACTAGAATTACAATAAAACCTAACTTAATTATCAATTAGAATTTGAGTCAAAATATAACAAATCTCCCCCTTGACACAAATTATATTCGAGCATTGGTCTTCAAGTCTTCAATAGCTTTAATTTTTACGTAAGCCAAATATCCGTTGAAGCAACGCTGCCAAGTCTTCAACAAATCCAATTCTTACGTAGTATATGTTGAAGCACCGTTGAATTTTGAGAATTACTCCCCCTGCAACTGAAAGCTCGTTGCAGCAGTACTCCTCTGGCATGTCTCAAACATTGCACCACAAAGTCCGCAGCAAAAATTCCTCCAGAATCACGCTGTTCGAACCATAGCTTTGATATCATTTGTTAGGAATTTAGTATGCGGAAAAATAACCAAAGCGATAACGACATAGACCAAGACATGCACAAGAGACAAGATTTAACGTGGTTCAGCATAGCCTACCTCTACAGACGAGAGAAACGAACAATCCACTAATAACGTAGAGAACCCGAAGAGTACAAATACATGATAACCCATGTAATCCCAAAACCTGGTGTACAAATCCCATGACCCGGTGGAACCAAAACACTCTTCCCAACATCCCTACAATACTCATAGCTACAACGTAGGCACAATAGTTGTAGAGATCCTAAAAGTGGTTACATCTCTCCAGAGTAATTCCCCCTCTCTCTCATTCTCTTGTTCTCTCATAATTCAAAAGGTTAAACCCAGTCTATATTTATAGACCCAAATACTTGGTCACCAAGAAACCTTATTCATTAAGATCTCTAGCTAAAATAGATATTTACACATTAAAGTAAATCCTAATTACCAAGTAATCTTCAACCACTAGAATTACAATAAAACCCAACTTAATTACCTATTATAATTTGAGTCAAAATATAACAAATCTCCCCCTTGACACAAATTCTATTTAAGCATTGGTCTTCAAGTCTTCAACAGCTTCAATTTTTACGTAAGCCAAATATCCGTTGAAGCACGGCTGCCAAGTCTTCAATAACTCTAATTCTTACGTAGTATCCGTTGAAGCACCGTTGAATTTTGAGAATTACTCCCCCTGCAACTGAAAGCTCGTTGCAGCAGTACTCCTCTGGCATGTCTCCAACATCGCACCACAAAGTCCGCAGCAAAAATTCATCCACAATCGTGCAGCTCAAACCATAGCTCATGATACCATTTGTTAGGAATTTGGTATGCGTCAAAATAACCAAAGTGATAACGACATAGACCAAGACATGCACATGAGACAAGATTTAACGTGGTTCAGCATAGCCTACCTCCACGGACGATAGAAACGAACAATCCACTAATAACATAGAGAACCCGAAGAGTACAAATACATGATAACCCATGTAATCCCAAAACCCGGTGTACAAATCTCATGACCTGGTGGAACCAAAACACTCTTCCTAATATCTCTACAATACTCATCTCTACAACGTAGGCACAATAGTTGTAGAGATCCTAAAAGTGGTTACATCTCTCCAGAGTAATTCCCTCTCTCTCTCTCATTCTCTTGTTCTCTCATAATTCAAAAGGTTAAACCTAGTCTATATTTATAGACCCAAATACTTGGTCACCAAGAAAACTTATTCAATAAGATCTCTACCTAAAATAAATATTTACACATTAAAGTAAATCCTAATTAACAAGTAATCTTCAACCACTAGAATTACAATAAAACCCAACTTAATTACCAAATAGAATTTGAGTCAAAATATAACACACGAAAAGTTAAATTCTAACCAATGTATACACATATATAAAATATGTAGGAACAAAACAAGGTTTAAGAAACAAAAAAATCATGTGATACCCCTAATCACAACACAATGGTTAAATGCATGCATTACAATGGTCAAATGCATGCATTACAAAATGAGTTTAATGCCAACAGGTTCAAGGGTCATTTCTAGACTTCTTTTGTGTAAGAGTTCCTTATGGAGATGACTGACTGACTTATTTAACATGCTCTTTAAAAAATATGGATCGGTATAAGGGCTTCTAAAATCCATGGAAATGAATGTATAATTTCCTTAAAATGAAAAATAACAGTAATAAAAATATCCTAAAACACTATCCATCCAGATTAAAAAAAGAGCTTGACAATACATAAAACTTAGCATGTTTGTACATAAAACCTAGCAGGAAAAAGTAGAATGACTTACCTTATTAAAAAAACTCTCACTAATTGTTTAAAAATATGTCTGACTTAGATTTGAAGAAAAAGTGATAATTTGTCCACTTCATAGGGTCTTTCCCTAACAGAAATATGTGTCATGTACTTGATAAATCATGCATAGTAATTTTTAAACAAGATTGTTAATCATAATTATGAAATAAAAATGATTTAAAAATTTAATAAATATACCTCAAATTCTGCCATGGTAACTTCAAACTCTCTCAAATATGCTGCCCTAACAGCTTTCCAAAGTTGGTCTTTCAATGTTTTTCCCTTGTGTTCTCCAGCTAACTTAAATTTATTGTAGAAGTATCTCACACAGGTTCTGTGCTGCGAATAAGAAAACAATTTCATCATAAATTCCATCAGTCCCTGCATTTTCAGAAATAGAAATTGTTAGTAAGCAAAATTGAATAAATATTGTAACTATCTTAGATTTAAAAAAATTAGGATTACCATTTTCCTATCAATCATAAATAAGATGTGGTGAGAATTGTTCAATTCCAAATCATTCTTCAATTTCAAAAAACCAGTTTCAAGATGACTCATTCTCATTGTCCACAATTGCAAATGCTAAGGGATAAAGGCAGTCATCTGCATCCAATCCCACATCTGTCAGAAGATTACCTTTATATTAGCCCTTCAAGTGACACTCATTCATACATATAATGGGCCTACAACCAGCTTAGAAGCCAACCTTCATAGCTTGCATACAGATATACAGTCTCTTGAATAATTGGAGAATTGTAGTTGTCCCAGGGTTTGAGGACCTAAGCTTAACTAGGTAATCATAGAGTTTTGCACACTGCTCGTTTAAATTACTGTGCACTTCTCAAGGACCAAATTATTTGCCCTAGAACACTTACTCAAATGGACATAGATAATACAATCCTTAAATCTGCTTGTTTAAAGGACCTAGTTGAATAATTGGGATCACTATGAAATGTATCTAAGTACTACTTTGCAATAAACTTAGAAGTGATGTGAGTATTTTTATAATCCTTAAGACATCTATGTTCATCACTTAGTGACTTTACTTTTCAAGTTCTATAAGGTTCATTAAAAGTCGTCTGGAGATGCACATAAAATCCATAGACAACATTCCTTATAAACTACTTGAATTCTCACATTGTCATTTCTCTTAAGTCTAACACTAACCCTATTCATTATGCTGTACATCTTAACAACCTCTTTCAAGACCTATTTTGTTGCAAAGAGCAATTTTAACTTAAAAGTTAGATTCAAAATATTAACAGTGATATTATATTCAGGATATTTATGTTTCTTATGTGGACCATCTGAGTCTGACCCATCTAGACTGTGTAATGAGTCCTAATGTTCACTGTCAGGATCAATGTCAAGCCTCACTTCATCACTACCCTCCCCATTACTTTTATTGATATTAACACCACCCCAACATCAGAAATTTCATCTTCATACTCATTTTCAAAACAGTAAAACCATACTCAAAAGTAGTTGACTTACAAGCTTCATAATCAGAATCTTCTGAGTTAGAATCACACTCTATCCTAATTTTAGATTTAACATTTTCAGCATCCCTAACTATAGGCTCAACATGATTAGTATCACTAACTGTAACCTCATCAACATTAATTTCATATTTAACATTCACAGAATTAGTTGCAGTTACAACATCCTCTAAGTAGACATGGACATAATAGTTCCTAGGTAAGTTGCTAATCATTTCAAGGACATCATCATCAGAACATAGTAAATTAACCTCAAAAAGATTTTGTGACACTTGCCAAAATACCTTTATAGTATAAGTAATTCCTAAAACTTTAACCATGCCTCTAACCTAGAAAATATTCATTTTATCCATATCACATTAATCAAAGTAATCTACAAACTCACCGGTATATATGAGATCTGGGGTCCTAAAAAGAAATCACCGTGATGAATTACAGTGGTGAACTTGGATGAATTTATCTCTAATAATAAAACAACAAACAAATGTTATCAGCAACTATCACATATAATAATCCACCAAATTTTATCAACAATAAATTTTAAACTAAATAAATATCACACCTACGTACATGCCAAAATGACATAACATTAACTATCACATATAATAATCAAATAAATAAACAAAGATAATGATCCACTAAACATTCAACACATATACCAAATAAATACCCCACCAATTTTTTCAGTTGACCTCACATATTCTGCTAACACATGCAAACCTCATTTAATATATAATAGTCAAATAAAGACCCCACCAACTTTCTGTCACTTTTATTATGCATATCAAATGCATAAAAGTCATATAATAATGAAGCACATATATCATTCATATAATAATCAAGCACATATATCACATGCATAATAATCAAGAATGGGAAACAATTGCCTATATCACATCCATAATAATCAAGAATGAGAAACAATTGCATATATCACATCCATGCATAAAAATCAGTTTCACATGCATAAAAAGTCATATAAAAATCACATACAAAGTTACATATACCAACAACAACACTGTCACTTTATGTGGTCCTTCGTTCAAGAAAACAAATTTTTAAAATCGATTATTATGAACAACATTGTGTTTTAAATCTTATATCATACGCACATTGTGTTTTTGTCACTTTCTAAAGTTACATATATCATTTTAGGGATTTTTAGTGATAAACAAATTCAAAAATCTTAAATCATACAAATATTATGTTTTAAATCATTCTAATTTATTTTCAATTAGTTCTAATAAAAAATATTTGCAAATTAAAAACCTTAAATGAAAAAAACCCTAAATGAAAATCGTAATTTAAAAAACTTAAATTAAATATTAATCCTAAGTCCCTAAATCGTCTATCCCTACACCCAAATAATTGAATAAAATATTTCTTTAGGAAACCCTAAATCGTCTATCCCCACACCCAAATCGAATCCCAAACAAGGATTACAAATTTTTCCAAAAGTAAAATATGTTTTGAGCTTACCATATATATTGTCTGGTTTGCCTCTTTCGCGAAAAACTCTCTTAATTTAATTTTCAAATTGATTTCTTCAAACGCACATACAAGAACAAACTCTTTCCTTTCTCATTATCCCTCTTCCCTTAATTCTCTCTGAAACGACCGAAAAAAATTAGGGTAAAGTAAACTAATCGCTCTTTTAAGTTTCTAATTTTAATTTTAATTTCTTCTTATTTTTAAATCTAAACTATATATTAATTCTTCAGGCATGAAAAAAAACATTAAATAAATGCCAACACATGCTTGTCGTTAGTTACTAACAACTACGCCAGGCGTTCCGCTAGTTTTTTAACGGTTGGTGACTAGATTATGATCAAATAAATAGTTTGGTGGTCATAGTTTTAATTTATTTTAGTTCAATGGTCAAAATAGAATGAACCCAATAGTTGGGTGGTCACCCTGGTAGTTTTCCCTTGAAAATTTGAGTATACTTAAAAGGTCAATTCTCACGTTAACATATGAAGAAAGACTAAAAGCTTAATTTTTATTATTTCAAAAATAATTGAAATAAATGAACCTAGCCCAGGGACACCGGTGGAAAAAAGAATATGGTTCATCCTAGGAGATTGGTTTGAGTAATTGTGCAAGATATGTACAATATTAAAAGTTTAAGAAAAATATAAACATATACTATCATATAATTGCGCCAATGTAGTTAAAAAAAATAATTATACTAAATAATTGGATTTTTGTTTTATTTTATTCTATTTTATATTTTTTTACTAGTTTAATCAATTACTACAAGTAACTAATTTCACATTCTTAAGACATAAACCAAATTACATGAACCATTGATTCCTGATTGAATCGTTTCAATTGATTTGTTGAATCTATTTTTTTCATCGTAATAATAATAATATAGGTTTAAGGGTGTAAAAAGCATTTGAGCTTTTTAAAAAAATTAATTAAGCCTCTGAATTTTTTTGCACTCTATTAAGCCCTTAAACCAAGAAATTTAATCAATTAAACCCTTTGACCAATTTTGACCATTAAATCTTAACAGTTTTTTGGATCTGTTGGTGTAGTGCGTCGTGTCACGACCTTTCCATGTGACATTTTTAGAATTTTTTTTATTTTATTTAAAGAATTCTTTAAAAGTTCTAAAAGATTTATAAAATTTATAAAAAATATTGTTTGAAAAAAAATCTATAAATACAACATAATAGAACTGTAGTGTATCATGTGCCAGAAATATCTAAAGAAAAAACTTTAAGATTTAATGGTCAAAATTAGTCAAAGAGTTTAATTGATTAATTTTTTTGGTTCTAGGACTTAATTGGGCATAAAAAATTAGAGGCTTAATTGATTTTTTTTCAAAGGTAAAATTCTATTGGAAAAGAATGAGATGAAGCAAAATGTTCATTTTTCTCTCTCTAAAATTAAAATGGATATTGATAAGTAAAATAAAATTAATCGAAACATAAATGAGGAATATACCCAACTTCTATGGCATAAAGCCAAAAAATCTTAAACGTTTGATTTAATAGTTACTTTGGTCCTTATTTTTTTAAGTAATTTAAGCCTTAATGTTTTATTTTTTATCAAAACGGCTCATCTACGGACGAAAAATGTAAGTCAACTTGCGGTAAATGACTTGAAATGACGTGACAAACCTATATGGCAATGCATGCTGACAAGACAATATCATATAGACAAATGTGTTGACTTGAAAAACGTAACATCAGTCAAAAAATAATTCTATAAAATATAAAATAATTTTTTCTGCTAACTTATCATTTTGTCAAGTCATTTCAAACTGTTTACCGTCAGTTTTCTAATAATTTTCATCTGTATAGGGATCATTTTGACCTAAAATGAAACGTTGCGTGTTGATTTGCTCTGAAAAAATAAGGGTCAATATGACAATTCAGTCAAACGTTTGAGAGTATTTTTTTATTTTATGCCAACTTCTGGTGATGTGAAAAATTTAAATGGAAAACAACAAGATTTTAATCCAGTGTAAACTTATCTTCCACTATTGAGTAGGGTGACGAATAATATATCTCATATGATGTGAATGGTTTACAATTCTTACAAAAACTGCTCTCTTTACTTGTTTTATCTCTCACTCGGAGGAACTAAGCTTAATGTTTCTCTTAACTATGTTTACCAAAGCTTTCTCCAACGCACCTATTTGTAGTAGAACATTGGGTAACCTAAAGGTCAGTAAAAAATTATCCCTTTAATATTCATCTCCCTAATTCCAATTAAATAGCGGTAAAAAAATCTACTCCGCTCGTCTTGTTGTCATCCCTAGGTTTAGTGGAATAAATGAGTACAGATGAATAATTTTATCCAAAAATACTTTTGGAAAAAATCAAACGTTAATAATTTTAACTATAGTTTTGTAAAAAAATTATCCTATCTCGCCTCGTTGTCATCCCTTTTCTTTGCTGATTGTGATAAGAGAATTTAAACTTGAATAAAACTTACTGCAACAAATATACTTCCTCAAGCATGCGATAAGGATAAAAAATAGAGCTCCCTTGTGTTCATCAAACTCTTCAACATATGAGGCAAGATAAGGCTTCCTAGATGAATTAAATTCTTCTTACTCATGTGATTTCTTAGTTGAAAAGGAACTCTTTATAACTTTATTGTAATGGTTTGGATCTCGTATTATCGGTTTGGAGTCTCGAATATGGGTTATGTGTCAATTGAGTGAAGATTATTAGGCTTCTTGGGTTATGTATAGGACTATTTTCTATTCTTTTCTTTTTGGCCCAATTCTGGGTGAGGCTACTTTTAAGAAGTTTGGAAACTTAGGGGGACTAATGGTCAATTTGACCATTTTCCCAACCAAGGCTGATTTCCTTCCATTTTCCACTGAATTTGGGGTTTTGGCAACCATTCTCTCCCCTATTGTCCCTAAATTTTTCATCTAAACACGAGTTCGTTACTGTTAGAAAGAATCCAACAAGCAAAGGACTAATTAAGTCAATTTCTTGGATTGAAATAAAGCCTATTCCAGATGAAAGAATTTCAAACATGAATATAAAAAATAAAGAATTTGAAATAAACATCCAAATCTTTTACACGTACATGCAGTATGAATTGAATTACGAGCTTCTGCTAAAAAGAATAAAACTCCGCGGCTTCAGAGTCTAGTAGGAAACAAGGGTCTCGAAGCAGTGAAGGCCGTCCAGCTCTGGAGCGAACCGGGGAGCCCTCTGCTGCTTTTTCTCAACGTTTTCTTGTTGCTTTTTGTTCATGTCTTCAGACGCCTTATTCGTCGCCACTTTACCATTGAACAAGCTGATCCCATGTTTTTGAGTTGAAGAAGCAAAGGAAGGCCTGATTGCGAGTCCCAAGAACTCGGAAAACAGAGCATCAAAGGAGCTAAAAATGGAGTTCATGATTCTAATGATGATTTTGTTTTTAGAGGGTATTAATGTTGCTGGAGAAGATGGTGCTTGTTTGATTTGTGAGAGAGCAAGGCACATCAAAGGCTATATATAGAGAGAGAGAGGAAACAAAGGAAGGTTGGGTTCGACTTGACTTAGCTTTTCTTCCAAGTTGTTTCACTTGTAACTTGTAAGTAAGGTGCAAGTGGAATCTTCGTCTATTTTGACCATACTAGTCCATGCTCCTCTATCCATATCGATGTTGCACTGATACCGGTATGGGACGAATACAGGGATGAGACTAGGGATGGAGTCAGAATTTGAAGTTGAGGGCAAAATTAAATATTTCAAGAGGGGGGCAAATGTAAAAATAATCTAATTTTTTTTTTAAAAAAATTCAACATCGTAAAGGTAAAAAACAAATTTTTGAGTTGGGGGCATGAGCCCCTCCCGAGACCCATGTCCCTCCATCACTGGATGGAACGGGGACAAAAATGATAATTTTTAAAATTATAGGGTACGGATACGACAACGGTACATCATATAAAATAAATTTTAAAATTCTAATAGATGTAAAAAAAAAACTATAAATAAAGTACATACTCCATAGAAAATTAGAAAATAAAATCCACAAGCAAATCACAATATTAAAGTATGAAATCTCAAGACCCAAACTACAAATTAAGATGAAAACAATATTAAACAACACAAATCAAATATTTGTAACATCTTCCGAAATAAACAAGCCATAAATAAATTAAAAATATGACTGTTTTCATAAAAATATATAATAATAAAACCCTAATAAAAAGTTAAAGTAGAAAAAATCGAAACTTTTTCTGAACAAAGATATAAAAGAAAGGGTAAAGTACACTAGTGGTCACCAAACTTTTAGGATGCATTCATTTTGGTCACTGAACTTTTAAAACTTTCAATGAGGTCATTCAACTTTTATTTCGTTTTTATTTTGATCCCTCCCGTTATTTTCCGATAAAAGATGCTGATGTGGCTCTTCCGATAAAAGATGCTGATGTGGCCCGTTAATTTTTTTTGAATCCCACATAAACCTTTTTGTTTCTTCTTCTTCTCCTCCAAATTCCACTTTGAGTCCCACATGAACCCTTAGAAGCCGTCTTCATAGACTTGAATTTACTCAGAAAAGGTGTCAAACCATTCCCCTTTTCATCATCTTCGTATAAAAAAGAGCCAACTCTCGAGATTCAAGAACTAAAAGGTAAAAAAAAAAGTGGGTTTTGGCTCAAAAAATTTACATGAGCTCTTAGCACCATTTTTAGAGGAATTGCTCGAATTCTTCCTGTAATAAATCCATAAGCAAAACAAGGAAGAGACAATTGCAGCCAAGGAAGAGCAAGCAACAATGAGAGTTATTAATATTTTCTTATGTGAATCCATTTTCCCATGCTCCTCACTTCCAAGTTGAATCCCTGTTGTTTTTATACCACACAATAAATCTAAGAGATTATGAAATTTCAGAATTAAACAGAGATAGAACATGGCAACGTCTTTGTCACTAAATTTTTTTTTTAAAAATAAACAATCATAAAGACTGTGTTGACTAGGATGTCGACTCCTACCAAGCAAAAGATTCACGCTCAAAACATTAAATGCACCGAAATAAGTGGTTGTTTTTTTTTTTAAATTTGAAATTTTAAGCAGAATGAGTACAAAGAACAAGTACCGGGATAGAAAGCAGCCATTGAAGCAGAGATTGGAGTAGCAATGGAGGATGAAACAGGGCCTTGCACAGCAAAAACAACAATTGGTTCAACAAGAGAAACGTGAAGAAGAAGCAGATGCATCAAAAGCTCCTTCATCCCATGATTTTTTTCACACACGATGATTCTTTTGCAATTTAGTATTAAGGAGAGTACAGTTTGCTAGTCTTCGTTGTGGGGCGATGTTCTTCTTGAAAAACCTTAGATAATGACCCTGAATTGAGCTATAAACATAGCTTAAGAAATTACTATATGGGCTTCTTCGCTCTATTTTACACGTTATGTTGCTTACTATTTTTATATGACAGTGAGGATAATTTAAGGGTTGCACTTGTAAGAATGGGAGTAAGCAGTCGTGCACTAAAGGATGTAATGGAAAAGTGCGCAATAGCCATGAAAGAGCAGCTCTTGAACATCTCACATGAATTTGGAGAAGAAGAAAGAGAAGGGTTTATGTGGGACCTAAAAGAAAACTAAGCATCTTTTAACGGAAAATAATGAGAGAAATCAAAATAAAAGCAAAATAAAATTTAAGTGATCTTAATAAAAATTTTAAAAATTCAATGATTAAAATAAACACGCTCTAAAAATTTGGTGACCACTGATTTACTTTACCCTAAAAGAAAAGATAGTTACATTAAATATTTTCTGCCCCCACCAAACTTATCTTTTTCGCTGCTGCTGCTTCTTTCAGACGCCAAAGTTTGCATTTTAAGCCGCCCATAGCAGCGTAGCTCACCGCGTTTTGAACCGGTCGTAATTTTGGTTTTAATTTTTTTTTAAAGAAAATGACTCTGAAGACGCATATGATAGTCATATGTCATCCTTAAAACGTCTTCAAATAGACATCGAATGTCCCCAACTTCGTTCGGTCGTACCTCACCACCGTGGCACGTTCTTGGTATGTACCCCAGTTGTATCCGTCCCGCATTCGTAGCGGAGACGTATTGGATTTTGGTACTTGAAACAGTGCTCCTTTGCTATTCCCGTGCTTCCCAGATCCATATCACGTAGCACTATTTTTTTTAAATATCAGTATCCACTATTTGTTAAATAATTTAGATTGAATATTATAAAAATTAACTATAAAAGTGATCATTTTAATTTGATATATTTAATTGATAATGTCAAAATTTAAACGTAAAATATTGTTTAAAAATTTTAGTACTGTAATTCACTAATTATATGCGGAAATACTAAAACTTTTGGAAGAGGTAGTCGACTTTCAAAAGGAGGGTAAATAAGTAAATATGCTGGGAGTTGATGTGATTGCTTGGGACTTGCGTTGCTGCTGCTGATGCATAGTGAAGATTCCAGACGGCCCTTATTATATGTAAATTATAGTATGCATGAATGGAGAGGTTAAGTGAACCCGTCAATATGGCAATTGGCAAACGGATAAGAAGATTCCAACTATATGCATTTATCTTCAATGCTAATTAATAATTGAGTTTAATCTTAGGATAAAGTATATAAATAGTCACTAAACTATCCTTAAAAATACAAAATAATCATCAAACTTTCAAAAATTATATAATGGTCATTAAACTTTAGTTTTTATTATAAAATAGTCACTGGGCCGTTAACTGGAAGACGTGACAGTTACGAAAATTTGTATAATAACATATTTAATCCTCAATATTTACACATCCAATCAATTTAGACATCAATAATGAGGGTTAAATTAGTAATAAATTGATTAAATCTGACAATATGGAGGGTTAAATGTTATATTATTCAAATTTCTATAACTGTCAGTTCACCCAATTAATGAAAGTTAACGGCTGAGTGGCCATTTTGTAAGAAAAACTAAAGTTTAATACCCATTATGTAACATTTAAAAGTTTGATGACCATTTTGTATTTTATAGATAGTTTAGTGAGCATTTGTGTACTTTACCCTTAATCTTATCTTCTCTTTCTTTTATTTCTTTTGTTTGGGATATATTGTTTTATAATTCTATTTAACTATAAGTTAGTATTTGTTAGGGAAGCAAATGAACTTAGCTAAACCTGAATTTCTCTCAACATGAATGGGATGGTGTGTTAAATGAAATTCAAGAGGTTACGGGCATTAAAAGGGGTAGAATGCCAAATGGAGACTGTCGACTTGCTAACACTTGGCAAACAATTGATGAATGTATATAAGCAGGGACATAATGCCAAGAGTAGTTTTTTTGCGTGCAAATATACACGGTCAGCAAGTAATACAACAGTAAGTTGAGTATCGTATCCACAAGGATTGTTCAGGAATTAAATACCACGATATTTTACTTGTTAAAGAGAACAAATGTGTTTGAATTGGGTTATGGATTTTGATTTTAGAAAGTAACTAAGGAAAATGCAGAGAAAGTGCAGACTAGTTGGCAAACTAATGTATTCAAATGGATGATAGGTGTTGTCAAGGGATGCTTGGATTTTACGCCAGTTAAGACAGTAGCCAATAATTTCTAGCCTTGTTCTATTGTCGAGCAGATTTTAAGGTTAATATTGCCTCTGCCGATAGAAATACTCTAAGTTAATCTCGATTAACCCTTGTATGTCTATAGTGAAGTTTTTCATAAATTAACTTGATGAAGTTTTAATCTTTACTCCTAAGGGGTAGATTCACTTCCGAAGTAAGCTCATCTACTTAAACATCTTCTGTCGAAGTTTATCTCCTTAGTTCCTGGCAATTAATCATTATGCCCTAAGTCTGTTAAGATATTAAGGAATAATAAGCATGCAATGCCAACTGTCGTCTGGCAAAGAATTTAAGAAAATAAAGCACTAGCAAATAAACAAAAAATGCCAAGGCACTCAATTATTAAAAACTGAAAATAAACTAAGTGTTCATCGCAAAACATCCCCAATCAACTTAAAAGAATTAGTTCATGGCTGGGGGGTCCATCAACAAATCATCGTTTCTTAACATCACCATTTTAAAATTAAAAACAAAGTGAAATGGACAAAGAAGGAAATCCGTCGATGCAACCCTTCAATGAATCCATAGCTATCGGTCTAAGCTTAGTCAAACCACGTTTGCCCTCTACCTTCCTCTTTCACCACGGTGTAGCCCCCTTGGCTCATGGATTAGCTCTCTTTAAATAGGCACGCATGGAAACCCTAGATTGAGTTTGAAACATGAAAGTTAGTTACACACCAGTATAGGTGTGTTATCATCTTATCATTCTTTTGATATTTAGGGCTAACGTGTTCTTTGACCAACGGCTACTTGACCAGGCATCGGTCGTCCATCTTTTTCCAACCGAGCTTGGTAATTCTCGACCAACTTTGTCAACTGCAACTCGGCATTTCTCTTCTGCTTCTCTGGCTTCCTGCTCTGCTCTGACAAGCCTGCCCTGCTCCTACCCTGCCACCAAAGCAAGAAAATACGCCCTTTCTCTGGCAAAAGAAACACCCTTTAACTCCTAGATAGAAATGCATGATTCTACTAGCTAAATGCACAAAAATATACTCAAAGTCAAGCAAAAGCATGGTAATTTATATGTGAAAATCAATACTTTTGAGGAGTTAACACTCATCCAAACCTTCCAAAGCAGCGTCATTTTGAGAAGACTATTCAAACTCCAAAATAACATCATTTTATCTGTTTTTTATTTTCATTTTTATTATTACTAACTTTGTGTGTTATTTTTTTGTTGAAGACGTGTACTTCATGTTTTCTTCGAGACAACATGACCCTTTTATGTACCAATTGTTGGGCGTCGTGGGGATGCTCTAACATTTTCAACTTGTAATATACTCCTGAACTCGATTACAGTCTCTGCATATACGCAAACCAGATTAAGGGTATTCGGTCATACCCAATACAAAAATGACCAATAATGACTCCAAATGTTTGACGATTTCCTCTATATTCAATAAAACTAGTTACTATTATTTGTCAAAAAATATTAATTTTAATGTGTGCTATATCACAAAGTACGAATTCCTTTGACAAGTTCATTGTTTCTTTTGAAAAATGGAAACTATTATCAAGTACTACTAATAGGATATGGATAGAGATGGAATAATGTGATTGTAGTTTGATTTTTGTGTGTAACTTCTAACATTGAATAAATAATAGAAAACAAAGTGTGTGGCATTGACATCTAATCAGCGAAAGAAACGTCAAATTGGCCGAGGAATGTAATCCCTAAGCCTTTGCAGCGTTGATCTTCAAATTACCAACAAAGATAAGAAGTTGCTCACCCCATATTGACAAAAATTAGCATGGGACCTTGGACTTTTCGTAAATTTCCTATATATTATGGAAGCATTATAATGTTTACAGGTAAAAATGAAATCTAAGTTCCCCACCATTACCTTATTTTGAGTAACAAAAACCATTTAATTGTGAATTATTCGAGTTGAGTTATTAAATTTGTCCGAGCCAATTTGAATTAGTGATTTATTTTTCGAGTTAGAGTCGAGTTCAGATTTTACCAATTTCAAAAATTAAATTTCCTTATTTTGTAATTTGGTTGTTGATTTTCTTGTTTCTTCAATTTCTCCTCTGTTTTAAGTTTATTTTTGATCAAATTTAAACCACAAGGTCTTCAACTATTATAGAATACCTATGCAACTTCAATTTCTCTTTTTGACAATACATTTCTTCTTTTTGCAATTTAATTCTTCAACTTTACGTAATTTCTTTGTTTCTTCAGTTCATCTTTTATTTTAAGCCCATAAAAGGGTTTCTATTCTATGGCAGAGATGCCATTTAAACTCTTTAATTTTTATCATTTCGTCATATAAACTTTTGCTTACGTTTGATTTTCTTCGTATAAAGGATATTTTGGTTAGACGTCGGCGGTGGCACCAACCTTAAGGCTGCCCACAGCTGGTAATTTTTTTTCGATTGTATTATTATATCTTATATTTATAGCTTTTAGTTGTTAATAAGAAAAATTTTATTTTTGTAGTACGTCTTTTTTTTTTGTGGTATGTTTTTTTTTATTTTTTGACATGCTTTTTATATCTATTGACTGTTATCTGGCCGTTTTTTTCATTTTATTTTCTTAAAGTTTGATTTAACGTCGCCTCAACTGATCAAGATGACGCTTATTTAGTTATCTTGTTGATCTTCCCTGTTTTGAACCTTCTTATTTGATTTGGATACGCGATTTGTGTTCGTAGATAATTTTCTCACAATGTTTGGCTCTGATTTGCGATTGTCGGTAGTCTTTCAGTAGTTTGATCCCCTTTTATGGTTCGTTTGCCGATGCAGTCAGATCTATTTGTATCTATCTTTTGTTCGAGTGTTTTGATTAGGTTTTTAACCAGTTCATTGGATGGTCCTTATATGATCTAAAGTAACCAGTTTCTTATATCAATGGTTATAAAAATATATACAAATTATGTGTTTAATTTACGTTTATGGTTATAAGCCCTCATTATAATTTAGATATTTTCTCTTTCTAAAGAAACTAACTGCTTCTTTTTAAAAAATTGCGAATTATAATACTAATACTTGCAAAAACAGATTCAGCGATTTTACCAAATATTCACTACCAATAACAATATAACTAAATATACCACCAACTGACGCTTTGGCCGAGTGGTTAAAGCGTGTGCCTGCTAAGTACATGGATTTATCCCGCGATAGTTTGAATCTCTCAGGCGTCGTTGATTTGTTTTAGTTTTTTTTTTTAATTCTATCTAAACTACATAAATGGTCACAGAAATTTTAAGACGCTTTTATTTTGGTAATCTAATTTTTATTTCATTTTTATTTTGGTTTCTTTCGTCATCTTCTGTTAGAAAATGCTGACATGAACAGTTTGTTTTATTTTTATTAAAATAATGGGTAAACTACATAAATGGTCATCGAACTTTTCGGGCACTTTCATTTTGGTCACCAAACTTTTAAAGCTTGTGTTATAGTCATCGAACTTTTAGTATAGTCACCTTTCGCTAAAAGATGATGATGTGGCACATTAGTTTTCATTTTTCATGAATAAAATAATGGATAAACTACACTTTTCATCACTCAACTTTTTTCTCACTCCTATTTTAGTCACTAAAGTTTAAAAATTTTCAATTTAATAACTCAACTTCAGAAAATTTTTCCTATTTCTGTCTTTCTCGAATGAATTGGCTTTTTATCATGAGAGAGGGGAAATATCGATCCCAGTTTTTAATTTATTCTTCTTGGTTGAGAGACTGTTATGAGAACAATCAAATGAAAAAGGCAATGAAGAATAGAATTGGCTTTTGTTGTTCAAACTTTATATTGTTGTATAATACAATGCAACCCCAAAAAGAATATGTTGAGGATTAAGTGGATAATTTGATGGTTTTTAGGGGCCATTTTCAATACATCATGAACATACACAACACAATGTATTGGGAAAACATGTAAAAATTGTACGTGGTTATTGGATTTTGTTACCTCGGTATTTCTATTGGATTTGTGTTTTTTATTGTTACGGTTAGAGGTTTGTAAAATCGAGTTTGATTAATCCTTAAAAATCATTTTGGTTAATTGGTAAATCGGATTATTCAATTCTCAATCTTATATTATATCAAATAAATCAGATGATCAAATGACCAGTTAATCAGAATATTTGATTCGGGTAATGATTTTTTTTACTTTTCTTATTAAAATATCAAATATAATAATATGATAAAATTAGTAATTGTTTGGTCATGATAAAAGTGTAAAAACAACTAGAAAGTCAGAAGGATATAAAAAATAGATTGTAAGATATTTTAATGCAGATAAAAACTAAACGAAAACCAAACATAAATGAAAACAAGAACTAAATATAGAAAAATAGAATATCGCGGACGGCAATCAGCACTAAGACCAATGTCGCCTCCTGTTAATCAAGATGAAAGAGACAGAGTGACGCGACAACCAAAGGTGGTTGATGCGGTGGGATATGTCGGTTTTTGAGTTGAGTAGAGAGAAGAGAGTAGAGAAGTGTTGCAGAGGGCGAAAAAATGAGAAATTTGAGTTTTGGCCCAAATATTTAAAGGGTTATTTTGAATTAAGATTAAAGTGATAGAATCTACAAGTTTTAGGACTAAAACTATTATTATACACGTCACATCATCATTTTTATTAAGTCAATTGTCAAACTTAACGTTAGCGATCAAAATAGAAAACCGTAACATTAATGATTATTCTTGAAGAAAAAAATAGTTCTATAGCTAAAGTATAAAAGTTTCAATAGTTCGGTGTACCCATATATTTAACATTTTTAATAATTTTTCCTTTTTTAAAAAAATTATAATTTTTAAGTTTGGGGTTATACTAGGTTGATTTTATGTATTCATCTAAACCATTGTTTGACTATCAGCTCTTGCTCAGACCCTGTTTAAAACTTCTACCAGCTTTTTTCTTACTCCATGCTCTTACAATATGTGAAGTGGTTCCAAAAATTATGAATGATCACTTCATTTAAGATTTAGTTTAAACAATGTTAGAACTTCAAAGAAAGACCTGGTGTTTTCTAAACTAGGATTCAATTCTCAAGAACATTGGAGGATGCTAAATGGTAGACGCAAAAACAAAAAGAACAAATGTTATCTATAGGTTGTGTGGTGCTTACAAGTTACAGTTTACATAGAATTGATTTTCTTTATTTGGCACAACCATATCGAAGGTTCCCATGAACTGTCATTAAAAACCCAAGTATACTTTTCCACAGCTATTGCTGCTGACATCTATATTAAAGTAAGCAGTTTGGTATCGCTTACGTAGATCTTGAGTTCGAGGCCTTGTGTATGCAGAAAATCCCCGCTGGGAAACTTACTCACCAAAGTCAGGTGTGCGACGCAAGTTGATCTGGATTAGTCAGAGCGAAGCCCTGGAACTGGGAGGGCAACCAAAAAAAAGTCAGTCATACATGTAATAACGGTCCCTCGAGCTTGATGCGTTTTTTTAGAAAAATTGATTTGGTTTTGAATGGAGTCACCACCAATCTTTTAATTTAGGTGAGATTGGATCACCTGAAAACCCGGTCATATTAATAAAATTTGTTTTTGTCATTTTTATTAAAGCAACGAGTTTTGGTCTGTGAAACTAGAAAAATAAGTTCAGGAGTCTTTTACGTGTGGGGAAGGGCGAACACCCCACAACGTCCAAAAATTGGTACCTAGTCGATTACATAGTGTTTTAACGATGGAAATTACGAATTTGTACTTAATTTAGAAATTGTAATCCTTGAATGCATGAATTTTTATCGTAAAATGTATTTAAAAGAATATTCCTTTATATGGGACTAACGAGAAACTTACGCCCCTTTAAGTTTGAGACATAATTTCACGAGACCCCGGATAAAGGAATACTATTTTGAATATTATAATTTAGGATTTAAAGAGATATTTTTATATTAGAGATTAACGAGAAAGCGACACCCCTTTAAGTTCGAGGTACATTTTTCACGAGAATCCCTAATGAAAAAAAAGGTTATTTTTTAATTTAAAATTTGGTTAAAACAAATGAATCAGAATTTATACGGATATATATATCGATATATTAATACATATATTAAAATATAAACATTAAGTGAATAATAATAATAATAATAGTTAATAATATAACCATAATATTAACAAAAATATCAATAATAGTAATAATAATAATATTAATAAAATAATGATAGTAATAATAACAATAGTATAGTGATAATATCAACGTAATAATATTAATAACAATATATTAGTTAATAATAAAAATAATAGTTAATAATATAATAATATATTATAATATAATAGTAATAACAGTATAATAATAATAATATATTAGCTAATAATAAAAAAAATTTAAAATGAAAAAAGCAGTGACCAAAATGCAATAAAATAAAAACTGAAATGCGAAATTAAAGGTTATAGAAACAGAGGGACCAAAATCACAATTTTCTCATTTCATTCAATAAGGCACGGATTTTCTTCCAGGTTAGGTCGCCATGCGAGTACAAGCATGAAACGACTTCATTTTGGTCTTGAACAGTGACGCCCAAAACGATATCGTTTTGAGGAGCATATAAGAATACAATTTTGCCCAAAAATTCTCATTTGAACTCTAATATCCAAAAAATATATAAAATCTCTCTCAACTCTCTCTTCCTCTATCTTTTTCGTCGCCCAGTTGTTGCGTGAGAACTGCCGTGGATAATCTCGCCGCCGTTCATCGGTGATGGCGAGCCGCCATCTCCGGCGGCCGGAGTTGATGAAAAGGGGTCAAAATACTCGGTTTTGGCTCCTAAACACGGATCTAAAGTTCGTTTTTTTTTCAAAATCCCCTTAGTAGTGTAGATCTAATGAAATTCGAACCATCCTTTTGTTTTTATTATTTACTTTTTTTGTACTTTTTTTATTATTATTTTTATTTTTTCGGTCTCTCAAAATCCTCCTTTCTTTTTGCAGATCAAGCCGAATTTATAAAGGAAGGAAGCGATCGTCGTTCTGCCATGTCAAGGGGTGACGAGGACTGTGATGGGAGAGGACGGTGGCTGCAAAGTGGGTTTGGGCGATGGTGTCAGGTTATTAATGAGTGTGGGCAGCAGAAGAGATAATGGGAGCGCTAAGGTTTAGTTGGTTTAGGGTTATTTTTAGGGTCTCAATTAAGGGTTATTTTTAGGGTCTCAAATGGTGGTGATTGGAGACGGCAAGGTCGGCGGCGACGAGGTCTTGAGTGGCGTCGTCGTCTAGGGTTAGGGTTAGGTTAGATTTAGTTTAGGTTTAGTTATTGGGTTAGATTGAGTTGTTGGGCCAGGTGAAATATTGGGTATTTGTATATGGATTGTAAAATGGGTTTTGGTTTGTTGTAATGGGTCTTGGGTTGTATTATTATCGGGCTTCAAGTCCCGGACAGAAATAGGTTCTTAAAGTACCAACGGGGTTAGACCAAGTGGTAAGTAGTTTGGTATCGCTTTAGCAGGTCTCGAGTTTGAGACCCTGTTTATGTAAAAATCTATGTTGAGAGACTCACATTCCAAAGCCAAGTGTGCGGCGTGGGACAACAAGCAAAGAAAAAGTCAGCCATGTACATGCAGATCTGGGTTAGTTCTTCCAAATTAAGGCCCCGTTTGGTTCTAAAAAATATTTTCTATTTGTATTTCCTATTTTTATTTTCAAAAAATTATTTTCATTCTCAAGTTTTTAAAATATAGAAAACACGTTTGGTTAATATAAATGAAAACTTGTTTTTAAAAATAAAAATAGTGAAAATGTGTTTGGTATCTAGTTTTTTAAAATGAAAATGAACAAGTAATAATCAAATAATTAAATTAAATTTATTTTTAGGTGAAAAAATAAAATTAAAATATAATAAATTAAATATAATTAAACAGACAAAAGTTTTAAAATCAATAAAAAATATTTTTTATCCTTAATAAGAATAATATAAAATGTGTTCGTAATGACTATTTTTTAGATTTTTAATTCAGCATATAATTAATCTATAATGATGTTGCAATTTCGTCTCTAACTTGAGTCATCTCAGCAGTTTGTGACATATCAAAGTGACATGTTACTCGTTCGAACCAAAAGAAGTTACTTCCGTGTCATCAAGTTATTGTTCATTTTCTCTTTCACTCTCTTCAAACAATTCATCCTTTTCAGCTTCCAACCTAATAAAATTATGCACAGTACAACATGCTTTCGGTATACAACGTTGTTTTTTAAGAGGATAATTGAGCATATATCTCAATATAGCAGATCTTTTTTTCAACACACCAATACTTTGCTCAATCACATTTCGAACAAATAATGTCTCATATAAATAATTCTTCTTTTCCTCAATAATACTTCGCTCAATCACATTTCACCTACCTATAAAGTGTGTATGGTATCTTTGTCCACAAAATGATGCTAAAAATCTTGGTATGTTTGCATATCCACACGCCTATGAAACGAATACACCAATATTAAAACTAAAATACAACAAAATTATCACACAAAAAAATAAAAATGAATACTCATATTTACAAATAGTAATAATAAAAATGAGAAATAAAGGTAGGTTTAATTGTTTACCTGGTAAAGAAGAAGAAGAGAAAAAGAATTCAAATGATTAACGAGATATAAAAGTGGAGAGTTTATGTTTGAAAACTAAAAGAAATTGATATTTAAAGATTAGAAAAGGGTTAAAAAGATGTACAAAAATGGCATTAGAAGGATTTGATTTCGGTTTAAATAAACTTAAAATTTTAAAAATCCATTGTTTTCATATTTTCTATTTTCTGAAACATTTTTCAATGAAAATAGTGAAAACATCTTTTTGATATTTTTAAATTTTCACTCATTTTTGTTTTCATTTTTTAAAAATTATTTTCTAACTTTACAACCAAACGCATTTTCATCAACGTTTTCTATTTTCTAAGAAAATAAAAATGAAAATGACCTCTGTTCTTAAGAACCAAACGCACCCTAAGTTTCTCAACGGCTTTCTTTCTTTTTCATGAAAGATGTGTGCCAAGGTTATTAATAATTCTGAAAAGCATCGATAAATTAACACAAAAAGAGATCGAACTATACGAAACCTCTAACCTTTTCTGATAATCACTATTATGACAACCGTGTCATAAGCAACGAAAGAAGAAAACTTGTAAGAATTTGCAAATTGATCCAACAACCTGGCATGATGCATCCTGCAAGTTGCATGGCCATCCTAAATTATTGTTTGTTATTTCAATCTGCATTTTCTTCAAGGTTATGATCATCTGCACAAATTTTGTTTAGTTTTCCGATAGCCAATCATCAAACTTATGTTCCATGTCAAGTAAGCTCGGAGATGATCAACTTTTCTTCAGAAACCTTGTTTCCGACGATGGCTTAATCCACATGGGTTCGTTACTATTAGAATCCAACGAGCAAAGGACTAATTGAGTCAATTTCTTGGATTTAAATAAGCCAATTTCAGATAAAGAGATTGAAAGAATTTCAAACATGAATATAAAAAATAAAGAATTTGAATCAGTCAAACAAACTTCCAAATCTTCTACACCTACATGCAGTATGAATTGAATCACTAGCTTCTGCTAAAAAGAATAAAAACTTCGGCGCTTCAGAGTCTAGTAGGAAACAAGGGTCTCAAAACAGTGAAGGCCGTCCAGCTCTGGAGCAAACCGGGGAGCCCTCTGTTGCTTTTTCTCAACGTTTTCTTGTTGCTTTTTGTTCATGTCTTCAGACGCCTTATACGTCGCCACTTTACCATTGAACAAGCTGATCCCATGTTTTTGAGTTGAAGAAGCAAAGGAGGGCCTGATTGCGTGTCCCAAGAACTCGGCACACAGAGCATCAAAGGAGCTAAAGATGGAGTTCATGATTCTAATGATGATTTTGTTTTTGAGAGGGTATTTGTTGTGGAAGATGATGATGATATTTGTTTGATGGGTGAGAGAGCAAGACACATCAAAGGCTGTTTATATATATATATAGAGAGAGAGAGAGAGAGAGCAAAGAAGTGTGATCTGTAGAAAGGTAAGGAAGAAAAGAAGGTTGGTCTTCACTTGGCTTGGCTTCCAAGTTGTTTGATTGGATTTGGGGTGACCGACTTCGTCTATATTGACCAGACTAGTCCACGCTCCTCCATTCATATTAGGTAATACTAAAACTTTGAAAAAAGGGGTAAATAAGTAAATATGCTGGGAGTTTATGTGATTGCTTGGGACTTGCGTTGCTGCTGAGGGGGAGTGCATTGCGAAGATTCCAGACTGCCCTTAGTATTTGTAAATTATATTTATATGCATGAATGGAGAGGTTAAGTGAACCTGGCAATTTGGTAATTGGCAAACGGAGAAGAAGATTCCACCTCTATGCATCTTAGGTATCTGAATACGGAAAATGAATTAAAGTGAGGTCAATGTTGTATAAGACATACATATAAGATAAGATTTAATATAGTAGTTTGGTTTTATTTGTTTATACGGATAAAAAAATATTAACTCACTATAAAGTATCTTATCCCCACTGCACTATTGGTTTGCGGCAGTTATTAAACCTCCCTCTAATTTTCAAACTTCATCTTCTTCGTTGTATTTTCTTAATGTCGGCAGCGGCCTTTGGCCTTTTGGTAGTTTGTATATAAATAAAATTTATCTTTTTTTATGAACGCTTTATTTTCATGTTTTTTTTTGTTTTTTGTTTTACTTTGATATATTCATACTACATCTGCTTTTATGGCTATCTTTTTGTCTGCTTCTATGACAGTTCTTTCGTCTGCTTTTGTAATAGTTTTGATCTGTCTTTCTAACAGTTGTTTGTCTTTTGACAATTTATCGTTCGGGTGACGAGTATCATCGAGCGTTTTGTCAGCGAAGGATGGCGGTCTGTTTATGCTTATGATTTCCTTTTGTGTTTTTGCCGATATGCTAAGAATAAACAGCGGGAGATTTTACTTTCTTCATAGAACACCCTGATCAAAATAGTTGAGTGCCGAATTTCCTTTAGAAGATTTTTTATGGCTATCTTTTTGCCTGCTTCTGTGACAGTTCTTTCGTCTGCTTTTGTAGTAGTTTTGATCTGTCTTTCTGGCAGTTGTTTGTCTTTTGACAATTTATCGTTCGGGTGACGAGTATCATCGAGCGTTTTGTCAGCGAAGGATGGCGGTTTGTTTATGCTTATGATTTCCTTTTGTGTTTTTGTCGATATGCCAAGAATAAGCGGCGGGAGATTTTACTTTCTTCATAGAGCACCCTGATCAAAATAGTTGAGTGCTGGATTTCTTTTAGAAGATTGTACAAGTTCTTCTCAAAGTGATGAATTTTGTTTTTTATGTCTTTCACACCCTTTAGATTTTATTGAGCATTGAATTTTAATGTTTGCGGTGTGATTCTTTTGTAATCCTTTCACTTTGAATATAATCCAGTAAAGTTATCTTGATCAAATAATAATATTTCACTATAAAGTTAGAGATTATAAAGAGTATAAAATATATGATATCTCATATATTTCTTAAAATTCAATGTATACAAAAACTCTTCCAATATATCTACAATTCTCAATGTATATCAGAATTTTTTCTCATATATAGCTTTAGGATTCCCCCCCCCCAAAATATGGTGTTGTTCTTGAATTCCTTCAACCAAATTGCTTGCCAAGTGGTGGAGAAGCTGATTTTTGGGTGTTGGTGAAGGAAGCAAAAGATAAGAAAAATAGACACAAGATTTAGAGTGGTTCGGCTTTCAAACCAAAGCCTGCATCTACTACCTTAGTTTCCCCACTAAGGATTTCAACCAATTCACTAAGAATTCTTCCCCTTTTCTAGGCTTAGGAGGCAACCTTTTACAACACTCAAAGCTTCTACCCCAAAGCTTGAGTAAACCCTCTTTTACAAAGAAAAATTCTAAGCAAACTAAAATCCCTCTTAAAGGTATGTGTTTGCGCTCTATAACTCTCACCTAAATCCTAAAACACTTGGGCAAATATAACAATTAAAGCTCACAAGTGTTGTCTATACAAAGAATAGGAATTAAAAGCCCTAAGACAATTTTGGCATCATAATGTTGTTGACAATGGAAGCATTAGTTGTTGCTGAAGCTTAAAGGGCCCTTAAATACTCCCAATTGAGTTTCTAGCCGTTGGAGACCGTTGGGATTGAATTAGAGCCGTTGGGGCTTATTTTTCCCGCAATAAATGCAGTTCTGCAGCTTGTCGTATCGATACGCGGGTACCCGTATCGGTACACCTACTAGCCGTTATGCACCATCTAGCTGCCCGTACCGAATCACCCTTTGCCGTATCGGTAAGCCGTATCGGTACGCCTTGGTCTATTTCGATACAACTTGCAATTCAAATAGCCGTTGGGGTGGTTGAAAACTGGATCGGTACGCCATGTGGCATATCGAAATGATCTACTCCGTATCGGTACGCCTAGGAGCGTATCGGTACAGTTTTTGGTTACTGGAAAATATTGTAGCTGAAACCCTTGGATCGTATCGATACGGGGTATACCGTATCAGTACGCCTGTGTTGAAAACGTTAGTTTGGCTACTTAAAAACATTTAAAACATTTCCAAAACCTCTCAAAAACTTCTCAAACTTATTTTCAAGTTGTTTGGACTTAAAAATATTTTTGAAATCTTTTCAATTTAGTCCAAAACTAGTTTTCAATTATTATATCAAAACATAAATCCTAACAATCTCCCCATTTTTGATATAATAAAACCAACTTGAAAAATTGTTTTTGAGATTCTCCCCCTTCGTAAAAATAAAATTCGAATAAGAGATTAATTGTTGAAAAACTTATAAGCTCCCCCTTATTCATTTGAAAAGTCAAAATTTCAAAACATTTCCCCCTTTTTGTTATATCAAAAATGGTCCAAACTTTAAAGATCAATAACAATGGAGAGTTTTAAAAAATTTGACAAAAATAAGCTTTGTTTTTAAAATCGGCTCCCCCTTACTCAAGCATCATTCAAATGTTAGTCCAACATATATGATTAACTAGTTGAATTAAAAAAATAAATTAAATTAAAATGAGAAAAATTCAACTAATTTTATCACACTTGAACCAAAGGTAGGATGTGAAGCCTTCGTCTTCAAGTGTTCTTCCTTGTGTGTGTAGAGCTTCCATGGTTCATCACTTGTTGATCTAAGCTCCATCACACCTACAATAAGACAATCACAAAGATTTTAGCATCCAAATTGCTTTGGATCCATAGACATTAGTAGCACATAGTTTAGCCCCTTTCGGAATCCATTTTTCAATTTCATCCTTTTTAAGTGAAGTGCTTATTCTTTTTGGGACCCAAATACTTCTAAAAACTTTTCCATTCAAAAATCTAGGGGCACTAGATTGTCTTACATAAATATTTGATTTTCCCAAATTGTTTTTCTTTTCAAGCTCTTTGGAAATCAAATTATTTTCTTTCTTAAGATCATCCACCTCCTTTTGATGATCTTTTTCTAAACTTTTAAGCAAATTTTGTAAATCAACATTCTTTTGTTCAAACTCATTGAGTTTTGCTTCAAGTTCATCCTTGGTTTTAGAAATCAAATCATTTTGAATTTTCAAATTTGAAACCAATTTCTTATTTTTCAAAATGTGATTTTTAAACTCTAAAACAAATTTATCGTAAGCATCTTGTAATTCATCAAATAAATATGGAATTAAAGGTGATGAATTAGAAGATACCTCGGGCTCTTTATGAGCCATTTTGCTATCAACCTTTGCACTTTTCATCCCTTCCTTCTTGTAGAGTTTCTCAAGTTTCTCCCATATCTCTTTGGCACTTTTGCAAGAGGAGACCTTGTTGGAAACATCTTCATTGAGTCCACAAAGGAGAGTGTGCATCGCCTTGGCATTTAACCTGGCTTTTCTCGTGTCATTTGAACTTTTATTCTTCTTATTCTTAGGAACTTCCAAAAATCCATCTTCAATAATTTCCCAAAGATCAAAGTCAAGAGCTTTGATGAAATACTTTATTTGGTGTCTCCATTGGAAGTAGAAATCTCCTTTGAAGAGTGGAGGACACGTGATTGAGCGGCCTTCTTCGAATTGGACAAATATGGAACCGCTAGCCATTTCACCAGTTGATAATTGATTGATCGAGCTTCTGGATCATCTCAATAGGTGGTTAAACCTTCTCGATTGAGCCTTGCTATGATACCAATTGTTGTGCTCGAATTCCTTCAACCGAATTACTTGCCAAGTGATGGAGAAGTTGATTTTTAGGTGTTGGTGAAGGAAGCAAAAGATAAGAAAAATAGACACAAGATTTAGAGTGGTTCGGCTTTCCAATCAAATCTTACATCTACTACCTTAGCTTCCTCACTAAAGATTTCAACCAATTCACTAAGAATTCTTCCTCCTTTCTTGGCTTAGGAGGCAACCTTTTACAACATTCAAAGCTTCTACCCCAAAGCTTGAGTAAACCCTCTTTTACAAAGAAAAATTCTAAGCAAACTGAAATCCCTCTTAAAGGTATGTGTTTGCGCTCTATAGCTCTCACCCAAATCCTAAAACACCTGAGCAAATATAACAATTAAAGCTCACAAGTGTTGTCTATACAAAGAATAGGAATTAAAAGCCCTAAGACGATTTTGGCATCATAATGTTGTTGACAATGGAAGCATTAGTTGTTGCTGAAGCTTGAAGGGTCCTTAAATACTCGAAATTGAGTTTCTAGCCGTTGGAGACCATTGGAATTAAATTGGAGCCATCAGGGCTTATTTTTCCAGCAATAAATATAGTTCTGCAGCTTGTCGTATCGGTACGTAGGTACCCGTATCGGTACACCTGCTAGCCGTTATGCACCATCTCACTGCCCGTATTGAAACACCCTGTGTCGTATCGGTACGCCTTGGTCCGTTTCAGTACGACCTGTAATTCAAATAGCTATTGGGAAATAGCCGTTGGCGTGGTTGAAAACTGGATCGGTATGCCACATGGCATATCGAAACGATCCACTATGTATCGGTACGCCTAGGAGCGTATCGGTACGATTTTTGGTTCCCATAAAAATATTGTAGCTGGAACCCTTGGACCGTATCGATACGGGGTATACCGTATCGGTACGCCTGTGTTGAAAACGTTAGTTTGGCTACTTAAAAACATTTCCAAAACCTCTCAAAACCTTCTCAAACTTATTTTAAAGTTGTTTGGACTTAAAAACATTTTTGAAATCTTTTCAATTTAGTCCAAAACTATTTTTAAATTATTATATAAAAACATAAATCCTAACATATGGTACTTCCCATTTTAATTCCTGAAATATTGCATTTGCTACAGTACCCTAAAAGTCAGATTCAATAGAATCCGACTATGAACAGTGTTTTCCCCAAAAAACACCTAAAAATTGTCTAAGTCGGATCCTCCTGAACCAGTCTTTAGGGGTTTTTTGGAATTTATTATTTGAAGTCGGATTCTATTGAATCTGACTTTTAAGCCAAATGCAATTTTCGAGAATTAAAATGAAAAGTACCATATTTTGAGAATTAAAATGAACGGTGGTTGGAACGAAAAAAGTGATAAAGGAAAAGCCACCAGAGAATACTCTTGAGCTAATTATCAGTTGAGTCGAGACCAAAAAAACTCTCTCATTGTCCTTTTTTTCATTTATACATGGCAGTTGTTAGGTGATGTCCAATGGCAGATCTTAAGAGTTACACTTGTGATGATTACACTGATATTCTAAGTTAGCTCGGTGATAGATCAAAATATTATTAAAGTCTCGGGTGAGAACAACTGATGGCACGTGCTTGTCCGAGGATAACTTCGAAAGATAGAGCTCGCTGAATTCCGGAGTTACCAAGCTTAGGAGGCATAACAAACCCCCTTTCACATCTTAATTCCTATTTTTAACCCTAGTAAATTTCATTTCTTGTAATTTAGTTCTAACAATTTTTATTTAATATTTTGGTATTATTTATTTTTTTTGTTTTAGTATATTATTTACATTAATATTTATTATTATTTTGTTTTCGCATATATTTTTTTACATTTTTTGCATATTTATTATTATTATATATTAATATTTTTATTAATAATATATATATGTATGCATGTATTTTTTCTTTCTCTAATACATAAACTTTTTATTTTATCTTTCTGATTATTGTTTTTATCTATTTTTATTTTTATTTCAATTTTTATTATTACTAACTTTGTGCGTTATTTCTTTTAAAAGCTTGTACTTTTAGGTACCAAATTTTGAGCGACGTGGGGTATGTTCTAACCTTCTTCACACATAATTAACTTTCAAACTCGATTATGATCTTGATATACGCAAACCAAATTAAGGATATTCGGTTGTATCCTATACAAGACGCTGATAACGACTCCAAATGTTTGACGAGCTTTTCAAAGGTCCAACATGTTCAACCCGAACAAAAATGGCATCGTTATATTTTGTAGACTCTTATTGTAATTTTAAGATATTTCCTCTATATCAATAAAACTAGTTACTATTCTTTGTTAAAAAAATGGCTTAAGGGTGTAATAAAAAACCTTGAACTTTTGAATAAAAAAACAATTAAGCTTCTAAACTTTTTTGCATCCAATTAAGCTTTTGAACCAAGAAATTTAATTAATTCAACCCTTGAACAAAGAAAATTGAATCAATTAAGCCTTTGACCATTAAATCTTAACATTGTTTTCTTTAGATATTATTGGCGCATGATACACTATAGTTCTATCGTGTTGCATTTACAGATTTTTTCAAAAAAATATTTTTTATAAATTTTAGAATTTTTTTAGAATTTTTAAAACTTTTAAAGATTTTTTTAAAAAATAAAAAAATTCTAAAAATTTCAGGTGGAAACATTGTGACACGACACACTACATTAACATATGTAAAAAAACTATCAAGATTTAATGGTCAAAATTGGCCAAAAGTGTCACGACCCAGGTTTAGAACTTGAGTGTCGGATTAACCCGGGGCAAAGGCCTCGTGTTTAGGCCATGTTGTTGGGCCTTATGAACCATTTGGGCTCGAATTATTAGTTTGGGTGTGGGCTTGAGAAGATGGCATGGGGGTAATTTGGTAAATGCCAAAATGGGATGAAAAAGAGGGAGAAAGCTTAAATTTTCTGCGTTTTGCAGAAAATGGTGATATCACCGTCTTTATGTCTTCTTCCTCTTTCCTAAACACATTCTTCCCCTTCAAACCCTATCACCAAAGGTAGGATTTTGGAAGTTAGCCTTTTGAATTACATTTGGCTTGTAGAGGGAAGTTTTATCAGCATTCAAGGATCTATAAAATAAGGTAAGAATGGTTTAAATGGTGTGGATTGAGGTTTTAGTGGGGGCTCATGAGGAAGAACGAGAGTGAGTTTTGAAAAGCTCTATTTATGGTTAAATATAAGTTTTCAGCTTCCTAAAACTTCTCCAATGGTATAGTAATCTTTAGCAATCTTTCTTGTAGTGGAAGAGGCAGGAGAACCTTCCAAAGGCTTGGGAAAGGGGAAGGCTTAGAGGAGTGCCAAGAGCTTTCTTCCAACCTATAATTTCTAGGTTAGTTCACTTCTAACTTCTGTGTGTTCATGTGCATCATCATTTTGGTATGTATTGCTTGAAATATGATGTTTTGGTAAACTTAGAGCTTGGTTGATCATCAATGGTGAATTCTATAATTAGTGTTGTTTGAGGGTAAAATTGATAGAAACACATCTAAATGACTCCTCATAACTTGTAGGAAAGGTTTGGGACTCAATGGTTGAGAGTAAGGGCGAAATTAAGGGATTTTCGAGCTTCAGGGTTTGAAATTTGGGCTCGAGTATCAGTACAGATTATGCCGTACCGATACGCCCTTATGAAAGATGAACTTCATAGATGAAATTTCCAAGGGGGTATCGGTACGCGTGGGAGTGTACCTATACCACTGTCCCATTGTAATTCCAGTGACCAATTTGGGTATCGATACACCTAGGGGTGTATCGGTACGGGCTGGGGATCGATACACAATGTATGCGTACCGAAGCTAGGTATCGATACGCCATATAGGTGTATCGGTACAGGGGCTGATTAAATTCTTTCGAGTCTATTTTGCGTATCGATACTCTATGAAGGGTATCGGTACCCAGTGAGGGGTGCTGATACCCAGATAGGTGTATCGGTACGGCTAGAGCAATCTATCTAATAATTTGTTTTGAATTTGGAGTTCCATAATTTGTGATTAAGGTACCAATGGGTTTCTTATGATATAAAATGAATAGTAAAACTAAAAAAGAGTGATTTGAACTTCCTCCGTGGATTATTTGGCTAGTGATGTGTTTGAATGAAAGAGAATTGTTTGTAATAGTAATCTAGGGGTCCTTGGTGGATCATGTGTGGTTGCGCCATGTGTGGGCACCTATTTGGTTATGTGTATTTGTTTGATGGGATTTGTATACTGAGTGAGTGAGTGTTGCAACACATGAAAGGCAACTCGATGTGGGATTCTGAGTGATGAAATGAAGGCCATCTGATGTGAGATTCTGGGTGATGATATTGGTTCGATGTGAGATTTTGAGCCCCGCTCGATGTGAGATTTCAAGTGAAGACTCGATGTGAGATTCCAAGTACATCAACTCGATGTGAGATTCCGAGCATGAGTAGGTTTCCCATTGTCGGGTGACATTAGGCCTCACTCTTGGTTGTTTATTGATGTATTTATCATATTTGAAATATTGTATTGAGCATACATGTGTTTAGGAGATTATGGTAGCACCATCGTTTTATCTTACCATGATATCATATTATCTAGCATGCTCTTAATTATGATTCACATTAAGCATGGTTGAGTGGTTGTGTATTGACTGAGCTTTGTTAGCTAAGCGTTTGGAATTGTTGTTTCCGTTCGCAGGTAAGTAGTTTGTTCGCGTGTAGCGGAGCGCCATTGAAGGAAGAAATTCAGCATTGGCCTTTGTGGTAGAGTACATGTACTTAGATGTAAAGGGATATGTATTCGTAGGACCCCTTGTATTTGTAACTCTATTTTTAATTAAATTTGTATCGATCAAATGTTTTAAATGTTGGTTATTTGGAGCTCCTTATAAATGTTTAAATGTTATTAATATTGTTGAACTTAATATTTTGGAAATGTTATGGTTTGGACTTGATGAATTTGGGTTTATGGGATTTGCAAATGAAATTTTTTATGGGAGTGGTTCGTGCTTATGACCCAAATGTAGCATCCGAGTTTAAGGTGTTACAAAAATGCTTAATTGATTTTTTTCAAAAGTTCAAGGGCTATTTGTACCCTTAAACCAAAAACATTACTAATTTTAATGTATGGTATAACGCAAAATACGAACGCCTTTGACAAATTTATTGTTTCTTTTGAAAGATGGAAATTATTATCAAGTACCACTAATAGGATATGGATGGAGATGAAATAAGGTCACTGACAGAGTCATATGTAGGGTTGGGACAGTGACCCTCTAATTTTTTTAATTAAAAATATAATAAGATTTTTACTTATTTGACTCCTAATATTTAATTTATTTAAATTTTATCTCGTTTTAATGGTTAATTATATTTTGTCCTTTTATCTTGATTTTTGACTCCGTCTCTAAATACAGTGATCATAGTTTGATTTGTGTGTACCTTCTAACTTTGAATATACAATAGAAAACAGTGTGTGTAGCATTGACATCTAATCAACGAAAGAAACGTCAAATTGGCCAAGGAATGTAATCCCTATGTAACACCCTTAACGTATATTCGTAGACCAAATATACACTAAAGATGTTACAGAGTTATTAAGAAAAACTTGACTTGAATATTTTTTTAACTTTATCTTGTAGTCTAACCTTGTTCGGTTTTAAATTAAAAACTACGCCAGTCTATAGCAGCTAGTTTTAACCCTAAATTGTTTTAGAAAATTTATAAATGTGTTATTGAAATAAAAATATAATTCATGGATAAAACTATGTACCCTGCCTAGACCCTTTCTTGATTTTAAAATTACTATACGATTAGTGTTAAACTATACTTAACTATATCGAAAAATATAACTACTTATAGCAAACCAATTTATAAATTTATACATTGTAATAGTGCATAAATACATTATAAACTTAAGATTACAAAACAATTTGTCTCTTTAATTTCACTCCATATATGTACATGCCCACTAGACATCAACACACAACTTAAGATGTACATACCGTGATTACTAGTGTAGCTGGATTTCCAAATTATTGGCTCCTTCTTGCCATTCTACTTGGGAGAACCTACGTGTGAAATAACACACGCTAAGTACTGATAAGTGTTCAAAAGTACTATTTTTCTTACCCTTTTTACTCATATTATTGTTAGACTTAGGCTCATATTAGTTGCATAATTAGCCATTCATGCATTAATCCATGTTTCCTTCCATCGTTGAGCTTGATTACATAACTTGGTAGTTTTTGTGGGAAAAGATGTTGCTTTGGTGTGTTTTGTTTGTATGTGCAGGATCATTTGCCAAAGCAGGGCTAGAGCTAGTTGCCAGGGCAATGCATGAAGGAGACACCGAGCTAGTTGCCAGGGCAATGCATGAAGGAGACGCCGAGCCAGTTGCCAGGGCAATTGTCGACAAGAGCAAAGGTGATATGGTAGTCGAAATTGATGACTAGACAAGCCCAAGATGACGTGGAGCAAAGCCCAAACCCAAATGAATTTGATTTCCATGCAGAGATTAAAGAAGAATTAAATTCCAAGAAGATATGAGAAGTTCTAGTAGGAATACAATTATAATAAAAAATTATATTCTTTAAAGATAATTTAATTCCAACTTAACTTTCTCCTCAAAGAAGGACTTTGGCCTAGCCCTATAAATAAGAGGGATATTTTGACAATCCAAATAGAGCAAAGAGAGGGGAATTTCGACAACTCCAAGGAGGGCAAGAGGAGAGAATTTTTGACAAGCATCTAGGGCAAGGAGGATTTCGACAAGCCTTATTCTTCATCCTTTTCTTTCTTGTTCGATTGGGTTCATGCTAGGGATTATTTATCTTGTGTTTCTTTGGAACCTAGCCATGAACTAAATCTATTTGGCTATGGTTATTGTGTTTTGTGGTTGTGAGAAACTATTTGTTTTTGTTTAGGTAATAAGAGTTTGCACTTTTCTATTCAAGGTTTATTCATTCTTGGTTCTTATTCTTGTTTGCGAATGAATTGGGAGAGGATCTCGTGATTTCATCTATTTATCTAATATCGAGAGAGTTAGATTCAAGAAATGAATGAATATGATCTTTATGGTGAAGATTAATCCGGCTTAGGAATAAGTTAATGATTTCAACGGCTAAGAGGAGCGCAAGATTGGTTGTTGTTCGCCCTTGATTCACGCAGGGATGTATTATCAAGGCATGCACAAGTAGTTAGAGTTTCGACTTATGGATAAGAAGAAACCATTGAAGAACGCTTTGCCGAACCTTGAAGGTTGCTGCCCAGACGCCCAAGTAGTTGGCCAACTAGTTGCCCAGGCGACCATCAGTTAGTTGCCAAGGCAACCCCGTTGTGCAATTTGCCACAGCAACTGAGTTGCCCGTGCACTCTTTTACCAAGACGATCCAATCGGCTATCACACCTCAACTCACGATAACCTGGCCTATCTCTCTCTCATTTGATCTCATCTATTCATTTACTTTATTGTTTTCTAGATTAGTTATTAGTTAAACTCCTATAATCATTTATTTGTGTTTTTACTTTTTACAGTGCAAGAGACTAGATTCTTGAAGTGGCACCAATCCCTGTGGAGACGATATCTTTTATACTATAACTTGCAACGTGTATACTTGCACAATTGCGTAGCACTTATTACGCGCAACAAGTTTTTGGCGCCGTTGCCAGGGATTGGCAATAGCGACTTTGTTTGTATTTTCTTGCACTTTCTTTTTACTTTTCTTGTTTAAGATTCAAAGGGTTAACAAACTTTGGTTTGCATTGGTATATGACCAGGGCGAGACCGACTTCACCAGAATATCCCTTTGATCCAGAAATCGAACGAACCTTACAAAGACTTAGATGAAGGATAAGAGTAGCAATGGCTAATCAAGACGGCAATATGAATCAAGATGTTCCAGCAGGAGGAGGAGTGATTCTTGCACGAAACAGAACTATTCGAGACTATCTTGAAGAAGATCTTGATGGACGTAATCCAGGAGTTGTCGCACCTGAAATTGAAGTCGACCACTTTGAGTTAAAACCGGTATTGTTTAATATGATCAACACAATTGGTCAATTTGGCGGCTCAGCAACTGAAGATGCACGGCAACATCTGAAATCTTTCCTCGAGATTTGCAACTCGTTCAAAATACACGGAGTCACCCCCGATGTCCTACGATTAAGATTATTCCCCTATTCACTGAGGGATAGGGCGAAAGCATGGTTGAATAGCATTCCTGCCGGATCAATAGCATCTTGGACCGATCTTTGTCGTGATTTCCTTGCTCGGTTTAATCCTACAAATTTAACTGATAAGCTTCGTAACGACATTACTTCTTTTCGGCAGGCAGATGATGAATCCATGTATGAGGCTTGGGAGCGATATAGGGAACTTCTACACAAATGCCCCCTACACGGATTCCCGGTGTGGACTCAAGTAACAATGTTTTACGTGAATACACCAACAAGGATGATGCTAGATGCCTCGGCAAATGGCATACTCCTAGATAAGTCGCCGAAAGAAGCAATACAAATTTTAAACAGCCTGGCCAAGAATGATTATCAGTTCCCATCTACTAGAAGAGGAGGAGTTAGACGCCAAGCCACAATACATGAACTAGGATCATCAGATTCAATTTCGGCACAATTGGCCACTTTAACCAAGATGGTCCAGAACATGCAAAAACCAAACAACACACATGAAGTCAAGGTAATGGATTCTTTTTGTGAGTTATGTGGTGATAACCATAATTCTTCTGAATGTATGCAGAATCTGGAATCCAGCTTCTATGTGGGGAATTACAATTGGAACAATAATGCGATGTCCAATAAATACAATCCAGCTTGGAATAAGCACCCGAAATTTTCATGGAGTAATCCCAACAATGCTCTAAACCAAAACAATCAGAATGCACAAGCATCGGGATTCCAGCAGAATATGCCACGGCAACAGTTGCCGCAGCAACAACCGACAACATCTAGTTCTTTGGAAAATTCTCTAAATGCTTTTATGATGAAAACTGAATCTTATATGGCTGAGAATAGTAATTTCATAAAAAGAACTGATGCTTTTATTAACAGGACCGAGATGAGATTGCAAAACCAAAAGGCGGCAATCAAATCATTGGAAAATCAAGTCGGACAGTTTGCTCAAAATCTGAATACTAGACCGCAAAGAGGTTTACCTAACGATACTGAAGTCGCAAGAGGAACTGACCATGAGCAATGTAAGGTGATCACCACTAGAAGTGGCCAACAACTTAGAGAGGCTCAAACCCGCTCATCAAACAAAACTCCACAAAAAGCATGCCTCGGCAACCGACGATAAAGATGCCTCGGCAACTTGTGAAAGGCATGCCTCGGCAACCCCAATTGATAATGCCTCGGCAACTCCAGTTGTCCCGACAATGCCGTCAATCAGGTTTCAAACCAATGAAAGGATCAAAGATATCCGACTTTCACCACCATTCCCACAAAGGTTGAAGCGACAAAAGCAAGAATACCAATTCAAGAAGTTTCTTGATATCCTAAAGCAAGTCCACATCAACTTGCCATTGGTGGAAGCAATTGAACAAATGCCAAACTATGCAAAGTTTCTTAAAGACATTGTGTCCAAGAGAACAAGGCTAGGAGAGTTTGAAACAATTGCCGCAACAGAGGGATGCATGGCAATGTTGCACAATCGTATGCCACCCAAATTGAAGGATCCCGGAAGTTTCACAATACCCTGTTCCATTGGAAATCACTATGTAGGGAAAGCATTATGCGACCTTGGGGCTAGCATAAACTTGATGCCTAAATCGGTTTTCCAGAAACTAGGAATCGGGAAGGCAAGACCTACAACAGTTATGCTGCAGCTAGCCGACAGATCCTATGTGCATCCAGAGGGAAAAATTGAGGACATATTGGTAAAAGTTGATAAATTTATTTTTCCCGCTGACTTTATTGTTTTGGATTGTAAAGCATATGAGCATGCACCCATCATTCTCGGGAGACCATTCCTAGCAACAGGGAGAACCTTGATCGATGTTGAAAAGGGAGAACTCACAATGAGGGTGAATGACCAGCAAGTTAAACTAAATGTGTTCCAAACACTAAGGCATGCCGATGATCCAGAAGAATGCCAACTTCTTCATGCCAGGCATAGTTTAACTTCGACGAGGAATTTAGTTGCCTCGGCAACTACATTACCGATCAAGAGAAACCTGAGGAATATGAAAAACCGGTCGATGAGGAACAACAAGAAGAGGCAAATTGGCTAGTCAATCTACCAGGTACATACTTTGAACCACTGGATTACTCAGGTAAGGAAGGTAAGCTCGAAAAACCCTCTATTGAACAACCACTGATTCTTAAGTTGAAACAATTGCCAGAGAAACTAAAATATGCATACTTAGGAACCGATAATACATTGCCTGTAATTATTTATTCTAAGTTACATCCTGAGAAGGAAAAAAAGCTGATCAAGAAGTTGAAGCTACACAAAAAGGCAATAGGGTGGACAATTGCCGACTTGAAGGGAATTAGCCCAGCAGTGTGCATGCACAAGATTTTGTTGGAAGATGATCACAAACCTTCAATTGAGGCCCAGAGGAGACTGAATCATGCCATGAAAGGGGTTGTAATGAAAGAAATCATCAAGTGGCTTGACGCCGGCATTATATACCCTATCTCTGATAGTACATGAGTAAGTCTGGTACAATGTGTACCGAAAAAGGGAGGTATAACAGTGGTAAGTAATGAAAACAATGAACTCATTCCAACCAGGACTGTGACCGGTTGGGGGGTTTGTTTGGATTATCGAAAGCTAAACAATGCCACTAGGAAAGATCACTTCCCATTACCCTTTTATTGATCAAATGCTTGACCGTCTTGCAGGTAAACCCTTTTATTATTTTCTTGATGGTTATTCAGGTTACAATCAAATTGCCATAGCACCAGAAGATCAAGAAAAGACAACCTTCACATGCCCATACGGTACTTATGCCTTCCGAAGGATGCCGTTCAGATTGTGTAATGCCCCGGCAACCTTCCAAAGATGCATGATGGCACTCTTTTCAGACATGGTCGAAGACTTCCTTGAGATCTTCATGGATGATTTTTCCGTTTTTGGTAATGACTTCGACAGCTGTCTCGGCAATTTAGAGAAGGTGTTGGCAAGATGTGAAGAAACTGATTTAGTCCTCAATTGGGAGAAATGCCATTTTATGGTAGATGAAGGAATAGTGCTCGGCCACAAGATTTCATCCAAGGGAATTGAAGTAGACAAAGCCAAGGTGGACGTGATCGAGAGATTACCCCCACCAAGTTCGGTTAAAGGAATTCGAAGTTTTCTTGGACATGCAGGTTTTTACAGGAGGTTCATTCATAATTTTTCTAAAATCACTAAACCCTTGTGCAATTTTCTTGAACAGGATAAAGTCTTCGATTTTGATGATTCTTGCACCCAAGCATTCGAAACCCTAAAAGAAAAGCTTGCCTTATCACCCATTGTCGTTCCACCAGATTGGACGCTACCTTTTGAGCTCATGTATGATGCAAGTGATTTCGCGGTAGGAGCAGTCCTAGGCCAACGTACAGGTAAGACCTTCCATGTGATATACTATGCTACTAAAACTCTTAATAGTGCTCAAGTGAATTACACAACAACGGAGAAAGAGTTACTAGCTGTAGTTTTCGCATTCGACAAGTTCTGATCCTATTTGATTGGTACAAAGTTAATTGTTCATACGGACCATTCGGCAATCAAATACCTATTTGCTAAAAAGGATGCTAAACCTCGTTTGATTCGTTGGATATTACTTTTACAAGAATTTGATATTGAAATTAAGGACAGGAAAGGAATAGAAAATCAAGTGGCCGACCACTTATCACGTTTAGAACACAACAGGGAGGAGGAAGCGGATCTAGAGATATGCGATGCATTCTCGGATGAACAAATTTTAGTTGCCTCGGCAACCATAGACGCACATGCCTCGGCAACCCTCGACGCCTCGGCAACCATGGATGCACACGCCTCGGCAACTCTCGATGCCGCAGCAGCCTTTGACGCGCATGCCTCAGAAATTTTGGGAGCAGTCGCCACGGCAGCACATGCCTCGACAATACCCTGGTACACGGATTTAGTTAATTTCCTTGTTTGTGGTATTTTACCTTAAGGCATTACTCACCAAGGGAAGAAGCGGTTATGTCATGATGCTAAGCATTACTTTTGGGATGAGCCTCTTTTGTTTAAACAATGTGCAGATCAGGTTATACGCTGATGTGTCCCTGAAGAAGAGCAACAGAATGTACTCCGGCAATGCTATTCTTCACCCTATAGAGGACATTTTGGAGGAACTCGTACCGCGGCCAAAGTTTTGCAATCCGGTTTGTATTGGCCAACATTGTACAAAGATGCCCAAGACTTTTACAAGCAATGTGATCGTTGCCAGAGGACTGGCAATATCTCTAGACGACATGAGATGCCGCTCTAGAACATCATCGAGGTGGAATTGTTCGATGTATGGGGGATCGATTTTATGGGACATTTCCCATCTTCATTCGGCAACCTCTACATTCTACTTGCCATCGACTACGTGTCTAAATGGGTTGAGGCAGCTGCAGTTCCCAACAACGATTCCAAGACCGTGCAACGATTCTTGCAGAAAAACATATTTACACGGTTTGGGATGCCGAGAGCAATTATCAGTGACGAAGGCAAGCATTTTGACAACAGACTAATTGCCAAGATGTTGCAACGCTTCGGTATATCACACAAGTCCAACCGAGAATTGAAGGGTATACTCGAGAAAGTTGTAAATCCCTCTAGGAAGGATTGGTCATTAAGACTAGATGACGCACTTTGGGCATATCGCACTGCATTCAAAACACCCTTAGGTATGTCCCCCTTCCGACTTGTCTATGGCAAAACATGCCATCTACCGGTGGAAATCGAACACAAGGCATACTGGGCAATCAAGACCGTGAATATGGATTGGGAAAGTGCCGGACAAAAGGTTTATTGGACCTTAATAAGATAGAAGAATTCCATGCACTCGCCTATAACAATGCACGAATCTACAAGGAGAAAACAAAGCAATGGCATGACAAGAAACTATTGTCGCGGCAATTCACGCCAGGGCAACTAGTTCTCTTATTTAATTCTCGGCTAAAACTTTTCCTGGGAAAGCTGAAATCAAGATGGTCGGGACCATTCGAAGTCGTCAAACCATTCTCCCATGGTGCTGTGATAATCAAGTCCATCTCTGACAACCATGAATTCAAAGTTAGTGGACAAAGATTGAAGCACTACAATGGTGCCCATGTGGAACGTAACAAAGAAGTGGTCACCTTAGGAGATGCATGAGCATGCTCTCATTTCAATTTTTTCTTTTTCTTTTTACTTTCATTTTTATTTTTAGGAGATATTTTATCTTTTCATTATCTTTAGTTTTCAGGTTTTCTTTGTTTTCTTTTCCACAACAAGACTCACAAGCACTATGCTAAGGAAATTTCCTGCCGAGATCCTTGCCCCGGCAACCAATGAAGCAGTCGCCACGGCAACCAACCCTGAAGATGCCGCGACAACCAAAGCTAAAGACATCCCGACAACCACTGCAAAAGCCAAAGGTAAAGCACCTATGCCCAAATCAACTCCTACGGAATCATTTTCTAATTTTTCAGATTCGGACGAGTCCTCCATTGCACCAACAAAGACCGCACCAATTGAATCCTCCAAGCGAAAAGCCAATGACATGGATGAAGAGGACGATGAGGACAACCCCGTACAAGGATCAATTCCACCACCGACAACAAGAAAACAACCATCGCGTTCAAGTAAGAGAATCAAGACACCGACCAAAAGGAAACTAATCATCTACGATGACGAACTCTCGGAGTAAGTCCTCGTATGCATTTTATTTTTTGTTATTTTTATTTTTCTTTAATACATGCATTGAGGACAATGCCTCACTCGAGTTTTGGGGGGGTTGTTATTAGTAGTTACCATGTTTAGTTACATTCATCTTAAGTATTGCATTTAGGATACATAAATTGCTTGCCATGCCTTTAATTGGAACATGAATTGCTTAGATTTGATGAATATCCGATGATGACTTTGCCAATGCACTTAATTGATAGAATTTTTATTCTAGGATAACCATGGAAAAACTTAGAATTTTACTATGATGCTAAATTTGATGAAACAATGTTGTGGTTTAATTGATTTAAGGAATTCTAGTGAACTTAGGTTGATAATTAACAAATTGGGGGATTAGAATAAAAATTGGATGAATGCTAGAGGTGTCCGAAATTGGCTCTAGCATGTGCTAAAAAAATTGATCGCTAGAGGTGCCCGAAACTGGCTCTAGTATGTGTTAAAAAAATTCGCTAGAGGTGCCCGAAACCGGCTCTAGTCGAATAAATTAACTTAAGAAAACTAAAAACAAAACACTAGAGGTGCCCAAAACTGGCTCTAGTTAAAACATGTTAAAAAGAACCCAATGAAGTAATTTGAAAACCTCTTGTTTGCATAGAATCCGAAAAATCAACTTGCACACAACTCCGCACACACTCACAAGCATTATAGTTTGATTCCGAGTAACTCCTAAGTTTTTCGAAAAATAAAAAGCCAGTCATACTTTGTGCCCCGGTTTAGAGAATTGAAATCAAGTTCAAAGCTAAGTTTGTGAAAATTGAAGTCTTGGCAGGTAATTATTAGTTTGCATTGCTTGAGGACAAGCAATAGTTCGAGTTTGGGGGTGTGATAAGTGTTCAAAAGTACTATTTTTCTTACCCTTTTTACTCATATTATTGTTAGACTTAGGCTCATATTAGTTGCATAATTAGCCATTCATGCATTAATCCATGTTTCCTTCCATCGTTGAGCTTGATTACATAACTTGGTAGTTTTTGTGGGAAAAGATACTGCTTTGGTGTGTTTTGTGTGTATGTGCAGGATCATTTGCCAAAGCAGGGCTAGAGCTAGTTGCCAGGGCAATGCATGAAGGAGACGCCGAGCTAGTTGCCAGGGCAATGCATGAAAGGAGACGCCGAGCCAGTTGCCAGGGCAATTGTCGACAAGAGCAAAGGTGATATGGTAGTCGAAATTGATGACTAGACAAGCCCAAGATGACGTGGAGCAAAGCCCAAACCCAAAGGAATTTGATTTCCATGCAGAGATTAAAGAAGAATTAAATTCCAAGAAGATAGGAGAAGTTCTAGTAGGAATACAATTATAATAAAGAATTATATTCTTTAAAGATAATTTAATTCCAACTTAACTTCCTCCTCAAAGAAGGACTTTGGCCTAGCCCTATAAATAAGAGGGAGATTTCGACAATCCAGAGAGAGCAAAGAGAGGGGAATTTCGACAACTCCAAGGAGGGCAAGAGGAGAGAATTTTCGACAAGCATCTAGGGCAATGATGATTTCGACAAGCCTCCTTCTTCATCCTTTTCTTTCTTGCTCGATTGGGTTCATGCTAGGGATTATTTATCTTGTGTTTCTTTTGAACCTAGCCATGAACTAAATCTATTTGGCTATGGTTATTGTGTTTTGTGGTTGTGAGAAACTATTGGTTTTTGTTTAGGTAATAAGAGTTTGCACTTTTCTATTCAAGGTTTATTCATTCTTGGTTCTTATTCTTGTTTGCGAGTGAATTGGGAGAGGATCTCGTGATTTCATCTATTTATCTAATACCGGGAGAGTTAGATTCAAGAAACAAATGAATATGATCTTTATGGTGAAGATTAATCCGGCTTAGGAATAAGTTAAGGATTTCAACGGTTAAGAGGAGCGCAAGATTGGTTGTTGTTCACCCTTGATTCACGCAGGGATGTATTATCAAGGCATGCACAAATAGCTAGAGTTTCGACTTAGGGATAAGAAGAAACCATTGGAGAACGCTCTACCGAACCTTGAAAGTTGCTGCCCAGACGCCCAAGTAGTTGCCCAACTAGTTGCCTAGGCAACCATCAGTTAGTTGCCAAGGCAACCCCATTGTGCAAGTTGCCACGACAACTGAGTTGCCCGTGCACTCTTTTACCAAGACGATCCAATCGGCTATCACACCTCAACTCACGATAACCTGGCCTATCTCTCTCTCATTTGGTCTCATCTATTCATTTACTTTATTGCTTTCTAGATTAGTTATTAGTTAAACTCCTATAATCCTTTATTTGTGTTTTTACTTTTTACAGTGCAAGAGACAAGATTCTTGAAGTGGCACCAATCCCTGTGGAGACGATATCTTTTATACTATAACTTGCAACGTGTATACTTGCACAATTGCGTAGCGCTTATTATGCGCAACAAGTACGAACTTAGTGAGGCAATAATCTTATTTATTAAAACATAAAATAAAGCAATACATGCTATACATTAACCTAGCATAGTTTCTGTCTAAGGTAGTATCGTACTAACAAGGTTTTTCATAGTCAGTCAATATTCATATGGAAGTCTTAATTTTTCTAACTTAGTCTAGTTTCCAATATTCCATCATTATCAAGTAAATCATATACATGGCATAGTTCACATACATAGCATATTCCATACACATGGCATGATTCACATGCATGACATGATTTATATATATATATGACATAATTCACATGCATGACATACTTTATATACATGGCATAATTCATATATATATATATATTGCATGAATTATATATATGGTATAATCCATATACGTGTCATAATTCATATACGTGGCATGATTCATATACGTGACATTATTCATATACATGACTTAATTCATAAACATAACATGATACGTGTACATGACATAATTTATATGCATGACATAATTCATATACGTAGCATAATTTGTATACATGTCATGATTCATATATATAACATGATTCATATACATAACTTGATTCATTTACATGACATGATTCTTTTACCTGACATGATTCATATACGTGATTTAATTCACATACATGGCATGTTTTGTATTCATGGCATGGTTCATATACATGACATATTTCATATACATGGCATGGTTCATATTCATGACATGATTCATATACGTAACACGATTCTTTTACATGACATGATTTAATTACATAACATATTTCATATACGTGACATGATTCATTTATCATTGCCCAAAGTACCCTATATGAGACTGAGGTACGCGAGTCATCTTGAAATGACACCGTAGTGTCAAACATAACGTGAAGATGAGTACGTACTCGGGGATGCTATTTGCTCCCCATAAACATAAAGCACCTCGACAGTGCACTCAGGCACAGTGGGCGTAGATCCCCATGGTGCATGTGACACATTCATTTTATCACAAAACATGAAATTATAACATAACATGGATAATGCAGCTGCTAGGGACTCTATGGCATGCCAACTATACCATGGACTCTCATACATAATACTTGGGCATTTCTTTCATCATCAACTCAACATCATAATTAATCATATAAATAGACATTTCATGCTTCATTATAAATAGTCATGACAAACATAGATCATCATATAAATAAACATTTCATATCACATACTTCAACATAATTGGCCATGGCTAACATAAATTAACATATATATAGATAATACAATATCATTTTAATTTAAGGTTGACTATTCGCAAGTCTTCCTAATTGCATTTTAAAACGTGTAAATGCACTCACATGGGCCATGAATAGTATGCCTCGCTAAGCTTACTCAAGGTTCTTATATTTCTTTTTATCACTGGTTCTCCTCCGATCTCTTTTAGAACTGTATAAGACCAATCGAACATGTACATTACCATTCTCGTATTTGACTTAAATCTAACATTGCTAACTTGATTCTTAAACATAACTATTCGAATATAAAATTTTCTGAAAATTTCCCCAATATTCTTCAAAGTTGCCAAATTGGTCCCTAGGTCCTTAGTGACCATTTTGAACATTAAACAATTTTTCAAACCCATTTTTGATCAATTTCCATAATTAATTACTTATTTTGGACTATTTCCTTTTTAGTCCTTCAACTTTATAAAAGTGTCATTTTAGTCACTACATTTGCTTTTGTACATTAAATTAATGTACAATTAAACCATTTATTTATTTTTAATATTCTTAGAAAGTTTTCTTTTAACTTTCAACTTTATTCACTTTGGTCCTTCACTAATTCTTTATTTTGAAACAAGTCCCTTATCTTTCCTTTCTTGACATTTCAATCCTTTAACTTTCATAACATGCTTGAATCTTCAATTCTATCAATTTTCCATAGATTCAAGACCAATCCCTAATTTTTACTAAATTGGTGAATTAGTCCTTGAATTTCCAAAAAATTCATTTTGGTCCTTAATCACCAATTCAAGCTACTTTCACCATAATTCAATGATTTCAATGCTAAAATAAAATTTACAATAATTTCCCCTAATTTTCCATAATTTCGAAATAGCCCTTAAATTTACAACTTGGGGAAATTATTCATCATATCATCAAAATAGGTCTCATAACATCATAATTCAATCAATTCCATCCTTAATTTAGCTTCCTAACCAACCCCCCAAATTTTAGGGTTAGGGTTTATAATCTCTAACATGGAATTTAACCAATTTCAACCTTAGTTCCATGTTTGAATCATCAAGTTAACTATCTACAAGTCTATTTCCATCATAAACTTCAATTTCCATAATCAATCTTCATCCATAACATAACTCATACTTGACTTTTATCATGCAAAAATACTATCAAATTGAAGAGAATCAAGTGTAGAACAATTTACCTAAATAAACTTTGCTTGAAACTAGTATTGAATTCTTCAAAATTGGCTTGAAAGTTGGAAAAATTCTTTCCCCTTCTTCCTTTAAACTTTCGAACAGCCCTCTCTTGAATAAAGATGATTTTTTTCTCATCTTTTAACCTATTTAATCCACATGTCATATTAAATGAATTTAAAATTCATTTAATTAGTGTAATTACCATCTTGCCCTTTTAATTTAATGGCCATGATTCAATCTCATCAAAAATCAATGGCTGTGATTAAATCCATGTGTATTTGACCTTTCAAAATTGCCCTTAATGTTTCAAAATATTTCAAAAATGCCATCCATGGCAAATGTCCAATTTGCCCCCCAACTAGACTTTATTTACTTACATGACTTAAAATTGCCATTCCATAAAAATTGAACCAAATTGGTTCCATTCTAACCAGCCTCCTTCTCAAAATATCATAAATTTTAATTTATGATATTTATTCAATCCAATTATTCGAATTTCACTCAATACGGTTTCCATATTTCCTTTCTTTGAGCTTTATTGCTTTATAGTCATTCCATCATAATCTAACTAAATCTAGTTAGAATCCAATCAACAATAATAAAATATTCATAAAATAATATTTTATGAATTTCTCGCAATCTTTGGAATTGTCTTTAAAATTTCAATTCGATCCGATATACCGATAGTTACCGGAATTTTTATCGGATACATTTCCTTTTATAAATCTCATATCAACAATCCATTATGAATATTAGTGACTTAAACTGAATCTTTTTTATCAATCAAAATATTGAATATGGGACCTTCCCAATAGCTCATCCATCTATGTGCTACTCTAATTTGAGCACGCTTAACAATTTTTATTCGATCTAAAATTCGAATAATATAAGCCTCGTATGAAAAATTCAGGTAGCACGGAAATACCACGCTTGGGGGCGAATTATTCATTTACGGGGTTAAATTACATAAGTTTTTAAAATTACACTTTGGTCCCTGAACTTTTTCAAAGTCCACACTTTAACCCCTAAACTTTCAAAAATTACATTTTAGTCAATAATAAAAAATTGGGATATTACACCATAAGCCTTTGCAGCATTGATCTTCAAATTACAACAAAGATAAGAAACTACTCACCCCATGTTGACAAAACTAGCATGGGACAATGGACTTTTGGTAAATTTCCCATATATTGTGGAAGAATTATAATGTTTATGGGTAAAATTGAAATCCAAGTTCCCCATCATTACCGTCAACAAAGCTTCGATATAGTGGTAAGTCAGTCAGTTGACATCTCCTTCTTTCTTAAGTTGTGAGTTCAATACTCATTAAGAGCATATAAGTAACAGAGCTTAATCACATATAGAATTAGACATTTTATTTTGGAGACAATTATCAAAAGTATTTTTTTGAATAGTCTAAGGGTGATTACAAGATAGTATCTGTTCATACACATTCTTAACCATTTGACAATGCACACATCTTGCAGGGAAACCAATTGAACCCGAGTCTCCTATAATGAATATCATCTACTTTTTCACTAAGATCACTTGTTGGTTTCAATTACCAAAACTGATTCTACTTATCAAACCATTAATGTTTATATATGATTTTCTTGGAGTAAATATATATTTATAGCATTTTCTTAACAAATCCTCCTGTGCGATTTTCTTGGAAAGAAAATAAAATTAAATTATTGTAGCATATTTTGACTCTCAATTTGTAGACGAAACTCCTAAAATACTGAGCAAATGAATAAGAATTTGTCTTTATTTATAGAATATACTAGGAGTGAGAAATAAGAATAAAAAACAATATTGAAATCAAAACCCAAGAAAGGACTAAATTTGTGTATATAAATTACATCTTACCAATGTTTTTAAGGGTGATTAAAACTCGATTCAAGTAGATATCCACTAATTGGCCAAGAGGTTAAGGATTCTCATACTATCTCATCTTATGTAGGTTTGGATCGTGATATTTGCATTTAAAATGTAAAAACTCTCAATTTAATAAAAAATTAAAATAAAGAGGTAAAAGATTTTGCTAAAAAATAACTCTATTCGAATAACAAAACCATTTAATTTTGAATTAGTGGTTTGGTTTTCCAGTTAGAGTCGAGTTCATATTTTACCAATTCGAACAATTGAATTGTTCTTATTTTGTAATTAGATCCTTGATTTTCTTGTTTCTTCAATTCCTCCTCTGTTTAAAGTCCATTTTTATCAAATTTGAACCATATGTTCCTCAAGCACCGTAGAATAGCTATGCAACTTCAATTTTTCTTTTTGAAAATAAATTTCTTTCTTTTATAATTTAATCCCTCAACCCTACATAATTTCTTTGTTTCTTCAATTCATCCTCTTTTAATCCCATAAAAGGATTTGTATTCTATGTCTGATATGTCATTCAAACTCTTTTATTTTTTATCATGTCGATAGATAAACTTTTGCTTACGTTTGATTTTATCCGTACAAAAAGATCTTCTATTAAATACATAAAAAGGCATGACATAAGATTATAAATAGTAATGACTAATTTCACAATCAACCGACGCTTTGACCGAGTGGTCAAGGCGTGTGCCTGCTATGTTCATGGATTTTTATCCCGCGACAGTTCGAATCTCTCAGGCTTCGTAATCTGCTTCGTTTGTTTTTCAAAAAAATTCAAACATAGTTTTTCCAAGGGAAGAAACAGTTATCCATGCAATAATTTGATAAATTTTTTTAAAAAGTTCAATAACTTGCACAATAATACAAACCCTTAATTTTGTAGCATTAACAATTTCATAATGTTTTTTTATAATATGCTGGCTAAATTTATTAAATAGTAAAATAGAAAAACATTCTAAACGGAATGTATATGTGGAAAAGTAACAAAACAAAAAAAATAAAAAAATAAATCATATCATCAAAATATGTCTAGTGAGTTGCATCGACAATAATGATATAAAACACTAGAGAAAGAAAGTAGGAAACAAAACTCCCCATATCTATCCACATAAATGCTTAAGGATCAAAGTAGGAGTGGTGAACAAAATCAATAATCTTACAAGCTGCTTTGCAAAATAGATATGATGACATCGGCAAACGAACCACAAAAGAAAATTAAATTATTGAAAACCACTGAAAATTGCAATCAAAGCCGAGCGTCGTGAAAAAACTATCTACGAACGCAAGTCTACTATAAAGTAGAGGTAAAGCGTACCATAAAATAGATAAAAACTAGAAGAAAAAAATACAAGAACTAATATAAAAAAAATAAATACGGTGATTGACAACCAACATTAAGACATGTGTGGCCGCCGGTTAACCAAGAATGAAAGAAAAGGAGAGAGTGACACAAAGAGATAAAGGGACAATTTCACATTGTTTGTAACTAAAATATTTTATGTAAAAATATATGTTAAAATTCTATCCAATAATTATCAAAGAAAGACCTCGCGGTTTCTAAACTAGGACTCAATTCTCAAGAACATTGGAGGATGGTAAATGGTAGAAACGAAAACAAAATGAACAAATGTTATCTATAAGGTTCGTGTGGGGAATAATCGAAAATTGTGAGGATCCGAACTGACGGGTATGGAAAATAACCGCAATCTTCATACACAGGGACGAGAACGAGGGAAATTTTTTCATCGAAGTTCAAATGGGGACAGGGACGAAAATTGCTATATTCCAACCGTGGGGATAACCGAACCGTACCTGTATAAATCACCGTGGGAATTTCTGGAAAATTTGTATGCATTCCTTCTATTTTATAATATTTTATAAAGTTTGATGGTCGTAAGAGTAGTTTATCTATTTTTTAATAAAAATCTAATGTCTCATAATTTGGAGAAATTATATTATGGGTCATTCCCGCCACATCATCTATAAGACCAACCAATAAAAATCACCTATCTCATTATTTTTTCCACCTCATGTTTTAAACAAAACTAGGCTAAATCACATTTACAATGGTGTATATATCACTTCCTAATTATTTTTATAGAATATACGAAGAATTTCCAAACTTACTCCAGTCGGACATACTCAAGTTATGGAGAAATTATATCATGGGTCATTCCTGCCACGTCATCCATGGGACCAACCAATAAAAATCACCCATCTCATTATTTTTTCCATGTCATATTTTTATCAAGTGAATCTTCACTTGGTAAAAATTGTTTTTAAAATTGATTTGCATTAAATATGAGTAAAGATTCACTTAGTAAAAAATATGACATGGAAAAAATAATGAGATGGGTGATTTTTATTGGTTGGTCTCATGGATGACGTGGCAGGAATGACCCATGATATAATTTCTCCATAACTTGAGTATGTCCGACTGGAGTAAGTTTGGAAATTCTCTGTATATTCTATAAAAATAATTAGGAAGTGGTATATACACCATTGTAAATGTGATTTAGCCTAGTTTTGTTTAAAACATGCGATGATCGATTTCAATATGTATTTTAAAATATATGAATATTTGAATGTTGAAAGACCATAAAAAATTGGCAACAAATTTCTTATAAAACAGTTTTAGCAGTGAGTTTGAAAAATCACTAAAAATTCTACAAGATAAATCAGGAGGTGAGCCATATATTCTATAACCATACGGAAGTCTAGATTCATTTAAAACAAACGATTCTCAATTTGGAGTTATATATTGGGAGTTATTAATTTTTGAGTGAACAAAGGTCAGAAAAATGTAGCACACTGTTTCCAAAAATAACAATAACGGTGACTTCAGAAATTCCTCATAAATCGTACAAGTAAAATTAGAAGAAGTAATTTATATGGTTAGAAATATTATCGAATCTAGTTCCTTTTAAAATAAACGGATAACGGTTTGGAACTATAGATTATTAGTTACATATTTTTTTAAAGGTAGTGTAGGCTGTCATGCATCAATAGTTAATATTTTAGTCATGTTTTATGGTTTTGAAATTGTTTGTTTGTCATTGTCAAAATTAAATTTATCATTTATGTTTGTATTTTGGAGATTTAATGTTGGGTATTTATTTTAATGTATTAAGTTTTGTTTATTTTCTTGGGATGAAGATTAACCGAAACCCACGAGAATCCGTAAGGGATGGGCATAAGGATGAAAAAAAATAACTGAAATGTTTAATGAAAATTCTTAAAACTGTACCAGTAAGTGTTAGAGACGGAGTGGAGAATACAAAACTATCCCAACCCGCCCCATTGCCACCCTAGTTATCTATTCTATAGTTTGTGTGATGCTTACAAGTTACAGTTTACGTAGAATTGCTTTTCTTTGTTTGGCAGAACCATATTGAATGTTCTCATGAACTGTCATTAAAAACCCAATACTTTCCACAGAAAAAACATACACAAACTGACATAAAAGGGGATTGAACTATATGAGAACTCTAACCTCCTCTAATAATCGTTACACGAACACTAAATTATTACGAAAATAAATGACAACCGTGCCGTAAGACAACTAAAAAGTGTCATGAGATAAAGAGAAATTGTAAGAATTTGCAAATTGATCCAACAACTTGGCATGATACGGCCTGCAAGTTGCATACCCATCCTAAATTACTGTTTGTTATTTCAATCTGTATTTACTTCAAGGTTGTGATCATGTGCACAGTTTTTGTTTAGTTTTCCGATTGCCAATCATCAAACTTATTTTCCATGCCAAGTAAGCTCGGAGATTTCTTCAAAAATCCTTGTTTCCGACGATGGCTTAATCCATCAAAACATGGGTTCGTTTCTATCAGAATCCAACGAGCAAAGGACTAATAAAGTCAAATTCTTGGATTAAAAGAAAGCCAAATTCAGATGAACAGATTGAAAGAGTTTGAAACATGAATATAAAAAATAAAGAATTTGAATCAGTCAAATAAACTTCCAAATATTTTACACATACATGCAGTATGAATTGAATTACGAGCTTCTGCTAAAAAGAATAAAACTCCGCGGCTTCAGAGTCTAGTAAGAAACCAGGGTCTCAAAGCAGTGAAGGCCGTCGAGCTCTGGAGCGAACCAGGGTCTCAAAGGTATTCGGTCTTACCCAATACAAAACGACTAATGACGACTCTAAATGTTTGACAAACTTTTCAAAGATCCAACATGTTTGACCCGAACTAGAACAACATTAACAATTTTGTACTCTTATAGTAGTAATTTTAAGATATTTCCTCTTATAGTCGCTTAATTTTCCCCTTTTGTTTATTTGTTCCATTTTTTATTTTAATTTAATTTTCATTTTTCTTATATATATATCGGTGTATATTATCATTCATTAGATAAAACCCAAATATAAAAAACTAATCCATTAAATAAAAATGTTCATGTACAACAGGCCCAATTCGTCCCTAAACTTAAAAAACCCTAGGAGCTAAAGCTGATCCTTTTTTCTTTTTCTATGAGCAGCCAACCCGCAGTCATTAGATCTAATATGATCTAATGGTCCGCGTCGTCCCAGAGGTAGAGCACGCGGATCGCCACTCGCCAGACGGTTTAGCTCTTCACCTGCGCGTATAGGCCACACGCTCAACCTTTCAGCTTCCTCGACCTTTCGGCTTCCACAACCATCGTTGCAGTCACCATCGGCCACTGTGCGTCACCGTCATCATTAAGCCTCGGTTCTTTCTTGTGTTCGATCATGCACCCCAGGCAAGAAAAACACAAAATGGAAAAAAAATTAAAGATCCAAATCAAATCCAAGGGAAATAAGGAAAAAAACCGGTCAAAGCATGGAGAAAATCTGACCAAATCGGATCAAGCAAAGCAAGAAAAAATCACATAAATTCCAAAATCTATCACTATAATTCGAGAATGAAATCAAAGATTCTTTCCTTTTTTATACCATTCATCTAAACCGGCTATAAAAAGCCGAAGCATACAACCATTGTAGGACACAAAATTTTCAAGCAATACAAACAAGAGGCAGTCAAATTTTTGAGGTATTTTTTATACCGAATTTCTATTTGTACATATATATATATATATAGATTTGAATCGAAAAAATAGGGCACGAGTTTATCGTTCGAGATACCAGAAGAAGCGCTATCGCTGGGGTGCAGAACCCAGAGATTCAAATCGCAGACCGCTAACGCGATTGCGGCTGCGAAATAGCGGTCGCGCCACCCTCCGAAACCGCTTTTGGAGAATTTCACGGTGGGTATCGAATTCACGCCGATAGCGTCCTATCGCGGACACGATTTTGCGCGATAGCGTTTGTAGCGGCTATAACGAGACGCAATCCCCGAGTTTTGAGCAATTGCGTTCTTGCCGGAGGAGGAAGAAGAAAAAGAAGAACGCGGCTGCTGGAGGAACGAAGAAGAAAAGCGGGTTTAAAATTCTGGAAAAATGGGTTAATTACGTCGAGTGACATTGAACTTTTTAAAGTTCTCAGTTTGGCCTCAATACTTTAAGCCGTATTCGATTTAATCTCTTACACTTTCAAAACTTCTTGATTAAGCCTTTAAATTTATATTTTATCTCAATTAAGTCCTTAAAGATTTGATCTTTTGTTAAATCTAGTCCTTAAACATTATATTAATTTTATTTTCCTTTTACTTAATAATAAAATTAGAGTATATATTAAATATAAGTATTGGAAAAGAAAATCAAATAAATGAGAATAAAGACTTATATTTAATGTGGTATAATTGTTTATTAATAATATTATAATTATTTAATTGTTTATAATATGTTTATTTAATTTTTATTATTTATTAATATTATTATTTATTTTTATTATATTAATATTTTTTAGTTTTTGTTTAGGTTTATCACATGTTTAGTCTTTTTATTGGTACAAATTGTTAATTTAGAATATTCATATGATTTTATTATCCAAACTAAACTAAACAAAATCACACTACAATATAGAATTCTTTAAACAATATCACTCACTTTCAAATTCATATTAATAAAAGTTCATAAGTGTTAAAAAATACTCTAAAAATCATTGAAATTGAATTTTATAATTATAATTACAATTAGTATGTTTTACAATAAATTGTGCAAAATTTTAAAAAAAATCACGACCGCGACACCCGCAATAACCTCCGTTATATCCGAAAACGCGATAACCGCGATGCGACCGAAAACGCGACCGCGACCGAGATTTAAATCCCTGGCAGAACCATCAACATCATCAAAATCGGAGGAAGAAGCTAGAGACATGCATCGCCGGTGAGCAGCGATCGACATAGATCTATGGTGACTGGCGTGGCGGAGCACGGTGGCTCATGGCCAGAATCTGAGCATGGAGGGAGGTGTTCTTCATGTTCATGAAGAACACCAAGAACATTTTAGAGAATATGGAGATGGGGCAGTTTGATCCATTTGGCTAAGATAGGGGAAATGATTTATGTTTCCCAAATGTGGCTTATATACGCGACCCGAGAATCGACCCAAAGATCGACTCGTGCCCTAACACGACCCACACCCTACTTTCGTCAGTCTTGCACCACGACTCCTCTGTTTGCATTTCTTTCAATTCAATCCTCTTCTTACTTCAATTTTTTCATATTTTTATTTTATGCAATTTAATCTCATATTTTATTTAATTCATATTATTCTTTTAATTTAATTTGATTTTTAATTGTTTCATTCAATCTAATAAATATTTTTAAGATAATATTAGTTTTGTAGTGATAACCCTTTAATGTAGCCTTCCTTAAAATAATTAGAAACTCATCATTAGATAAATTAATACAAATAAACTCTTAGGTTAGATTCTTCCTTAATTCAATAATCAATAAGCCTTTAGAGACTCTTAGTCATAATTTAATGCTTTATAGGTTAGTTCCTTAATCATGTAACTTAGTAATAATGCCATAGATTTAAATTTCACCAAATAATTTATAATCAACATGGTAATTTGCTTTTAGATAATTTAATAAAATTTCTCTTCAATTAAAATTGTTAAATAAGAACCTTTTAGGACTAGCCTCTCAAAATATGTTCTTTTAATATAAAACTTTAGACTTTAGGTCTTTTTAGGAATTAATAAAAATTACACAAAATGTCATTTAAAAAAGGTTTTCTCTGCATCACGAAAAATGAGGTATTTTTTCAAGTGGGGTTAATCCCGGCTTTTCCATAGCAGTTGGGGAACGGTCGAACTCTAATGCGAGACTATGCTTTCGAATTTTTGAGATTAATGCCTTAATTCTCAATGCGTTTAAGTTTGACCAGGGTTTCCTCAACTGTGAAAGAATTCGAGGTCACCTTTAAAACTTTGCGGAGTTTTACATTAATTTTTATACGCATTCATTCGGGTTACAAAACGAAAATATTAGTGATCAAGTAAGCACCGTTCTACAGGCGTTATGGAGGTGCTAATCTTTCCCCACACGTAACCGTGCCTCCGAACCCAAAATTTCGTAATCTCTGATTTCGTTCTAGGTTTACGGTCCGCCTATTTAAAAGGACCGACAGCAACTCCGTTATCACATCTCTATATTCAATTTTGTAAACTTTTACCTATTTGGCCTCTATTTTTTTATTTATTTAAACTTTGTTCTCTTATCTTAATTAGTGACTCCGTTCTTGAATAAAGTGGTCGTAGTTTGATTTGTGTAACTTCTGACTTTGAATATACTACAACAGAAAACAAAGTGTGTCGCGTTGACATCTAATCAACGAAAGAAACATCAAATCAGCCGAGGAATGTAATCCCTAAGCCTTTGCAGCGTTGATCTTCAAATTACCAACAAATAATTGAATTTTCGAGTTATAGTGGTTCGGTTTTCGAGTTATATTCAAGTTTAAATTTTACCAATTTGAAAAATTAAATTTGTTATTTTGTAATTTGGTCCTTGATTTTCTTGTTTCTTCAACTCCTCATCTGTTTTAAGTCCATTTTTGACCAAATTTGAATCACATACTCCTCAACAATAACCGTTTCAGACATTTTGGTAGCCCTAGGGCGAACCAAAAAATTGGGCCCCTAATTAGAGATTTAAACTACGGTTGCAGTTGAGTTTTCGGCCATGTTGCGTTAATTGCGATAGCACATAACAAATGTTACTTGCGGTCACTGTGAGTGTCGCATTGTGAACTTTTTAATAACATATGTTATTGTGGACATAACGGTTGCGGATATTGAGAATTCAAACGATGTCGCTACTGCTATATAATAGTTGCGGTTGTGGACCGTTATTTAAATCTCTGTCCCTAATAATAAGTATTGAAAAAAATAAATTTTAAGTGTAGGTCCATAATAACAAATATTGGGGGCGGAATTGAGCCCTTAATAATAAGTATTAGAAAAAAAATTAAATTTTAAGAGTAGAACCCTAATAACAAATATTGAAAAAAATTGGCCCCCTAATAACAAGTATTAGAAAAAAAAAAAGAATTTTAAGAGTATGCTCATAATAACAAATATTAGGAAAATATTGTTCTCTTAATAACAAATATTATAAAAAAATTAAATTTTAAGAGTATGCATTTAATAATAAATATTAGAAAAAACAAGCCCCTAATAATAAATATTAGGAACAAACTAAACCCTTAATAATAAATATTAAAAAAATAGATCATATAAATAATATAAAAAAATTATTTTATAAGTATAATTCAGTATAAAAATTTTGAGCCCTAGATGGGTACCCCTCCTACCCAAGCCCAAATACGGCACTGTCTATGCCTATGCAACTTTAATTTCTCTTTTTCTTAACGATAAATTTGTTTCTTTTGCAATTTAATTCATTTACTTTACATGATTTCTTTATTTCCTATGAACTTATCATTTCGTTATATAAACTTTTATTTCTTATCATTTCGTTATTATGTTTGATTTTCTTCGTATAGAATATATTTTATTAAATACATAAAAAGGCATGATATAAGATAAGAAATTGTCATGATTTTTTAAGTGTGAATTAATAATACTAATACGTGCAAAACCAACTCAACGATTTAACCAAATATTCACGACCAATAAAAGTATAATTAAGTACACCGTCAACCGAGGCTTTGGCCGAGTGGTTAAGTCGTGTGCTTACTAAGTACATGAGTTTAACCTGCGAGAGTTCGAATCTCTCAGGCTTTGTTTGATTGATTACTTTTTAAACAAATTATATAAAAATGAGTAAATTACGTAAATCATCAATAAACTTTATTATCAAACCTATTTTGGTCACTAAAGTTTAAAAATGTTCAATTTACTCACTGAAGTTTAGACATTGAACGTTTTTAGTCACTCATTTGTTAACTTTTTGATGATGTCCATTTACCGGCGAACGAAAGAACTTCTCCAAGATCCGAATGGTGGGAAACTTCATCGGCACAAGAGAAGCAACATATTGAGAAATGGGCTCCATCCGATGACAGAAGAGGGAGATCGACGAGAGAGAAACCAAATTTTTTTTGGCCAATTCGTGAACTTTTGAGTAGTTTCCGGCAAAATAGAGGTTGAATTAAGACTCAAAGGCCGAGAAGAAGTGACTAGTGAAATTTGAGACCGAATGACCTCCATCTATGATTGTTTGGGGTTTAAGAGTGACCCAAAAGTTTAATTTCTAAACTTTTGTGGCCAAAAACGTTCAATGTCTAAACTTCAATGAGTATATTGAACGTTTTTAAACTCTAGTGACCAAAATAGGTTTAAGAGTAAAGTTCAATGATGATTTACGTAACTTATCCTATAAAATATATATTAAAATTCTCCAACAATCATCGTATATTTCAAAAGGCTTAAATGAAAAATAACTGCCTAAATATACATTTTCTGAACTTTAGGTGCATAAAGTATTTTTTTTCTAAAAGTAAGTGTCTAAAGTTTACACCGTTGCAATTTTAGGTGCCTAAAGTTTATACCGTTGTAATTTTAGGTGCCTGACCGTTAAAGGGTGTTCAAAAATTTGTTGAGATTTGATTTTGATATAACTTAAATGAAAATTGTTTTTAGACTTAAACTAATTTTCAAAAATATTTCAAAAGTCCATTAACTTGAAAATTATGTTTGAAAGGTTTTCAAAAGGGTTTTTGACATGTTTAAAATGATTTTAAATAGCCAAAATGTAAAAAACAGGTTAGGTGTACCGATACACTTGTTAGTGTATCGATACCAGTCAGTCGTACTGATACCTAGTCAGCCGTACCGATACCCGTTTTACTCGTATCGATATGCCCCTTTGTTTTCCCAAAGATCCATTTTCTAGTAGCAAAATAGGGTATCGATACGGCCTCAGCCGTACTGATACACTATGGGGTGTACCGATACACTTGCATAGTGTACCAATACCTAGTGCAATTTTTGCCCAATGGCTCTTTCTATTTTGAGCAGGTGTACTGATACCAGTGGTTGCGTACCGATACACCCTGCACTAGAAGTGCATTTAATACTAGAAATAAAGTCCCAATGGCTCAAAATCAACCCCAATGGCTAGTAACGGCCATAAACTCCTTAAAGAGTTTAAAAGACCTCTTCAAGCAGCCATGCAACAACAAGAAACAACAAGAAACAACTTACCAACATTCATGTATTGAGAAATTAAGTTTTGTTCTTAAATTGTCATATTTCTTGTAGAAAACACTAGTGAGCCAAATTATCATATTTTCTCAAGTGTTTAGGATTTTGGGTGAGAGCTTAATGTGCAAATTTATTTGCCTTGTGAGGTTTTCTTTAGTTTTCTAAATTTGTTTCCTCTTGTAAGAGAGTGTTTCAAGATTTTGGGGTATAAGTCTTGGTTGTAAGGGTTATCTCCTTGAACTCGGAGAAAGGAAAACAAATCTAGCGGATTTGAGAAAATTCTTAGTGTGGGTAGCTAAGGTAGTGGAGGTAGACTTGGTTTAGAAGTCGAACCACTATAAACCATCGTGTCTCAATTTTCATTTCTTAGACATTCATCCACCAAAGCAAAAATCCAATTCACCCCTCTCTTGGTTATTCGGTTAATCGTACGAGCCTCCCAATAATTGGTATCAGAGCTTTGTCTCTATGACGGATTAACATCCTAGAGTCTATCCTTGAAGTGCTCAACCTTTCTACATCAGCTAGAGATCTTGAAGTGCTCAACCTTTCTACCTCAACCGAAGATCATGGCGCAATCCATCGACAAGTCTCCTTCTTTAATGGTGTCAATTACTACTATTGGAAGAATAGGATGATGTTCTTCATCAAAGACCATGGCTATCGTCTTTGGGATGTTGTTCTTGATGGCCCGTTCGTTCTACAAAAAAACAAGGTGGAATAGAATACGGAAGATCGGAAGAAGATAAAACTCAATGATAAATCTATGCAAATCTTGTTGTGTGCATTTAGACCTGATGAGTAAGCAAAGTCATCTTCTTGCTTGAGTGCCAAGAAAATTTGGGACAAGCTTGAAGTCACTCGAGAAGGAACCAATGAAGTAAAGGAGACCAAGATTGGCCTTCTCAACCTTGAGTACGAGAACTTCAAGATAGACCCAAAAGAAGACATTAAAGCTATGTTCGATCAATTCTCCACCATTGTGAATGGACTCAAAGGCTATGAAGAAGTGATTTTAGAGGACAAGCTTGTGAGGAAGTTGATTTATTCACTTCACGGTTTATGGGATTCCAAGAAGACCAAAATCATTGAAACAAAGAATTTAAAGAAGCTCAAGCTTGACGAGCTTATGGGATCTTTGTTAACCCATGAAATGATGATGTCAAAGGGAAAAAGATAGAAGAGCAAGGGATTGAAGACTTGAATGTTGCTCTTAAATACTCCACAAGCCAACAAAAAGATTCAAGTGGAGAGGATAGTGAAGAAGAAGAGATAACCAAGCTCTTCAAGAAGTTCACCCGATTCATGAAGTAAGAAAAAAAAGAATCAAGACATGAATCGAGAATGAAGATGAGGGATCCCATTATATGCTTCGAATGCAAGAAGCTGGGGTACACCAAATATGATTGTTAAGTGTTGAAAAGTACTATTTTCTGACCCTTTTGGCTTGAATTATAGGTAGACTTGAGCCATTTCTAGTTGCATTGTTAGTCATTCATGTATTTTTTATAGTTTCTTGGCCCAATGGACTTGGCCATGCATTTTATTATTTTTTGTTGAAAAAGTGTTGCGCTTTTGCTCTTTTGTGGTGCAGGATGATTTGTCGAGCCGATTGCCGAAGCTTGCCGTGTCAAGAGAGGGATCAAATCGGTTAGGACTCCCAACCGTCCAATTTAAATTCAAATGCAGAGGATATTATCCTCATTTAATATTTAATTCAGCAAGATTATCTCCCATATTTGAAATTCAAATAGAAGCATATTCTCCATAAAAGTCTCACGTAACAAACCCTACTCCTCCTCTATTTAAAGAAATCGAAGCCATGAAGTAAAGGGGAGTCGAATTGAGCAGAGAATGGATTGTGAGAGAGAGATATTGACTTGGGGGACAGCTAATCGTGGGAGTGATTGGATTGAGGAGTTATTCTCTTCTTTCTCATCATGTAATCGCATATCACCCATTATTTTTGGGGAATTTTCCTTTGTATTTTCTTTTCACCCAACCATGAACTAAATTTAGATGGTTTGGGTTATTAGGTTTTGAGAGGTTTTGTATGGATGATTTTATTTTGGTTTAATTTTAATGCAAAATGTTGATTTAATTCTTATTCTTGTAAATCGAGTAGTTTAGAGATAAACACTTGAGGGGAGAATCATTCATTGAAACTCAAATCTCTAATTAGTGATAGCAAAGAGAGAGCGAGATCAATGGAGATTTGTAAGAAGGATTTACTCTGATGAAGTGATAGCCATTAGAGGTTCCTCAACCGAGTTGATTTCCAAATATTACTAGAGTTGATGGAGATCAACAGACTGAATTAAATTCGGGTTTCCTAATATTGTGAGAGCTGAAGGAAATCAATTCCCTCTTGAACCAAGTTTTCGAAAAGTGATAAAGTGAAAGAAGCTTGGAGAATAAGTGAATTTCAAGTGGTTAACAAGAGTTCAAGAAAATACAATGTCCACTCTTGGTTAAATAACGTGTGACAGACGTATCAACAAGGTTTGTACAAGCATCATCCCTTCAAGTTAGAATTAACATGAAGGCATTGAAGAACACTCTACCGAGCATTGGAGACACAATTGGCTTGCCAGGGCAACAACTTGCCGAGAAGAGTCCTACTCCAACTCAACCACTTGCTATTGCATTTCACTGGTTACAGAGAGTCATACTTTCAACAAACTACTTGCCTGGGAAATTACTTGCCATGGCAATCTACTTGCCTCAGCATCTCACTTTCCTCTGGCATTCAACTTGCCAAAGTAACTCATTCAACATATTCTCAATCCTAATAAGTGAACCTACTCTTTGATTGATTACCTTATTCGTCTACAATCTTTCTTTATTTTGTTTTAGATACTTCTTTACCACCATCTATCACCACAATACTTTCTTATTTCAGTACAAGGAGTTAAGAACTGATGTCCTTCAAGACCAATCCCTGTAGAGACGATACTTTATATTCATCACTTTATTACTTGCGACGTGTTCACTTACACCATTTGTGTTGCACTCAAAATACGCAACAAGTTTTGGTGCCGTTACCGGGGACTGGCAATAGCGACTTCATCTCTAATTTTTGTATTTATTTTATTTTATTTTGTTATTTGTTTCAAGTGGCTAACAATTTTTGGTTTTGCGTCTGTGTATGACCAGGGCGAGACCAATAGCGCAAGACAACCCACTTGAACCTGAGATTGAACGTGTGTTCTATAAAAGAAGAAGAGAACTACGAGCAGCTATAGCAGACCCACCTGTTGATCCAATTAGCAATTTGAATGCTAACGGCAATCAGAATGCCACGGTAAGAGACAATGCAGCCGTAGCTGATCAACCAGTGCGAGTACAAAATATACCCATCCGAGATCACTTACTACCAGACCTTGGTGATCTCAATTCAGGAATTGTTACTTGTTGCGTGTAATAAGTGCTACGCAATTGTGCAAGTATACACGTCGCAAGTAATAAAGTGATATGAGTATCGAGTACCGTCTCCACAGGGATTGGTTTGGGCCACTTTGCTTAAGTTACTGCACTGTGAAAAGTAAAAACACAATTGATAATATAGGTTTTAATTAACGAGAAAAGTAAAAGCAATAAACTAAAAGAATAGATGAAAGAAAAAGAGAGAATAGGCCAGGTTATCGTGAGTTGAGGTGTGATAGCCGATTGGATCGTCTTGGTAAAAGAGTGCAAGGGCAACTCAGTTGTCGTGGCAACTTGCACAATGGGTTGCCTTGGCAACTAATCGATGGTTACCCGGGCAACTAGCTGGGCAACTACTTGGGCGTCCGGGCAGCAACTTCAAGGTTTGGCGGAGCGTTCTTCAATGGTTTCTTCTTATCCCTAAGTCGAAACTCTAGCTACTTGTGCATGCCTTGATAATACATCCTGCGTGAATCAAGGGTGAACAACAACCAATCTTGCGCTCCTCTTAGCCGTTGAAATCCTTAACTTATTCCTAAGCCGGATTAATCTTCACCATCAATAGATTGAATAAAGACCATACTCATTCGTTTCTTGAATCTAACTCTCCCGATATTAGATAAATAGATGAAGTCACGAGATCCTCTCCCAATTCACTCGCAAACAAGAATAAGAACCAAGAATGAATAAACCTTGAATTGAAAGTGCAAACTCTTATTACCTAAACAAAATCCAATTGTTTCTCACAACAACAAAACACAATAACCCCAACCAATCAAGTTAGTTCATGGTTGGGTTCAAAAGATATACAAAGAATAATCCCCAAACCATGAATCTAATGGAAGCAAGGAAGAAGAAGAAGTCGAAATTTCCCCTAATGCTCTCTATGGAGTTGTCGAAATTCCCTTAGCCTTTTCCCCCTAATGCTCTCTATATATGGATTGTCGAAATCTCCTTGCTATTTATAGGGCTAGGCCAAAGTCCTTCTTTGAGGAGGAGTTTGAGTTGGAATTAAATTATCTTTAAAGAATATAATTCTTTATTATAATTTTATTCCTATTAGAACTTCTCCTATCTTCTTGGAATTTAATTCTTCTTTAATCTCTGCATGGCAATCAAATTCCTTTGGGCTTGGGCCTTGCTCTATGTCATCTTGGGCTTGTAAAGTCATTAATTTCGACATCCCTATTGCATCTTCTCTTTGTCGACAATTGCCATGGCAACTGGCTCGGCGTCTCCTTCATGCATTGCCCTGGCAACTAGCTCGGCATATCCTTCATGCATTGCCCTAGCAACTAGCTCGGCATTGCTTTGGCAAGTGATCCTGCACATACACACACAAAAACACACCAAAGCAGCATCTTTTTCCACAAAAATCACCAAGTTATGTAATCAAGCTCAATAGTGGAAAGAAACATGAATTAATGCATGAATAACTAATTATGCAACTAATATGAGCTTAAGTCTAACAATAATATGAGTAAAAAGGGTAATAAAAATAGTACTTTTGAACACTTATCATTACTCCTGAGATTCAAGTAGCACACTTTGAATTGAAGCCAATAATGTTTAATATGCTTAATTTGATCGGGCAATTTGGTGACTCAGCAACTGAAGATGTCAGGCAACATCTAAGATATTTCTTAGAAGTTTGCGATTCCTTCAAACAGCAAGGAGTCCATAAGGATGCCCTTAGACTTAAACTATCTCCCTATTTACTGAGGGATACAGCGAGAACATGGCTGAACATCATACCATCAAGAACTCTAGAATCTTGGAGAGATCTATGCTGAAGTTTTCTTGTTAGGTACAATTCTACTAGCATGACTGATAAATTGCGTAATGATATCACTTCTTTCCATCAAGAAGATAACGAATCCATGTACGAAGCTTGGGATCATTACAAAGAGCTTCTTTGCAAATGTCCTATGCACGGATTTAGAGAATGGACACAAGTAGTGATGTTCTACAATAGAGTCAACGCACCAACTAGGATGATGCTAGATGCCTCCGCAAATGGAACACTTCTAGATAAGTCAATGGAGGAAGTATTTGAGATTCTTGATCAACTTGCGAACAATAATTATCAGTTCCTAACCACTAGGAGGGGACATGTAAGGCGACATGCCACGACAATTGAGTTAGATTCAACCGATGCCATTTCAGCACAATTGGAGCATTAACCAACATGGTTCAGAATTTGCAAAAACATAGTAGCACGCAAGCAGTAATGGTAGTAAATTCATTTTGTGATTCTTGTAATGGTAACCATGATTTTTCTGAATGTCCACAAAACCCTAAGTCTATTTATTATGTTGGCAACTACAATCGGAGAAACAATCTATATTCCAACACATACATCCCAAGATGGAAAATTTATCCCAATTTTTCGTGGAATAATCAGAATAGCTACAACAATACATCTCGACAGAACACCAAAGCATTAGAATTCTAATAGAACATGCCACGACAACAGAATCAATTGCCGCAGCAACAGTCAATAGCTAGTTCTTTGGAAACTATAAATGCTTTTATGCTTAAAATTGAATCTTATATGGATGAAACTAGTGATTTTATGAAAAATATTGACTCTTTTATGAACAAGACCAAAATTCGGATGCAGAGTTAGGACGCATCAATCAAGTCTTTGGAAATACAAGTTGGACAGTTCATTCATGCCCTAAGCACGAGGCCACAAGGAAGCCTGCCTAGCAACACTGATGTTGTACGAGGTTCAGGCCATGAGCAGTGTAAAGTAATCACTACCCGAGGTGAAGCAAAGGTGGGCAAAGATCCTATCTAACCTGAGGAGGATGAGCATGCATTGGTTGACGAAGTAGAGTCCCAGACATTACCACGGTAAATTCACATATCACGGTAAGTGTAGACAAACAAACAATGCATGCCACCAAGTTCTCATATCGTGGCAAGTTCATCCAACCCTACCAATCCAAACGAGATGAGTAAAGGTAAAGAGATCAGACCACCACCACCACCATTTCCAAAGAGGCTAAAAAAGTAGAAAAATGAGTACCAGTTCTAGAAACTCTTTGATATTCTTAAATAAGTCCACATCAACTTACCATTAGTTGATGCAATCGAGTAGATGCCTAATTACGCCAAGTTCCTTAAGGAAATAGTATATAAGCGTAAAAGGCTAAGTGAGTTTGAGACAGTTGCCTTGACAGAAAGGTGCATGGTGATGTTACACAACCAATTACCTCCTAAGCTTAAAAATCAAGGTAGTTTCCCAATATCATGTTCCATTGGCGAGCATTACATTGGAAATGCTCTATGTAACCTTGGAGAAAGCATAAATCTTATGCCCAAATCTATTTTCCAACAATTAGACATAAGTATGGCAAGGCCCACCACAGTTATACTGTAGCTTGCCGATAGATTATATGTGCATCATGGAGGAAAAATTGAAGACATTTTGGTAAGAGTTGATAAGTTTACTTTTCCCACTGATTTTATTATTTTGGATTGTGAAGTAGATGAGTTTGCACCCATCATTCTTGAGATATTGTTCTTAGCAACGGGGAGGACTTTGATCGATGTTGAGAGAGGATAACTCACCATAAGGGTGAATGAGCAGCAAGTTACACTCAGTATGCTGAAAACGCTCAAGCAAGCCGACGATCCAAAAGAATGCCAAGCCATTAAAGCCACGTCAAAGTTTAACTTCGATGTAGAGGACTATTATCTTGGCAATTCTATTGCCGACCCTAAGATAGAAGAAGTTGAAGAGTCAGAGCTAGTACTACGGAGCAACATGAGGTAAATTGGGTTATAAATCAACCAGGTAAGAGTTTTGAATCCCTTGGTCTTTCACATACAGAGTTTAAACCTGAAAAACCTTTCGTTGAGCAACCCTCTATTTTAGAGTTAAAACCTTTTCCATAGCAATTAAAGTATGTTTATTTCGAAGAGGGCAATACCTTGCACGTAATAGTTATTTCTAAGTTACAGCCTGAGTAGGGATTGATCGATACATTGGTGTTGCACAAAAAGGCAATAGGTTGGACTATAGTAGATCTGAAAGGGATCAACTCAGCAGTATGCACGTGCAAGATCCTATTAGAGGGGGCCACAGTAACTTTGTTGAGGCTCAAAGAAGACTTAATCCAGCCATGAAGCAAGTCGTGATGAAAGAGATCATAAAGTGGCTTGACGTCGATATCATATACCCTATCTCTAACAGCTCATGGGTAAGTCTGGTATAATGTGTTCTGAAAAAATGAGGTATGACTATGGTAAGTAATGAAAATAATGAACTTATTCCTACTAGTGCTGTCACAGGTTGGAGAGTTTGTATGAACTATCGTAAGTTAAATAAGGCTACAAGGAAAAATCATTTTCCTTTACCCTTTATTGATCAAATGCTTGACCGTCTTACAGAAAAATATTTTTATTATTTTCTTGATGGATATTAAGGTTATAACTAGATTGCCATAGCGCCAGAAGACTAGGAGAAGACCATCTTTACGTGCCCATTCGGTACATATGTGTTTAGAAGGATGCCATTTAGACTGGCAATGCTCCAACAACCTTCTAGAGGTGTATGATGGCAATTTTCTCCAATATGGTGGAAGATTTCCTTGAAATCTTTATGGACAACTTCTCAATTTTCAGAGATAGCTTTGATAATTGTCTCGGTAATTTGGACAAAGTGTTAACACGATGTGAAGAATCTGACCTAGTGTTAAATTGGAAGAAGTTCTATTTATGGTGGATGAATGCATCGTGTTGGACTACGAGATCTCATCCAATGGCATAGAAGTGGACAAGGCAAAGGTGAATGTGATTGAGAAATTGCCGCCACTGACTTCAGTCAAAGGAATTGAAAGTTTTATCGGACATTTAGGTTTTTACATAAGGTTTATTCAAAAAATTTCTAAGATTTCTAAACCTTTATGTAATTTGGTTGAACAGGACAAGACCTTTAAATTTTATGATTCGTGTGCCACGACATTTGAGGATTTGAAGAAGAAGCTTGCCACAACACCTATTGTTGTTCCCTCTAATTGGACCTTACCTTTCGAGCTCATGTGTGATGCGAGCGATTTCACGGTAGAAGCGATTTTAGGCCAACAAAAAGGTAAGATTTTCTATGTGATATACTATGCTAGAAAAACACTCAATGGTGCTCAATTAAATTACACCACGACGAAAAAGGAGTTGCTAGCAGTAGTGTTTGCATTTGACAAGTTCTGTCCTTATTTGATTGGTACTAAGGTAATTGTTCACATTGACCATTCATCAATTAAGTACTTAATTTCAAAAAAAGATACAAAGCCTCATTTAATTCGTTGGATTTTGCTTTTACAAGAGTTTGATATAGAAATTAAGGACAATAAATGAGTAGAAAACTAGGTTGCCAACTACTTATCCAGACTTGAAAAGAGCAATAAATATGATGACCACTTGGAGATTCATGACACATTTCGGATGAGCAGTTGTTATACCTGAATGTTTTGCCATGAAAATTCTTACCAGGGCAATTGGTGCTTCTTTATAACTCATGCCTTATACTCTTTCCAAGTAAACTTAAATCACGATGGACTAGACCATTCGAGGTGGTTAAACCTTACTCCTATGGTGTTACTGTGATCCGATCGATCAAGAATAGATCCGAGTTCAAGGTCAATGGGCAGAGATTAAAGTATTACTTTAGAACCCGTGTCGAGAGAGACAAGCATGCAATATCCTTGGGAGATGCATGAAAATGCTCTTGCTAGGACTTTTTAATTTTATTTTTTAGTTATTTTATTTTTGGACTTGTTATTTTTGAATTTTTGTTATTTAAATTTATTTTGGATTTTTCTTTTCTATCTTTTCACTTATTTTAATTTTGTTATTTGAATTTCCAGTTAGTTAGAATTTATTTTGATTATTTATCTTTAGTTTAAATTTTTAATTTGTTTTAATTTTGTTTCGGTTAGTTATTTTAGATTGTTTTTTAATTTAGTTATTTATCTTTCTTTTATTGTTGAATTTTAAATTTGAGCTTTTCTTTTATCCTATTCCTTTATTTTCTTTTTATTTATTTTAATCTTTTTTAGGTCAAGAGTTCAAATTGGAGAAGGATTGAAGAATTTGATGGAAATTCATCCCCAGAGAGATCAAGGGCCGGCGGTTATTAGGTTTAAATACCTAATTATTTTCAAACCCTAGCAATATGTCATTTATTTTTCCCTTAACCCCTAGCTGCACCACTCTCTCCCCCTTTTCATCATTGATTTCTTTTTCACCCATTGGTGAGACATCACTCAACCTTTGACCTTTCCATCAACTCTATTCACTTCACCATTATAACACCAACACTCTATCTTTCCTATTCATTTAATCTCATACTCACTTCAACTTCTTCGCTTTTTATTTTCTCCATTTTTGAAGTCTTGAGGTTTTTATTCTTTTGTTTTCCTTGGACCGAAAAAATGTCCACAAACCTCAAAACCATGGACGAAATTTGTCCCTCACTCATGCCACAACCATTATACCGTAAGTTCACCACTTTGGCAGTGTAGAAGCAGTTCGAAGAGAAGATCGCAATAAGAAGAGTTTGGAATGAGCAAGGGTTTGCCTATGAAATGCCTCACCCTAGTTTTCATCTTAAGGAGTCCATCTATGCCACAATCGAGAGTCACATATGGCCAATATTCTATGAACAACCGACCGGAGTAAACATCTCATAGGTAAGAGAATTTTATTCTCATATTTCTAGTCCCGATAACCCGGTTGTATTTGTACGTAGCAGAGCTATTCTTCTCGACGCCACCACCATCAATGCCTATTATGGTTTGTTCTTCAAAGAAGATGAACATGCTAAGTTCATGGAGAACGTGACTCGTAAGAAGATGGACTAAGTTTTGAAGGATCTTACCATTGAAGGAATGAAATAGAAAAATGGAAAGCTTAAAGGAACGGTAAGCCACATCATGCTAAAACCGAAAGATAAGTTGTGGATTAATTTTATTAAGACTCGCTTAATGCTTACCACACACAACACCACTGTTTTGTTGTCTCTATTGTTATTATTGCACTATATTATTCACAAGCGTGTTATTAATGTTGGGCAAATAATTGTGAATGAGATTTATGCATGCAGTAAAAAGGATGTATGAGCGTTATATTTTCCCAACTTAATATCTATTTTATGCGAGAAAGAAAAGCTACCGATCGAGCCAACTGATGAACGATTGCCAAAGAGGAGTGGGTGGACAAAGGCACAATACATGCAAGTGATGCAAGAAGAAATGCCATGACCAACAGCATCGAAACAACTATTCCAGTTGCCCCAGAAAGTGCACATGCCGCGGCAAAAGACACTGCAGCAAATGAATTTTCCCCGACAAGTTCCTGAGAGGTGGTCGACCTAATACGCCCTTTGATGGAAAAGTTGGAACGCATAGAGGAGCGAGAAATAAAGCTCATACGGTATATCAAGGATTGAGATGTTGCACTAACATGAATCATTTTGGAGAAGTACCCCGATTGCCACATGTCATTCCCTATATTCCCTATAGAGCTACTTGCCACGACAAGTGAAGCTGGCAAGACTAGCCCAGCTAAAAAAAACCTTCTGCGGTAACTGCTGCCCAAGATAAAGGTAAGCAACCTATGACTAAACCGTCTGTTGATCCAGCAGATTCTGAAAACACCACGTCCTCACCATTGATTTCCCCACCATCGGATGCACAACCACTAAAACCAGCAAAACGTAAAGCTTTCCTGTAACCCCCTCGACCCGACCTAGTCGCAAGACCAAACCAAGCAAGCTACATTAGGTTTACTGAAGTAAACCGGAAAGACAAAATCTAAAATGCGCCCATTTTTTATCTTGTCTAAATGCAGAATTATTAATCTATGTGTTCATATTGCATTCATGTGAAAACCCAACCCAATTGGGCAGCAAAATAATATCCGATTGAACACAAACACCCTTAGGGACTATAATGCAATTTTAGCAAAAAAAATAAGGACTTTGCCCAATTTTATATTACCAATCCTTAATTAAACATATTTCATGCTTACATGTCAAAAAATTAGCTCAATACAATCATCCAAACTCATTCAATTGCTTCTACAACATTCATGGACTAAAATGTAAGAAAATAGAACTTAATTTCCATGACAATAACTGTTTTAACGGTCACAAGTGCCGGTACGGTCATATCCGTACCGATATGGAGTTGCCAACCGTATCGGTACGCCACGTCAGCCTGCTAGATATTAACATCGTACCGATATGAGCCCGTATAGTTTCAGTACGCGAGATTTTCCCAAAAAGCAATTTTCTAGTATCAAGGTCTCATACCGATATGTCTTGTCCCGTATCAGTATGCCAAGCTTAAATTGCATAGCCGTACTGGTACGCACATACCTGTACCGATCCCAGGTGCCCGATAATGCCTAGCCGTAGCGATACGATCCCCCGCGTATCAGTACGCCTGGCCTGTAATGTCATTTTTAACCAGTTTTTCATACAATTCTAGATGCATTTGGCCCCTAGCAACTTGCATTCATACGTATAAACAATTGAACACTCAGAAGCTATCATTTAAAACATGGTTAAGCAATCAAAACAACCTCATACTCTGATGGACCACTCTAGAAGCATGCTTCCTAGACCACTTTGCCAAAGCATACAAAAATGCACATTTGAACCATACCCAGCACAAGCATCATGCCAACACAACAAACACATCATATTAAACCTGGTCAAACCATCACAACATAGAAATCCACAAGGAACTCTAGATGCATACATAATCATCCATTCAACCTCATCTTATGGCGAGTATTAACATCAAGATAAGCAACATCAACCATCATCAAAAACCGGCATAGAATCATACTTAAATTCACAATGAAACAGATTTACAACTCCCAAAAACCATGGCGAACACATTGCCTTATTAACCGAAAATATAAACCGAGTTCATACATGAAAGTAGTTTATCACTTGGATCCCTTCAAACCTTGCATTTTCTAACCCAAACTCTAATGCTCTGCATCATTAGGAAAAAGAGAGCGCAAGCATACATGCTTAGTGAGAATGCTCATAAGATAATGATGCACTAAAACCTTTTGTAAACTATATGCTCGTTTTACAAAAACATGCTTATGACCAAAGTCTTTTCCATGATTCCAACCGAATCAAAACACAACAACCTTTGTGCAACATTAATATACATTCCATGCTTAAATCCCAAAGCATTATAAATAAAACATGCTTAAATCCCAAAGCATTATAAAATAGGATCAACACATGAACTTTCTCATATATTGGCATTTATAGTGACCCGAATAGACTACCTCTATCCTATACACATATCGAATACACGGATCTCTCATACCATGCCTAGCTAAACCGCATGATATCCCAAACCTTGCCTCGTTAAACCGCAAGATTTGTCACCCTCTCCTAGTTAAACCGTGAGATTTCACCCTTGCCTAGTTAAACCGCAAGATTTCATAAACACCACATATGCAAATCTCATTGCCAATGCAATAACACCATTCCCAACCGGAATGAAAACCAATGCTCAATAGCATTTAATATACTTTCAAACCCCTGCATATGTACTCAAAATCATGCATTACCAGTAAGTAAACCTTACCATGTTTATCACTGAAACATGCAAACAACATGCTCATATCTAAACCGATATTCAAGAGAAAAATAAGGGAAACTTACTTCTGATCTTAGGTAAGTGTCTCACGCTTACCCTAAACTCTCAATAACCTTTACAAACCTTTGTAAAGCATTTAAAACCAGTTTTCACTCACCGATACGCTTTGCCTTTCTTGCCAACGCGATGCAAGCTTCCGGCAAGCCACCAAAACAATGTCAATCTTCATCGCCTTGATTATCCCTTGTTTTAATCACATAAAACGAAAGGATACATGCATTATTATGTATTCAAACCACTGCCTCAGAACAAAACCCCGCAACTCCCAAGTTACCTACACAAAAACCATTCGAAACATACCAAAATCATCATCAAACATTTCCGGAACTTAACCTAGCCATAAAACAACGATTCAACTCATCAAACAAAATCAATTAACAACCAAAAACCCTTTCCTAACACACTATCTTACTTCCAGCAAAGATTAAACTCGATTATCTCCACAACAACTCAAATCTAACCACCTAAACAATTAGAGAATCAAGAGTTTCGGGATTCTATTGATCAAAACAACTTATCAACATCAAAACACATCCAAAATATGTATTAAATCACTCTCAAATACTGGAAATCATATCCACTTCGAAAATCACCTTGTTCCATCAATATTTCCAAATTAACTCAATTAAACATTGATAAAACATCAAAATCAGATAACAATTCATAAATCAAGGATTAAATACTTGGGAATATCAGTAAAGAAACATACAATAGAGGAGATCGCGAACCTTGCCCCTATTGTGAGATTTCTCCCTCAATTGGTTGATAAAAGCTAAGAAAACACAAGATTTAAATGAGATTTTTGTAAAACAATATCAAATAATCAATCACAAATCATAAAAATGAGTTAAAGAACTCCTCACCTCTGGATTTTGATGAAAACTTGAGTGTTTGGCTGAGGAAAGACTGGAGAGAAAAAGTTGAGAGAAAGTAAATTTTCATGTAAGAGTTTAACTAACTTTTAACTAAATCCTCTTTTAATTATTTTAAAACACATGTTAAAATATCTTTAATTACGGGAGAAATCATCAAAACAAAACATGGTAAAATAGCTCCTTAAAATTCTAAGAATTTGACCGTTTTCATTTTAGTCGCCTTAAAAAGCAATTTTCAAAATTACATTTTGGTCACTAACCAAAATATCATATTTTCGAATTCCATTTTCCAAAATTGATTCCACCAAAAATCAATATATATTAAAAGGTGATTTTTAACTATTTTCCATATTTTTTTCTTACCAAAAAATATATGGTCCCGAATCTGGCTCGAATCTCTATCCTGGTCCATCGGACCGTCTAATAAAACTCAAAACCACTAGGCCCAAAACCGGGGTGTTACAACTCTCCTCCACTTAAGAAATTTTGTCCTTGAAATTACCTGGAGGAAACAGATGCAAAAATTGCTCCTTCATATCTGCCTTACTTTCCCACGTAGCTTCCTCAACACCTCGGTGTCTCCACAAGACCTTTACAAGCTCTATCGTCTTACCACGTAGGACTTTTTGGCCGGTATCAAGGATTTCTACAGGTTCCTCATCATAAGATAAATATGGCCTCAACTCCACATCCTCCACCGGCATAACATGCAATGGATCTGATTGATATCTCCTCGACATCGAAACATGGAACACATTATGAATTTTCTCCAATTCGGGAGGCAACCTCAACCGATATGCTACAGGACCCACACGTTCAATAACCTCATATGGTCCAATGAACCTTGGACTAAGTTTACCCTTACGTCCGAATCTCATCACCTTTTTCCATGGTGACACTTTCAAGAATACGCGATCGCCCATCGCTATTCAACTTCCTTACGCTTCAAATCCGCGTAAGATTTATGCCGATCCGCAGTCGCTTTCAACCGATCGCAAACAAGCTTAACCTTCTCATCTGTGTCTTTTAACACATCCGGCAGAGTAACATGCTTTTCCCTTACCTCAACCCAACACAACGGCGTATGGCATCTCCGGCCATATAACGCCTCATAAGGTGACATCTATATACTCGCTTGATAACTGTTGTTATAAGCAAACTCGACTAAAGGCAAGTGTTTCTCCCAAGTTCCTTGGAACTCGATAATACAGCATCTCAGCATATCCTCCAAGACTTGGATAACCTGCTCAAACTGCCCATTCGACTGAAGATGATATGCAGTGCTAAAACTCAACCACAAACCCAAGGCATGGTGCAAACTCCTCCAAAACCTTGTCATAAACCTCGAATCCCTATCCAAAATGATGGATTTAGGTACACCATGCAAGCCCACAATCTCAGCTACATACAAATCTGCTAGCTTGTCCAAGGTATACGTTGTATGCACTGGCAAGAAATGTGCACACTTTGTGAACCGATCAACAATCACCCAAACAGAATCCTTTTTAGCCGGTGTCAACGGCAACCCTGTTACAAAATCCATGGTGATTCTCTCCCACTTCCACTCTGGAATTTTCAATGGCTGCAACAACCCGGATGGAAATTGATGTCCAGCCTTAACTCGCTGACATACCATGCACTTGGAAACAAATTCAGCTACATCCTTTTTCAACTCAACCTAGTAGTATACCTCCTTCAAATCAGGATACATCTTAACACTACCAGGATGCATAGCAAAAGGACTAGAGTGTGCCTCCGTCAAGATTGTGTACCTCAACTCAGGATCATCTGGCACCACTATTCAGCCCTTGAAACACAAAACTCCATCATCATCAAAATAAAATTTCGTCGGATTACCATCCGATATGTCCTTAACATGCTCAACCAACGAGTCATCGTACGGTTGCTTAGCTTTAACCAACTGCTATAACATAGGCTTAACTTGCAATTCAGCCAGCAAATCGCCCTCTCGTGTCACACTCAACCTTGCAAACATAGCTCGAAGCTCAACCGCAACTTTATGACTTAATGCATCCGCCACCACATTGGCTTTACCAGGATGATACTCAATTGTCAGGTCGTAATCCTTAAGCAACTCCAACCATCTACATTGCCTAAGATTCAAATCCTTCTGGGACATCAAATACTCCAAGCTCTTCTGATCCGTAAAGATCGCACACTTCTCTCTATAGAGGTAATGTCGCCAAATTTTCAGTGCGAAAACCACAACCGCAAGCTCCAAATCATGAGTTAGATAATTGTGCTCATGAACTTTCAACTGCCTCGATGCATAGGCCACAAACTTCTCATCCTGCATCAGCACACAACCCAAGCCAACATACGACGCATCACTATAAACCACAAACTCTTTCCCAGATTTAGGCTGAATCAACACAAGAGCATGGGTTAAAACATTCTTTAACTTTTCAAAACCTTGTTGTTGCTTCTCCGTCCACACAAAAGGAATATTCTTTTGCAACAACTTGGTCAACGGTGTCGCAATACTCGAGAATCCCTTAACAAAACGGCGATAATAACCAACCAACCCAAGAAAACTACGCATCTTCGATACAGACTTAGGTTGCTTTCAATTGAGAATAGCCTCAATCTTCTGTGGATCAACGCGAATACCCTCCGCAGAAACCACATGACCAAGGAATGTCACTTTCTTAAGCCAAAACTCGCTTTTGCTCAACTTAGCGTATAACCTATTATCCTTTAACACTTGCAACACCATCCGCAAATGCCAATCATGATCCTCCTCGGTACGAGAGTACACGAGAATATCATCTATAAACACCACCACGAACTGATCAAGATACTCATGGGATACTCTATTCATCATGTCCATAAACACAGCTGGGGCATTTGTCAAACCAAAAGGCATGACCAAAAACTTATAATGCCCATACCTCGTACGGAATGCGGTTTTATACATATCCACATCCTTAACCTTCAACTGGTAATACCTCGATCTTAAATCTATCTTAGAAAACACCACTACTCCACGAAACTGATCGAATAAGTCATCAATCCGCGACAACGGGTACTTGTTCTTCACCGTCAACTTATTCAACTAACAATAATTAATGCACATATGCATTGTACCATATTTCTTTTTCACGAAGAGAACATGAGCACCCCACGAAGAAATACTTGGTCGAATGAACCCATGGTCCAATAACTTCTGAAGCTGTGACTTCAACTCCTTCAATTCCTTCGGTGCCATCCTATAAGGGCAATGGACACTGGCGTTGTACCCTCATATGTCTCAATACGAAACTCTACCTCCCTATCTGGAGGTAAACCTAGCAACTCCTCAAGAAAAACCTCAGAAAAGTCGCACACGATCTGAATGTCCTGCACCTGAACACCCTTGGCTTACGGATTCATAACAATAGCCAAATAAGCTTGACAGCCATCAAACATCATCTTCTCCGCTCTAACAGTTGAAACCACATTGGACAGGAACTTAATATTCTCGCCAACCACCACAACTTCATAGTCGTCGGACAACCTCAAGGAAATCCTTTTGTACTCACAATCCACAATTGCTATGTGCTCACCCAACCAATCCATGCCCACAATGATATTAAAACCATGGAATGGCAATTCTATCAGATCGGCAGCAAACTCATGTTCTTGCACCACCAAAGGACAACACCGGTACAACCTTCTTGTTGTAACTGATTCTCCGAAGAAACTTGTGACTAACATGCCAGCATCTAAGATCTCAACAGGAACACTCAGCAAAGATGCATGTTCACTCAATATATATGAATGCGCGGACCCTGAATCAATTAAAGATAACAATGACAATGATTGCAAAGTAAAAGTACATGCGATCACATCCGTGTCATTACAACTCTCTCAGTGAGCAAAGACCCGAGACGATCTACCACCTTTAGGTCTCACCGCTGCAGCATGAGCCATACCTCTCTGACCATCCTCGCACCTCTAAAAATTACCCCTACCACGGCCTCAGCCTCTAGCAGGTGCAGCAACCTGAGCTAGCATCCCTCGCAGCCCGAGGACAATCATGCTTCAAGTGATCAGATAAACCACAAATCCAACAAGCTCCAGCATATATCTGTGTGGCACCTACCGCATCGCTCACACTCCGGTGCAACACGAGCTCCTTGGGCACCCTAGCCAACTCCACCACTATGCCTGTGATCTGGATTATACCTCTTGTCCCTTAACCTCCTATTCTACCTCCCATAATAGTTAGAGCCAGCCACTCTCTTACCCAAGCCCGCACTTGCAGCCTGAACTGGTACACCCAAAGACTACTCAATATCTTTGGCCCGATTGACCAACACATCGAAATCTGTGTAATCTGTAGCCAGGAGATATATCTTAATGTCCTTAACAAGACCACAACAGAACCTACCACATCTCTGCTGGTCATCAAGAACCAACTCCAGAGTATACTGACTCAACCGGACAAATTTCATCTCGTATTCAGCAACAAACATGTCTCCTTGAGATAGCGACATAAACTCGTGCTTCTTCATATCCAAATACTGGGTACCAAGGTACTTCCTCTTAAAAGCTCTCCGAAAGAACTCCTAAGTCACGTTCGCCTCAGGAACACCAGCAATTATGGTCACCCACCAATAATATGCATCCCTTTGCAGCAGAGATACAATGCAACCCAGCTTGTGCTCCTCGTTACAGCCCATCTAATTCAAGATGCGAACCGTCTTTTCCAGCCATCTTTCGGATGCCTTAGGGATCAAACCTTGAAACTCCTTACCTCCTAAACTCCTCAAACGCTCCAAGGGTAAACCTTGATTTGCCACCACAGTAGGTGCTGGTGCTTGAGCCTGCACTCCAGCCATCGCTACCTGAAAAGCTCTCGTTATTGCCTGAACCAATAGAGTCAAATCACCATACACAGGCACTTGATGAACTTGGGGTGCTTCACCCACCCCAACATCAATTGGAGGAACCACTAGAGGAGGAGGAGCTAAAACATTAGGGAGATTCTCTTCTGTCTCATTATTCTGCCCAACCCCGACAGTATTAGCCATCGATCGTGTCTCACGTCGAGCCATGCTACCAAAAGTATTAAAACACATTAAAGTTAGGCTAGCTTTAGGTAAAGGATCCAATAAAACTTTAAAACGCATTTAAAGTCCTCGGTAATAGGCAATGCGTTCCCAAAACATACCCCAACAAAAAATTAAACAATCATTGAATGTACACAATAACCATACAGTTCAAACATCATCAACTCGTCAAACAACAACATCCCAACTTTTCACAACATGGCTCTGATACCAACAAATGTAACCCCCTCGACCCGGCCTAGTCGCAAGACCGAATCGAACAAGCTACATTAGGTTTACCGAAGTAAACCAGAAAGACGAAATCTAAAACGCGCCTATTTTTTATCTTGTCTAAACGCAGAATTATTAATCTATGTGTTCATACTGCATTCATGTGAAAACCCAACCCAAACGGGTATCAAAATGATATCCGATTAAACACAGACACCCTTAGGGACTATAATGCAATTTCGGCAAAAAAAAATAAGGATTTTACCCAATTTTATATTAACAACCCTTAATTAAACATATTTCATGCTTACATGTTAAAAATCAACTCAATACAGTCCTCCAAACTCATTCAATTACTTCTACAACATTCAAGGACTAAAACATAATAAAATATAACTTAATTTCCACGACACTAACTATTTTAACGGTCACCGGTACCAGTACAATCATATCCGTAATGATACGGAGTTGCCAACTATACCGGTACACTATGTACAGTATTGGTACGCCACGACAGCATGCTAGACATTAACATTGTACTGGTACGAGCCCTTATAGTTTCGGTACGCGAGAGTTTCCCAAAAAGCAATTTTCTAGTATCAAGGTCTCGTACCGATACGTCTTGTCTTGTACCAGTACACCAAGCTTAAATTGCTTAACTGTACCGGTACGCACATACCCGTACCGATCCCAAGTGCCTGATAATGCCTAGCCGTACCAATACGGTCCCCCGCATATCAGTACGCCTAGCCTATAATATCATTTTAACCAGTTTTTCATACAATTCTAGATGCATTTGGCCCCTAGCAACTTAAATTCATACATATAAACAATTGAACACTCAGAAACTATCATTTAAAACAAGGTTAAGCAATTAAAACAACCTCATACTCTGATGGACCACTCTAGAGGCATGCTTCCTAGACCACTTTGCCAAAGCATACCAAAATGCACATTTGAACCATACTCAGCACAAGCAACATTCCAACACAACCAACACAACATATTAAACCTGGTCAAACCATCACAACATAGCAATCCACAAGGAACCCTAGATGCACACCTAATCATCCATTCAACCTCATCTTAAGGCAAGTATTAACATCAAGATGAGCAACATCAACCATCATCAAAAACCAGCATAGAATCATACTTAAATCCATAATGAAATAGATTTACAACTCCCAAAAACCATGGCGAACACATTGCTTTATTAACCGGAAACATGAACCGAGTTCATACACGAAAGTAGTTTATCACTTGGATCCCTTCAAACCATGTCTTTGCTACCCCAAACTCTAATGCTCTGCATCATTAGGAAAAAGAGAGCGTAAGCATACATGCTTAGTGAGAATGCTCATAAGACAATGATACACTAAAACCTTTTGTAAACTATATGTTCATTTTACAAAAACATGCTTATAACCAAAGTCTTTTCCATGATTCCAACCGAATCAAAACACAACAACCTTTGTGCAACATCAATATACATTCCATGCTTAAATCCCAAAGCATTATGAAATAGGTTCAACACATGAACTTTCTCATATATTGGCATTTATAGTGACCCGGATAGACTACCTCTATCCTATACACATATCAGATACACAAATCTCTCATACCATGCCTAGCTAAACCGCATGATATCCCAAACCTTACCTCGTTAAACCACAAGATTTGTCACCCTTGCCTAGTTAAACCGCTAGATTTCACCCTTGCCTAGTTAAACCGCAATATTTCACCCTTGCCTAGTTAAACCTCAAGATCACCATCAATTTGGGTTGCCTAGTTAAACCGCATGCCCCAAATGAGGTCCCAACAGTCCGAGTGGCCTTGTTACACCGCCATACCTCAAGGACCCATGGCCATGATCGATTTTGTTCATATTTTATAGTGAACTTTTAATCCTATGGCATGTCAACTATATCCAATTGTTTTCTCACCTTGTCACACAGCCAATATATCATTTACAAAACCATTTACTTACTGTTTTACAATGCATTTCATAAACACCACATATGCAAATCTCATTGCCAATACAATAACACCATTCCCAACCGAAATGAAAACCAATGCTCAATAGCATTTAATATACTTTCAAACCCCTGCATATGTACTCAAAATCATACATTACCAGTAAGTAAACCATACCATGTTTATCACTAAAACATGCAAACAACATGATCATATCTAAACCGATATTTAAGAGCAAAATAAGGGAAACTTACTTACGAGCTTAGGTAAGTGTCTCACGCTTACTCTAAACCCCTAATAACCTTTACAAACCTTTATAAAGCATTTAAAACCAGTTTCCACTCACCGATACGCTTCGCCTTTCTTGCCAACGTGATGCAAGCTTTCGGTAAGCCACCAAAACAACGTCAATCTTCATCTTCTTGATTATCCCCTATTTTAATCACATAAAACTAGAGGATACATGCATTATTATGCATTCAAACCACTGCCTCAGAACAAAACCCTGCAACTCCCAAGTTACCTACCCGAAAACCATCCCAAACATACCGAAATCATCATCAAACGTTTCCAAAACTTAACCCGGCCATAAAACAAAGATTCAACCCATCAAACAACATCAATTAACAACCAAAAACCCTTTCCTAACACCCTCTTACTTCCAGCAAAGATTAAACTCGATTATCTCCACAACAACTCAAATCTAACAACCTAAACAATTAGAGATTCAATAGTTTCGGGATTCTATTGATAAAAATAACTTATCAACGTCAAAACACATCCAAAATATGTATTAAATCACTCTCAAATACTGGAAATAAGATCCACTTTGAAAATTACCTTTTTCCATCAATATTTCCAAATTAACTCAATTAAACATTGATAAAACATCAAAATCAGATTACAATTCATAAAAATCAAGGATAAAATACTTGGGAATTTTAGTAAAGAACCATACAATAGAGGAGATCACGGACCTTACCCCTATTGTGAGATTTCTCCCTCAATTGGTTGATAAAAGCTAAGAAAACACAAGATTTAAATGAGATTTTTGTAAAACAATATCAAATAATCAATCACAAATCATAAAAATGAGTTAAAGAACTCCTCACCTCTGGATTTTGATGAAAACTTGAGTGTTTGGCTGAGAAGAGAAAGTTGAGAGAAAGTAAAAAAAAATTTAAGAGTTTAACCAACTTTTAACTAAATCATCTTTTAATTATTTTAAGACACATGCTAAAATATATTTGATTAAGGGAGAAATCATCAAAAAAAACTTGGTAAAATAGCTCTTTAAAGATTCTAAGAATTTGACCGTTTTCATTTTAGTCACCTTAAAAGCAGTTTTCAAAACTTACATTTTGGTCACTAACCAAAATATCATATTTCTTAATTCCATTTTCCAAAATTGATTCCACCAAAAATCAATTTATATTAAAAGGTGATTTTTAACTATTTTCCATATTTTTATCTTATCGAAAAATATACGATCCTGAATCTGACTCGAATCTCTAATCCTGTCCACCGAACCGTCTAATAAACCTCAAAACCACTAGGCCCAAAACCAGGGTGTTACATTTTCCACTTAAGGAAGCCGATGCGAAGGCTGAGCCAGAAAATGAGGTAGAGGAAACTGAAGCTCTTGTCCTATAAGCAAGACAACAACCACCGCGCACTAGAAAGCGTGTAAACACATAGCCATCAGAAAACTTTGATTCAAAGGTGACGACCTCTCATATTAGCATTTGCATTTTTATTTTTTATTTTTCTTCTATTTACATGCATTGAGGACAATGATTTCCTCGAATTTTGGGGGAATTATCTTTGTTTATTTCATAGTTAGTTGCATTTGCATTCATTTGTTTGCCTTCTCATGTTTTTCACATTAGCATGCATTTTTCATGATAGTTTGTGTCACTTGCCATGACAGTTTGCCTGACTAAACTTGTTAATAACCTGTTGTGATATCTAATGATGTTTTATTTGCCACGTCATTAGGTTAAGAGAACTTTTGACTTTAGGCATAGCATGAAAATTTGCTTAGGATTTTGTTATGATGATGTTTTAATAAACATTGTTGTGACTTGTTAATCCAGGAGAACCTAGTGAACCTTAGGTAAGTAAGTATTAGAGAAAAAAGCTAGAGGTGCCTAACTGGCTCTAGCCAAAAAAATGAACGATGAATGAACCTTAGCTAGAGGTACCCAACACTGACTTTAGTTTTAGGGATCTTGAAAATGCTAGAGGTGTCTATCTGGCTCTAGTATGAAAAAAAAGAAGAAAAAGAATCATTAAAGGTGCCCGAAACTGGCTCTAGTTAGATCGTTTGCCTCAAAAGTTAATAAAACTAAGGTTTTGCTCAGGACTCCTATGATTAGCTTGTACATGACTACACACACTTCAATTGCATCATACTAAATTTTGAGTATTTTTTATGTGCTTTGCCTAAAGTCACAAAGGTAATTAATACTAGTTGCCACAATTCTGAGGATTGAATTCAGGTATGCAACTTGTTCATGTTTGGTAAATGCCTTGGCAGGTGCTTTTTAGTTTGCATTGCTTGAGGAAAAGCAATAGTTCGAGTTTGAGGTGTGTTAAGTGTTGAAAAGTACTATTTTTCTGACATTTTGGCTTGAATTATTGGTAGACTTGAGCTCATCTCTAGTTGCATTGTTAGTCATTCATGCATTTTGCATAATTTCTTGGCCTAATGGGCTTGGCCACACATTTTATTATTTTTTGTAGAAAAAATGATGCTCTTTTGCTCTTTTGTGGTGCAGGACGATTTGTCGAGCCGATTGTTGAAGCCTGCCATAGCAAGAAAGGGATCAAATCGGTTAGGATTCCCAACCGCCCAATTTAAATTCAAATGCAGAGAATATTATCCCCATTTAATATTTAATTCAGCAAGATTATCTCCCACATTTGAAATTCAAATGAAAGCCTATTCTCCATAAAATTCTCACACAACAAACCTACCCCTCCTTTATTTAAAGAAATCGAAGCTATGAAGTAAAGGGAAGTCGAATTGAGGAGAGAACGGATCATGAGAGAGAAATCGAATTAATGGAAAGCTGAGCGTGGGAGTGATTGGATTGATGAGTCCTCGTCTCTCTTCTTTCTCATCTTGTAATCGCATATCACCCACCATGTTTGGGGAATTTTCCTTTGTATTTTCTTTTCACCCAACCATGAACTAAATTTAGATGGTCTGGGTTATTAGGTTTTGAGAGGTTTTGTATGGATAATTTTATTTTGGTTTAAGTTTAATGCACAATGTTGATTCAATTCTTATTCTTGCAAATCGAGTAGTTTAAAGATAAACACTTTAGGGGGAAATCGTTCATTGAAACTCAAATCCCTAATCGGTGACAGCAAAGGGAGAATGAGATCAATGGACATTTATAATAAGGATTTACTCTAATAAAGTAACAACTATTGGAGGTTCCTCAACCGAGTTGATTTCCAAATATTACGAGATTTGATAGAGATAAACAAATTGAATTGAATTCGGGTTTCCTAATATTGCGAGAGCTAAAGGAAATCAATTCCCTCTTGAACCAAGTTTCCAGAAAGTGACAAAGTGAAAAAAAGCTTGGAGAATGAGTGAATTTCAAGCGGCTAACAAGAGTTTAAGGAAAGACGGCATCCACTCTTGGTAAAGTAACGTGTGACATGCGTATCACCAAGGTTTACACAAGCATCGGCCCTTCAAGTTAGAATTAATGTGAAGACATTGGAGAACACTCTGCCAAGCATTGGAGACATAATTGACTTGCCACGGCATTGCACTTGCCGCAACAATTAAGTTGTCATGGAAACAACATGCCGAGAAGAGTCCTACTCCAACTCAACCACTTGCTATTGCATTTCACTGGTCACGAAGAGTCCTACTTCCAACAAACTACTTGCATGGGCAATTACTTTCTACGACAATCTACTTGCCTTAACATCTCACTTGCCAAAGCAACTAATGCGGCATATTGTCAATCCTAATAAGCCAAACTACTCTTTCATTGATTACCTTATTCGTCTACAATCTTTCTTTATTTTGTTTTAGATACTTCTTTACCACCATATATCACCACAAATACTTTTTTATTTTAGTGCAAGGAGTTAAGAACCGAAGTTCTTCACGACCAGTCCTTATGGAGACGATATTCTATATTTATCACTTTATTACTTGCGACGTGTTCACTTGTACTATTTGTGTAGCACTCAAAACACGCAACAATGATTGCCCTGGTTTCAAAAAGAAGGGACAAGCTATAAGAAGAAGGCATTTGTGGCTACATGGAGTGATGAAGAGGACTCCACCAATGATAGGTACCCAACCTTTGGCTCATGGCCATCCAAGATGAAGAGGTAATTTCAAACTCATCAAATTTAAATTATTATACTTTTGATGAGTTACAAGATACCTACGGTGATTTAGTTTTAGAGTTTAAAGCTTCATTTTTGAAAAACAAGAAATTGGTTTCAAAATTAAAAATCGAAAATGAATTGCTTTCTAAAACTAATTTAGAAGTTGAAAGCAAACTTAATCAAATGCAAGTTATTTTTAAAGATTTTGAAGTAAAAATTTCAAACTTGCAAAATTTGCTGTCTAAAGTTTAAGAAGATCATCAAAATGAGTTAGATGATCTTAAAAATGAAAAAGTTTTGATTTGTAGAAATCTTAAAAAGGAAAATGCAGAATACTCCAAAAATAATTTTGTAAAATTAAACTTTTACCAAAGACAATCTAGTTCCCCTAGATTTTTTAAAGGCAAAATGGTTAAGAACATTTGGGTCCCTGAGGGACAAATTTGTTCAAACAAAAATGAAGACATTAAAAAATTGATTCCATGGGGAACTAACATTTTTGGTACTAATGCCATTGGATCCAAAGCAATTTGGATACCAAAATTCACTTGATTGTCTACTTGTAGGTGTGCTTGAGCATTGATGAGCAAAGTCAAATTTTGGAAGCTCTTGACACACAAGGGAGAAGGACAACTGAAGAAGGAGATGAATAACATCCTACCTCGGTTCAAGTGGGAAAATTTAGTTTCATGCAATTTGCTTGATCATGTATTAATTGTTTGATCTTGACAATGATCTAAGCATGTTTGTATGACTCCATGATGTGCCTAATTGCATATGATTAGAGGAGTCTCAATTGCATGAGTTACATGTTTTTGGCCTTTTATGCTCATATCTATATTTTTGGTCTTAAACTTGTAATGTTTGGTTGAATTTGGTGAATTCCATGCTTTATATGTTTTAAAGATTGATTATTGAGAAGCATGTATAGCAATATGTGCAAAAAGTATGCCTAGGATCTCCTAAAGCCTTTGTATGAACTTAAGATTAAGTTGTAAAGCTTTTTGGGTTGTTTTGCTACATATTTTCACCAGTTTCGCCTTCAGTACCGGTACAACCCATACCGTACCGATACGGCCTTCAACCGAGTATTGATACGGTCTCCTCCGTACCGGTATGCACAATCAAAAGGGATTATTTTGTCTCCTTTTTGCCATGCCTTGTATACTTATTGGTTTATTCTCATAAATGGTATGTTTGATTGAATTTCTTGTTTTATTTTATTTATTTATTTGAAATTCTATTTATTTCTCTTGAATTATTGGACTAACAATCTTTTTGATGCTTGATTAAGGGGGAGCCAATTTTTAATTCTTTCATGTAAGTTTTTTTGGTCTCTTTTCTCTGTTGTTATTATACACCAACAATTGATATTTCCCACCAGTTGGTACTAAATTTTTAACAATTGATATTTACTAAATTTTTGCCCAATGGCTCTTTCTATTTTGAGCAGCTGTACCAATACCTGTGGTAGCGTACCGATACGCCTTGCACCAGAAGTGTATTTCCTGCTGAAAATAAAGTCCCAACGGCTCAAAATCAACCCCAACGGCTAGTAACGGCCACAAACTCCTTAGAGGGTTTAAAAGACCTCTCCAAGCAGCCATGCAACAACAAGAAACAACTTGACAACATTCATGTACTGAGAAATCAAGTTTTGTGCTTAAATTGTCATATTTCATGTAGAAAACACTAGTGAGTCAAATTGTCATATTTGCTCAAGTGTTTAGGATTTTGGGTGAGAGCTTAATTGTGCAAACTTATTTGTCTTGTGAGGTTTTCTTTAGTTTGCTAAAGTTGTTTCCTTATGTAAGAGAGTGTTTCAAGATTTTGGGGTATAAGTCTTAGTTGTAAGGGTTATCTCCTTGAACCTGGAAAAAGGAAAGTAAACCTAGTGGATTTGAGAAAATCCTTAGAGTGAATAGCTAAAGTAGTGGAGGTAGACTTGGTTTAGAAGTCAAACCACTATAAATCGTCGTGTCTTAATTTTTATTTCTTAGCCGTTCATCCACCAAAGCAAAAATCCAATTCACCCCTTCTTGGCTTTTCGGTTGATCGTATGAGTCTCCCAACAAAATGATTAAGTAATCAATGCTTGACACGTGGCATGTTTATTTTATTTTTTAAAATTAAAAAATCTAAAACATTTTTACACAAAAAAATAATTTTCAAAAAATGCAAAAATTTTAATTTTTTATAAAACAGTCCCTAAATCCCTAAAATTTTTCAAACCTAAACCCCTAAATCGTCGTCGCTCCCACCGCCGATCATCGCCCTTGAGCACACCCCTTTGGTTGCCGAATTTAGTTGGTCGTTTCCCCCAACACAGTGTCGTTAGAAATGTCGAATGACATGGCAATCAACGTCGATTTTGTGTTCGACGTTCGGTGTTCGGTTGGCATGACGTTCGACGTTTCTGGTGACATCGTGTTGGGGGAAATGACCGCCTAGGTCTGACGACCAAAGGGGTGTGTTCAGGGGCGACGATAGGCAGCGGGAGTGGCGGCGATTCGGGGGTTATGTTTGGGAAATTTTAGAGATTTGGGGATATTTTGTAAAAATTGAAAATTTTTAGAATATTTTGAAAATTTTGGGGTTTTTTCTTCAATTTTTTTTTAAATTAAAATTATTTACACGTTTCAAGCATTGATTGGTTAACAATTTTTTTAACACCCTTTAACGGTCAGGCACCTAAAATTGAAACTGTGTAAACTTTAGGCACTTATTTTTAGCAAAAAATACTTTAGGCACCTAAAGTTCAAAAGATATATACTCTGGGCACTTATTTTTCATTTAAGCCATTTCAAAATCTCGGGGTTTATATTGGTTGCATGGAGTCTGGTCCTGTTCTGGCTTTTGTTTACAGAGGCTTCTTCAATAACAATTCAACAAGTCTAAAGCATTCAAGCACACATCAACATCTTTGAGCTTTATTTGTCAAATTCTTGTAAACCCACTTGAGAGTTTTTTATTGTAATTTTTTTCTCAAGTGTTTGGGGTTGAGTGATCCTTAAATTGGGCAAACATTCTGCCTTTTGAGGTTTTCTTAGTTTGCTAAATTTGTAATTCTCTTTGAGAGTGTTCTTAAGGTTTTGGGGTATAAACCTTAAGGGAGTTGTAAGGTTATCTCTTCGAGCCTCAAAAGGAAAACAAATCTAGTGGATTTGAGAAATCCTTAGTGTGGATAGCTAAGGTAGTGGATGTAAAACTTATTGAGAAGGTTGAACCACTCTAAATTTCTTGTGTCATCTTTTACTGCTTTTGCAATTTGTTTCCACCAAAATTTTAATTGCTAATTCACTCCCTTCTTGGCCTCTTGCATTGATTTTTCATCCCAACAATTGGTATCAGAGCTACACTCATTAGAAGGTTTCACATCCTATTGAGTAGATCCTGCATGTGTATAATCAATCAACAAATCAAGTCATGGCCTCTACCTCTGAACACCACTTCGAGGAATCAAAATTGATCTTTAAACTATCTTATTTCAATGGGGGTAAAGTACCTCTATTAGAAGAATAGAATGAGGTTCTTCATCAAATCCAATGACTACCTCCTCTAGGATGTAGTAGAAGATGGACTATCCACTCCGTTGAAGGAAGAAGAAGACCGATGCGCCCCCAAATTAAGGCAAGAATACACCGATGAAGATTAAAAAAGAGTTCCAAATCAATGACTAAGCTATGCACATTCTATTTTGTGCTCTTGGACCATACGAATATGCCAAGATGTCTTCTTGCACAAGTGCAAAAGAGATATGAGACTCCTAAACCATAGCTATGAGAACTTCAAAATAGAACCAGATAAAGACATCACCAAGATGTTCGTTCAATTCTCTACCATCGTCAATGGGCTTAAAGGCTATAGAGAAGTCATTCTGGAAGATAAGTTTGTTCATAAGCTTATCTACTCTCTCTTCGATTCATGGGACTCAAAGAAGACCTCCATCATTGAAGCCAAGGATCTCAAGATGTTAAAGCTTGATGCTCTTTTAGGGTCTCTTCTCACTCATGAGATTTTGAAGAAATAAAGAGAATATGAGAAAAAGAAAGAAGAGAATAAGATAGAAAAAAAGGAAGTGAAGAAGAAGAAGATGGGAATTACTGTCAAAGCTTCACAAGAAAAGAGTGATTCAAGTGAAGAAGAAGATGAAGAAATGGTTATGCTAGCTAAGAGATACACAAGGTTCATGAAATCCAACTGAGGAAGAAAGTTCCAACGAAAAGAGGGTTTTAAGAACAAGCTTAAGGAGGAAGAGAATGACCAAATCATTTGCTATAAGTGTAAGAAATCGGGACACCTCAAGTTTGATTGTCTCCAACTAAAGAAGAAGAGCTTCGGGAAGAAGAAGAAGCTTAAGGCACATGTAGCTACTTGGAGTGATAAGGACTCAATCGATGAGGAGGAGCAAGAAGTAGCTAATCTTTGTTACATGGCATTGGAGGAGGATCCTAAGGTAACCTCAAACTCATCTAATTTTGAATTTACTTTTGATGAGCTTCAAGAAGCTTATGATGAGTTACAAAAGGTTTATAATGAGATGGTTTTAAAGTATAAAGAATCACTTTTGAAAAACAAGAAAATAATTTTGGATTTGAAAAGCCAAAATGATTCTTTATCCAAAACCAATGTGGAACTTGAAAGGAAGGTTGTGGATATACAAGAAAAACAAAAAAAATTGAAAATAAAAACCAAGACTTGCATAACCTACTTTCAAGAGTCCATGATGATCACCAAAAGGAAGTGGGTGATCTTAAAGCTTCTTTGAACAAGGTTGGGACACCTCATTTTGAAAAAGGAAATCATTCAAAACCCAACCATGTGAGAAGAAACTTTAATGACCACAAACATAGAGGCTTCTAAAGGCCCTCTTATGGTAAGAAAGTTAGAAGTGTTTTGGTTCATCAGGAACTAGCTGCTTCTAACAACATTGATGTTATTGCTTCTTGAATTCCCAAGGGAACCAAGATTTTGGGAGCTAATACTCATGGACCCAAAAGAATTTGGGTAGCAAAAATTAAAACTTGATTCTATGTTTGTAGGGGGCATTGCTATAAGGCCAACTCTTCATGTGCAAATTCATGGTACCTTAATAATAGATGCTCGAGACATATGACCGGTGACAAGAGTTGGTTCTTAGAGCTAAAACCAAAGAATGAAGGAGTAGTGAATTTCGGTGACAACTCCAAAAGCCACATTGAAGGAATTGGTTTCATTGGTAATCACTCTTCTATTCTTATAAAAAATGTTTTATATGTTAACGGTCTTAAGCATAACCTAATTGTGTGATAAAGGTTTTAGTGTCATGCTTAATTTAAATGGTTGCAAAATCATTTATATTGCATCTAATAAAATTTTGCTTATTGGTCATAGAATAGAAAATATTTACATGGTGCATTTAGATACATTCATATTTCAAATGCATGTTTTGTTGCAAAAGATAAACATGATTTTTGGTTGTGGCATAGAAAACTAGGACATTCAAGCATGAGTGTTTTGGAAAATTTAATTTCAAATGATCTAGTTAAAGGTTTGCCAAGAATAAAGTTTTCTCTTGACAAAATATGTGATGCATGTGCAAAAGGAAAACACAAAAGAGTTTCTTTTAAATCTATTAATTATGTATCTACAAGTAGATTTTTACAATTGATCCATATAAATCTTTTTTTGCCCTATTAGAACTATGAGTTGGGGTGGAAAACAATATGCTTTTGTTTTAGTTGATGATTACTCTAGATTTACTTGGGTTCTATTTTTAAGTACCAATGGTGAGGCTTTAGAAAAATATATCACGTTTTCAAAAGCAAACCAAAATGATGTTGGTTACTCCATTTCTCATGTTAGGTCCATGGAACCGAATTTCAAAATCTTGGTTTTGAGGAATTTTGTAACTCAAATAGAATTAGCCATAATTTTTCGGCTCCTCGTACACCTCAACAAAATGAGGTTGTTGAGAGGAAAAATAGAACTTTAAAAGAAATGGCTAGAACCATGCTTTGTGAAAATAAATTGCCTAAGTATTTTTGGGTGAAAGCCACAATACGTCTTGCTATATTGTTAATAGAGTAATGATTATGCCACTTTTGAAGAAAACACCGTATGAGCTTTTCAAAAATAAAAAGCCTAACATTAGCTATTTTTCATCCGTTTGGATGTAAATGTTTTGTTTTAAACAATGGAAAAGACAATTTAGGCAAGTTTGATGCAAAAAGTGATGAAGCATTTTTTCTAGGTTACTCTTTAAACTCTAAGGCCTATCGTGTATTTAACAAAATAACTTTAGTAGTTGAAGAGTCAATTCATGTTATTTTCGATGATAACCTACTTCCGAAGAAGGATACTTGTGATGATGATGATGTAAGAATTTTGGATGCCAATGATGGTGAACGACAATCATCAAAGGTAGAAGAAGTTTCACCAAAAGAAGAACCACAAGATCCACCTCTAGAAGCCTTGAAGGACATACCTTTAGAGGAAATGGGAGGTCACCTACCCAAGGAAGTTCAACTATGTCAAAGGTGGTGAGATTTTGGGTGATCCATCCAAAGGGTAACCACTAGATCCTCTATTAGAAATACATGTAATTATGTTGCATTTATCTCATGCATAGAGCCTAAAAATATCAAAGAAGCATTAAATGATGGTTATTGGATATTGGCCATGCAAGAAGAGTTAAATCAATTCGAGAGGAGTAAAGTTTGGACATTAGTTGATAGGTCTAGTAATAAATCTACTATATGTACTAAATGGGTTTTTAGAAACAAACTAGATGAGAGTAGTAACATAGTGAGAAACAAGGCTAAACTTGTTGCTTAAGGTTACACTCAAAAAGAAGAAATTGATTTTGATGGAACCTATGTACTCGTAGCTAGAATGGAAGCTATTAGGATGTTGCTTGCATTTGCATGTTATCATGAATTCAAGCTTTTTCAAATGGGTTAAAAGTGCTTTTCTAAATGGTTTTATAAATAAAAAAGTGTATGTAGAACAACCACCTAATTTTAAAGATCCAAAATATCCAAACCATGTTTTTAAACATTCAAAAGCTTTATATGGTTTGAAACAAGCTCCTAGAGCTTGGTATGAAATATTGTCAAGTTTTTTTAATTGAAAAAATGTTTTGACAAAGGGAAGGCTGATATTACACTTTTTATAAAAATAAAAGGCAATGCCATTTTAGTAGTTCAAATTTATGTTTACGATATCATTTTTGGTTCTACTAATGAACTTCTTTGCCAAGATTTTGCTTAGTTAATGCAAGGTGAATTTGAAATGAGCATGATGTGGGAGCTCTCATTCTTTTTGGGACTCCAAATCAAACAAAGGAAGGATAACATCTTCATCAATCAAGCAAAGTACATCAAAGATATGCTCAAGAAGTTTGGCTTGGAGAATGTGAAACCTTAAGCTACTTCAATGAGCTCTTCTACAAATCTTGACAAAGATGAATGAGGTAAATATGTTGATCTTGAGCTTTATAGATCTATGATAGGTTCTTTACTTTATTTTACTGTAAGTATACCATATATTATGTTTAATGTTTGCTTGTGTGCTATATTTCAAGCTAGTCCTAGAGAATCACATCTACAAGCCGTTAAGAGAATCTTTAGATACCTTAGAGACACCCATTGTTTAGGTCTTTGGTATCTTAGAGACTCATCATTTAGTTTGCATGCTTATTCGAATATGGATTATGAAGGTTGTAAGATAGATAGAAAGAGTACCTCTGATACTTGTCAATTCCTAGGTAACATGTTGATATCTTGGTTTTCTAAGAAGCAAAATAGCGTAGTGCTATCTACCACCGAGGCATAATATATTTCGGTCAGGAGTTGTTGTGCTCAAGTCCTTTGGATGAAGCAACAACTCTTAGATTATGGAATTGATGTAGGTACCATCCCCTTAAAGTGTGACAATATTAGTGTTATTTGTCTCACTAAGAATCCCATCCAACATTCTAGAACCAAGCATATAGAAATAAGACATCATTTCATTAGAGATCATGTCTTGAAAAATGATGTTGTTCTAGAATATGTAGACACCTTACACCAACTAGTGGTTATCTTTACCAAACCTTTAGATAAGGAGCATTTTTTGTCTCTTAGGAGAGAGTTAGGCTTACTAGCCTTTCTTGAACCTTAGAGCCTTGTTTTGATCTTAAAAATTGCTTGAATTTGGTTGATATTCATGTTTGTGTGATCTTGCTCCTATATGCATCTATTTATGTTGTTAGGGGGAGTATGTATTTTTTTTGCCCTTTCATGTTGCTCTCATATCATAATCATGCATTTCGATTCGAGTAAAATCAAGGGTCTTTTGCAGCTAAATCTGTCAAATTCGGTCAAAGGGTATTGGTACGGGGTAGCAGTATCGATACGGGGTATATGGGCAACTTTTGATATAGATCAGTATGTACCGGTACAGGTCAAGGATCGTTACTGGGAGATCCCGGATCAGTATGCAGTTTTGATAAGCTTAAAGTATGTATCGATATGTGTGCCCGTTGGAGCCATAAATAAGGGTTTCATTATTCAAATCAAATACAAACTTTTTCTTAAAAACCCTAGATGACGAAACTCTATAAAAACCATCCAAACCTCTAGTTTTTTCATCAAATTACTTCAAAATCTTTGGGAGCTTTTACTCAAATCATCAAACCCAAGCTTTGATCATCAAGCTTTTTGCACAACATCTCCTTATTCATCCATTCATCCATACTCAAGGTAAAAACATATTTTCTTACTACTTCGATTTTCTTTATATTTTTATAGCTTTTAGGATATTAAATTTGTTTATTTAGGATGCATATATCCATGTTTTCAAAGATTTTACAAAAAAACTTTTTCAAAACTGAATTTTTTTGTTCGAATATATATTTTTAATTGTATATTTTATTTTCCAGATTTCAAGTTTTTAAGTTACCAAAATTTTTCTTTATACTTGTATATGATTTTAAACTATACAATATAGAATTTTATCTTACCTTGATCATTGGATTGAATTTGATGTATTTGCATACATATGTTTTGTGGTTTGAATTTTTGTAGGTTTTTTCCAAAATCCTTAACCATGCCTCCCAAAAAGTGTTATAGAAAAGATTTGAGTGTTAGTTCTTCCAATCCTAATCCCGAAAACAATGGTACCAAACCCAATCTTAATCAACTTTTTATCCATTGTTTTAATGAACAGGAATATCCCAATGCTATAGAGTATTTTAAACAATTTCAAACTTACAAAATCCATCGTGAGCGAGTTGTTGATTATTCCTATATGTGCTCCGATGAGTTTAATTTTTGCTATGTTGATTTAATGAGGCAATGGAAGTTTATGACTTTTAAACATACCCGATATTCTTTACAAAAATTTTATTTGTATTTTCTACTCAAATGCCCAGTGTATTTTAAATCGAGAGAAAACCGAAACCATAGTTATTGAATCATATCTTATGAGAAATAAATTTACTCTTGATTCTACAAAAATTGTTGATCTTTTGGGGATGGAAGATGTAGGTATAGATGATGAAAATTCTTTTGATCAAATCTATGGTGCTTAGTGACCGTTCTCGATGCCCATGAGCGTTTCCTTTACTTTCTCATCACTTGATGGTTTCGGCCATCCGGTGGCAAGTGGTCTACCATTCGTATGGTGGATGACTTTTGGCTTCATTGCTTCCGTGAGGGAAAACGTTCAAACCTTGCCCAAATCATGTTTGCCAAGTTGGTCCATATAGTCAACAACCGTCATACGACCCTCATCTCTTCTTTCACATATGGAACCGCTTTTAGCTTCATGTTTCACAAGCTTGAGATAGATTGTTCCCTTGATCTTGGAGTGCCTTTCACCGACCCTATTGGTGATAAGTCTCTCCGGTGAGCCAAGTTCACTGTTTATAATAGAGAGTGGGTTCGTAATGCAGATCTTTCAAGTAGTGCTCAAGTTGATCCAGTGGCGAATGTTCCCGTTACTCCGGTTGCTCAACCTTCCCTTGATGCTCTCATGGCTTACCTTGATGGGAAGTTTGCTACCATGGATACTCGGTTTGATGCCATTGATACTCGCTTGGCTTCCATGGATGCTAGAGTGACCTCTATTGAGCATCGTGTGGCCTCTATAGATATGACCCTTACCTTTTTCATACTGAATGGCGTGGCCATGCTCTTGGAGACAATAGTGAGGAGGATAAAGACGAAGATGAAGATGAAGAGGACGGCTCTTAGGCTTTGCATCTCATTTGATATCATATCATATTATATATTAGGATTTGAGTTTACACACCTTTGTTTCTTTTGATATTTCCTATGACTTTATGCTTTGGTTTTTGTTTTTAAGTTGGATTTTATGTCTTGAATATTATGCTTTAAATTTATAATATTTATGTTGTTTAATTATCCTTGGAGTTATATTGCTTTATACTTGTGTTTATTTGCCCTATTGATTTTGATTTAACAAAAAGGGAGAGAAGTGGGATAAATTTTTAAAAGGTTTTTAAAAACAAATAGTCTTTTAGCCTTAAAGAGAGATGGAGTGAACTAAAAAATTATTTTGGTTTTGTTATATCAAAAAGGGCAAGATTGTTAAACCTATATTTGATTTTGATATAACAAGGACTATTTTTTAAAAAGGAATAAATTTTTAAAGTACTCAATTTACTTACTAAATTGACATACGTTCAAACTTAAACTTTTCCTAAGTCAAAACTTAAACCCCCAAAAATTTTTTAAGTGTTTTGGTTCTCAAAATAGCCAATTTGGTGTCTGAGTATTGATACTACTCATGGTGTATCGATACGATTTTTCGCTACTGGAAAACTTATTTATGCTCAATGGCTATAAGGTACTGATACGCGCATAGCCATATCGGTACGCCTTATTAAACTTGTAAACAAAATTGTGCTTGAGTACCGGTACGACTTATAGCGTACCAGTACGGGGGTTAAAGATTTTGCAAATCTTTTCATTAAATGAGTCGACCGTTGCCTTGTCAGTTTTATTGGAACCATAATTTTTGAAAAACGATTGTGCATACCGATACCCCTATAGGCGTATCGATACAGACTTTTAACCAAAACTTCCTAGAATTCCAGTGAGCAAAATCGGTATTGATATGATACGGAACGTACTGATGCCCTTTGTAAAATAGTCACTCCGTATCGATATGGTTGGTCGCTTATCGATACCTCTTTGTTGCAACGACTCTTTATTCTTATGTAGGTACCAATACGAGTGCTCGAGTACCGATACCTCTAGTTGCCAAACTGCATTTATTACGGGAAAAATGCAGCCCAACGACTATAATCAATATCCCAACTATCCAAACGGCTAGAAATCAATGAGGGGTATAAAATCAAGTCTCCAAAGCTTCTTCAACAACAATTCAACAAGTCTAGAGCATTCAAGCACACATCTAACATCTTTGACTTTATTTGTCAAATTCATATAAACCCACTTGAGAGTTCTTTATTGTAATATTTTACTCAAGCGTTTGGGGTTGAGTGATCTTTAAATTGTGCAAACATTCTGCCTTTGAGAGGTTTTCTTAGTTTGCTACATTTTTAATTCTCTTTTAGAGTGTTTTTAAGGTTTTAGAGTATAAACCTTAAGGGAGTTGTAAGGTTATCTCCTTGAGACTCAAAAAGAAAGCAAATCTAGTGGATTTGAAAAAATCCTTAGTGTGGATAGCTAAGGTAGTGGATGTAAATCTTATTGAGAAGGTTGAACCACTCTAAATTCCTTGTGTCATCTTTTATTGCTTTTGCAATTTACTTCCACCAAAATTTTAATTGCCAATTCACCCCCTCATGGCATCTTGCATTGATTGTTCATCCCAACAATTACTTTTTTACAATTAGGTCGTAATTTTTTTCCTGTAGATAGGTCGGGTCGGGTTGATGTATATAATTTTCACGTCGGTTGAGTTTTTTAAAATATGGGGTCTAGTCGGGTTAGAATCGAGTTTAGGTTAATTATTTTTGGTTGAGTTTTATTTTCCCCTATATTTTTAGGGTTATTTGCAATAAAATCACCTATTTATACTTTTATAGAATGACACATCGTCAAACAATAATTTTATAAAATTATATAAAATATAAAATATTTTTTCTTCTAATATGTCATTTTGTCAAGTCATTTCAAGTTGTTTAGCGTTAGTTGACTAACAGTTTTCATTCACAGAGAGGCCATTTTGACCCAAAATGAAACGTTGAGAGCTAAATTGCTTCAAAAAAAGAATATGGGCCAAAGTGACTATTCAGTCAAACTTTGGAGGCATTTTTTCACATTATGCCTCTTTATATTATATTATATCTCATATATAAATAAATATAATGCTTATAAAATTATTTAAAAATATAATTTTAATAGACTAATTTATTAATAATACGTTAAATATAAATGTTTTTCTAAAATTTTTTTGAAAATATAAGTTCAATAGATTAAATATTTAAAAACAGATCTATGAATTTCCATACAAATATTTTCAATTTAATATGAAAAGTTTAGCTTATCAGAGATAAATATATAATGCTTATAAAAATTATTTATATGTTAGCCAACAATTAATTGGTGGGATGAGGCAATAGATCTCTTAAGTAAGATCAAGAGTTCGAATCCTGGCGTTGTGAATGGAACAATTGGGTTGGGAGGGTCGACCCCATACTGAACCTCTGCACTATCTGATCCTGATTAGTTAACCAACGAATTGAAAACCGATGCTTAAACCCCAAAAAAAATATTTACATGTTAAATTTAAATCTTATATTCTCTTGACCAAACATTGTATCTTAGATTTATGCTAAGGGTAAATTACCCAAATCATTACTGAACTTTATACTCAAACCTATTTTGATCATTGGAGTTTCAAAACGTTCAATTTACTCACTGAAGTTTAAACATTGAATTTTTTTGCCACTCCTCCGTTAAATTTTTTTTACAGCATTATGACGTGGACGTCGTCTACTGTAGTCGAACGCCACCATCGACGATCGTAGATGGTGGTCGTTCGGTCCCAAATTTTACCAGTCACTTGTCTCGGCCCCTGAGTATGAATCTGACCTTCTTTTTGCCAGAAAGTGCCTCAAGTCCACAAATCGGGCAAAAATCTTTAATTTCTCTCTTGTCGATCTCCCTCATCTGTCATAGGATGAAGCTCATTTCTTAGTATATTACTTTTTCTCGTGTTGATGAAGGTTTCAACCGTTCGGTGTTCGCCGAAAAATGAACGTCTTCCGAAAGTTAACGGAAGAGTGACAAAAAACGTTCATTGTCTAAACTTCAATGAGTAAATTGAACGTTTTAAAACTTTAGTGGCCAAAATAGGTTTGAGAGTAAAATTCAGTGATGATTTACGTAATTTACCCTTATATTAAATAAACAAAAAAAGGAGTACAACATTTTCAATATATCATATAGTGTTAGTTATGAAAATTTTATTCTTGTAAATAATTTTAGGGTAAACTATACTAGAAGAACTATTGTTTCTCTACTATTTTTGTCACCGAACTATTTTTTTGACAAAACAATCACTAACTTTACCTTGTTTTCTTATTTTAGTGACAGACCGTTAAGGCTCCGTTAAAAATTAACGATATAGAAATGTGATAAGATATAATAATAACTTTAATCCTCAAAATTTGTACATCCTATCATTTTGGTACTGATGAAAAATAATTCAACATAATCAACTACAGTTGCAAGGGTTACCGCCTTTCAATGAAAAGCCAGAACTTACAGTAGGCGCAAGGGGAAGTCAGTGAGGATCGAACCCATCTCGTTGTTTCAAAAGAAGAAAGTTGGATTTTCGTTGGAATTTATGATGGTTTCAGTGGCCCTGATGCGCCTGATCACTTGCTTACTAATCTCTTCAATGCCGTCTTAGAAGAGCTTAAAGGTCTGTTATGGAACAATGGCAAGGCCGAATAAGATGAAGCAACCAGATTCGATTTGAAGAAATGGAAGTGTGACTGCGACAGGCAAATATTTGAGCTTTCGATGAATCTGACAAGGGCAAAACTCAAACATTTCCATTGTCTAGAAGCACTTTCATAGTCTTTAACTAAAACCGACGAGACTTATTTAAAGATGGTTGATTTAAAACCTTTTTTTGGAAGCTTGATTTAAAGCCTAAGTACACGAAATGGGTTCTTGTGTTTTGGTGTTGTTAATGGAGAAAATGTTTATGGGATGAATCTAGGGGATATCAGAGCCATCACAGCACAAAAAAACAAGGTCCTCTAATTCGATCTCTCATCAGCTCACAATGAATCATAACACAGATGTTAAATAGGTGAGTTTTTCCTTCCATTTTTGCATTTATGTTAATTTTTTATGCTTTTCAAAATTAACATAGAAAATGGGGTTTTTGTTTCCAGTACCAGGACGTTAAGAGAATCAGGAAAGAACATCAAGATGATGATGAAGCAGTTGTTAATGAAAGAGTGAAAGAAAGGCCACTCAAGCTTTTGGGGGCTAGTTTTCTCAAATGAGAAACTAAAGCTTAGCAGTTACATTATTTTTAATTATGACTAAATTAATAGTGTATAATTTTAGGACTAAACGAGTTATTATACCCTACCACATCATCATTCCCGTTAGTTTTTAAGGGAAACTTAAAGGTAGGTGACCAAAGTAGAGGAAAAAAATAACGTTAGTGACGGTTTTGCAAAACAAAATAGTTTGGTGACCAAAATAAGAGAGTAACAATAGCTTGGTGACTCATGGGTGTAGTTTACCCATAATATTATATTCTGCGAGCTAAATGGACGATTTTGGAAACCATATTTATTGTTTGTTACTTGTTAAGATCTATGTGAAGCAGATCCTCTTCAGCCTTTCTTCCTCTATTTTCTTCTCAGTGTGGAACCCTAAAAGAAGGGAGAAAAGTTTCAGATACTGTAAAATGGAAAATCTTGCCTTTTTTTGACTGCCTCACTTTGTTTTCTGCTGTTATTTATTCCCATTTCGTATTCTCCGCAGTGATCTCGAGGTGAGTTTGTAGTTTTCTCCATCATCAATGGAGATTAATGTAGACTTAGCTTGGTTTCCGAGACGATTCTATCTTTTTTATATTCCAACCTTTCAAAACTCAATTTTTGTAGTTTTGTCCGTATTTTTGTTTTTATTTTTTGATGTTTGGGTTTATAAATTTCAGGTCCTTTTGTTGATCAGCGGATAAAAGAGGAGATTTTTTTTAAGGAATTATCATCAGACCATGGCAGTAGTTGAGAACGCTTCGAGTCAAGATCCGGCTGCAACAGCAGTGGCATCAAACGATCAGGATCAGTCAAAGCAAAACCATGTTCGGTCAAGATTTTCAGATCCGAGCTTACACCAGAACGATCAGGGGTTATACAATACGATGGTCGGACCCGATCATGGATCCAACGGTGCGGATTTACAGAGGAGCAATGGTGGTGCTGGGGATGAAGTTGGGGATAGCTTCAAGAGAGATATGAGAGAGTTGCAAGAACTGTTCTCTAACCTTAACCCCATGGCTGAAGAGTTTGTGCCTCATTCAGTTGCTAACCATGGATTCAATGGAGGGTTTTTCATTAATAACTTTTTTCTGCAAAACAACAATAACATATCAAGGAACGGCCAGGCGAATGACAATGGTGCTGGTAGGCGGGTATGCCATCAAAAACCCATTTATTGATTTGTTGCTTTGTTTACTGTTATATTTCGTACATTGGTCATCTTGGGGTGAAAGCAATTAGTATAGAACAAAATGAATAAAATCGCTTTGTTTGGGGTTATCAAGAAAAAAAACTTTAGATATGAATATATGATATACTTTTAGTTTCTGTTTTTTTATTCACTCGTTGATGCTTGAGTGTGTCTGCATAAGAAATTTATGTGTTCCTTTGGTTTAGTGGAGGTTTCTGTTCATGTACAATTTAAGCATTATGCAATTTCAAAGTTCAATTTTCAAATATTAGCAAATTTCTGTCATACATCATCTCAACTATAGAAAAGAGCATCATCTAATCTCGTGGATTTGTTCATTGATTTTGTAATTTTCTCAGAAGAAAATTTTCAATCAAGGTAAAAGGAGGTTGAACAACAGGACAAGTATGGCCCAGAGAGATGAGATCGTCTGTAGAACTGTTTATGTGTCTGATATTGACCAGCAGGTATGTATAGTCAGCATTTTGAGCTTGTTAGGATGCTGCAATTAGTTCTACAATCTCTGCTCTTTGTTATTTGGATTCATGCAGTCTTTTGCTTGTCGGCATGTAGGTCACTGAAGAGCAGCTTGAGGTTTATTTGTGAGTTGTGGACAGGTGATATGGTGTTCTTTGCTTGTCTTAACAGTTTTCATCAAAACGATGTTTCTCAATGAAATTTGTTTCTTATGAAAAGGTGGTTGACTGCCGCATTTGTGGTGATCCAAATTCTGTACTCCGTTTTGCCTTTGTTGAGTTCACTGATGAAGGTGATGTTCAGATAGTTATTTAATGCACAATTTAGGGGATTGAGAATATAACTTTAAATTTTGATATTTACATGCTTTACTGCATGGCGGTTTGGCTGTTCAGAAGGTGCACAAGCTGCTCTGAATCTGGCAGGGACCATGCTTGGGTTCTACCCAGTTAGGGTGCTACCTTCGAAAACAGCTATAGCACCTGTTAACCCAACATTTTTGCCAAGGGTGAGGCTCATTGCTGAATTTATTGTACTGGAACTCATTGATAACTTGTCTTTGATGCGTAATTCATTCTCCTCTCCTACTCGTTTTTTTTTTTTTAAATATTGTTATTTGTTATTTTGATCCCAGAGTGAAGAAGAACGCCAATTGTGTGCAAGAACTATCTACTGTACAAACATTGACAAGAAGGCGAGGAGCTCTTTGTAATTTGGAATGCTGACTATGAATAATAATCCTGATTGCTAAAAGGGACCTTTACAATTTTGTATGATTTTACGCTGTACAGATTACTCAAGCTGATGTTAAACTCTTTTTTGAAACAGTTTGTGGGGAGGTTTGTTATTCCATGAAAACACGCTTTTCTGTTTCTTATATATATTACATCAAAACCTATGTGGGGATGCATTTAAATGAACATCTTGTCTGATGTAGGTTTACCGCTTGAGGTTGCTGGGGGACTATCACCATTCAACTCGCATTGCTTTTGTTGAGTTTGTAATGGTAATTGTTTCTTCATTTTCATTCACAAAATTTTTTGAACATGCCTGAACAAGTTTTCTCTGGTTTCTGACAGTTTGATGAGATAAATGAGGGCATTTTAGGTGTTTATATGACCTTACTTTTAGCTCTTAAAGATTTAGGCTAGACAGTGACGATGAAGTTTGTGCACCTAAAATTTTGTTCGAAAGTTCAGGCCTCTGTCAACTGGAAGTAGGGGAAACTAGAAAAGAAGCCAAGGTAGTGAAATGAAACTAAATACTGTTCCATTCAGTTGATTTTTGGGGAATGCCCAAAATGGTCCTTTTCCCCTTACCTTAGGGAAGTTCTTGTTAAAGGTCAGACAGGAGCGTTTTAAGAACTCTTTGCGGTGTTTGGAGCTTCTTTTCCTCCTGAGTTTTTCCTAAAATTAAAAGAAGCTTGAGGGCTTTTAGTGTATTCAATTGAGATTTTTTAGGGAAGCATATTGGAGCAACTTTCCTTTTGAGTTGCTTGAAGAAATAGCAACTATTGCTACCATCAAATTTTATCTGTTAGCATGTTGCCAAGATCCTTATTCCAAATGGTTTTGTGAAATATAATGAGCAATTCGCCAACTATGACAGGATTAGTAAGCTACAATTCTCAAGTAGGAAATTAGAACTGCTGTATTTTATAACTACTGGGTAAGAGAACTAACCGACTTTCTAATTTGCTAAGAGAACAATGGTAGCACGAAGCCTTACCCATCTAGTCAATCTAAAAATTTCGGTACATATGAATCTGCCTTTTCTAGTTGATTTTGGGTTGCATTTAAAACCACGTGTATAGCATATTATCATTTTCTAGTATGATCATATGTTACTTAGATAGCAGTGGCCCTGCATTTTTGAATCTTTCTTGTGCATAAAGATGTGGTATGCTTTGCTTCCTTTTTTCAATTCAGTGATGTAAAGTAGCTAGGTTAATTGTTTCCCATAGAAGCATGATCCTTCTAAGTTGAATCAAACATTACTGATGATTCAAAAGTTTGTGATTTAAAGTTTTGTTTTAGTCTGCGACTCTGCGCAGATTGAAAGCCCAGAGGAAGTAACCTTTAATGGTAGGATTTAGTTGTATTCTAGTATGGTAGGCATTTGCATAGCAATTGCAGTTTTGCAGGTTAAATTATAACATCTTTTGTTTGAATAATAGCTATTTGTTTATTTTTTGTAATTTGCATGATAAGCAAAGGAATACTTTTGAACAGAAAAGGTTATCTGTTTGTCACTATCAAAGGAATTATTTGAAGTGGTTTGGGTTGGGATGCCAAGTGATATTGTGAATTATATCTTGATTGTCTGCCCTCCTTTGGTCAGTGAACCTACATCGGGTTATCGGAGATTTAAAGTTGGCGTGTGATATGTAGCTCCTTTTGAATCATCTCTGAGATTAGGTTGCTTCAGTGTTCATGAATGAATGAATATGTGATCTTCTGTTATTACTTGCAGGCTGAAAGTGCAATCGCTGCTCTCAACTGTAGCGGTGTGGTTCTGGGATCATTGAGTATAAGGTAAGATTCCTGATTTTTCCATCATTACTCAAAATGATGTTTTCTCTTCTCGCCACAATTGGTCTGGAAAGATTGATTGGTCATCTATTTTGATTGTGTCCTAAGTCAACCTTTGTTGTTCTTGTGTATGATCAGGGTAAGTCCATCAAAGACGCCAGTTCGGCCACGCTCTCCTCGCCTTCCCATGCACTGAGTCGGCTTAGACCCTACTGATTTTAGTATCCATACGCACACCCATGGTCGTTTGCTGCGCTTGGGATCATTGTATATGCTAGAGTCATCGTTTGTTTATCCTTGCAACTTGCAGTACATATAGTTGGATGGAACTTGGAGGCTTTGAAATGATGTTATGCATTATTACTCGCTAATGGGGACTAGGTTTGTCCCAAATTGAACTTTTCTTTACACATTCTGGTCGTTACAGGCATTGTGACTGATGGTGTGGTTCTTTAGTACTTTTCGGCATTATGACCAGTGCAGATGGCTGCTCTATAATTTTCCTCTATCCTTTCATCTTTAGTCTTAAATTTGTGTATTTCGTTTGATCTTTTGGCCGGCGCTAATTCAAGTTTATACACTAGCTGCGTAAAAAAATTACACAACTCTTCTATAAAATTCAAAACCTAAATCATAAACCTTAGCACTCTAAAACTTAAACTTTAAACTCTAAATTCTAACCATAAACTTTAAATTTTACACATTAAACTCTTAAACCCTAACTTAAAACCTTAAATTCTAAAATTAAAAGGCTTGTGTAAACCTTGTATATCAAAGTATTTTCCTTATTTTAATTGTGATCATCTTAAAAATAAAAATAGTAATAAGTTGTTGTGACCCTTTAATTAGGTGAGAATCGAGATACTGTGGCTAATGTAAGTGTTCTTTTAAAAAAAACTAACAGTGAATGTGAATTGAATGTTTTTAATATTTTTGGCTTAATTATAAAATAAGTGTCTAAACTATGTTTGTTTTTTACAATGTGTTTAAAAGTTTTTTTTTTGCTGAAATAGGTACTTAAAGTTTTTTTTTTGTTGAAATAAGTGTCTAAAGTTTTATTTTTGGCTTGTTTTAAAGTCAACTGAAGCATCTACTTTGGCCAAAAAAAATTTAGACACTCATTTCAGTCAAAAATAAAATTTTAGGCACATATTTCAGCCAAAAAATACTTTAAGCACCTATTGAAAAAATAAACATAATTTGGGCACTTATTTTGTAGTCAAGCCATATTATTTTTTAAAATGTTTAGTTTTTATATTTGTTTATGAAAAATACTTTGATACATAAGCTTGTATAAATTTTAGTTTACATAAACCTTTTAATTTTAGGGTTTAGAGTTTTAGGTTAGGGTTTAGGGGTTTAGTGTGTGGGGTGTATAATTTAAGGTTTATGGTTTAGGCTTTAAGGTTTAGGTTTTACGGTGTTAGTCTAGGAATCTAGGTTTTAAATTTTATAGCATAAATATGAAGGGTTGTATAAATTTTTTATACAACTTATATATCAAAATATAACTTTTTGTGTATTATGTATATTGGCGAATAAAGATAATGCAGTGATGAGGCGGGTACAAAATTATATTTATGTTTGTCCCACCTACTGGTATAATTTTTGTTTTTGTCCTCGTCTTATCACCCACTAAATTTGTATTTATTCCCGTCTAATTGGATAGGAGACGGGACAAATCATTTTAAAACCAACTGCATCCCTAGTCTTATAACGTCAATTTCTCACGTCTCCATCGATGTTATATTGGGTGCATTAGACATGGAGAGAGGGAGAGCCGAACTATCTGATCTGCTCTGCTTTGCAGTTGCACCCATATCAACCAAGGCATTGGGATGTTCATACCAAGTTAAAAAAAAAACATAATTTAGTTGGGCTACCAAAATGACGGATACAAGTTTTACACCACATAACAAGAAGCATGAAATTTGTTAAACTCAAGGTGGACCGTGTAACGTGCCAAAGTAAAAGAAAGTTTTTCGATCTTTGGGAGTAGGGGTGTGCATTATTCGGTTCTAACCGAATTAACCGACCGGACTAAATTTTTTTCGATTAATTCGGTCGGTTAATTTTAGGTAAGTTCGGTTAACGGTTAATTTTTTTTTTGGAAAATTCGGTTATCGGTTAATTCGGTTCGTAATCGGTTAATTAACCGAATTATTATATATTAAATATTATATATATTACATATATTTATTTTTGGTCATTGAACTTTTAAAAATTATAAAATGATCATTAAATTTTTTGATATATTATAAAATGTTCATTAAACTTTTATCAAATTAGTATAAAATGAAACTTCAGTGACTAAAAATGTTATTTTAGCATAACCTAGTGACCAATTGTGTAATTTACCCAAAATTTTACAAAAAATTTCGGATAATTCGAAAACCGACCGAATTAACCGAAATAATTTCGGTTCGATTAAGGCTAAGTTCGGTTAACGGTTAAAGTTCTAAAAATTTCGGTTAATTCGGTATGGCTAATTCGGTTCGGTCACCGACCGAATTAACCCCGAATGCACACCCCTACTTGGGAGGTGTACTTAATTTTCTATTTTGTTTTTTTATTTTAATTAAGGGTTGTTGGGAGATGACTTGACTAAAGGGTTGTTGGAACCGTCATTGGTTCAAGGTGAGGGGTGTGGAGTTGAATTCCCTCATGGCAAATGAGATAGTCAATGATTTGAAGAAGAATAAAACTTTGATACACATGTTGTGTAATTTAATTTTACACAAGTCTGCGTATTTACACTATAAAAATTCAAATCTTAAATTTCTAACCCTAACCCTAAAATTAAACCATAAACCTTAAACTCTATACACTAAATTCTAAGCACTAACTTTAAATTCTAAACCTTAAACCTAAACCTTAAACCCTAAACTAAAACCCTAACCCCTAAAACTAAAATACGCCATGTAAACGTTCTATGTATCAAAAAATTTTCCTTTAAAGAATTGCCATCAGTTCTCAGAAATGGATAGGAGCCACCAAATGTCCCAATTTAAGCAATTTGAGAGAACCATTGAATGCATCTTCGAGAGAAGTGGAAAGTGATGTGAAATCGAGAGAAGGGAATCAACAGGCTGATCGGATTACTACAATGGACATCGGGAATCTCAAAATTTCATCGTTGTCACATGGATAAGGAGTTGCAGGTATAGTTATTGTTCACAATGATAAATTTCAGTGGATTGATAATGCTTTGGTTGAGGTGCATGACCCCTATAGATTTAGGCTTTTAGTGATGGGGAATAAAAATGATTTAGGTGACTCTATGGACACTTCTTTAGAGTTTTCTATTGGGTATGAATTTAACAAAGCTCTTGGTCTTTCTTCCCTGAAAAGGAGTATAAATGCAAAATTTTGGAATTTCTCATGCTCTTTACCTATACATGTTTTGTCATTAAAACAAAAGAGTGAAAGTGATTTCCATGTAAGTCGTATGCCAATGCCGTTACTATGTGTGGATGGAAACCCCTGGACCCTCAATTCTGATGGCCAAAGTGGAATGGCTCACATCTTTAGAGTTGTGATAGATTCATACGCAACAGATATTGGGGTCATATTTTTATTTTTTCAAGGAAGTACGGAGAAATGAACAATCATATTTGCCACATCGTGAGGGTTATTAAGGTGAATGGTTATGTACTCTCTTTAGCTATATGCAAAAAAATAGGACAACTTGAAATTGAATTTGACAGTGGAGGTGTTTTCCTAATTGAAACTAGAAGTTTCAAAAGGCTAGTGTCTGCAATATTTTGAGAACAATGGTTTAGTGGTTGCAACAAAAGGCTTGCCAGTTTTGAGTTTTGATAGTGATTCTGGGAACACACTAAGTACCGGCACGGTTCACCTCAAGAAAACCTCGAGAGCTCTATCTATGCAAATTGTGGATTGGATGGATAAATCAATGAGGGAATTAAATTCATCTATTGGTTGTGCTTCAGATGGTAGATGTTATTTGGAGAACTCGAAAGTCAATGAGGGCTTGTTGTTGATGGAATTCTACTCTTTGTCATCGAGTGTTGTGAATCAAGTTCTCTTTGTTCATGATGGACGTGAACTAGAACTTTCAATTGAGGTTACAAAGGAGGAACGTGATATACTTTTATTCCCAAAAAGCACGTTTGTATTAGGCATGTCAGGCACCGGGAAAACTATTATGCTAACTATGAAGTTGTTCAAGCAAGAGCAACTACAGCTTTTAGCAACTGAAGGTTTTGATGAACTCAACAACACAAATAGCTCTATTCCAGTCCTTTGGGTTAAAAGAAAATTGAATGGTGTTAAAGGGACTGAAGCAACTCTATTGCGCCAGCTATCTGTCACAATGAATCCCAGGTTTTATTATGCAATGAAACATCATGTTCTTCAATTGAAATGGGTTGCCAATGGAAGAAACTTTTCTGAAGATGGTGTTTTTGCAAGATGTTGATGATAAGGGGTTTAATTCAGAGGTTGATGATGTAGCATATATAACCTACATGGATCATCAGACGAGAGAGTCTATCTTGATCACTGTTGATCGCCATGTATGCAAACTGCCCCTGGGAAATTGCATTCTCGGGACGGAAATTATGTGGGATCAAAACAAAAACGAGTAGAAGATGATATGTTTTTTGATGGAGTTATAACTGAAGATTCCTTAATTGAGGCTGATGAAGTTAAGTTGAAAAATGAAGCTGCCACGAAAAATGCTATTAAAGCTGCAGAATGTTGTCAATATGGAGATGAAAATAGTGAAAGCCTCAATGAAAAACTTCTTGCCAAGGCAACAGCTGATTATGGTGATGGTAGTAAACATGCAGAGAATGAGCAAGGAGATTTAATCAAGCTGTTAGTCCAGCTGTTTTTGGATCCATTGAGAGGAATGCTCACTGGTGCTCCATTAGAAGTTGCTGTTGTTTTGACTGCTGTTGAAGCTCAGCAGCAAAGACTGAATCTACAACGACTTATGCAATTACTTTCTAAGCTTTTATTTCGCCGTGGGAGTTTAATATATTTTGTGGATTTAAATGGAAGCATTACCATCGGTTTACTCGTTGCGACTGCTAAAAAGAGCTTTGGGCAATGTTTAGTCCAGCCATTTAAAGAAAAGCAAGGATGATCCAATGTGTTCAAGGGCTGCTTCGTTTAAAGGCTTGGCTTACGGTTTGCTTTTACTTGTGATCCTTGAGGTCAAGGATCTCTCAAAGGAGAGAGCATTGTAACGTGCCAACGTAAAAGAAAGTTTTTGGATCGTTGGGAAGGGTAGTTAATTTTTTGTTTTGTTTTTTATTTTAATTAAGCGTATTATTAGCTATTAAGAAGGGTTAGTGAAACGGTGTATTTAGATGATTAGGTAGTCTTGTAAACGTTGCCATTTTGCAGTGTTGGGGTTATATGGTCTCATTTCATCCGTATCGAATGGATTGAATTAATTCTCGTCTTCCTCTAATTTTCTTCTTCTTCAATCTCCCTTTGCTCTGTTTGTTTCTTTCCCCCTTTAAAATTTTTGTTCTTTGATTTATACTCTTACAGACCGCAGATACATTTATATAGAAGTAGGGCGAATACAGTATAAAAGTTTGAAAAGCTCAGAGTTGCAGAAGGCATCTAAGTGATTTCCCCTCAACCATCTTTTGGAAGGGAAGTTGATGCGTGATAAACTCTTCCAAGTTGAGGGTCTGAAATCAAATTCCAAAACAAATAAACTCAGTTTTTCAAGAGCATTAGCAATCAGAACGAAAAGAGCTGTAGCCCCTTAAATTTAACCTAATTGCTTAGGTTAAATCTTGGGAGTTAAGTTTGAAAGTTCGTCCCTCGAGAAGCGCATTTTAGATTTACTTGTTTATGAAACAAAATTATTATTTAATAATAATAATTATCGTAAAATAACTTAGTCAACGATGAATTACGAACATTAAAATATATCATAAAAATTCAATAAAAATATCAGAATTAATTCATAAATGAATGTTGAAACAAAATTCCAATTTAAATGTCATAAATGTCTGAATTACAAAATATTCCAAAATATGTTAAAACATTAATCTGAATAATTGAAAAGAATTCATACTGAATAATAAAATATCCGAGTAAAATGCGAGAAACTCCAAGTATCGAGTCGCCTAAAGATCTTAATGTGTCTCTAAAGTGCAAGCAACACAAAAACAAAACAGTGTTTTTATTTTCTAATAAAGGCTTTTCTGAATGCAACACAAATTTTTGAATTTCAGTAATAATTTTTAGTGACCAATTCTTCTGAAATCCCAATTTTTATTTTCTAATAAAGACTCAAATGGCCCACCCCAACCAACACAATCGGAAAATACATACAAAAAAATAAAAACTAGATGAGGGTTTACCCAAAACTGACGAGCAGAAGAAGAGGCAACAGCGACATGATTTCGACTAAACCCAAACACTGAAGGAGGAGGATGGTCGCGCGAACGGTGTAAAAACGGACAAAGTAGGGAAACCGAATGGTTTTTCTTTGATTCGATTCAAACAACGAATGACGAGGGCAAGAGGGAGAGTGGGTTCTGATCGCAAGGGAGCGATGAGCACACCGAGGGTCTTCGATCGACTAATGGACAACGAGAGGGGCTTGGTCGGAGCTCGATCGGAAAACAAAAGGAGAGGGTTTTGAAGGGGAAAAAACGAAAGAGGCGAGAGTGCGGCTGATTGGGATATCCAAGCCTAAGTGAATGGGTAAACTCAAAAGAAGGGTTCGAACTTTCACCCGCATTAAAAAATAACCACCGAAGTTTCATTTTAATTCGATTTGGTCACTAAAAATTATTACTGAAATTTAAAAATTCTCAATTAGGGTTTTCAAACCAAAATCCCCAAATGTTAGGGTTTTGAATCTAGATATATTAAAAAATTAAATTTTAATTTAGGGGGAAAATTCGAGGTTTTACAACTCTCCCTCCCACGAAATTTTCAGGCTTAACAACAGATTCCCAAATTAACTAATACATTCTTATTCTTCTCATTCTAAATTTATAATCCATCATAAAAAAATTAGAATTGAACACATCAAAAAGTACTTGCTAAGCCATCGTGCATATCATCATATCTAACGTGAGATCCGGTCAAATATACAAAACCTAGTTGTCTAGCATCTGATCTAACTGATCCACCTCTCTGAGCATGTATACCTCTACCAGCAGTACCAGAAGCAGTTGACCTAAGCTGCCCTCTACCTCTGTGAGGTGTCTGAACTGATGCATGTGTTTGACTCTACACGGATGAACCAATAGGTGAACGCAGACAATTCTTTAAGTAATGATCCTGAGAACCACATCTAAAACACGCGTTGCTCATTAATCTGCACTTTCTGTTATGCTTCTTATTGCAATAACCACATAAAGAAATAGGTCGACGAATTTTTGAACTACCCAAGCTACTAGACGAAATTGCTTGCACTGCAGGTCTCAGATTCCGATGACTATGAGGAACAGACTCAACTCTAGGCTTCTTTCTAGGCAAGTTGACAAAACTACGTTGAGTAGATGAGTCTGATTGCTTCCCGGCTTGACTAGCATTCTAAAGTTCCTCCTCTTTCATGAGTGCAACTATCCTCTCAGCAGTCTTAGCTCGACCAACTAGCTCGCTGAACACTATATCATGATGTGTAGCAACTTCTCTCTGAAGCGGTAAATGAAGCCCACCGAAAAAACAATTACACTTACCTTTCTCGGTCGCAACTAACACCAGAACATATTTGGCCAACCTCAGAAACTCTATCTCGTAGTCATTTACAGACATGACATTCTGCTTTAGATTTATAAAATCATCGCGACACTTTGCTAAGAACTCAGCTCCCACATATCGATCCTAAAATTCCTGTCGGAAAAACTCCTATGTGACCTAACTAGATGGAACAATATCTACCACAGACTCCCACCAATTTTGTGCTTCACCCTCAAGTAGTGATACAACGACCCTCAATTTCTGATTGACAGGATAATCCATCTCAACGAACAAACGTTGTAACTTCTTTAGCCAATACTCAGCATTAGCTGGATGTGTACCGGTTTTACCCTCAAACAATTTCATCCCAGCAGCTAAAAATTTCGTAGATATGGGTTTTTTAAACCTTCTGACTGGCGGAGATAATGCAACAACTCTCGGTGCACCGTGGCACTGTCTAGCTGAACTGTCTCAATATCCTCAACATCATGTGATTCATCGTTCCCAATCTGATATCCTCGAAACAGCTCATCCTCATTATCCAGTATCTCATTCTGATTTTTTGTTTGATCAACAGAAGGCATATAATCACTACCAGAAGCGGCAGTACGGCCCCGGCCTCGACCACTCACAAAACTAGAACCCCTACGCTGTGGCATAGTAGACTATCTAAAAAGGTAAGAGCCTAGAGTTAGATTTGATACTGGAGTCTCGGATTTCAAAACACATTGAAAAGGGAAAAGTCAAAATCACATATCATCGTAGTATATTTTTCAGAAAATTCCCATTTATCCCAAAATATTTTAGATGCATGGAGAAGTAAAAAATATTTTGAAAATAACTTTTGTGAGCCCCACAGTCCAAGGGCTGAGCCGGGCTCCGATACCACTAAATGTAACCCCCTTAAATTTAACCTAACTGCTTAGGTTAAATCTTGGGAGTTAAGTTTGAAAGCTTGTCCCTCAAGAAACGCATTTTAGATTTACTTGTTTATGAAACAAAATTATTATCTAATAATAATAATTTTCATAAAATAACTCAGTCAACAATGAATTACGAACATTAAAATATATCACGAAAATTCTATAAAAATATCTGAATTAATTTAGAAATGCATGTTGAAACAAAATCCCAATTTAAATGTCCCAAATGTCTGAATTACAAAATGTTCCAAAATATGTTAAAACATAATCTGAATAATTGAAAAGAGTTCATACTGAATAATAAAATATCCGAGTAAAATGCGAGAAGCTCCAAGTAACGAGTCACATAATCAGTTTGAGTATCTGAAAGAAGAAACTATGGGGTGTAAGCTAAAAAGCTTAGCGTGTCTCTAAAGTGCAAGCAACACAAAAACAAAATAGTGTTTTTATTTTCTGACAAAGGCTTTTCTAAATGCGTAATAAATTCGATAAATCCAAATCATAATGCTATGATGTCTGATGCATGACTCAATACTCGACTATCTGATATCATACAGAGTGGAGGTTGTCCTCGCCAGAGTGAAGGTCTCCCCGCTTTTTTCAAACACAATTTCGAACCCATGACACATGATATGATTTGAAAAATCATAAATTCGAACTCTTACGAGTTTCTCTTTTCTGAAAATCCGATGCTTGATTTAAAAACACAATTTAATATGTCATGTATGATGTTTTCTAAATATTCTCAAATCACAGTAAATCAGACAATAAATCAAGAAAGATATAAAATAGTATTTCACAGAATATAGCACAGTTAGAAACACACAAATATATGGCACAAGAAGAGATACACCTTAGCAAGCAGTAGCTCTAATGCCGAGCGAAATGCGCCACACGCTCAGGTCTAGCTGAATCAGAACCTACGATGATAACTCTATATTAATAACCATTTCTAACACTAAGCCACCACTAAAAACATAAGAACTAAAGCAAAGGCGTACTCACATAAAGGCCTCGAAGAACGTGCACAATCGATTTAAACAGAATGAGGTGGTAATCGTCAGCCTCAGAGACGATACTTGAACACGAGAATAACTCGGGTTAATCTGATACTCAATTTTTCTGAAATTACTAAGGTACAAATTAATCGTAATTAGCAAAATTGAGCTTTCAGGTACGAATTAGACAAAACGGACAGCGAATTCAGACTCAAGGCGTCAAATAAGGTTAAGATAAAGGTTTTCTAACAAAGTCAACTTCGGGTCAAAAGTCAAAGTCACCCTGGTCAAAGTCAAGGTCAAAGGTCAACTCTAGTCAAACTGGTCAAGGGTCAAAGTCAACTAGTCAACACTGGTCAATGCTAACGTCATCAAGGTCAACGCTAACATCATCAAGTTTAACGGTGATGTCATCCGATCAACAGTTCGGGTCGGGTCAATGATCGGGTCGGTCAATGGTCGGGTCGGGTCTACTATTCGGGTCAGATTGGTCAATGGTCGGTTCACCCATTTGGTTCGATTCTCAACACTGGATCGGTTCATAAGGTTCGGTCCGATTCAGATCTCATGACCCGACCCTAACCAAAAAACCCTAATGACCTAACCCTAATATCCAGCCGTCGTCGTTGTCGCATTCAGCTGCTGTCGCCACCACCGTTCACCCTCGCCGTCACCGGTAACCAATCCTAAATTAAACCCCAAATTATCCCCAAATCTATCATCCCTAAACCAAATCAACAAAAACCCTAAAATAAATAACCCTAAATCTACCCTTACCCTCTGTCGAGCCAACCATACCCATACCCATAGCCGAACTACCCCCTGCAACAATCCCTCAAAATCTAGATTCAGATCTGCAATAATAGAGTAGGGGTGTTAATTTTTTATTGGTAAAATAGGGTTTATATAACCCATGAAGCCGATTGTAAGAGGGGGATATTTCATATTCAAAAAAATTTGTAAAAACTAAGTTTTCAAAATAAAAAAAACAAAAAAAATTCTTCAAATTAATTCGAGCTTTTTCTTGCATGTTTAATTTTTTTTCTATCAAACAAAAAAAAACTCAGAATCATATCAGATTATTTATTTTGAAAACCTAAATCTTTTTTTCAAAATCAAAGGTTTCTTTTGAAAATGGAAACAAAAAAGAAAGGCCGAAGCTTACCTGGTTGCCGTGGTCATCGTCGTGAGGCTCTCCGCCAGTGAACGGCATTGTGGGAGGATCTGCGCATTTTGAATGGTCTAATTACGCCCTTGGTCCTTGGTCTTTTATTCGGTTTCAACTCTTGGGTTATGGGCTAATTACGAGACTGGTCCTTCTTCTTTTAATTCCATTTTTATTTTGTCCAGGGTCAAATTATGTTTTCAGTCCCTCTAGTTTATTCCCGACTCCTTTTTCATCTTTTTTTATTTTATTTTCATCACCTTTATTTATTTTTCTTTATATTTCAGCTTATGTTTTATATTTGTTTCATGTTAGTCCTTTTTATGTTGTTCTTGCCATACATTTTATATTTGTTGCATTTTAGTCCTATTTTATGTTTCATGCCATGTAGTTTAATATTCATGCATTTTAGCTCTTAATCTTTAATTTCATAGTGTTTTATATGTTTTAGTTTGAATCATGCATCATCATCATCATCATCATCATCATCATCATCATTATTATTATTATTATTATTATTATTATTATTATTATATGTATATAATATACTATTATTATTATTATATAAATTAGCTTATTTTTATACATCATATTAATATCATATATAAGATATATGTATGTACATTTATTATTTATAGTCCATATTTTTTTGAATAACCTTTTTTATATTTTTATAGATTGTATACGTAAGGTTTTATGTATTTTAAAATAATGTATAATATTTTATTTAATTACAATTTATATAAAAATAATAATAGATACTTATTTTTGTCAAAAAATAAATATATGTATAAACTACTAACCTAATATATATAGGTTTTTTGTAAGTATAATTATTAAATATATTTCACATTAAATATTATATTTGTAAGTACATATATATATATTTACATGTTACCTCATAATTTTGCATTATACATGTTTTTTAAACCACCAAAAAAGATAAATATGTTTTTAAAGAAATAAATCTTGTATTTTAAATCAACGTTTTTAAAAACCTCGATATATCATATCCCGGGCGTACATGGATGTGATTTTAAAAAAAATTCCAAGAAAGGGAGAAGCCGTCTCCTGGGAGCACAGGGATGCGGTTCTCTCGATATTTTCGACATTTAAGAACCGTATTTTAAATTTTAATCAAATTCAAAATTTTCAATACTAAGACATTAAATAATCGGCTAGGTACCAATTTTGGGCAGTGTAGGGGTGCTAATCCTTCTCCATCTGTAACCGACTCCCGGACCCGAATTTTAAATCTCTGGTTTTATTTTGGTGTTCGGTTTACCATTTTTAAATGATCGGTGGCGACTCCACATTTTTAATTTCAAAATCGGGCGGGGTTTTTCAAATACGTCAAAAGGAATTTTTAAAATCGATAAAAAGTGAGCGCCGAACGGATTTGGTTGCTTGCAGTTGGAGACTCCGCTGGGGACATTTTTTTAAAAAGAGAGTTAAGCCACAAGTTGGTTATCTTTTAGTCTTGGTCGTTGGAAATTGGCAAATTCAATTTTAATTTGAAATATGATTTTGTTTTTTAATAAGACGCATTTTTTGTAAATATTAATGATTTACTTTTACTGCATTCTATGAGCTTTCTACCCGAGCTCTGTCATTTTTAAGTGGAAGTGTGATACTGCCTTCGTGTGGGTTACCACCGTATAGGTTGGTGAATCGCTTTCGGGATATATTTTTTATGCTTTCGTGTGGGTTACCTAAGTATAGACATAAGGGATGTATCCCCATGAATTGAACTTGGTCTGTTTGAAGCCTCTAATGGGTGAGGATCAATGGCCTTGCTACCTTTAGTAAGGGACAACGAGCACAATTCGGGTACCCTTCCCTAGAACTATAACCGCATATAGTGACCCGTAGAAGCCAACTTTTTTAGAGCCATGCGAAACTCTGCCCATTTAGCGGTTACCCCTTTAGGCTTTGATGCATTTTTCTATGTATAATTTTTTTTATGTTTTATTTTTACCTTAATTACCGTTTAATTTGTTTATTTGCTTATTTTAAATTTGAACTGACCCATTTTTTGTGATCACATCATATTAATTCTGTTCATTTTGGCATTAACTGCATGACATATCATAACATTTTAATTTTTGCATTTACCAGAATGAAATGCTGATTTACGACTAGTTTTCAATTTGAAAAATTATCATCAGGAGAAAATCTAGTACTTTAGATATCAAGGCAATATTCAAAGTTGCAAATGAATCCTGTGAGTTCGAAAGTTGAGCCAAGATAACCATTTTTGAATCAGTACTTTCGCATCTAAGACATGCACTTCGCATTTACATGCATACATTTTGAAAATTGTAAAGTCAGTCCCCAGGTTACCCCATTTGATACAACAAATTTGATCGATCTAACACCTTGCAAAACCTCTACAAGAGCCTGATCTTGGGGCATGTCCAAAAGCACCCTCCACATCTTTTTACAAACATTGTGCCTCTAACAAGGCCCAGTTTGGGGGCATTCTTTACCAAGGTCCAGTCTTCGTTGTCGAGTCAAACTCTTGCATCCTTGAAATGTCTACATCGACCATAGTTTGCAAAACTGCACCCAATCCAAAAAAATAATAATGAGCTTCCACGAACCAACACAATTTATGAACCCAACTTATGGGGCAACATAATCCACACTCAAAGTTTCAAATTCGTTACAAGAGCAATTTTAGACGATGACATAGAACTAACTTTTGAATATTTACTGATTAATATTTTTTTCTCGTTTTCAGGTCATACCTCTCCGCCAGTAGAGCAGTAGAAGTAACCTTTTTCAGATCTTGCCTTCGTCATTGGTAATAGACCAACATTTCTAGATTTTGCTTTACCGATGATGGTGTAGCAGTTTAGATATTTTGAAGATCTCGTTTCTCTGTTGATGGTGCAACAGATCCAAACCTTCTTCTAGATCCCGTTTTGTCGTTGATGGTATAACAGATCAACATTTTGAAAATCTCGTTTCTCCGTTGATGGTGCAACAGATTAAATTTTTCCTTCTGATCTCGTCTCTTCACTAGTGATGTAGCAGATCTGCATTTTCCAAATCCCGCTTCTCAGCTGATGGTGCAGCAGATCAAATTTTTGTCAAGGTCTCGTTTCTCCGTTGATGGTACAACTAAACCATTTTTTTCTCTTTGGATCTTGTATCCTTCTTATAGTTGTAGGTAAAAAAATTGATAAAAAAAGAAAAAAAAATCAATTTTTTAAAAAAATTCGAAAAGAAAAAGGAGAAAAAAGTTAAAAAAATCAAAAAAAATAAAAAATAGTTAAGCAACTTTCATCATCCAATCCCGTCTCTCTATTGATGGTGCAGATAGGTCCAAGTTGCTATCATTCGCCAATCTTGCTCTTCCTTTGATGGTGTAGTAAGATCCCAGCTGCTGTTATTTGATCTAGCCCTTCCGTTGATGGTGAGGCTAGCTTCAAGTTGCCAAATTATCTGATCATGTCCCTCCGTTGATGGTGTGGCTGGGGTCTAAGTTGCTGAAATCCAATCCTGCTCCTCCGTTGATGGTGTAGTAGGGTTTAAGTTGGTGTTCTGCTTCTCCGTTGATGGCGTCGTAGAATCCAAATTACCATCTGATCTTGTCCCTCCGTTGATGGTGTGACTGGGGTCTAAGTTGCTGAAATCCAATCATGCTCATCCGTTGATGGTGTAGTAGGGTTCAAGTTAGTGTTATGATTCTCCATTGATGGCGTCATAGAATCTAAATTACCATCCGATCCTGTCCCTCCATTGATGGTGTGGCTGGGGTCTAAGTTGCTGAAATTCAATCCTGCTCTTTCGTTGATGGTGTAGTAGGGTTCAAGTTAGTGTTCTGCTTCTCTGTTGATGGCATCGTAGAATCCAAATTACCATCTGATCTTGTCCCTCAGTTGATGGTGTGGCTAGGGTCCAAGTTGCTGAAATCCAATCATGTTTCTCCGTTGATAGTGTAGTAGGATTCAAGTTGGTGTTCTGCTTCTTCGTTGATGGCGTCGTAGAATCTAACTTACCATCCGATCATGTCCCTCCGTTGATAGTGTGGTTGGGGTCCGAGTTGCTAAAATCTAATCCTGGTCATCCGTTGATGGTGTTCTGCTTCTCCGTTGATGGCGTCATAGAATCCAAATTACCATCCGATCATGTCCCTCCGTTGATGGTGTGGCTAGGGTCCAAGTTGCTGAAATCCAATCTTGCTCCTCCGTTGATGGTGTAGTGGGGTTCAAGTTGGTGTTCTGCTTCTCCGTTGATGGCGTCGCAGAATCCAAATTACCATCCGATCTTGTTCCTCCGTTGATGGTGTGGCTGGGTCCAAGTTGTTGCTATTCAATCATGCTTCTCCATTGATGGTGTAGTATGGTTCAAGTTGGTGTTCTGCTTCTCTGTTGATGGCGTCGTAGAATCCAAATTACCATCCGATTATGTCCCTCCGTTGATGGTGTGGCTGGGGTCCAAGTTGCTGAAATCCAATCTTGCTCCTCCGTTGATGGTGCAGTAGGGTTCAAGTTGGTGTTATGATTCTCCGTTGATGGCGCCATAGAATCCAAATTATCATCCGATCTTGTCCATCCGTTGATGGTGTGGCTAGGTCCAAGTTGTTGCTATTCAATCCTGCTTCTCCGTTGATGGTGTAGTTGGGTTCCAGTTAGTGTTCTGCTTCTCCGTTGATGGTGTAGTGGAATACAATTTGTTATCTGCTCTCTTCCTTCCGTTGATGGTGTGGATGGGTCTAAGTTACTATCATCCGATCTTACTCCTCCGTTGATGGTGTAGTAGGGTCCAAAATGTTATTATTCGATCTTACCATTCCATTGATGGTGTGGTTAGATCCAAATTTATTGACTTTCAATTTCCCTTTATTAATGTTGTAGCTAGAAAATATAAAAAAGAAGAAAAAAAACAAAAAAAAAACAAAAAAAGGAAAAAAGGAAAAAAATGAAAAAAAATGAAAAAGAAAAAAAAAATCAAAATGAGCTTTCAATCATTTGATCTTACCTTTTCGTCAGAGTTGTAGCTGGATCATACATCAGGACTTTCATCCATCGATCTTGCCTCTTCGTCAGCGCTGCAGCTGGATTGAATTTTGTAGACCCTGTCTCTACGTTAGTGTTACAGCTGGGTCGAATTTTCTTTAGGTATTAGCTCATCATCAGTAATATAGCAAGTTGCACTCATTTTGCTTCCTCAACAGACAGCCCCTTATTTTGAAGATTTTGAAGATTTTGCTTCCCAAGAGTGACAAGGTGGATCAACCAAGACAAGAAAGAAGAACTGTGTCAAAGAGAAAGAAGATCTACCGAAGAAAGAAGACATACGTCAAGAAGGGAGAAGCTCGGCTGGACCAAACAAAACGAGTCATTTTTAGTCTTTGCTCTATTGCTGTTACACAACAATGAGCAAAGAGGGGCAGCTGTAACGACCCGTTTTCATCCAAGCCTTAGCCCTAAACTAAACCAAACCCCTTGCCCTAATCGAACCCAAACCATTTACCCACCATCAGACCCGATCCATAACCCGACTCGGATCTAATGACCATACCCTAACCAAAAAAAACCTAATGACCTAACCCTAATATCCAGCTGCCGTTGCCGCCTCCAACTGCTGCTGCCACCACCGTTCACCCTCGTCGTCATCGGCAACCAACCCTAAATTAAACCCTAAATTATCCCTAAATCTATCATCCCTAAACCAAATCAACAAAAACCCTAAAATAAATAACCCTAAACCTACCCTCACCCTCTGCCGAGCCAACCATACCCCTAGCCGAACTACCCCTCAAAATTCGGGTTCAGATCTGCAACAATAGAGTAGGGGTGTTAATTTTTTTATTGGTAAAATAGGGTTTATATAACCCATAAAGCCAATTGTAAGAGGGGGAGATTTCATATTCAAAAAAAAATTGTAAAAACTGAGTTTTTCGAAATAAAAAAAATTCTTCAAAGTAATTCAAGCTTTTTCTTGCATGTTTAATTTTTATTTCGATCAAACAAAAAAACTCAGAATCATATCAAATTCTTTATTTTGAAAACCTAAATCTTTTTTCCAAAATCAAAGGTTTCTTTTGAAAACCGAAACAAAAAGAAAGGCCGAAGCTTACCTAGTTACCGTGGTCGTCGTCGTGAGGCTTTCCGTTGGTGAACTACAATGTGGGACGCCACGAGAGCGGTGCCATCATCGTCGTGTGGCTTGAGGGGAAGGGAGAGTATTAGAAAGAATTAGTTTTTTTTACCTATTTCGAATGAAACAAAAACTCATTTTAATTATTAAACCGTCATATCCAGAACGATGTCGTTTTGACACCTGACTCGCGCGGTGACCCGATAACTCGGGGAGGATTCGCGCATTTTGAATGGTCTAATTACGCCCTTGGTCCCTAGTCTTTTATTCAGTTTCAACTCTTGGGTTATGGGCTAATTACGAGTCTGGTCCTTCTTCTTTTAATTTCGTTTTTATTTTGTCCAAGGTCAAATTATGTTTTCAGCCCTCTAGTTTATTCCCGACTCTTTTTTCATCTTTTTTATTTTATTTTCAGCACCTTTATTTATTTTTCTTTATATTTTAGCTTATGTTTTATATTTGTTTCATGTTAGTCCTTTTTATGTTGTTCTTGCCATACATTTTATATTTGTTGCATTTTAGTCCTATTTTATGTTTCATTCCATGTAGTTTAATATTCATGCATTTTAGCCCTTAATCTTTAATTTCATAGTGTTTTATATGTTTTAGTTTGAATCATGCATCATCATCATCATCATTATTATTATTATTATATGTATATAATATATGATTATTATTATATAAATTAGCTTATTTTTATACATCATATTAATATCATATATAAGATATATGTATGTACATATATTATTTATAGCCCATATTTTTTTTGAATAACCTTTTTTATATTTATATATTGTATGCGTAAGGTTTTATGTATTTTAAAATAATATATAATATTTTATTTAATTACAGTTTATATAAAAAAATAATAGAAAAAATAAATATTTGTATAAACTACTAACCTAATATATATATATATATATATATATATATATATAGGATTTTGTAAGTATAATTATTAAATATATTTCACATTAAATATTATATTTGTAAGTATACATATATATTACATGTTACCTCATAATTTTGCATTATACATATTTTTTAAAACCACCAAAAAAGATGAATGGGTTTTTAAAGAAATAAATATTAAATCTTAAATCAACGTTTTTTAAAACTCGATATATCATATCTCATGTGTATAGGAATGTTATTTGAAAAAAAACCAAGAAAGCGAAAAGCCGTGTCCCAAATGCAGATGGATGCAGTTCTCTCAATATTTTTGGATTTTAAAAACCGTATTTTAAATTTTAATCGAATTCAAAAATTTTAATACCAAGACATTAAATAATCAACTAGGTACTAATTTTGAGCGGTGCATGTTCTAATTCTTCCTCATTCCGGACCCAAATTTTGAATCTCTGATTTTATTTTGGTGTTCGGTCTACTATTTTTAAATGATCGGTGGCGACTCTACATTTTCAATTTTAAAATCGGGAGAGGTTTTTCAAATACGTCAATTTTTTTTTAAAATCGATAAAAAAGTAAACGTCAGACGAATTTAGGTGCTTACACACTGATTCAGGTCACACAATCCGGTTCACCAATTGGGCTCATATCCAAAACTGGGCTCCACTAATAACACATGGCCCCCGCACAATTCAACCCAAAACCCACACAACACCCACACACACAGGCCGAACACCAAGCCCAAACCACATTCCCACACTCACAAGCCCATCTTCCATACCACTCACACACATGCACAACCCACCAGCACAAACCCGTCTCCCCTTCACATCTTATCTGAAATTAGGGTTTTCCCAAATACCCAAGACGGCGGCAGCCGCTACAAGGGACCAACGGCGGCAGCCGCTACAAGGGACCAACGGCGGCACTGCTTTGACGACGGTAGCGAACCCATGCGGCAGCGACGCGAACTCAACGGCAGTGGCGGCAGCAAAACCAAACGACGGCGGCGGTGGAACATCGCGGTGCACATCGGAAGACTCAAATGGTCGACCCCAACCAACACAATCGGAAAATACATACAAAAAATAAAAACTAAACGAGGGTTTACCCAAAACTGACGAGCAGAAGAGGAGGCAACGGCGACACGATTCCGACTAAACCCAAACACTGAAGGAGGAGGATGGTCGCGCGAATGGTAGATGAACGGACAAAGTAGGGAAACCGAATGGTTTTCCTTTGATTCGATTCAAACAACGAGTGACGAGGGCAAGAGGGAGAGTGGGTTCTGATCGCAAGGGAGCGATGAGTACACCGAGGGTCTTCGATCGACGAACGGACAACGAGAGGGGCTTGATCGGAGCTCGATCGGAAAACAAAGGGAGAGGGTTTTGAAGGGAAAGAAAAACGAAAGAGGGGAGAGTGCGGCTGATTGGGATATCCAAGGGTTTCTTTTGCTATAAACGTGATACAAAGCCCAAGTGAATGGGTAAACCCAAAGGAAGGCTTCGAACTTTCACCCGTATTACAAAATAACCACCAAAGTTTCACTTTAATTCGATTTAGTCACTAAAAATTATTACTGAAATTCAAAAATTTTCAATTCTCAGTTAGGGTTTTCAAACCAAAATCCTCAAATATTAGGGTTTTGAATCTAAAGATATTAAAAAAATTAAATTTTAATTTAGGAGAAAAATTCGGGGTGTTCTAAGAGGAGAGTTGAATAGATTAATCATTACCCCACACGTGCATTGTTTGGCCAACTTTGGCAGTTGGGTTTTGCCTTTATAACCTCCAAACACCGATCCTATAATCATTACATATTTAAAACTGATGACCAAAATCAAACACTCCCAAAACAAAAGGGACAAACCATGTACTTTACCCTTTAATTGATAAATAAAGCTCAAAACCAGGCATGCCACGTAATTAAGCTTCAATCCAACACGTGCACATGAAAACAGTAACTACTTTTTTATTTACCAGAGAAAATCTTCTTCTTTTTCCTTTCTCTATTCTTCTGATTGTTTCTTAGGAATCTCGATTTCTAAGACGATGGATTATCATTCAACCGAACCTTCTTCCTCAATCCATCTTATGAAACTTTTGGGGTAAAAGTACCCTTTGCTAAAACGTAAGATACCCTGATTTTTCTTTCGATTTTCTTGACATTTATTCCTTCCGGTGATCGAACACCATATCATTTTGTTGGTCATTTTTTTTGGATACCCAATTTGACTATAGATCTTAGATTAATTTCGTTTTTAGGATTTTAATTATAACACGGTTCAAAAATGATGAATTTGGTTGTATGTTCTCTTTTAGATGCTTCATTTCCTCTCTTTTTTATTATCTACGTTTGGCCGTGTACTGAGTGGTCTTTATATAGGATCAGAGAGATTCCTATTTGTACTGTTCCAATCCAAATCTGTGAAGTAAGGGTTAATGCTTAAATTTTTTTCAAGTGAAATGTTGTACAAGTTAAGCCATTTTTATCACTTTTATGTTCATAATCCGTGTTTGTTATGTTAATTATTATTTATTATTGGATTGTAAATTGTTTATGAATCAATGTTGGAAGAATGATAAAGTTATTGATGCGTGAGATGGGTCTAATCTGCTTTATGTTTGTAAACCGTTTGGGTTGGTCTAATCTCCAAACGATATGCTAAGTTTTCGCCTTTCCTTCATTTTCTCAGTGCTAAAGTTGAGAATTTTATGAACTATATATGCATCAGTGTTACTATCTATGGAATTATTAGGGGTTGAATTATAGGCTCGAATCTTCTATTTAGATCATTTCATTTTAGTTCCGTTTCAGAAGAATATGAAGATCCTAAGATCTGATCTTAGCATCTAGCTAGTGTATGTTTGTGTTACGTGCTCATATTTTCGGTGAGCAATCATGTGGCCTTAGGCTATGTTTTTAGTTTTTTTCTTTGGTAACCTCAAATCCACAAACATACTCTTCAGCCAAGACATGGAGCCCTGCATTATTGAGTACGGACTAATGGCGTTTCAACACCAATCCAACAACTTCAGCAGCGATGCCCATGGGAGCTTCAAGGCTGACGTCTCCGGTTTCGGGGTGATTCTGCTAGAACTTCTAACGGGGAAGCCGGTCCAGGCAGATGGGATCGATTTGGCTTAGTGGGTGCACTCGGTGGTCACGGAGGAATGGACCGTTGAGGTCTTCGACAAGGCCTTGATCTCGCAGGGTGCAAGTGAAGTGAGGCTGTTGAACCTCTTGCAGATAGCACTCAAGTGCATCAATCCCAACCCATACGAAAGGCCTAACATGAATCAAGTTGCACTCATGATCAATACGCTAAAAGATGAAGAAGATAGATCCGGCTCCGATCCATGACAAATATAGATGAGACCGAATCTCTAATTCATTAAACTTATATTGCCTTAAGATGGTTGCACAACCCAACTAAAAAGGTTTTAATTCAAATTTATGTAGTTTGCGTTGTATGTTGAACAATTCTTTACCTCAAAATCTATCATGGCATGAAATTATATTAACATTTGTTGATAAACTCTACAGAATTTCGTTTTAGGCAAGAAGTGCTCATCATTCACCAATGAACTGCACTGCATAATCGACTTAACCACAAAAATCAAAATAACCAAAATCGACTTAATCGAATAGGTTGGCTAAGTCGGTTTTAACCAGTAATTGCAAAGCAGTTTATGTATTGAAAAAACCCTGTAGTTGTTTGTACACAAAGAAAATGATGTCCTCATGTCAGTAAGACTACCTATGACAATGCATCTAAACCGAGAAGTATTGAGTCAGCATCCGAAAATACTTGCATCAACCAACACGCCGCCTATCAAACTGCGTTGGTCACCTGCAAGTTCACTGTGTTTCCATTTCTGTATTATAACTGTGTCAGGTCTCGAGCCCCATGATTCTATTCTTTAACCCAAACCAGTCTAATCCAAAGCATAACCAAATACATCATGTTTCAAGCACAAGTTTCGAAAGAAACCTCAGTTTTTGTGTTGCTTGTTGACGTTGTTGAGCTTGAAGCAGCAGCCAACATCAGTAGTATCATCTAGATAATACCTAGCTTTTCTTGGTTTTTGACCAACAGTGCAAGCAAAAATGTCCGGAGGAACAGGGAGAGGTGACATGTAAGCTGCTGCATTTGATATACTTTCAAACATGTCTTAGTCCGATCTGTCATCACCGATGCACAAGACAAAATCTTGTTGTTTCCCGTTACTTGTCATGGTGGAAAGAATTTTCTCTGTAACAAAGCCTTTAGTAATTCCCTGGCACATCAAAATGGCTAATATCATGAGAACTAACATAGTGATCGTGTTTCTCAACGCCAGGCATAGTGATGGCCGTGTTTAATGCATCAGCTACAACATCAATATTCCAAGGATTAAACCTGATTGCCCCACGTAGGGATGGTGAACAGCCTATAAACTCTGAGACAACAAGCATGCTCATACGAGGAGATCCAGCGGCAATATTGCAAAGCTTCATCCATTTTGGAAGTCCAATGTCTACAGATAATGTACTTGTATGGAGCTAGGTTCATTGCATCCCTTACTGCATTTACAATACAACATTCTGCGCAAGCATAATAAGCGGTTTTCTCGTAGGAAGAGACACGGCGATCAATCAGGACCACTGGTTCATATCCTGGACAACCAAAAGCATCATTTATCCTTTGAGTATTCTCGTATGTTTCCCTTTTTAAAAATCGAAGCTTAACTTGATGGAAACGTTTTTCTCAAAAATGTTGAGAGAAGCATAAGGTGATAATCATGAACCCATACATAATCCTCTTCTGGATTGATTACCTTCATCAGGGATTTAAAAAGCGTTCGCGGTCGCGTTTTCGGTCTCGTCGCGGTTATCGCAATTGCGGACATAACGAATACCGTCGCGGTCACTGCGGGTGTCGCGGTCCTGAATTTTTTTAAAATTCCCACAATTTATCTAAAAACATAATAATTATAATTATAACTATAAGGACTTATATTTAATGATCTTTAGAGTTATTTCTAAGTGAAAATAGACATATATAATATACTTTAAACTTTAAAGTTTTAAACAAATAGAAAACTTTAAAAATCTGGTCCGTACGTACATGATGGCATACTTCAATTTCAATAAAAATCTAATATATTTTTATATTTGGAACTGAAATTTGTATATTCATAAATCATAATTATAAAGTTAAACATAAATCTAATATATTTTTTATACTTGATTAAATTAGGACTAAATTGAATGAAAATTCAGACTAAATTTAAATTGTATAAATTCAGAAACTTTGATTAAATAATTTGAATTAGTATATATGACTAAATTGAATGAAAAATTGAAAATTTAAATTTACACTGACATTAAGGACTAAACTCAAATAAATCCATAAAAAGCCCCTACCCCTACTTTTCCAGTTTACCTTGTTGGCTTTTTCTTCTTGTGTGGGTTGTGCGGCAAAATGCAAACCAGGGGCCAGGGCAAAATGGATTTGGAAAATGCAAACCGCTCAACCTCAACGGCTCAACGTCTTCAGTCCACTACGGCACCAACGGCGACGAAGCTCAACAGTCAACAGAGTCCAGATTCAGACTCCATTCAGTGTTCACTTGAATCACTTCTTCTCTCTGTTTTTTTTTTAATCTCAGTTCTCTTTTTCTGCACTCGTGACTCGTGAGTCGTCTCTATTTCTTCTCCCTGTTTTTTAAAAAATTTTCACTTTCCAGTTCTCTTTCTTTAGCTCTTTCACTCTTTGCAATTTGGTTTGGTGAATCGGTGATTGCTATGTGAGAGTGTAACTGTGTATATTGCATTTCAATTCAGATTTCAAGTTACTTTTTATTTTTTTCAATTACTTTTGCTTGTTTTTATTGTCTTTTGCAGGGGAATATATTTCCTATTTTGTCTGGGTAGTCTGAGACCCTGGGTTCCTGAGCATTTTCTGTTCTTTTTCAACCCCGGCCTGATAATGGGGATAGCGTCCCGTTATCGCTGCGACAACCGCTATCCTGTTATTTCGCGCCCATCCAGTCTGCTATCGTCGTGATTCCGTTTTTCACCGAAATTTTCTCCAATTGCGGTTTTGGACGGCTGCGCGACCACAATTTCGCGGCCGCTATAGCATTAGTGTTCCGCTATTTAAAACCCTGACCTCCATGATCTTATCAACAAATATCTTATTAGCAGAAACATATGCTTGCCAAAGCAACCTGTCAAAACAATTACCATAGTGTGGGCACATGGGTAGCATGTAATGAAAATGCAAACAAACTATGTTATCTCATAAACACGGCTTAACATGGTATTAGAACACAACTTAGCATTCCCTATCGCATCTGTTAAGTATTAGGTGTACTAAGGTCTTATTTTCCCGCAACTTCAGTGACATTAGAAAATGTAAACAAACCAAATAAAAATGACACCATTATAGGGTATGCATTTACGAATGTCTCTGAAGTTGCAGGGAGATAAAACAGTGCAGAGAAAATAGTTATGGAATCGATTATAAATAACTCAAACTTATTCTAGAGAAACAAGAAGAAACAGAAGGAATGGAAATTTCCTAACATCAAACTATGCTCCCTAAACATATGGAAACATGTTCATCAGTGCAGATAATGGCTCCACTAAAAGAGAAACAAAAGAGCACCCAAATACGCAAGAAAGTTCAAAGTTTGTCCATAACCATCAAGATCCTAGAATCCCAATGTATATTTTACACTTGCAGATAGAAAGATACTAATAAAACACATATTTTATCAAAACATGTGAATGTATGAAAAGATGGAAAAAGACAGAATGATACTGATACAGAATGTTACCTGAAGATGACTCTTATTTTCTATCAGGGAAAAACAAAAGGAAATATTCTAAACAAGGTTGATGGAAAGGAAAGCCTGGCAAAACTAAAAAAAAAAAAATCTCAGAACCCCATTTTCCTATTGTTTCGCTTGAAACTTTCCAAGCAACCAAACATAATGCCATGAAAGCAAGAGAAGACGATAAAACATGAAAGATAAAGAATGTAGGACGCAGCAAGAACTTGGGAGTTATTATGAGATGGAAAAAGGAAAGGAAAGGAGCGTTAGGTTCAAAACTGGTGAGATTTATGAAAGAGTTTTGAAGGGATGGAAACCGACTAAAACCCCAAGAAGAAACAAAAGAAGCGAAACTTTATCCGGAGAGTTTCCGTTTAGTTTAGGGTTTGAGATCTGGGGTTTATTCCATTCAACGATGGAAGCTGAAAATATATACAGATTATAATAAAAGTCTGGTTGGCCTTACGTTATACACCTTCGAGTTTCTCCTCCTTATACCCCTTTTCTTCTACTTCTATTACAATTTGCCATTTTCTTTTTATCTCTAGGGTAGTGTTGTTGATTTTTTATTTTACGAAATATGAACGTTTGAACATTATTTTGAAAATTGTCAACACTTTACGTTGATTTGGTGTCAAATTCCTTCGATACTCCAGCTGCATACATGTATGAGAAGAGAAGTCGTCTTCATTTTCTAGTGACTTCAAGCAAAAAAGAAAAATCTCTCAAAGTCGCCTACAATTCCCGGTTACTTTAACTTTCACTATTCAAACATTGTAGATTGTGAAATGATTTCAAGGCATCCCTTTTTCATAAAATAAAAAATTTAAGTAGGGATGGCAACGGGGCGGGGCAGGGCAGGGCGGGCCAGGTTTTTGGCCAACCTAAAAATTTAAAGTTTTGACCCGACCCGATCCGAACTTAATATATCTTCATCACCGACCCGACCCGATATTAATAAAAGTATAACCCTACTCTGACTCGACCCTAAAATTTTAATAAAAAATCTGATTAAACCCGACCCAACCCGAAGAAAATTAATAAAAATATTAAATAAAATATATAAAAATATAATAAATATAAATATATATTTATAAATAAACTGGGTCGGGGCGGGGAATTTCCACCCAAAACCGACTCGATTCGAAAATCAAAAATTCAAAAAAAAAAAATCCGACCCTACCGGATCAGATCGGGTCGAAATCTGCCAGTTTCGGGTTTTTTTGCCATCCCTAAATTCTAGATCAATATTTGGGCAAAAAACCTTGTTTTCTTATTATTAAAAATAGAACTAATAACTCACCACAGAAATGTAGGGGTGAGCATTTGATCGAGTTGAGCGAGTCGAGTCAGAAAATTTTAAGTTAGTTGAATTGACGAGTTCTGTTTTATGAGTCAAACTTTATTTAAAAAAAATTCGATTTGAGTTTATGAAATTCAAGTCCATTCAAATTGTTGAGTTTTTGTACAAATTCAATTGTAATTAATTATAAGAATTTATATTCAATACACCGGCGGTGAAAATTAAAAGTTTCCATAAGTGCCTTAGTTTAGGGTTTAGGGACTTAATTTAGGGTGTAGGGGGTTTAGGTGTAGGGGTTTAGAATTTAGGGATAGTGGTTAGAATTTAGGGTTTATTTTTAGGGTAATATGCTGAGGATTTAGGTTTTAACTTATAAACCCTAAATTCTAACCTTGGAATTTAACCATCCCTAAATTCTAAACTCCTACACCTAAACCCTTAAACACTACACCTTAAACTAAGTCCCTAAACCCTAAAACTAAGGCGCTTGTGGAAACTTTTAGTTTCCACCTCCAGTGTATGGAATAATTACCCTAATTATAATGCTATAGTACAGGTTGATTTCAATTTCAATAGCTCTATCTAATCATATAAGGTATACATATATATATATTTCTTCATATCGTTTTTCACATGTGTAAGTAAGATTTGTAATATTTTTTAATCAAACAAATATCATCTAAAGTCATAAAATATATTTATAATGTTATTTTTAAAGAATGGATTTTTTAGGGGAAAAATATTGATGAGAGTATAAAGGAGTCAAGGAGTTAACGAGAAGAAAAAATTTACAAAAAAAGATAGTCGAATGACCAAACTGAATAAAATACAAAGTTAGGCGACTAATTTCAAACGAAGAATAAATTTATTGTTAAAAATATGAATTGAAGTTGCATTGATATTCTACAGTAGTAGTGGAGTATGTGGTTCAGATTTGGTCAAAATAGACTTAAAACGAATGAGGAATTGAAGAATTAAGGAAATCATACAAAGTTGCAATACTAAATTGCAAAAAGAGGAATTTTGTTTTCAAAAATAGAAATTGAAACTAAATAGGTATTCTACAGTGAGTTAGGAGCATGTGGTGAAAATGGACTTAAAATGAAGGAGGAGATGAATAAATAAGGAAACCAAGGACTAAATCGCAAGATATTAAAATTCAATTTTTCGTTATTTTGAGTTGGAAAAATCAAACTCGACTCGAATAAATCAAAATTTGAAAAAAAATATTTTTCGAGTCAAGTTTTGTTCAAACCTCTATATGACATAAAAATAATTAAAAATAGGATAAACTACACTTGTAGTCACTGAACTTTTAGGACGCTTTCACTTTGGTCCTTGAAATCAAAAACTTTCATCAATCATTAAATTCTTAATTTGCTTTCATTATGGTCATTATCGTTAGCTCCCATTAAGAAATGTTGATGTGGCACGTTAAAGTCTTCTTCCCTAAAAAGAACCCTAATTTTCCAAATTACAATTGTCGCCAAGGCCAAAATGTTGATGAACGGAACGATCATCAAGCACTCCCAATTGTGAGAAAGATATGTTTTTTTATAATATCATAGTTTAGTTTCAAGTTGATTTGACAGTTATAGGTGGTGAATTAGAACTAAAAAGAAATTTTTTTATCTATCGTTGCTAATTGACATATCAACTTGAAACCAAAGTCCATTTATCTTTTGGTCAAACGGATCATTCCCTCAGTTGGGATTGATTGCTGACAGGTTCGTTCATTAGAGTTTTAGCCTTGATGGCAACTGTAAATTTAAAAAATTAAGGTTCTTTTTTAGGAATGAGATTTTGACGTGCCACATCAGTATTTTTTAACAACGACTGTTATGAAAGCAAATGAAAAAGTTTAGTGAGTGTAATAAATAATTTTAGTTTTAGTGACCAAAGTAAAAACGATTTAAAAGTTCAGTGACTATCAGTGTAGTTTACTCATTAAAAATATGATACAAGTATCATACGTACCATATTAATTTGTCAAAAGTTATATAAATAGAAAATAACTTAATAAAAATTGCAGTATGAGAAAATACATTAACATAACACGAATTCAAGGTTAAGGGTTGGTTTATTAGCCTTTGTTCATTTTAAATTTAGCCTTTGTTCCTTTTCTCTCCTCTCCAACCCTAGTTTTTTTCTTTCAAAGTAATCACAAAGCAACGGTGTTCCTTTCTTCCTTTTTAATTTAATCGGGGATCGGTAATTCTTCCTACATTCTTTATCTTTCATGTTTTGTGGCACGCGTTCCTCTACCTTTGTGGTACGCTTTTCATTTGCGTTTATGGTTCGTTTTATCTATCATTTGGCACGATTTCAGCATACCTTAGCGGTCGTTTGATGCTCGTATAGAGATCTTCACGGTGCTAGTTTCTTATTTAATTCTGTCTGTGGTCATATAAAAGATTGATCCCACTCGTTTGATGGTTTGTTAGCTGCTGTAATCAGAACTGTATAGCGGAGCAATCTATCCGATAGTTTGGTTCGCTTACCACTCATTTTTCATCTCGTAAAGCATCTCGTTTGGCTAAATGATAGTTAACTGTTAGACACTTAAAATGACCGAAATAAAACTTTAGGCATCTATTTAGATCGAAAAATAGTTTAGGCACCAAAATGAGCCACATGTATAGTTTGGGCACTTATTTGACCACTAAGCCTTTCTTAATATATATATATATATATATATATATATATATATGAAATTTAGGATTTAAGGTTACAATTATAATATTAAAGTTAAGTAATGTCAAAGGTTCCAATTCCGACGATATGAATGGGGTAAATTGGGTTGGGAGGGTAGCCCTCATAACTAGGGGTGTTTATCAAGCGAGTCGATCGCAATTTATGTAGTGCTCGACTCGTGCTTGTTAAAAAATCTCGTTGCTCGACTTTACTCGACTCGTTGCTTGTTAAGTTTGGTAAAATTTTGCTAGACTCGTGCTCATTTCAAAATCTTGTTAAGCTTGCCAAATTTATTTGTGTAACACCCCAGTTTTGGGCTTAGATGTTTTAAGGGTCGGTTCGAAGGTTCGGTGGACCGATATTAGAGATTCGAGTCGTTTTGGGATTAAATCAGATTAAATATTTTTGAAGGTGATAAAATTCTGGAAAAATATTCTAAAATCATTATTAAATATATTAATGATTATGGTAAAGTCAATTTTGGAAAACGAGTTTTGGAAATCGAACATTTTGGACTAGTGACCAAAATGGAAATTTTGAAAACTATTTTTGGTGGCTGTTTTGTAAAGAGTCAAAACTTTAAATCTTTAATGAGCTAATTGCCCTAAAAGTCTAATATCAGACTTTATACCTTAATTGGCTATTTTTAAAGTGTTTTAGAAAATATAAATAGGTAGAGGAGAGTTAATTTGTAATTAAAAGCTTTAAAACAAAAATCACTTAACTAACTTTCTCAAAATATTTTCTCTCAAAATCTCTCCAGCCAAACATCATTTCTTCTTCTAAATCTTTAGGTAAACCTTTCTTTTCTTAAATCTTTTGTTTGTAAATGATTCTTTGTTGTTAGTTTACCAAAACCTTATTGTTTTAACTTTGTTTTCTCATGTAAATCATCCAATTAAGGGAGAAAGCATCTATTAGAGGTAAGGTTCGTTCTCCTCCTCTAATGAAAGGTTCTTTACTGACATTCCTAATTTGTTGACTCTTTACAATTGTTTTATAATGTGTTTTGATAGTTTAATTGAGGAAAATTGGTTTAATTATGTTTTGATTGATGAAATTTGTGGATCTTCGTACTTGTTCTGTTTTGCTGGGTTTTTGATTAGATTAGATCATGATTTTGATGTTTAATTCAGTTAATAAATTGGTTTTAACATTGTAATCCCGAAACAAGTTGAATCTCTAATGTTTAAGGTTGTTAATCAAGGGTTTTTGAGGTGATAGTTGAGTTTAATCATTGCTGGAAGTAAAAGGATGTTGGGAAGGGGTTTTTGGATGTTAATTAATGGTGTTTAATGGGTTGAATCGTTATGTTATGGCTGAGTTGAGTTTTGGAAGTGTTTGAGGATGTTTTTAATATGTTTCGGATAGTTTTTGAGTGGGCAACTTAAGAGTTGAGGGTAATTGCTTGTTGGCAATGGTTTGAATGCATAATGATGCATTTGCCCTCTGGTTTTATGTGATTAAAATAGGGGATAATCAAGTCAACGAAGCTTGACGTTGTTTGTTGCAAAATGAGGTGTATCGGTGAGTGGAAACTGGTTTAAACACCTTTAAGAGGTTTAATAAAGGTTGTTGGGAGTTTAGGATAAGTTTGAAAAACTTACCTAAGCTCGAAAGTAAGTTTTCCCTCTTTTACTCTTTAATATCGGTTCGGATATGAGCATGTGTAATTCATGTTTTGGTCGTAAACATGGTTAGATTTACTTACTAGAAATGGATGATTTTAAGTACATATACAAGGGTTTAAAAGTATAAAAAATGCTAGTGAGCATTGGTTTTCATTCCGGTCGGGAATAATGTTATTGCTTTGGCAATGTGATTTGCATATGTGGTGATTTTGTAGAATGCCTTGTAAAACAGTGAGTAAATGGGTTTGTAAATGATATATTGGTTGTGTGACATGATGAGAAAATATTCGGATATAGTTGGCATGCTATAGGATGAAGTGCACTATAACATGATAAAAATTGATCGTGGTTAAGAGTCCTTGAGGTAAGTGGTTGGCTACTCGGACTATAATGTTGTCACTTGGGTTGAGCAGTCGGTTCCCCTTGTTGATGTTGATCTTGCGGTCGGCATGGTATGGGTCACGGTAGTGGTCGACTATCATGGGAGATTCGTGTATCCGATATGTAAGGTTAATGGTCGGTTAACCAAAGATTAGCGGTCGGTTAATCAAGGATAGTGGTCGACTATCCAGGGTCACTATAAATGCCACTATATGCAAGTTCGTGTGTTGAACCTACTTTTTAATGCTTTGGGATTTAAGCATGGTTTTGTAAATTGATGCTTTGGGATTTAAGCATGGTTTTGTAATTTAATGCTTTGGGATTTAAGCATGTGGTTTGCAAAGGTTTTTGCATATGGTCGATATGCATGTGTGATTTGGAATCATTGGAATTGCTTAGGTTGTAAGCATGGATTGAAAATAAGTGTTTAGTTTTCAAGGGTTATATCACATCATTATTTTAAAAGCATCTTCACTAAGCATGTGTGCTTACGCTCTCTTTTTCCTAATGATGCAGAGCATTGAAGTTTGGGGGCTGCAAGGGCAAACTTTTAAGCAATCCAAGACAAGGACCACTTTGAGTATGAACTCGGCTTATGTTTTCGGTTAATAAGGTAATGTGTTCGTCATATTTTGGGGATTTGTAATTCTGTTTTCCCATGGTTTTTAAGCATGTTATGTGCTGGATTTTAAGGCTGATTTGTTACTGATATGTTGTTGATGATCTTTGCTTATAGTTAAGACTAGGTGGTTGCATAGGAATGCATCTAGTTAACCTTTGATGGTTGCTATGTTTTGATGATTCAAGCAAGTTTGTTTTGATGCTTTAGATGTGTGAGCATGATGAGTATGCCTTAAAAGTGCCTAATGTGACTTTTGGTTGTTTGGTAGAATGATATTAGGAAGCATGCCTATAGAATATCTTGGGGTATATAAATGCCTTGCAATTGTAACGACCCAGATTTCAGAAATTCGAGGGTCGATTTTGATCGAGGAATGGGCCTCATATTCGGGTCATGTTTTTGAGCTTGAGTGGGCCCTTGGGTTATCTTGTGTGTGGGCTTATAGTGGTTGGGTTGGTTGGAGGAGAGTAGAGAGGGGTAAATTGGTAAAAGCTCATTTTTGAATAGTGGAAAGGGAGGGGGAGCTGATTTTTTGCATTTTGGACAGGGGTGAGATCACCCAACTTTATTATCACCTTCGTCCTATTTCCAAACTCTCTCTCGTAAAAACACTATCTTTAAAGGTTGAATTTTGAGGGTTTGTGTTGGAAATTGCAGATTTTTGTTCAAGGGAAAATTGTTCAGCTTTGGGAGATCTATCAATCAAGGTAATGATGGTTAGTTTTGGTGGAAGAGTATGTTTTGGTAGGGGTTGATGAGGGAGAACGAGAATGGGTGTTTAGGGGCTTTATTCTTGTAAAGGTTTGTGTTTTGACTCCCTTAATTCTCCCTATGAGGTGGTAACACGTTTGGTAACATCTCTTGTAGTGAAAGAGGTTGGAAACTCTTCAAAGGAGCAAGGGAAGAGCAAGGCTTGAAGCTGCGGTTAAGGGCTTCATTCTCAACTGTGGAATCAAGGTTAGTACACTACTAACTCCCATAGTTTCCTGGAAATCATGAAGTTAAGCTTTGAAGCATGATTTGGTGTTTTTGGCTTTGTTATAAGCTTGAGTAGTTGTTAATGGTGAATCTTGCAATTGTTGTTGAAATGGCCTAAATTCGGTAGTAATCTACCTAATACTATCATCATAACTTGTAGGAATGATCTAGGGCTTAACCATGTAGGTTAAGTAGGATTTCTAGGTGAAATCCTCACCCAGAGTTTGAAATTTGGGCTCGCGTACCAGTTCAGCTGTTCGAGTATCGGTACGCCTTAGTAAAAAAAGAGGCATTTGTAAGGGGCATACTGGTACAGTTTCCCGTGTATTGGTACCCCTTAGTCGATTAAAATTCTAGTAGCGTTTTTGTGTATCGGTACGCTTGGGGCGTATCGGTACGCGCTATTGAATTACCTAAGGGAGGCTTCGTGTACCAGTACGCGATCGTAAGGGTACCAGTACGGGTTAGGATCGGCACGGGGTGGATAAGTACCGTTAGTGAGTATCGATACGGGGGTTTAGCATATCTGTACGGCTTGAGGGTTTAGTTCTTTCGAACCTACAATGAGTATCGGTACTCATGGATGAGTACTGATACCTAGAGGGGCGTACCGGTACCTATATAAGAGTACCGGTACTCGCTGGGCATTCTGCCCAAGAAATTTGAGTTTACGTTTGGGGGTTCTATAATTTGAGGTAAAGGGCCCTAGGGGTCTTTTAAGGTATAAAATGAATTCTAAAAATGAGAAACAGAGATTTTAACCCCGTATGAGAAATAATTGGCTAATTATTCGGTAAACTCTGAGTAAACCTTGCTGGGTGCTGATGGGGCTTAGATAGTCGAGTCATCCCTTGTTGTTAGGATTTGGATACCCTCAGTGTGTTGCATCACATTGAAGATTCCCGAATGTTGGACTCGATACATTTTGGACACAGGCCTCATTCGAAGATGCTTAATGAGAGATCTCGGGCATGGATGTAGGATCCCGATGCTATGTGGATGCGGGCCTTACTCGTAGTGTAGGATCCTAATGCTATGTCGACACGGGCCTCACTCAAGTGTATGATTCTGATGCTTTGTGGACGCGGACCTCAGTTAATTGTTGTTAGAGTTATCTGTGTGATGCTATGTAAACGAATGAGGTATTTGTATGAGCTGCGTGCGTGACCATTCACTCATGATACTATATGTTTAGGCGGTTATGGTAGCGCCTTGTTATCTTGCCATGATATCATTAATGTTGCACTGCTTTATTTATGATTTGCATGAAGCATGGTTGAGTGGCCGTATATCCACTGAGCTTGTTAGCTCAGCGTTCAGAATTGTTGTTTCTGTTCGCAGGTTAGTAGGTTACCGTGAGGCTTGAAGGGGCACCATCAGGGCTTGTATTTCAACATCGACTCTAGTGGTTGAGTACAATACTAGATGTAATGAACTATGTATTTCGTAGGACCCTATATGTATTTTATAACTCTTATTTTGTATTAATTGGTCAAAGTCGAATATTTTAATACTTGTAAGTGGAGCTCCGTGATACTGTTTTAAACATATGGATTTAACTATGTTTTCAATGTATGGACTTATGTTTTTATTGGACTTATTATATTGGGCTTGAAAAAGGAAAAATTTTAACGGTATGGATTTTGGGCTTAGGGCCCAAATGTGACATCCGGGTCAAGGGTGTTACATTTAGTGGTATCAGAGCTTAGGTTTAGTCGGTTCTAGGAAGTCCCTGGGGGAGTCTAGAGGAGTGTATAAGTTTTTAGCGAATACATGCCCATGATTCGAAATCGTACTTGTTTTAATGCTGAAATTCGATGGTGTGACCTCGTTTGTTGTTGTACATATTAGAATCATGCCAAGGAGGGAAAGAATCAATGAGAAAAGTTTGGGATCCAGAGAAGAGAGTTATGATGAGGAATATGTGTCTGGCATAGTGGACATGTTGGCGGACACAGTTGACAGGGGAGTCAACTACTTCTCACATGTGAATTGGGTGTTACACCGAATTGTGAGGGCAATACCGAGGGCATTTGCTACCCCTCGTGAGGTACCTGTTGAAAGGGTGAGAAGGTAGGGTGCAATGGATTTCCATGGATCGGGGCGAGATAACCAGTACAAGCGGAGCAATGGTTGCAAGATACACGCTGGATTATGAGGCAAACGAGATTGAGATCAGAAGACAAGCTATCATGTGTTCTGTCCTTGTTGAAGGGCAATGCTAGAGAATGGTGGGAAACAGTAGAGCTTGGGTGGCACCCTAATCGACCATCTTGGGACAATTTTCTCAAGGATTTCGAGAAGAAGTATGTGGGCGAGCCCACATCGATACCTTGAGAGATCGGTTCAATCATCTTGTGCAAGGGAATAGGCCAGTTTTTGAATATGAGCAAGAGTTTCTCCAGTTGAGTAGGTATGCTCATGAATTAGTTGCCACTGAAAAGATGAGGTGCAAGAGGTTCTTGAAGGGCTTGAGGAAAAAAATTCAGACTTACCTAACTGCTGCACCACTGAAGGTGTTCTCGGAGTTGACTTCGAGTGCCAAGTCTCTTGAGCAGGTGCAAGGCTTAACATATGGCCCGTCTAGTGGGCAAGAGAGTTCGGGTGGGAGGACCTCGAACCCCTCTAACAACTCGTAAGCCTTCTCGGGAAGAAGCAGAAACCAGTGGAACCATAATAGATGAGCATCAAATCGAAATTCAAGGTCAGACTGAAGATCTAAGTTAGCTGGTCGTAGAAGGCCATCTTCTTCTTCATCCATGATGAGCCCGGAGGGTTCACAGATGAGTGCGGGCGCACCAGTTTGCAATCAGTGTGGACGCAAACACAGAGGCGAGTGTTGGGGAGCAATAAGAGTTTGTTACCAGTGTGGGTCACCGGATCACTTTGTGAAGGACTGTCCAATAGCTGTTGTGACCTCTCTAGATCAGGTTCAGATGACCGCATACCTGGCCTAGAACGGTCGAGGCCTTGCCCAGGGAGGAGCAAGCCATGTATCGAGAGGTATCTTTCAGTCTACCGCGAGAGCACTAGCTAGACAGTATGCAGTCAGGGCTCAAAGGATTGTGCAGCTACAGATGTTATCTCAGGTACGTCCACCTTGTTTTTGGTTCCTATTGTTGCTTTTATGGATTCAGGGTCTACCCACTCCTATATTCGTAGTGGGATATCTTAGCAGTGGGGTATTCCTGTCGAGAATCTAGAGGTAGGAGTCCATGTGACTAGTCCATTGTGATATAATGTGTTGGTGGATAAGGTGTATCAAAGATGCCCGATCGAGGTTTAGGGGTCGTTGTTTCCAGCAGATTTAATGGTTTTACCGTTTCAAGAGTTCGATGCTATCTTGGGGGATAGATTGGCTCTTTGAGCATAATGCTAGTCTGGGATGTAGAGCAAAGAGTTTGAAGCTTCGTGTTGCGGATGGTTCCAAGCTGATTGTGCGAGGTGAGAGAAATCTGTGTCTATCTGGTGTGGTATCGGCTTTGTCAGCTCAGAGGTTGTTGCAACAAGGTTGTAAAGCCTTCTTGGCCTATGTGGTGGATGCAAGGATTGATGGTCCAATGCTTGAGAATCTTCGGACTGTTAATGAGTTTATCGATGTGTTTTCGGAGGAGTTACCCGGGCTACATCCTAACCGTGAATTAGAGTTTCAAATTGATGTGTGCCGGATACAACACCAGTGTCTATCGCACCGTATCGGATGGCACCCGCAGAAATAAAAGAGTTGAAGAAGCAAATCCAAAAGTTACTAGAGAGAGGTTTTATTCGACCGAGCGTCTTGCTTTTGGGAGTACTGGTCTTGTTCGTTAAAAAGAAAGATGGATCGATGATGATGTGCATTGATTCCCGATAGCTTAATAAGGTAACGATAAAGAATCGTTATCCCCTTTCAAGGATTGATGATTTGCTCAACTAGTTGAGAGGAGATCGTGTGTTTTCTAAGATAGACTTGAGGTCAGGGTACTACAAGTTGAAGGTGGTGGATGAGGATGTCTAGAAAATCACTTTTAGGACGTTGTATGGGCACTATGAGTTCTTGGTAATGCCGTTTGGGCTTACCAACGCTCCTGCAACTTTTATGGACCTAATGAATCGAATATTTCAACCGTACCTAGATAAGTTTGTTGTGGTCTTTATCGATGACATCTTGGTGTATTCGCATTCAGAAGAAGAGCACGACTACCATCTGCATGTAGTTTTACAGACTATTCGAGATAGACGTCTTTTCACCAAGTTCAGTAAGTGCAAATTTTAGCTTTCGGAAGTGGCATTCCTTGGTCACGTAGTTGTTGCGGACGGAACCACGTGGACCTTCAAAAAATCCAGGCTGTGATGGAGTGGAAACCTCCACAGAATGTTTCGGAAGTCCTTAGTTTCCTAGAACTTGGCAGGTATTATAGATGATTTGTTAAAGGTTTCTCCATCATAGCCGCACCGTTGACCAAGATGTTGCAAAAAAGGGTCCATTTTGAATGGAATGAGAAAAGACAACAAAGTTTTAAGCAACTAAAAGCTTATCTCACGGAGGCCCCAGTATTAACCCAACCCGAGCCCAAAAAAGAGTATGTTGTGTTTATTGACGCGTCTTTGAATGGGCTTGGTTGTGTCCTTATGCAAGAGGGTAAGGTGGTTTCTTACACTTCGAGACAGCTTAAACCGCACGAACATAATTACCCTACCCATGATTTGGAGCTCGCTACCGTCATCTTCACATTAAATATTTGGAGGCACTATCTCTATGGGGAGAAGTGTTATATTTATACGGATTATAAGAGCTTGAAATACCTGCTTACACAGAAAGAGTTAAATCTGAGGCAACGACGGTGGATTGAATTGTTGAAGGACTATGATTGCATTATAGAGTATCACCTCGGTAAGGCGAATATTGTGGATGATGCCCTAAGTAGGAAATCTATGCCAAACTTGAGAGCTATGTTTGCCCGTTTGAGGATGACCGAGGATGGTGGTCTTCTAGTCGAGCTTCAGATTGAACCTATGTTGGTACAAGAGATAAAGAGGACTCGAGTTTTGGATGAAGAATTAGTAGCACAGATTGAAGCGATTCAGAGAGGTGACGCTTCAGACTTTGAGGTACGAGATGGTGGGTACTTGTACTTCAAGGGGCGGCTGTATGTTCCGGCCTTGGAAGATTTGAAAGACCACATCTTAAGAGAGGCACACCGTAGTCCTTTCGATGTACATCTGGGAAGCAACAAGATGTATCAAGATCTTCTTCCTTTTTATTGGTGGTCAAGTATGAAAAGAGACGTCTCCGACTTTGTAACAAGATGCTTAGCTTGTCAGCAAGCGAAGGTGGAACATCAGGTTCCATCAGGGTTGCTTCAACCGATTCAGATACCAAAATGGAAATGAGACTGGATCACCATAGATTTTGTCACCAGCTTACGAATGACTCAAGAAAACATGATGTTATTTGGGTAATTGTAGACTGTTTGACCAAGTCTGCTCATTTCTTGCCGGTACGTATGGATTTCACCTTAGAAAGGTTGGTTCAACTGTACATAAAGGAGATAGTAAGGTTGCATGGTGTGCCATCATCGATCATTTTAGATAGAGATCCACGTTTCACAGCTAGGCTATGGAACAAGATCCATAATGCCTTGGACACCAAGCTACATTTCAGCACAACTTTTCACCCTCAGACCGATAGTCAGTCTGAGCGTGTTATTCAGGTTCTTGAGAATATGCTCATGTGTTGCATTGTGGACTTTGCAAAGAGTTGGGAGGACCAGTTGCCGCTTATAGAGTTTGCTTACAATAATAGCTACCAGTCGAGCATAAAGATGGCTCTTTTTGAGGCATTATATGGGAGTAAGTGTAGGACACCCTTGTGTTGGATCGAGCTCAATAAGAGGAGGATCGTGGGATCCGATTTGGTTAGTCAAACTGAGGAGAAAGTTCATATCATCAAGGAAAGGTTACAAGCGGCCTTTGACCATCAAATGGCCTACGCAGATCGAAAGCTCAAACACATTAAGTATGATGTTGGTGAAAACGTGTTTCTCAAGGTATCTCCGTGGAAATGAATCATTCGTTTTGGACGCAAGGGAAAATTAAGCCCAAGGTATATCGAACCTTATGAGATACTTGAGAGAGTGGGACCAGTGGCTTATCGCTTAGCCTTGCCACCGAAGTTGGCTCGTATCAATGATGTTTTTCATGTGTCTATGTTGAGACGTTATTGTTCCGACCCTTCACATGTTGTTTCGCTTGAAGAAATTGAGGTAAATACCGACTTGACATATAAGGAAGTGTCAGTTAGGGTCTTTAACACAAGAGTTAAAGAGCTTCGCAACAAGTGCATACCTTTGGTGAAAATGTTATGGAGGAACCATGGTGTTGAAGAAGCAACGTGGAAAGTCGAGGACGATATGAGAGTACTCTACCCGCATTTGTTCCCGCCAGGTAAATTTTGAGGATGAAATTTTCTTTAAAGAGGGGAGAGTTGTAACGACTTGGATTATGAAAATTCAAGGGTCAGGTTTGATCGAGGCATGGGCCTCGTATTCGGGTCGTGTTTTTGAGCTTGAGTGGGCCCTTGGGCTATCTTGTGTGTGGGCTTCTAGTGGTTGGGTTGGTTGGAGGAGAGTAGAGAAGGGTAAATTGGTAAAAACTCATTCTTTAAGAGTAGAAAGGGGAGGGGGAGCTGATTTTCTGCATTTTGGGTAGGGGTGAGATCACCCAACTTTATAATCATCTTCCTCCCATTTCCAAACCCTCTCTCTTAAAAACACCATCTTTAAAGGTTGAATTTTGAGGGTTTGTGTTGTAAATCTCAGATTTTTATTCAAGGGAAAATTGTTCGGCTTTAGGAGATCTATCAATCAAGGTAAGGATAGTTAGTTTTGGTGGAAGAGTGTGTTTTGGTGGGGTTGATGAGGGAGAACGAGAATGGTTGCTTAGGGGCTTTATTCTTGTAAAGGTTTGTGTTTTGACTCCCTTAATTCTCCCTACGAGGTGGTAACACGTTTGGTAACATCTCTTGTAGTGAAAGAGGTCGGAAACTCTTCAAAGGAGCAAGGGAAGAACAAGGCTTGAAGCTGTGGTTAAGGGCTTTATTCTCAGCTGTGGAATCAAGGTTAGTACACTACTAACTCCCATAGTTTCCTGGAAATCTTGAAGGTAAGCTTTGAAGCATGATTTGGTGTTTTTGGCTTTGTTATAAGCTTGAGTGGTTGTTAATGGTGAATCTTGGAATTGTTGTTGAAATGGCCTAAATTCGGTAGTAATCTACCTAATACTATCATCATAACTTGTAGGAACGATTTGGGGCTTAACCATGTAGGTTAAGTAGGATTTCTAGGTGAAATCCTCACCTAAAGTTTGAAATTTGGGTTCGCGTACCGGTTCGGCTGTTCGAGCATCAGTACGCCTTAGTAAAAAGGGAGTTAGGTTGTAAGGGGCGTACCGGTACAACTTCTCGTGTATCAGTACCCCTTGGTCGATTAGAATTCTAGTAGCATCTTTGTGTATCGGTATGCACTGTTGCATTGCCTGAGGGAGGCTTCGCGTATCGGTACGTGATGGTAAGGGTACCGGTTAGGATCGGTACGGGGTGGATAAGTACCATTAATGTGTATTGATACGGGGTTTAGCGTATCGGTACGGCTTGAGGGTATAGTTCTTTCAAACCTAAAATGAGTATCGGTACTCATGGATGAGTATCGGTACCTAGAGGAGCGTACCGATACCCATATAAGAGTATCGGTACTCGCTGGGCATTCTGCCCAAGAAATTTGAGTTTACGTTCGGGGGTTCTATAATTCGAGGTAAATGGCCCTATGGGTCTTTTAAGGTATAAAATGAATTCTAAAACTGAGAAACAAAGATTTTAACCCCGTATGAGAAATAATTGGCTAATGATTCGGTAAACTTCGGGTAAACCGTGTGAGGTAGTAACCATAGGGATCCTAGGTGGATCAAGCGAGGCTGTGTGGTATTTAGGGTCCTTGTTGGGTGCTGATGGGACGCCTAGATAGTCGAGTCATCCCTTGTTGTTAGGATTTGGATACCCTAAGTGTGTTGCAACACCTTGAAGATTCCCGGATGTTAGACCCCGATGCTTTGTGGACGCGAGCCTCATTCGAAGATGCTTGGTGAGAGATCCCGAATATGTATATAGGATCCTGGTGCTATGTGGATGTGGGCTTTATCCCCTTGAGTATAGGATCCTGATGCTATGTGGACGCGGGCCTTACTCGCAGTGTAGGATCCCGATGCTATGTGGACGCGTTCCTCACTCATGTGTAGGATTCTGATGCTTTGTGGACGCAGAGCTCAATTAATTGTTGTTAGAGTTATCTGTGTGATGCTATGTAAACTAATGAGGTATTTGTATGAGCTGTGTGCGTGACCATGCACTCATGATGCTTTGTGTTTAGGTGGTTATGGTAACGCCATTGTTATCTTGCCATGATATCATTCCTGTTGTATTGCTTTATTTATGATTTATATGAAGCATGGTTGAGTAGCGGTGTATCCGCTGAGCTTGTTAGCTCAGCGTTCGGAATTGTTGTTTCTATTTGCAGGTTAGTAGGTTACCGTAAGGCTTGAAGGGGCACCTTCAAGGCTTGGATTTCAGCATTGACTCTAGCGGTTGAGTACAAATACTAGATGTAATGGGCTATGTATTTCGTAAGACTATATGTATTTTGTAACTCTTATTTTGTATTAATTTGTCAAAGTCAAATGTTTTCATACTTGTAAGTGGAGCTCCGTGAATTCTATTTTAAACATCTAGATTTAACTATGTTTTCAATGTATGGACTTATGTTTTTATTGTACTTATTATATTGGGCTTGAAAAAGGAAAAGTTTTAACGGTGTGGATTTTGGGCTTAGGGCCCAAATGTGACATCCAGGTCAAAGGTGTTACAGCAATGTTGTCGGTTCTGTGTTGTTTGGTTAGGAATGTATCCTAGTAATGTTGTATAAGTGTTTGAAGAGCGATTTGGTTAACATTAAAGAATGTTTAGACAACAAATTGGGTCATTACAGGTCCATGCATACCGGTATGGGTGTCCCTGTTTCGGTACGAGTAAGCCATTTCAGGCTTAGCGTACCGGTACGCGGGCAAGCGTTTCGGTACGAGCCTAGGCAAATTTTGCCAGTGTTTCGGTACTCGAGAGGGTGTTTTGATACCGTACAAGGATTTTATAAAAGGCGTTTCGATGCGCGGGGGCATATCGGAACGGATTTTAGCTATTAGAATCTGAGTTTTGGAAATTATTGAGGCGTATCGAAACACCTACACGCGTACCGATACAGGCTGCAGTTATTTCAGTTATTGGAATATTTGAAATTTTTTGTTTCTTTCATTTTAGTCTCTGAATTTTGTAAATGCAATTGTATGAGATTGGATGATCATTCTGTCCTAAAATTTGACATGTAAGCATGTAATTGGACTAATTGAGGATTGGTAACTTTAATTTCAGTTTTGGTCCTTTATTTTATCAGATTTTCATTTTAGTTCCTAAAATGTATGTTATGCAATTGGTTGCCTTTCCGTGGTTCGATTCCTCTGTAAATTCACCCGCTGCAAGTATGTACACATAGGATTAATAATTTGCATCTAGACAAGATAAAAAGGAAAAAAAAGGACCGATTTTTGTAATCTTTCTCCGATTTGCTTCGACAAACCTAATGTAGTTCTCTCGGTTCGGTCGGGCATCTAGGCCGGGTCGAGGGGGTTATAATTTGCTTGTTTTTTAAAATATAGCTAAAATTTAGTGATACCATTAGAGCTTAATATAAACAAACAAAATTCAAAAAAATGTGAGAATTGGGAAGATAAACAAGCGAACTTGTCATGACCAAGTTAGAGATGAAGTCGATATTCGAGTGTGAGACTTTTTTTAATTTCTCAACAATCTTCGATGAAAAACAAAGGAGACAATGCCTTAGGGATTTCAGGTTTTAACTATCAATTGTATTTTTTTATTTGAGAACAAAAGACTTTTTTCTTTTCTACTTTTATACATGAAGTAATAATAAAGGAAAAACGAATTGCTTTAATAAAAAAAGAGAAAAGACTAATTATTGTAATTTAGTTTTTTATTAATACAAATTAAATTTTGAATTCTCAGGAACTACAAAACGTTTTAGAACTTTTAATACGGAAATATTTTATGGGTAAATTATCTAGTCATTGAACTTTTTTAGAGTTTTCAACTAACATTTTAAACTTCTTGGAATATAATTTTTTAAGGCAGCCACAAAAAAATCATTCAAAATTTATATATAAAAATAATGAGATGCTCGCGAACTTCTCGAGTCGAGTTGGGCATTGCTCGACTCGACAAGATCTCTAGTCAAGCTCGAATTTGAGTCGAGTCAACTCGAGTCGAGCATTAATAGAGTTTTGACTGAGTTGAGCTCGAGCTGTTTGCGAGTTCCCCAACTCAATTAGCACCCCTACTCATAACGAGCCTTTGGAGTACCCGATCCAGATTAGTCAACCAATGAGTTAGATATCGGTGGTTACACAAAAAAAAATTAAGTGCCAACAAGGGTTAAATGCAATGGTAAAGCACAAGTTTATTCGAAAGAGAGAATTCAGGTTTGATTCTTGGAGACAATATTGTTGGAAAAGAGAGTAATCTCAAACACGAATCATAAAATGGACATATTATTTACAAAAAAAATTAAACAGGTTAATTTTTTAAAATAAAGGTCAAATGAAAACAAATATAAAATTTAATGGTTAACTATGTTATTATACTAATTTATATTAAGGGTGAAGTTCACAAATGGTCACTAAACTTTGATCAATTATTCAATTTGGTAACCAAACTTTCAATTGCTTCAATGTTACCATTAAACTTTTAGTTTTGCTCCAATTTAGCCATTGGCCCGTTAACGACCGTGTGACATGCCACTTAAGTATTATGTATAATAACACATTAAATCCTCAATGTTTGCACATTCAAACAATTTAGCCCTAATTCGAAAAAAATAAATTTAACCTTCATTATTTAAACGCTAAACTCTTAAACCCTTATATATAATAAATATGTAAACCATCTCGTGACATCTAGACATTATTCACATTATCAGTTTAGAATTTTTTTGGGGTGTGTGGCTCTCTTATCTGGGTCATATGGATCATCAAAAAGTTTTGATTTTATCCTTAGTTTGATTTAATGGGGACTGAAGTGGTGAGAGTCAGGAATGCAAATTTTATCAACCACTTAGAAAACTTGGTCTAAGCCAATGCACAAAATTGTACAATCTATTTGTTGAAAACTTTGGAAAAGGAAATAATCAAATAAAGGTGTTTATTCAAGCACATTTTTCTTTAATAATATCATGATTGGTTATTGTATTTGTAACATGCAAAACATGTCCTAGTTGTGGTGTACTCTTTTCCTCCATTTAGAATTAGAGAGATTTTTAATGAGGTTCACAATTTAGGTTAAAGGTTTTTATAACCTTTTAAATACAATAAAATCATATTTACCGAGAAAAAACCCGTAAAACATGAACAATTGATTGAGTGTATGTTTTTATTTTTAATCAACCTGATGCATAGAGGGTTTTACAATTCGAACGATGGAAAGTTGTTTTTGGGTCATGAGTAGGTCATACTTGGTTCCTTAATCCCATCCAGCTGTGCAAAATAAATATTAGAGTTAAGTTTAAACTTTAATTTTAGATTTGTGAAAAATGAAGTTGTTTTTAAAAATAAAAGATAAGATTCAAATAGAGGAAGTCAAGACAAAAAATTGATATATTAACAACATACGAAAGATGTACATATTTATTATATTTAAGGGTAGGGTTGAATTATTTTTAATTAAAAATATGGTCAAATTGAAATAATGTGTAATTTTTTTCGAATTAAGACTAAATTGTTTGAATATGCAAATGTGGAAGACTAAATATGTTATTATACAAAATATTTTAACTGTCACGTCACCCTTTTAACGGCTGTTACCTGGTTAATGACCAAATTGGAGCCAAACTAAAAGTTTAATGGTAACATTGAATCAATTGGAAGTTTTGTTACCAAATTGAATAATTGATCAAAGCTTAGTGACCATTTGAACTTTACCCTTATATTAATTATCACATCATCTATAAGAGAAGAACGACAACATATTATATTATTAATATCTTTATTTATTGTGGATATCCATATATTAAATGTGTAACACCCCCTTTCCGGCCTAGTAGGAAACTGGGTCGGAGTATGCTACCGATGTTCGATATAGTAATAGGTGCACTAATTTTTAATCAATAATCAACAATTCAGTAATTTAGAAGCGATACGATGATTATCGTTAACACATTATGGTGATCGGTACAATATTTTAATCATTATTCATTAATTTAGTAAGTCAAAAGCAACACGATATTCATTTCGGTGTCTCTATACATTACTAAACCGATACAGTGGAGTGGCGATTCGCTACAAGACTATAATCATCAATTTAGGACCAATTTTAAACTTTTACGAGTCTTAGGGACTACATTCTAATTTCTATAAATTATAGGTTCTTTACTGGAATTGACCTTACCACAAAGAAATTCAACCTATAATCAGAGTACATGCAAATTTCCATACTATTCAGAGGTCATTTACTCCTTCAATTAAGCCAAACCTTAATAGGTGACCAATTTGTAACTTTCCAAAATTATTTCAATAGTTTTTAACCGTATTACCTATATCAGTACCGATACTCGAGGGGCCGTATCGATACGCCATGTACATTTCACAAATTATCGATTTTCAGTGACCAAGGTGTGTACTGATACCCTTAAACAAGTATCGATATGCTTATGATAATATCAATATTATTTCATTCAAACTCAGGTTGGTATCGGTACGAGAATATCCGTACCGGTACGGGTGCCCTAATTCCCAAATTAGATTAAATAGGGTATCAGAACCTATAGGACTGTATCGATACCCAACTACAGTAATTTTCCAGTGTTGAAAATTTGTACCGATATGCATAAAGCAATATCGATACGCCTTGTTGACTAGCGTTGGCCTGGTCCAAAAATGAATACTCGTACCGATACGCCATCACCCGTATTGATACAATAGGGTCTATAATGACAGATTTAATCTGGTTTTTATCCATTTTGACCTATCATACCATGTCCAAATCCTATGAAATTTTATAGGCAAGTTTAATTAACCATATTGTACTATCATGCCAAATTTCATAGTCATATGAATCCATTTAAAGGGTTTTGACCTTCTTAGGCCAAATATGCATATTTTACCACCTTTAGCCAATTTCAAAACAACATTTTAGGCCTTTTAAGCTTATACATACCGTATGCAGCTTATACACAACAAAGGGCTATAAGTGGTTAGTTTAACTACTTTGCCACCATTCTAGGAGTTTGTAAGGATAATAAAAATTACTCTATGCATGTTGTGACTTGCCAAAAACCTTCAACCTTCTCGATCTTGCAACGATGACTTCTTTAACCTGAAATGCATGAGAAGAAATACAGTAGGCATACTTGCCTAGTAAGGTAGTCATAAACAATATCAATAACAATGAGATGCATTCCAAATCATATTTGTCAATAACAATGCTATAAATGATGTCCAATGATATCATTTTCAATAATATTCCCTGGATCGATTCAAGATAGTGGATACATGAATTCCTACGCCTCGCCAAATCAATGAATGGTCTAATCCCTTCGCCTCGCCAAATGACTAATAACACAAATATCCCTTCGCCTCACCACAATAAAGGTCTTAGCCCAAGGACCGTAGTCCACCCGTACCAATGAACTCATGAATTCTATGGCATGCCAATTGTATCCAATGTCCTTTCGAATCCAAGGTTCAATAACAATGTCGATGTCTATCTTTCAATAGCAATAACGATGATCAATGTTTCGATGACAATATCAATGATCAATGTTTCGGCAACAATATCAATGTCTATTTCTATATCCAATGGCTATGACAATGATACTTTCAATACCCTATAATCAATATCTCTATGTATCAATATTACAATGATGACAATAACAATAACAATGATACTATGGTTGATGCTCGATACAATAGCTTACCAATGCTCACCAATGAAGGCTCGAAAGAGGTTCGATGCAATATCCTTTTACAAAAAGGTTAGCTATGCAAAAACCAATATTAATGAAACTGGTAAAGGCACCTAGCCTATTCCCGAGACTCTGACTATACTCACCTTGCTTTTTGAAGCTCCTAAGGCTCTCGGATGACAACTCCCTTATTCCTAGATTTTGATGGAGATGGTGACCCTTATTTCTCTAACTCTTGAGCTAGGTAAAACAATAAGAAGTGTTAGGATTAACACAACGTTATTGATATCAACGTTAGGACTTAAAATAGGTATTTGCTATTTCGTCTTCCATGGATTAAAGCTTGAAATTCATGGGTGAAGCTTTAGGGTTCATGAGCTTCATCTTAAAATTAAACATTAATCATCTACAAAATCGAAGAATAAATTAGGGCTTTAGCTTACCCGACCAATGGACATTCAATAGAATCTATGGATCAAAGGAAGCTTGAATTTTTGGATGTTTATTAATGGAGGTGTTAGCTTGAAAGCTTGAGGAAGATGGCAATGGAGGTCTGTGCTTGTTCTAAAGCAAAGATGAAATATTTGAGAGATGGTTTCAGTAGAATTATAAACAAATAAGAGAAGATTTTAAAGTTAAACACTTTTCTCCAATATGAAAAAAGGTAATCGGTTAAGGTTTCCCTATGTGGAAGGAAAGCGATATTATATTACATTAGTCATTTTTTTCTTTTTCTAATAGTAATGACAATCCTTATCAAGATATCATCTTTTTAACCATTACCCAACCATTTCACGTGAATTGTAGGAAGCAAGTAGGTGGATTATCTTAAAATGGGAAATTATAAGGGTGGTCCCTTAACTTTCCAAACTTTGCACTTTTGCCCCCAAACTTTCAATTTTTACAATTTAGTCACTAAACAATTTTTCAATGTATTCAATAAGGTCCTTAATCAATAAATTGACTCTATTAGAGTCTAATAAAAATGTAATTGACCACACGATCAAAGTCAATGCAATGTTTAGACTTTTTTCGGTGTAGTGTTTTCGATTGCCAGAATCCAATTCTGACTAGACTTGTTTTCAAGGTGTTACAATTCTCCCCTCTTAAGAAAAATTCATCCTTCAATTTTACCTGAACTGAAGAGATAAGGGTACTACTTTTTCATTGTCTTCGCCGGTTCCCAAGTTGCTTCCTAAACGGTGTGGCTCCTCTAGAGCACCTTGACTAACGGAATAGATTTTTTGCGAAGTCTCTTAACCTCCTTTGCAAGAATCTGAACCAGTTTCTCCACATAGGTCAACTTAAGTTGAATATCTATAGATCCTGGATCGATAATATGCGAAGGGTCAAATCGGTATTTACAAAGCTTCGATACGTGGAATACATCATGAATCTTGCTCAGCTCTGAGGGTAATGAAAATCGATAAGCCACATGGCCAACTTTCTTAACGACCTCAAAGGGTCCAATGAATCGGAGACTTAGCTTCCCCTTTTTGCCAAACCTCAGAACTTTTTTCCATGGTGAAACCTTGAGAAAGGCTCTCTCACAAACCTCATATTGTATATCTCTTCGTTTGAGATCAGCATAGGCCTTCTGTCGGTCAAAGGCAACCTTTAGACGGTCATGGATGATGGCAACCTTTTCTTCAGTTTCCCAAAATAGGCCAAGACTCAACATCTTGCCTTCAACGAGTTCAGACCAACACAATAGATTTCTGCAATGTATGCCAGTCAACGCCTCGTATGGTGCCATTTTAATGGAAACTTATAACTATTTTTGTAGGCAAATTTGATAAGAGGTAGGGATTGTAACACCCTTACCAGAACTTAATTCTTAAAACTAGTAAGGAATGTCACCTAATATTTAACCGTATTTTATACTACTCTATTTAATCAAAAACAGAAATTTTCAAAAATTTCAATTTATCGCGTATAACCAATTACTAAATTTTAACGTGTCAAATATTTTCCTTTTTCAGGAAGCAACTTGGCAGTTTGTAACTACACATTTTAATCAAGAAAACTGTCTAAAAACTGCCTAAATTAAAAATGATTTTGATTACTTTAAAAATCAAATTTATAACTTTGCTCGATTACCATTACTAGTAATTTCTTTAAACTAGTATAGTCCACATTATAAAGTAACCACTCGTCTAGATATTAATATTACAAACCATACCTAGACCAGTTAAAGTGAGCTACTATTATTTTATACATGCCAACTAGAGATAAACAAAATACATCAAAGATGTATATTACCGATATGACTATTATCTCCCTAGACGATGATGTTGATACTCCTTACTCCTGCCTGGGATTACTACCTACGCGTGAAAATCATCACACGCTAAGTATATACTTAGTGAGGCATTATAATTATTTAACATAAATCAAAATGCTTGAATTATAACAATAATAAAATAAACATGATGTTTGATCACTATTCCTTTATTTCCCTTATGTTAATGAAATATTAACATAATATAATCCGGATTCATAAATCCTATTAATATCCTTGCCATTATCCGAGAGTTCACCTACTCTCTAATTTATCAACCATTTATTATCAATAAATTATTGCCCAACATAGTTTGAGGACTTGAGTACACGAGTCAAAATTGCATCAAAGAAATATTATAAACCGCATCGAAGTGCTAAGAGACCACACATAAGTGATAAAGAACCACACCTAAGTGTTAATAAACCGCACCGAAGTGCTAAACTGCTGGACTCTATGGCATGCCAACTATACTCTATACCTCAATTACTTATTTGGGCATACTTTTCAATTCCATATTCGATTCATCCATGACAATATAATTAAATACTGGGCAGTTCATACCCTAAATATAACATAAACATACATACCTGATATATCTAGTGATCAAATGCATCATAGTTCTACCTTTGACAATTCTCAATATGTCAAATATCAAAATAAATATAATCTTCAAGCATATAATTATACCAGACTTATCACAAGTCTTTCAAATTAAAAATAATATTTTCCATACATAAAAATGCACTCACCTTGACACTTTATACTTGGTCAATATTCAACTAGCCTCACTAAGTTCAACTTTGGTCCCGTTCTTTTCCTCGATTGCTAATTCGATCTTGATTTTGTTCACAGTCTACATGTATATTAAAAACACCATAAGTACATTTCCAATTGTATGCTAGTATCTTACTAACACATAAACAATATAGGAATAATATTCCTATAACCACCCTAATATTTTCCGAATATTAGTTTCATGACATAAGTCATTTCATCCTCAATACTTTATATTTCTTCAAACATTTACTCAAAGAATGATTTATAACTCATTCTAACATTTATTCCAGCATAATACTTCCATGAAAATAATTTTTCACTTTAGTCCTTGACTTCTTTCAAATTGCTGAATTGGCCTCCAATCTTTTCAAATTCTTTGAATTGGTCCTTATAGTTTTAAAAACATCCAAAATAGCCTAAATGACATTTTAAAGCTTGTAAAATCATAATTTCAACATTTCCAAATTGATGGAAATTTTTCCATAATTTCCCCTAATTCTTACAAATTGTCGAAATCATCTTTCTAACTTTCCAAATTTGTCCACTTAACACTTAAACATCATTCCCAAGCTTTCACAATCATTCACATATCAAAATCAATCTAAATTCAACTTTTCTACCAAAACCCTAACTTTGAACAATTTAGGGTTTAACTATTTCCATGTAGTTTCAACCATCACACAAGCTTTAATATGATTCTACAACATCATATTCATAAGAAAAACTAGCCTTAGTTCATCCTAATTCAACATCCTCTTCATCCTTCAAAATCACAAAACCAAGGTTCTAAGCAAGGAAAGCATGAACAATGGTACCAAAAGATAGAGAATTTCATGTAGATTACTTTCATATTTCATGCCTTCATCAAAATTCCAACTAAATAAGCTTGAAAAATTAAGAAGATACAATTTTCTTCTTACCTTTGGGGCGTTCGAAACTTGGCTGAAAATGGGGGAGAAATCTTGAAATTTCTTTTCTTTCCAATTTAGCCACTTGTACTTAATATATTAAAATGAATTTAAAATTCATTTTAAAGTCTAATAACCTTTTTACCCTTGTAATCCAAAGCTCCATATTAAGCCACATGTCTACCTACCAATCCAAGGGCACAAAACAATCCAAAGAGTTAGTGATTACGAACTTTGCCCTTGCCATCTTCAAAAATTACCATCTTGCCATTTTTCATCCAATGGCTAAGATTACACATGGAAAAGTAATCTTTAATCCAATGGTCCATATTAATTTTCATTAAAATAAGACATGGAAATGACCCTTTTACCCTTGCCTTATTTTAATAAAATTCTCCTAAAATATCTCATAAAAGATTTCTCATTTATTCGATTAAATCCAATTATCCAAAATTTTCCCGAACTTTAAAGCTTTATAGCTCTTAATACAAACTCCGTATCAAAAATTCGAGTAATACGAAAATGCCACTCTTGGGGGTGAACTATTCATTTACAAGACTAAATTACATAACTTTTGGAAATTACAACTTAGCCCCTGAACTTTTTAAATTTTACACTTTGACACAAAACTTTTCGAATTTTACATTTTGGTCACCAAACTTTTCAAGTTTTTCATTTTGGTCACTAACAAAAATTTTGAGGTATTACAATTCTACCCCTTAAGAAAATTTGTCCTCGAATTTTCCTAAGTACTAGATTGAAAAAGATGCAGATACTGCTTTTTCATTGATTCCTTAGGTTCCCAAGTAGCTTCCTCTACTTTATGATTTCTCCTTAAAACTTTAACTAGAGGAATCTTTTTATTTCTTAGCTGTTTTTATATGTGAGCTAATATCTTCACAGGTTCCTCCTCGTATGTCAGATCCTGTTGAATCTTGATTTCTTCCAGTGTAATGACATGCAAATGATCTGATCGATACTTCCTCAGCATGGATACATGAAAAACATCATGGATCTGACTCATCTCGGGTGGAAATTCTAACTGATATGCCACTGGACCAACCCTTTTTAGAATCTCATAAGGGCCGATAAATCTTGGACTAAGTTTGCCTTTTCGTCCAAAGCGTAACACTTTTTTCCAGGGTGATACTTTTAAAAATACCTTATCTCTGACTTCAAACTCAATATATTTTCTTTTACGATCTGAGTAAGATTTTTGTCTGTCGGAAGCAGCTTTGAGATTATCTTGGATGATTCTTACCTTATCTTCCACCTCTTGAACAAGATCTGATCCAATAACCTTTCAATCCTCAAGCTCGAACCAATTTAATGGCGTTCTGCATTTCCTCCCATATAATGCTTCATAAAGAGCCATTTTTATGCTTGATTGATAACTATTTTTATATGCGAATTCTGCCAATGGGAGATACTTTTCCCAAGAACCCACAAAATTTATTACACACGCTCTAAGCATATCTTTCAATACTTGGATAGTTCTCTCTGACTGTCCATCCGTTTAGGGATGAAAAGCAGTGATAAAATGTAATTTAGTTCCCAATGCCTCGTGTAAAGCACTCCAAAATCTTGAAGGAACCTGGGATCTCTGTCCGATAAAATAGACATAGGAACACCATGCAACCTAACAATCTCTTTGATATATAATTCTTCAAACTTGTTCAAGAAATAATCCGTACGAACTGGTATGAAGTGTGCCGATTTAGTCAATCGATCTACGATCACCCAGATTGTATCCTTTTTACTTGGTGTCAATGGCAAGCCCATTACAAAATCCAAGTAACTCTTTCCCATTTCCACTATGGAATGGAAATTGGTTGAAGTAATCCTGATGGTACATGATGTTCTACTTTTACTTGTTGACAAGTCAAACACTTGGCAACAAATTCTGTGATGGTTCGCTTCATACTAGGCCACCAAAAATGACTTTTCACATTTTGATACATTTTGTTACCACCTGGATGCATTGTTAAAGGGCTGTAATAGGCTTCAGAAAGTATTTCTTTCTTCAGCTCATCATCCTCAAGAATGTATAAATGTCCTTTATAATATAAACACCCATTAGACTTTACTTCAAAGTCCTTAGATTCACCGCTTTCAATTTGCTTTATTCTTTCCAAGCACCCTTCATCTTTGGCTTGTAACGCTTTAATTCTCTCTATCAACACTGGCTTGATTTAAAATTCACCCACTAATGCACCATTTTCCTGCATTTTCAACTGGGCATTCAGGGCTCTCTAGGCAGAAAATGTTTTTCCGGCTAAGTGCATCTGCTACCATATTAGCATTTCCTGGATGATAATCAATAATTACATCATAATCCTTGATTAATTCTATCCATCTTCTCTGCCTCAAATTGAGCTCCTTTTGGGATAACAAGTACTTTAGACTTTTATGATTAGTGAAAATATAGCATTTTTCACCATACAAGTAGTGTCGCCAAATTTTTAGAGCAAACACCATTACAGCCAACTCTAAATCATGCGTGGGATAGTTCCTCTCACGAGTTTTGAGTTGTTGGGAAGCATAAGCTACCACTTTTCCTTCTTGCATCAGCACACATCCCAAACCATTATGGGAGGCATCGCTATATATTACAAATTCTTTTCCAGGTTCTGGTTGCACTAAAACATGAGCTTCTGTCAGAACCTTATTTAATTGATCAAAGCTTTCTTGACATTTTTCCGTCCAAACGAACTGTACATCTTTTCTTAACAGCTTGGTTATTGGAGAGGCAATCATTGAAAAATCTTTCACAAACCGTCGATAGTAACCAGCTAATCCCAAAAAGCTTCTCACTTTGGAGATATTCTTAGGAACTTTACATTCAAGGATTGCTTGAACCTTCTTAAGATCAACTCGAATTCCTTCGGCTGAAACTATATGCCTAAGGAAATATACTTCTGATAACCAGAATTCACACTCTGACAGCTTTGCATACAACTTCTTTTCTCGTAACATCCGGAGAACAACTCGAAGATGAGCATCATGCTCCTCCTTGGTTTTAGAATAAACCAATATATCATCAATAAGTACTACACGAATTGATCTAAATACGGCTGGAAGATTCGATTCATTAAATCAATAAACGCCTCTAGTGCATTTGTAAGTCCGAATGGCATTACTACAAACTCGTAATGCCCATATCTGGTTCTAAAAGCTGTCTTCGGTATATCCACTTCCTTGATATTTAATTTATGATACCCCGATCGAAGATCAATCTTAGAGAACACCATTGCTCCCTTAATTTGATCAAAAAGATCGTCAATCCTTGGTAAAGGACATTTATTCTTTATTGTCACTTTATTAAGTTGGCGACAATCCACACATAGTCTCATTGATCCGTCTTTCTTCTTTACAAACAAGACTAGAGCTCCCCAAGGTGATATACTAGGCCGTATAAAACCTCAGTCTAATAATTCTTTCAATTGAGTTTTTGACTCTCTAAGCTCTGTAGGGGCCATCCTGTAAGGTGTTGTTCCAGGAAGCACATCAATACCAAATTCTACCTCTCGATCAGGGGGTAAACCTGGTAATTCATCTGGGAAGACATCTAGAAATTCTCGCACCGTGGGTATATTTTTCATATCTATCTTTATCTCCGAAGCACTTAACACATGAGCTAAATAAGCTTCATATTCACATAATAACAACTTTCCAGCAGCTACAGCTGCAATCTCATGGTTTAAATAATTCTGTCTTTCTCCCTCCAATACTATTTCTGAACCCTCTGGTCCTTTTAAGACTGCTCTCTTTAATCGGCATTCAACCGTAGCATCATATGCCGATAGCCAATCCATTCCAAGAATAATTTCAAATTCTTAGAAAGGCAATTCTATAAGATCAGCAAGAAATTCTACTGCTTGAATTTTTAAAGGACATTTCTACATATTCTACTTACTCTGGCACTTTGTCCTATTGGGTTGACGGTAACTATCTCACTCGAAATTAGTTCTATTGGGATGTTTCTTTCAAGTATTACTTTAGAACTAACGTATGAATGAGTAGAGCCTGGATCAATCAAGGTAAAAATAGGTCTGCCAAAGAGTTCAATCATACCTGCAACAATCTCTGCATCATTTCGATCCTTAACAGTTTTGATGTTGTATAGCCAAGTTGTAGCTCTAATTTTTTGATTGGGTGTTGATGCAGATGTTCCCGATTTTCCACCTTTGTTTCCCTTGCCCCTCTGAGACACTACATCAAACTGATGCGAATAAAGCTCCAAACAATTTTTCTTGAAGTGCCCAGCTTGTCCACAATGAAAACATGCCCCGATCAACCAGCATTGACCAGGATGCCTCTTGCTACAATGCTCACATTCTGTAATCGGGTGAATTCCAAAACCTCGAGTACCCGCAGTATTCATCTGAGACTGCTTCGATTTTCCTCATGCATACCCCTTTTTAACTGAAGAGGCTGATATTGCAGGATGCTACTGTTGTAATCACTCATTTTTATCTGGTTTGTAAATATTGTGTTAGTATGTTAGTATAATAATTAATATATATACTTTTATATTATATGTTTATTATATACGTGATATTAATGTGTGTGTGATGTGTGCATGTATATTACATATTATTCGCGTGTATGTATTCGTAATTATCTTGGTATATGTATGTCTTATTTATGTATGTATTTTATGGATCCATTGTTTGTATACGTACAATATATGTGAATAAATACGTAGGCTTGCATGTTATGTGTTTAAACGTATATGATATATATGTTAATTGGTATGAACGTTTGCATGTGAGTATAGTATATGTGCGTGTATGTGTGTGTGTAAACACGTATTATTATTATTATTATTATCATTGATATTAGTATTATTATATGTATAATATAAACATATAATGTATTAAAAAACCCAAATATATTAGTGTTCAGTCCATATTACAAAATCTCAAAAATATTTACATAAGGCCCAATCCGACCAGCGCAATAGTCTAATAACCTAAACCCTAATATCTAATTCATCTCTTTCTTTTGTGCAGCCCACCAAGAGCCGTTGGATCAAATTTTGATCCAAAGGCCACGATCAAACGGAGATGCCTCCTCAGCTGCCGCGTGTGGTTCACGCGTGGACCGGTCAACCTCCCACGCATTGGGATCCTCGGCTGCCGCCTGCCACGTGGCTTCATCTCGTGCAACCCCAGAGCGCATCTGGACCGTCCATCCTTCACGCCATCTTAGCCGTTGGATCAGATCTGATCCAACGACTGAGAACACATCTGTCAGGGAACATCACCACCATGACTCTCACCATGCCACCACCATGTTGCCACCGTACCACCAGCTCAACCACTGCACTCAGAAGACGTGAAAAAGACAGGAAACAATGGGTTATCATTACAAAAAATCAAATCAAAATGTATTTTTCAGATCCTATTTTTCTACCAAAAAACAAGGAAGTCAGAGAGCATATATGTATATTAAAAGCTGAGATCTGTAAGGAAAAAAATTGCCAGTTTCAAAAATACAAAAAATGGGTCAAATTTTAGTGGTATTTTTTTCCTTCTCTTCTTTCCTCTCATGCATGCACATGAAACAACGAAAAAGCAAAAATAAAGAGTAAACCGAGTATACCTGAGTCCAAAAGCCATCGTTGGCAGGCGATAAGCCCTAAATTGGGTGAGCCGTCTAAGTTTTTGTTTTGAAACATAAAGAGGTCTAGGTTTTTCTGGTTCAAAATCGAAGGGTAGGTTTGTGTATTCTCTGTTTGGGGGTTGGTTTGCCGAAAATGGGGGTCAGGGATGGCTTGAGCCGGTCGTTACGGTCATGGCTCACCTGAGACCGGCGGTGCGCGGTAGCTTTCCGGCAATGGTTTAGGGGGCAATGGTTTTCTGGAAATAGAGAGAAATGAAGGGGTTTTATTCTAAGGGCAAAAAATGGTGAAAGGGTCGATTTTCAACCTGATAAGTATGTTATATAGGGTCCTAATTTTTTCAAAATGGGTTAATTTGGGCTTAGGGACCTCCGCGTTTCTGTTTCTTTCATTTCGAGCGTGCCGCATGGTATAATTACAAAATCAATCCCTCTCTCTTTTCAAAACTTTTCAATCTGGTCCTGAAATTGAACCGAATCAGTTTTATAATGGTGAAATTATACCCTAAGGACCTCCGCGTTTTGAAAGTTTTCACTTCGGGTTTGCCCCTTGGGCATATTATACGTTCAGCCCCTTTAGTTTTTGTTTAGCTTTCAATCTCGTCCCAAAAATTGGTTCTTTATTTGTTTTAATTTTTATTTCCTATTTTATTCTTGTTCCATTTCAGTCCCTTTTTTGTGTTATTTATTTATATCTATCGTTTATTTTTAGCATGTTATGTCACTCATCATATTCATATTGTTCTTAATATCATGTTTTTTTTATGTTTTATAAGATGTGTTGTATCATACTTTAATTTGTTTGCTTGTATTGTACATGTTTTTTTATGTATATTGTTTTAGTTTAGTGAGTGCATCATGTCTACCTATGATTAGTATGTTTACTTTTGTCTTTTATGTTTTCATACATTGGTTGTCTTCATCATGTTCATTTAGGTATTCTTCTTTTATGTGTATTATTGTGCCAATACGTGTAGCTTTGCTTGATCATGATATATATATATATATATGTTAGTATAAATTTTGCATTTTAAGTTACATTGGTAGTGTGGTGATTTTAGTTACTTGTTAGTATTTTGATATATGTGTATGTTATGTGTATCCATTATGTCCATTTCATTTTTTAGGTCATGTGTTAGTTTAAGAAAATGTATATATATATGTTATGCATTTGTTTTGTATAATAATATTTGATATGTTCAAGCATGTTTAGTTTAGTTGTTTATCATGCATACATGTGTTCTAGTATGTTTCTTTTTTTGTTTCGTATTTTATGTTATAAGCCAAAAATGGGTGATATTTGTTACATGCTAGTGTCATGCTTTATTTTATTTCAAGTTGTGTCGTATGTTAAATATTAGTTTTTTAGCATGTTGCTTAGATTTAATTAGTTTAATATCATATTATGCCATGTATATGTCATGTACGTGTCGTGTTGTAGTTCATTTTAATGTGTCTAAGCATGTTAATTCTAATTAATTAATTTTGGAAACATGTTTTTCTTTTTTGTGTTTTTTTGTTTTGTTTTTTTATCATGATATGCTATGTTTTTGTTCATGCATTTAATTTTTTGTTTAATTTTGCAATATTCATTTTTTGTTTTTAATATCATGTCAATGTAAATTGTATGTTTTATGTTTTGTTTTCTAAGATTGCATAACGAGATATTAATTGTCAATGCTGTGCCCTTTTATTCGAGCGTAAACGTGGCCAGTATCAAGCGTAGTGATGGTGGTCTATCAGTTTACTCTCGAATAGCGGGCCCCTTAAAATTTACTCGTATTTATAACCAAATTTTAATTCAATCGTCACTTTAATCCGTAAAGTCTAATATTAATAAAGCGGTAATTATTAAAGTACCAATTTTGGGCGGTATGGGGGTGCTAATCCTTCCCTATCCGTAACCGACTCCCGAACCCAACATTTTAAAAATCTCTGGTTTTATGGTGTCCGGCCTACCTTAGTGGCAAGTGGCGACTCTATTTTAAATAAAACATAATTTTTTTCCAAAATCCCATGGAATGTTTATTTTTAATACTCAAAAGACCCCAAACACTGTGAGACCCCATTTTTTTAGCGAAGAAAGAGGATATCGCTACAGATGGCAACTCCGCTGGGGACATTTTTTTGGGTTTTTTTCAAAAACAAAAAGAGCGCCGAGCTTTTCAAATAATTACCGTTGTATTCTGGATTAAAGTGACTATTAAATTAACATTCGGTTATAATTACACGTTTATTTTAACGCATTTAAAATTTTGTATATAAACCTGTCCTTTTAAGTGGGGGGAAAACGCTAATGCTTCCGTGAGGATATCGTTCCTTCGTATGGGCCTAGCAAGTACCTTCGGGGCTCGAGTACCTTATGCTAAGGATATCGTTCCTTCATAGGGGCATAAGCGAATGGGTCCCCCTGAATTGAACCCGGTTGAAAGGAGCCTATAATGGGTGATGATCGGGTGCCTTGCTACTCTTAGTAGAGGACAGCAAGGACAATTCGGGTACCTTCTAGAACCAACACTGTATGTAGAGAACATATAGAAACCCACCCCTTTAGAGCCATGCGGATAACCTAGGTGTTTTAGACGGGATGTATATAGGGTTGTTTTGTTTGTTTACCTTATTTAATTTGCCCGTTTATTTATGTATTTATTTACTTATTCGGTACTGACCCATTTCCTTTTTGTTTTGTTTTTGCATATATCATCGCATTCGCATTACATAGGGCATTGATTCCCGAGTGATTTCTCCCATAATAGAGATTATTCATGATGGACCAAGGGTTCTTTGACCTGACAATAGGGGGTTCGGTTCCAGAGTTCCATCCCGAGGCTAGATCGGGGACAGTAGAAGAAGGATCGTTCAAAGACTTGAGGTCAGATTCGGCAAGCAGTGTCAGTTCTGGTAACGAGCAAGGTGGAGTACAAGAATTAAAGAAGCAAATGGCCGAAATGATGAACTAGATAAATGCTATGATGAAAGGTAAGCAACCCATCGAACTCAAAGAAGAATCGATCAAGGATCAAAATGCAGAACAGAATGGTCAGAATGTCAAGATAGACAACACCGTTAAATATGACAAGTTGAATCCTTTTGTGATCAATCTCTAGAAACAGATAGGTGGCATGTCTGGGGCAGATACCTAGAAAACAGAGGCAAGACTAGGAGAAGCCCGAGAATCAAATGACAAAAAGAGGCATTGTCCTATACCTATGAGATACACCGAGCTGCTTTCATTGCTCATTGAAAGGAATCTTATCGTACCAGTGAAGTCTGTACCAAAGAGACCACCTTATCTGAAAGGTTACAACAGTCGTATCTGGTGCAGATACCATATAGAGGGTTTGGGTCATCACACTGAGAACTGCGGAGCCCTGAAGAACAGAGTTCAAGATCTTATCAGAATGGGACTTTTGGGTTTCGAAGCCGGACAACCCCAATTCTACAATGAGCCAGCCTTTGCCCAATAGGCAAAGTCGAAGAAAGGTCAGTGCCCAGTCCAAGGTTCGGGTAACACAGAAGTAGGTCACTCGAGTGAGACAAATTTAGGAGCCGAGAGTAAAAGCATCTCAGAAGATGAACTTGCATTCGAGTACGGCCAGCTCAAGCAAGAGAGGTATGACCTGAGCAAAGAACCAAATAGTATACAAGATGAGTACCAGAAGTTGCACTTTGAATTCAAGAATGTCGGTTTGGGAGACACCTCTGAAGAATAGGTTAATGGCATGATTCAGCTGAAGAATGATTTGGAGCGTTGGAAGCAAAAATGCAGGACTAGTAAAAATAAAGCCAGATCATTGTCATAAAAGCTGAAAGAAGCTGAGAGCCGACCTGACATCCTTCAAGGTGAGTTGGAAAGCAGTCTGGCTATGAATGAGATCCTGAAATCAAGTCTGTAACATGAAGGAGAGGAATCTCAATCCCTTCAAATGGAAAATGCAGCACTCAAAGAACAGATAGAAAGGCTCAAGACTTCTTTACACACCAGCGAGATTCGTGCTGAAGCGTACAAGCAGGCCGGGTATAAAAGTTTCAAAGAATAACTTTCAAGCTACAAAAGGCCGAGCAGAAAATACAAGAAAAAGACCAAGACATGATGATTGTTATGACTCAAGTGCGACTAGTGGCCCAATAGGTAGCAGACTTAGCTGATGCAGCAATGCCGATAAGCCAGAATATGGATCCAGCGTTGGACCGCGAAGGAAAATTGTCAGGACTATTGAATAATGTTAAAATATTAGGAGCTCGAGCTCACCGCTATCTGTAAAATCCTAGTACCTGATGTAATGAAAGCTTTTGGTCTTAATGAAAGATGTTCTATGGGGATAAATCACTTGAGGAATCAATACCTTATTGCATTCATGCATTGCATTTGCATCACATCCTTTATATTATTTAATGATTTCATCATTGCATGGTACTTCATCATTTAATTTCTGGGGTTCGATGATAGAACTGGTTGAGAAAATGGAACGAACTAAGGAGTTGAGGCTTGACCTGCTAGAAGAATGAATTGAGAAGGATCTAAAGAAGAAAGAAAAAATAGATGTTTTCAATATGAGGGAGCTCTGCCTAGTCCCTAATTTGGTCATTCCTACGATTTCAAGATTCTCAGATTTGTGTTGTATGACGGAACTAGCTGCCCGAAGGTTCACTTGACCATGTTTTGCAGAAAAATGGAGGGATACATGAAGAATAAAGATTTGTTGATCCACTACTTCCGTGATAGCCTAACGGGACCTGCAGCAGTGTGGTATAACCGTTTGAGTAGAAACCAAGTTCGGTCATGGGGTGACCTTGCTAATGCCTTCTTGAGTCAGTACAAATATGCTTTAGACTTAGCACCATGTCGTCAATTTCTTCAGAACGAGAAAATGAGACCAAATGAAAGCTTCAGGGAGTATGCACTAAGGTGGCGATGTTTGGTAACCCAAGTCCAGCCTCCTATAGCAGAAGAAGAAATGACTCCCCTGTTCCACGTGACGTTTCCCTCTCGTTTCTTCGATATGATGTTGGAGAAATCAAGAAGCAAACTCGAGGATTTTATGATGATTGGAGAGATGATAGAATATGCGATCCAAGAAGGAAAATTAGGGTCTAAGTCTAAGGACCGAACTGAAGAAAAGATAGATGAAGACAGAGAAGTAAACGATTGTCACCTCCAAGGTTCTCGTGGCCGTAAAAGAAGAAGACTGACTGACACTTCGGGGTCATCAAGGAAAATTCATCAGACGAGTACAAATCTAGAAGTGTTCAGAGTATCCATCTCATACATATGGCCTCATTTGGTAGAAGGTCGCTATCTTGTTCCCAGACCGATAACGATTACACTTGATCCATCTGCCCATAGCTTCCACTCGAGTGGCACATATAAATTCTATATGGGGGCACCAGGGCATCCCACTAGAAAGTGTAGACCTTTATTGGAGGAAATCAAGAAGCTGATCAATAATGGGACCTTGACACAAGAACTGATCTAGCAGTGGAGAACCAAAGATGAGGGGCAAGTTCATATAGTGCTAAAGAAACCAGAGATGTCTCTGTATTAGAAGGCTTTCTTGAAGTAATACAAGGAATCAACTTTACTACTTGTGGCCCACATGTGGTAAATATCTTTTGTGAAGGGGCAAGCGTCATGTTTATTGATTTTCATTCCAATAAAGAACCCATTTCGCTTAACATACAATATTCTTGAAAGCACATAGATGTGTATCTTCTCGCCGTTGTAGGTCACTGGATATCAATTGCAAGATGTGACATTAGTTGGATGTTGTGATAACGATGAGGTATGATCTCCCCAAACAGACTTCGGTCAGTAAAGCAAGACTACTACTCTTTCAATGACGCTCAAGGACGAAAAAGCTCCAAATGTTAACCATGTAGAGTTGCTTGAAATTGAGATTCTAAGCGTAATCTTCTATACTCTAAAGAGTTAACGATCAAAAAAGGATACATGTGTGGAATAAAAGAAAATAACAATATTAAATAAAAAAGCACTCCTATGTTCGAAGACTAGTAATAGGTTTGTTCGGATAAGAGTGTGGAAATTTTGGGGGCACTCCGCTGAAGCAATAAGGTTGCAATACATCATTCAAGTCAGAAAAACCTTATCTTCATGAGTGATGGTAATATTTTCAAATCGTTACTATGTCGAGTAACTTGGGGTAATGTTGTTTGCTCCATCGTTGTCTTCAAGATAAAGGAATGTGGTGAGTTATTTTCCTCAAAAATAATGATAAACACATAAAAAGGGAAAAAAGAAAAAGGAAAAAAGAAAAAAAGGAAGAAGAAAAAAACAAAGAAAGAAAAAAGAAAAGAGAAGAAATAAAAAAAGAGAGAGAAAAATGAACAATAGCATAAGTCTAATTAAAAACACACACACCTAGAACTTTATTCATAGAATGATATTTCTGCACTCGAGTGGTCAAAACAAGTCCACCTTTTTAGGGCAGAGCAAATAATGAGAATTGAGAAAGAGTAGTATTATGCAACAACGCAATAATCATGAGGATGAACCGAGTCATCTGGGAAGACTTCACAGCCTTGAGTCGCCGCAACATCTGAAATCCTTACGGATCCAAGCTATGCTTGAAATAACCGCTGAACGGTTGAATCTAAGACGCTCATATTCTGTTGATTTTAAGATTCTGTATGTTAATCTAAATGACACTCTTCAGTGGAATGCCATTCAAAAAATTGACAATTTAAAGCAACAAAGATTTCCATGTATTGCTTCAGAGATAAGATCCAGAACTCAAGGTCGCGGATATTATTGGGCACCTAACTAGAGAAACGACCCCTCAATGTATAAGATAAAAATGATGACAAGAATATATGTGCCAGGCAACTCAAGAGCAGAAAACGGGTTTCAGCTATGATGCCTTGGTTGGTTCAAGGAAATGAAGAACGAGCTGGGACGAGAATGAGGCATGATATTAAGTCCTTCAGGCATGATGCGACCGCCATAGTAGTGTGAGGCCAGATGACAGCAGCCATAGTAGCGTGAGGCTAGATAACGGTAGCCATAGTAGCGTGAAGCCAGATATTAAGTCCTTCGGGCCATCAGTAAGACCTTCGGGCATGATGATAAGACCTTCGGGCTACCAGTAAGTTTTTCGAGCATGGTGATAAGTCCTTCAGGCCATCAATAAGTCATTCGGGCATGATGCGGCAGCCATAGTAGCGCGAGGCCAGATGACGGTAGCCATAGTAGCGTGAAGCCAGATATTAAGTCCTTCAGGCTATCAATAAGACCTTCGGGCATGATGATAAGACCTTCAGCATGGTGATAAGTCCTTCGGACCATCAATAAGTCCTTCGGGCATGATGCGGTAGCCATAGTAGCATGAGGGCAGATGACGGTAGCCATAGTAGCGTGAAGCCAGATATTAAGTCCTTCGGGCCATCAGTAAGTCCTTCGAGCATGATGATAAGACCTTCGGGCCACCAGTAAGTCCTTCTAGCATGGTGATAAGTCCTTCGGGCCATCAATAAGTCCTTCGAGCATGATAAGGCAGCCATAGTAGCGTGAGGCCGGATGACGGTAACCGTAGTAACATGAAGCCAGATGTTAAGTCCTTCGGGCCATTAGTAAGGCCTTTGGGCATGATGATAAGTCCTTCGGGACACCGGTAAGTCTTTCGAGCATGGTGATAAGTCCTTCGAGTCATCAATAAGTCCATCGGGCATGATATGACAGCCTTAGTAGCGTAAGTCCAGAAAGATAGATAACCATGTTGGCATAAATCCCAGATTCGAAGATGAAGGTTCTATATAGGAAGGACCTATAGCTCTAAGATTAGAAGGTGAAGAAGCTCTATATAGGAAGAACTTACGAGCCTGAAGATTCAGCCGAGGAAAAGCAGAGAGTTCTAGAAAAACACGTGATTCCGAAGCTACTAACAGGGAAGTCAGATAAAAATAAGTGTTTTTGGTCTTTGCTTTGTTCCCGTTCCACGGGAACAAGCAAAGAGGGGCAACTGTAATCACTCATTTTTATCCGATTTGTAAATATTGTGTTAGTATAATAATTAATATATATACTTATTATATTATATGTTTATTATATACGTAATATTAATGTACGTGAAATGTGTGTGATGTGTGCATGTATATTACATATTATTTGTGTGTATGTATTCGTAATTATCTTGGTCTATGTATGTCTTATTTATGTATGTATTTTATGGATCCATTGTTTGTATATGTACAATATATGTGAATAAATACGTAGGCTTGCATGTTATGTGTTTAAACGTATATGATATATATGTTAATTGGTATGAACGTTTGCATGTGAGTATAGTATATGTACGTGTATGTGTGTGTGTAAACACGTATTATTATTATTATTATCATTGATATTAGTATTATTATATGTATAATATAAACAGATAATGTATTAAAAAACCCAAGTATATTAGTGTTCAGTCCATATTACAAAATCCTAAAAATATTTACATAAGGCCCAATCCGGCCAGCCCAATAGTCTAATAACCTAAACCCTAATATCTAATTAATCTCTTTCTTTTGCGCAGCCCACCAGGAGCCGTTGGATCAAATTTTGATCTAACGACCACGATCGAAGGGAGAGGCATCCTCAGCTACCGCGTGTGGTTCACACATAGATCGGTCAACCTCCCATGCGTACGTGCATCCCACGTATTGGGCTCCTCAGCTGCCGCATGCCACGTGGCTTCATCTCGTGCAACCCTAGAGCGCATTTGGACCGTCCATCCTTCACGCCTTCTCATCCGTTGGATCAGATCTGATCTAACGGCCGAGAACACATCTGAAAGGGAACATCACCACCATGACTCTCACCATGCCACCATCATGCTTCTACCATACCACCAGCTCAACCACCGCACTTAGAGGACGTGCAAAAGACAGGAAATAATGGGTTATCAGTACAAAAAATCAAATCAAAATGCATTTTTCAGATCCTATTTTTCTACCAAAAAACAAGGAAATCAGAGAGCATATATGTATATAAAAAATTGAGATCTGTAAGGACAAAAATTACCAGTTTCAAAAATACAAAAAAGGGGGTCAAATTTCAGTGGTATTTTTTCCTTCTCTTTTTTCCTCTCATCCATGCATATGAAACAACAAAAAAGCAAAAATAAAGAGTGAACTGAGTATACCTGAGTCCAAAATCCGTCGTTGGCCAGTGATAAGCCCTAAAAAGGGAGAGCCGTCTAAGTTTTTGTTTTGAAACATAAAGTGGTCTAGGTTTTTCTGGTTCAAAATAGAAGGGTAGGTTTGTGTATTCTCTGTTTGGGGGTTGGTTTGCCGGAAAATGGGGGTCAGGGATGGCTTGAGCCGGTTGTTACGACCATGGCTCGCCTGAGACCGGCGGTGCACGGTAGCTTTTCGGCACTGGTTTTGGGGCAGTGGTTTCCTGCAAACAGAGAGAAATGAAGGGGTTTTATTCTAAGGGCAAAAAAATGGTAAAATGGTCAATTTTCAGCCTGATAAGTATGTTATATAGGGCCTTAATTTTTTTAAAATGGGTTAATTCGGACTTAGAGACCTCCGCATTTCTGTTTCTTTCATTTCGGGCATGCCGCATGGTACAATTACAACATCGATCCCTTTCTCTTTTCAAAACTTTTCAGTCTAGTCCTGAAATTGAACCGAATCAGTTTTATAATGGTGAAATTATACCCTAAGGACCTCCGCATTTTGAAAGTTTTCACTTCGGGTTTGTCCCTTGGGTATATTACACGTTCGGCCCCTTCAGTTTTTGTTTAGCTTTCAATCTCATCCCAGAAATTGGTTCTTTATTTGTTTTAATTATTATTTCCTGTTTTATTCTTGTTCCATTTCAGTCCTTTTTTGTATTATTTATTTATATCTATCATTTTTTGTTTTTTGTATTTTCAGCATGTTATGTCATTCATCATATTCATATTGTTCTTAATATCATGTTTTTTTTATGTTTTAGAAGAAGTGTTGTATCATATTTTAATTTGTTTGCTTGTATTGTACATGTTTTTTATGTACATTGTTTTAGTTTAGTGAGCGCATCATGTCTACCTATGATTAGTATGTTTACTTTTGTCCTTTATGTCTTCATACATTGGTTGTCTTCATCATGTTCATTTAGGTATGTCTTCTTTTATATGTATTATTGTGCCAATACGTGTAGATTTTCTTGATCATGATATATATATGTCAGTATAAATTTTGCATTCATTTTGCATTTTAAGTTACATTGGTAGTGTGATGATTTTAGTTACTTGTTAGTATTTTGATATATGTGTATGCTATGTGTATCCATTATGTCCATTTCATTTTTTAGGTCATGTGTTAGTTTAAGAAAATGTATATATGTATGCTATGCATTTGTTTTGTATAATAATATTTGATATGTTCAAGCATGTTTAGTTTAGTTGTTTATCATGCATACATGTGTTCTAGTATGTTTCTTTTTTTTTGTTTCATATTTTATGTTATAAGCCAAAAATGGGTGATATTTGTTACATGCTAGTGTCATGCTTTATTTTATTTCAAGTTGTGTCGTATGTTAAATATTAGTTTTTTTAGCATGTTGCTTAGATTTAATTAGTTTAATATCATATTATGCCATGTATATGTCATGTACGTGTCGTGTTGTGGTTCATTTTAATGTGTCTAAGCATGTTAATTCTAATTAATTAATTTTGGAAACATGTTTTTCTTTTTCGTGTTTTTTGTTTTGTTTTTTATCGTGATATGCTATGTTTTTGTTCATGCATTTAATTTTTTGTTTAATTTTGCAATATTCATTTTTTGTTTTTAATATCATGTTAATGTAAATTGTATGTTTTATATTTTGTTTTCTAAGATTGCATAACGAGATATTAATTGTCAATGCGGTGCCCTTTTATTCGAGCGTAAAGGTGGCCAGTATCAAGCATAGTGATGGTGGTCTATCACTTTACTCTCGAATAACGGGGCCCTTAAAATTTACTCGCATTTATAACCAAATTTTAATTCAATCGTCACTTTAATCCAGAAAGTCTAATATTAATAAAACGGTAATTATTAAAGTGCCAATTTTGGGCGGTATGGGGGTGCTAATCCTTCCCCATCCGTAACCGACTCCCGAACCCAACATTTTAAAAATCTCTGTTTTTATGGTGTCCGGCCTACCTTAGTGGCCGGTGGCGACTCCATTTTAAATAAAACACGGTTTTTTCCAAAACCCCACGGAATAGATATTTTTAATACTCGAACCCTATTTTTTTAGCGAAGAAAGAGGATATCGCTACAGCTGTGACATTCATTTGCTGCATTTAAACGATGATGCAGCAAATGAACCTCCAGACCTTTTCCCGGTCTGACTCTACTTTTCTGTTTTCTCGTCGAGGTCCACTCTTTCTATAGCCTTGGCTCGGTTCACGATTTCTTGAAAAGTAGTGAAATTATGGGAAACCAATATCCTCTTATATTGCAAATCCAAACTAGCAATAAATCTATCAATTCTAGACTTTTCTATTGGAAGTAGCTCTGTTGCAAACTGACTTAATCTATTGAATTCGCATTCGTATTCATAAACCGATCTGCCATATTGTTTTAGCTACATAAATTGTTGTCTCATATCTTCAACAAATACGTCTCCAATATACTTTTCTTTGAATTCTTGAAGGAAGAATTCCCAAGTAACTCGCTTCGGAGGTACTTGTGCAGTTATCACATTCCACTATACACTAGCTTGTCCCATCAGAAGGGATACTACTCCTTCCAATTTTCCTCGATTATCACAAGGGATTCTGCTTAACATGATCTTAACATCGTTTAACCAATAATCAACATCCATCGGATTTGCATCAGTATCACCTAGGAATTTTGGTGCTCCGATTTTCCTTAACTCCTTAGGGATTGATATTGGTGCTCGCCGATTTATGATCGCATCCAAGGATTGCAGAAATAAGCCTTGGTCTTGCACCGACATATTTTTTTGTTCCTGAGCCTGTTGCTCTACATTCTGCTGAGCTGGTTGCTCTAAATTTTGCTGAACCTGGGTGGATTCTGATTCACCTCATTGCTTCTGCTTTGAGCAGGCACATCCTTCTAAATAGCCTGTCGTGATTCCTGATAATTTGACATCTGTTCATGTCACGATTATCTTAAATAAGTAAGGAGTAATCTATCCAATATCAGGAATCATCATAAACCTATTCAATATCAGTAATTTTAGATATCCTAGTGGCATGTATATAACTCTGACTTTCTACAAATACTCATTTATTATCCAGAACAAGCTAAACATGTAGCTCTGATACCAATAAATGTAACACCCTTACCAGTACTTAATTCTTAATACTAGTAAGGAATGTCACCTAATATTTAACCGTATTTTATACTACTCTATTTAATCAAAAATAGAAATTTTCAAAAATTTCAGTTTATTGCGTATAACCAATTACTAAATTTTAACTTGTCAAATATATTTATTTTTCAGGCAGCAACTTGGCAGTTTGTAACTAGACATTTTAATCAAGAAAACTGTCTAAAAACTGCCTAAATTAAAAATGATTTTGATTACTCTAAAAATCAAATATATAACTTTACCCGATTACCATTACTAGTATTTTCTTTAAATTAGTATAGTTCACATTAGAAAGTAACCACTCGTCTAGATATTAATATTACAAACCATACCTAAACAGTTAAAGTGAGCTACTATTATTTTATACATGCCAACTATAGAGATAAACAAAATACATCAAAGATGTATATTACATATATGATTATTATCTCCCAGGACGATGATGCTGATACTCCTTACTCCTGCCCGGGATTACTACCTACGCATGAAAATCATCACACGCTAAGTATATTCTTATTGAGGCATTATAATTATTTAACATAAATCAACATGCTTGAATTATAACAATAATAAAATAAACATGCAGTTTGATCACTATTCCTTTATTTCCCTTATGTTAATGAAATATTAAAATAATATAATCCAGATTCATAAATCCTATTAATATCCTTGCCATTATTCGAGAGTTCACCTACTCTCTAATTTATCAACCATTTATTATCAATAAATTATTGCCCAACATAGTTTGAGGACTTGAGTACACGAGTCAAAACTATATCAAAGAAATATTATAAACCGCACTGAAGTGCTAAGAGACCGCACATAAGTGCTAAAGAACCACACCTAAGTGTTAATAAACCGCACCGAAGTGCTAAATCGCTGGACTCTATGGCATGCCAACTATACTCTATACCTCAATTACTTATTTGGGCATACTTTCCAATTCCATATTCGATTCATCCATGGCAATATAATTAAATACTGGACAGTTCATACCCTAAATATAACATAAACATACATACCTGATATATCTAGTGATCAAATGCATCATAGTTCTACCTTTGACAATTCTCAATATGTCAAATATCAAAATAAATATAATCTTCAAGCACATAATTATACCAGACTTATCACAAGTCTTTCAAATTAAACATAATATTTTCCATGCATAAAAATGCACTCACCTTGACACTTTATACTTGGTCAATATTTAACTAGCCTCACTAAGTTCAACTTTGGTCCTATTCTTTTCCTCGATTGCTAATTCGATCTTGATTTTGTTCACAGTCTACATGTATATTAAAAACACCATAAGTACATTTCCAATTGTATGTTAGTATCTTACTAACACATAAACAATATAGGAATAATATTCCTATAATCACCCTAATATTTTTCGAATATTAGTTTCATGACATAAGTCATTTCAGCCTTAATACTTTATATTTCTTCAAACATTTACTCAAAGAATGATTTATAACTCATTCTAACATTTATTCCAGCATAATACTTCCACGAAATTAATTTTTCACTTTAGTCCTTGAGTTCTTCCAAATTGCCGAATTGGTCCCCAATCTTTTTAAAATTTTTGAATTGGTCCTTATAGTTTTACAAACTTCCAAAATGGCCCAAATGACGTTTTAAAGCTTGTAAAATCACAATTTCAACATTTCCAAATTTATGGAAATTTTTCCATAATTTTCCCTAATTCTTACAAATTGCCGAAATCATCCTTTTAACTTTCCAAGTTTCCAAATTGGTCCACTTAACACTTAAACATCATTTCCAAGCTTTCACAATCATTCACATATCAAAATCAATCTAAATTCAACTTTTCTACCAAAACCCTAACTTTGAACAATTTAGGGTTTAACATTTCCATGTAGTTTCAACCATCACATAAGCTTTAATATGATTCTACAACATCATATTCATCAAAAACTAGCCTTAGTTCATCCTAATTAAACATCCCCTTCATCCTTCAAAATCACAAAACCAAGGTTCTAAGCAAGGAAAGCATGAACAAATGGCACCAAAAGATAGAGAATTTCATGTAGATTAATTTCATATTTCATGCCTTCATCAAAATTCCAACTAAATAAGCTTGAAAAATCAAGAAGAAATAATTTTATTCTTACCTATGGGGTGTTCGAAACTTGGCTGAAAATGGGGGAGAATTCTTGAAATTTCTTTTCTTTCCAATTTAGCCACTTGTACTTAATACATTAAAATGAATTTAAAATTCATTTTAAAGTCTAATGACCTTTTTACCCTTGTAATCAAAGCTCCATACTAAGCCACATGTCTACCTACCAATCCAAGGGCCCAAAACAATCCAAGGAGTTAGTGATTACCAACTTTGCCCTTGCCATCTTCAAAAATTACCATATTGCAATTTTTCATCCAATGGCTAAGATTACACATGGAAAAGTAATCTTTAATCCAATGGTCCATATTAATTTTCATTAAAATAAGATATGGAAATGACCTTTTACCCTTGCCTTATTTTAATAAAATATCTCCTAAAATATCTCATAAAAGATTTCTCATTTATTCGATTAAATCTGTTTATCTAAATTTTTCCCGAACTTTAAAGCTTTATAGCTCTTAATACAAATCCGTATCAAAAGTCTAGGTAATACGAAAATGCCACACTTGGGGGTGAACTATTCATTTACAGGACTAAATTACATAACTTTTGAAAATTACAACTTAGTCCCTAAACTTTTCAAAATTTACACTTTGGCACCAAACTTTTCAAGTTTTACATTTTGGTCACCAAACTTTTCAAGTTTTTCATTTTGGTCAATAACCAAAATTTTGAGGTATTACAGGGATTTCTCCCAAAATCCCCTAAAATCAATAATGCATGAACGTAGCATGTCTTCCAAAATCTCTACGAAAGAGTTCAATAATGATACATGATTTTCAATGATTCAATGAAAGGAGTTTCTGATGATTATCTGAATTACCCTTTTCGACTGGCCGTCAGACTGATGGTGAAAAGCGATACGAAGATTAACTCTAGTACCCAGGTCTCCTTATAATGATCTTCAAAATTGAGATGCAAATCGTGGATCCCAGTCAGATATGATAGATTTTGGTATTTTGTGGAGTTGGATAACTTCCTTGATGTACAAGCAGCTAATTTAAGAAGACTGTTGTTCATACTAACTGGTAGGAAGTGAGCTGAATTGGTAAAACGATCTACAATGACCCAGATAGCATCGTGTTTAGAGGGAGTTAAAGGCAAACCACTGCCAAAGTCCATTGTGACCCTCTCCCACTTCCACTGAGGTAGATCGATAGGTTGCAATAAGCAGTAGGAACACGGGTTTCAGCTTTAACACGATGGCACATAAGGTATTTGGACACAAAGTCAACTATAGCTTGCTTAATGTCTGACCACCAATAAAGTTCCCGAAGATCCTTGTACATCTTTATAGAACCCGGGTGAACAGAAAAAGAATTCGAATGAGCTTTCTTGAGAATATCAGTGCAAAGAGATTCATCATTAGGTACACAGAACAAATCAAGAAAACATAGTAGTCCTTCAAAATTAACTCTAACGTCTGATTCACCACTATCTTGCAATTTAGAAACAACGGATTGAAGTTCAGAGTCTTGACTTTGCAAAGCTTTGATTCTCGATTAGTAGACTAAACTTAAAGTTCAGCTACGAAATGATGGTGCTTCTGAAGTAAGAAGTGAGCATTAATAGCTTGAGGGGATACAATACAATGATTTTGCAATTCAGTACAATAAGCAATGGGTAGGGTTCAATGATCAATAACGATGCTTACTAGGCAGAGGTTTACGGTTGAGTGCATCAGCAACAATATTGGCCTTGCCCGAATGGTAATCAATGACAAGATCATAGTCTTTAAGGAGTTCTATCCATCTCCATTGCCGAAGATTCAACTCCTTCTGGGTTAACAAATATTTTAGGCTTTTATGATCGGTGAAGAGATAGCATTTCTCTCCATAGAGATAATGCCTCCAAATTTTTAATGCGAAGACAATTGCAGCCAGCTCCAAATCATAAGTATGGTAGTTCATGTCATGTAGCTTAAGCTGTCTTGATACATAAGCAATGACCTTGCCTTCTTGCATCAATAAACTGCCTAACCTGAGATGTGATGAATCACTATAGATTGTATAATCTTTTCCAGACTCGGTTGGGTCAGGACCATTGCGTGAGTTAAAACTTGTTTCAATTGATCAAAACTCCTTTTCTGTTCCTCGGTCCAAACAAATGGATTTTTTCTATAATAGTTTAGTCAATGTGGTTGCTATCATAGAAAATCCTTTAACGAATATTCTACAATAACCAGCTAAACCAAGGAAACTTCTTACTTCACCAATGTTCTTCGGTGGGTGCCAATCAAGGATGACCTGGATTTTCTTTGGGTCTACTTAGATGCCTGAAGCCGATACAATGTGCCCAAGGAAGGCAACTTCGGTGTGCCAAAAATCACACTTAAAAAATTTATAAAACAATTACTTTTCCCAAAAAGTCTGAAGCACAATGCTGAGGTAGTCTCGGTGTTTGACAACGTTCTTAGAATAGATCAAGATGTCATCAATTAATACCACCAAAAACTTGTCTAGATAAGGTCTAAAAACCCGATTCATCAAATCTATAAAGGTTGTTGGTGCTTTAGTTACCCCAAAAGGCATTACTAAAAATTTGTAGTGTCAGTATCTTGTACGGAAAGCAATTTTGAGTACATCACATTCTTTAACTCTCATTTGATAATACCTAGACCTTAAGTCAATCTTGGAAAACACCGAGGCATCCTTAAGCTGATCGAATAGATCATTGATTCTTGGCAATGGGTACTTGTTCTTAATGGTTACCTTGTTTAATTGCCAGTAATCAATACACAATCTCATAGAACCATCTTTCTTCTTAACGAAGAGAATAGTGCTCCCCAAGGTGAGGAACTCGGTTGAATGAAGCCTTTGTTCAACAAATCTTGAATTTGAGCTTTCAGTTCTTTAAGCTCAACTGTTTCCATACGGTAAGGTGTAACGGAAACTAGGACTATTACAGGTTGCACTTTGATGCCAAATTCTACTTCGCAGGTTGGATGTAAGCCCGAAGGTTCTTCAGGAAAAACATCAAGAAATTCAGACACAATGTCAATATCTTACAGTTAAGGCTCATTCTTGGCTTCCAGAGTCAGTGCATACATCAAAAGACTCCTCGAGTTCATAAGGGTGATGCTTTCCTTGCCAAAGCCTCGGAGAAATAACTTTTTCTTACTAGAATCTCCCCAAGCTTGATGTTCACTGAGCCAATCTAAACCAAGCATAACATTGAATTCATGAATTGGAAGTACCAATAGATTGGCCGAAAATAGAATCCCTTGAATCATTAAGGGACAATTTTTACATACAAGACTTATGGTGACACAATCACCCAATGGATTGGTTACGGTGATCTTTGATGCTATAAGCTCGTAGGACAACTTATATTGATTAACTAGCACAACACTTATAAAATAGTGTGTGGAGCTAGGATCAATCAATGCATAAATGGAATGTGAATACAATTCAATTGTACATGCAATAATGTTAGGATCATCATCTTTCTCCCTGATCATTACATGGTACATCTGGGCAGGGGCCTTTAATTCCTGCCTATTTGATATCTTTGCTGAACCACCAGGTCTCCTCGATAATCTTTGCCTTAACCCCTTGCCTCAAAAAGATTGAGCAGGAGATGCAGTGTTAGCTGCTATAACAATAGGCTTGGTGGCACCGAGAGGACAATCTCTGATAAAGTGGCCTTGCTCGCCATAATAGAAACAAACTCTAGATTGCCTACGACACTATCTCGTTGGGTGCCTGTTTTGAAAATAATTATAGAAAGGATGTTGTGAGTCTCAGCCTGAGCCTCTAGTACTATCAACATAGGTCGCCTTAGCAAAAAACTAAGTCATAGTTTGTGGCCTCGCAATGTTCCCTGAATGAGAAGGCTGTGAATACACATTCTATTTTGGGCCACGATACTTCCCTTTCTTGTATGGTTTAGGAGGACAAGAGTCATCTCGAAACCTCTTCTCAGATTTCCTAACCCACAAGTCTTTTGGGCATTCTGAGTTGCTTCGGTAGCCTTGACCCTGTTCACAACGTCTTGAAAATCAGTGATGGCAAATGCAGTAAACATAAGGCATAGCTCGTCACTGAGCCTGTCAATAAACATTCTACGTTTCTCCTCTTCCTTTTTGATAGATTTAGCACCATTCTTATAGTACTTGCATAAGTCATGGATGTACTGCGCTATAGGTTGTCCACTTTGTTTGAGATGAAGAAAAATATTACGCCTCTCTACGAGATAGATCTCGTTAATATATTTCTTCCAGAATTCTCAGAGGAAGAATTCCCAGGTTACAACTTCTTCAAGGACTACAAGAATGGTAGTCTCCCACCAATAAAATGCCTCGTCTACAAGAAACGCAAGGGCACATTCCAACTTGTGCTCGTCCGAGCACTGTAGCTATTTATTTAGAATTATAAATGTGCTATCCAACCAGTATTCAACAACTTTAGGATTATCATCATCTTGACCACTAAAGGTGTAAGCTCGATGTTGAGATAGTTTATCAATAGGGGCCTAAGTGTAAGGGATAGCAGCTATAAAAGGTTGTGCAGTCTGCTCAGCTTTCATTGAAGTTATAAATAGTTTGAACATGTCTGTCATGTTCTGGTAGCATTCAACTTGAACAGTCTGCACTTTTGGCTCGGTGTCTGGTGTAGGAGGGTTGTAACACCCCTTTCCCATATCCGTACACTGGGTACGAGTAAAAAATGTTACGACCTCTTTAATCAAAATCGGGGTAATTTAAAATTTTTAGAAAACTTCTCAATGGTCACCCATCCTAAAATTTATCTAACCCAAGCACGCTTAACTTTATTTAAAATCGACATAAATTATTTATTCGAGTTCCAATCATAAATCAATTATCTTAGCATGCAACTCATCACCTGAGTTTACTCTCTTAACTTTGAATCTTTCCAGAAATGCCAATTATAATGAAACCTTAACAACTTTAAAGGCCAATCACAACTTGAATAGGTTTAGAAAGTATACATGCCACTATAATAATCAAACCTCAATTAGGATGTCATTACTGTGATTACCTGTTGAGCTTTCCAATATTGATGCAATGCTCTTCTCACTCTCATCTTGATTTACCTACGTGTGTACAATCAAACACACGCTAAGTACGAACTTAGTGAGGCAGTAAAGGAAGTTAATAATAATAATTTAAACTTTATTCAACTTCATGGCTACATTTATATAGCATGATATATGCCAATGCATCAACTTTCACATTGCATTAGTAATTATTTACTATATGCCAATGTCATAAGATTTTCATGCTTGTCCATTTGTCATAATATGCCTTATATGCATAAATGCATCATGATCACTAGATAAGTATACCATCATATTAATCATATATCAACATAATATAAACCGGATATAAATTTCTTACCAATATACTTGCCATTTACTCCGAGAGTTCATATACCCCCTAACATGTTTACCATTTATTATCCATTGATTTATAGCCCAAACTAAACCTTGAGGACCCTGGGTACGCGAGTTAAATATACACCGAAGTGCTAATACACATAAGGTCGTGCCCATCATCCGCACATTTATAAGGCTGTGCTAACCATCCGCACATTTATAAGGCAGTACTAACCATATGCACTAAGTGTCCTTTATATACACTATGTGCTAAACCGAGTATGGAGCGTGCTACTGGACTCTATGGCATGCCAACTATACCCTGTCCCTCAATGACTTATTCGAGCATATTTTTCATATTTATTTCATCCATGGCAATGTATATCAACACAATTTAACATTGGACAGTTCATACCCGAAATAGCAATCATAATATAGCATCATATATATAACTAGTGATCCATGTATTTATATTCAACCTTTGACATATCTAAAACATGTCAATATATGATCCATGACATAAATATCATGCCAACATATAAACAAGGTAGACTCATCGCAAGTCTTCCTATTGATGTATAAAACATCCATGTATCATGTTATGTATGCATTGCACTCACCTTGGCCACTTAACACAATGCCTCACTAAGTCCTAGTTCGATCCTTTCTTTCACAGAACCTCGAACCTTCTTTGATTCGAACTTGACTTCATTTATCACATGAATAAAATAAAATATTTGTTAGATTCAAATCAAACAATACCTTAAACATGCTATCTAATATAATCATTCGAATATAAAATTTCCAAATATTTTTCCTTTCTTCCTTGTACATTTTAGAAACTCATTATGGTCCTTAGTGACCAATTTGAACTTCCCTTAATTCTTTCGAGCTTGTTGACTAACTTTTAATTACAAAATGTTTCAAATTCCATTTTTTGACAGCTTGCGCTACCTTCAAAGATTTATTTATACAGGGCTGAATACATACTGGATCTTAATTTCCTTTATACTGGAGAAACTAGATTCGATAAAGGTTCTAACGGTATAAGCCACATAAATTAATAAAATCTACAGAAATTATGAAAAATCACTGAATTCACATCACAGATTGTCCAAGCAGAAAACTGCTCTATAATTTTTCTGGCCTTCATTCGAATAAAAATTTATATCTTTTAACACGGTACTCGGAATCAGTTTTCGTTTGTTGGAAAAGAAACTAGACTGACATACCTTTATATCAATATAAAATTCACCATCTAACCCTTTTTCTAGAATTTATGGTGAATTTCTAAACTTATTGCTATAATTTAAATTCTAACATAACTTTCCATAAATAACTTCTCATTTACACCAACTTCTCCTTATTTCTCTACTTGTCAATTTCGTCCCACCACTTTACTCCAAATGACTAAATGAAGCATGTATTCATAAGTTCTCTTTACATCCTTCATCAAAATAGGCTTAAACCTTTACTTCTTTAATTTTTCTTGATTTGTCAAAATGGTCACCAAATTTCCAATATAAGGATTCAAGCTTCTTAACTTTACAAATTAGTCTTCAAATCAACATTACTACCTTAATTCCATCATTTTAACTAAAAATCAGGTTTACTCCTTCTACATATCCACTTTGCCGAATTGTCAAAATAGTCACTAAAGCAATTAATCGTCGGTTTATCATTCTAACTTCATTTTCATGCTTAGCAAAACCTTATATAATCAATAACAACTTATTCAATACAAAACAACAACATCCCCTAATATTAATCAATCAAGCCGAATAGGTCCATAAAGATTTCCAAATTGCCGATTTAGTCACTAGTTGAAATAACTAGATTTTCATCCTCCAAACATCAAATTAACTTCATCAAATCTATAAATAATCTTAAAATTTCAGATTTAAACACCAGCCCCTAACCTTTAAATGCTGGACAAAATAGTCCCTTAACTTTATACATCAATCCAATTTAGTACTAAGCATGGAAACAGCATAAAATCAAACATAGTTTCTTAAATCTTAAAAATTCTCAAAATTCACATAAACATAGTTTCTTCCTCATATCAAATCTCATCAACCAAGCAAGTATTCTATGAATTATTTACATCAAAAGATAGAGCTTGAAGAGTAGAACAATTTTGTAGTTCGCAAGATTACCTTAAAACTGAGATTTGGGGCTTAAATCGAGCTTGGAAAATTTTCTTCTTCTTTCCCCTCTTTCTCCATGGTTCAAGGATGGAAAAGATGAACATTTGTTCGTATTTTAACAATTTGTAACTATTAAATGAATTTTAAATTCATTTAAATAGTGAAATTACCAATTTAGCCTTTAAATCCAATGACTAATTTAATCTCATCTAAAATCAAGGGCCAAGATTAAATCCATGCATATTTTATCTTCCAAAAACGTCCTTAAAATTTCAAAAATATTTCAAAATTGCCATCCTTGCCAAATGACCAATTTGCCCTCTAACTAGTCTTTATTTGCTAGTTTGTTTCAAAATTGCCATTCCATTATAATCTAACTAAATTAGTTCCTTCTAAACAGACCACTATTCCATAAATACCATTTTATGATTTCCCATGGCTTATGGATCAGCCTCTGAAATTTCAATTCAATTCGATTTCCCGATATTCACTAAATAATTCTACAATGATTTTACCTTTACTGAGCTATCAGATCTATTCCGAACATTCTATGTTTCCATATTTGGAAAATAAATGCTATTATCTCATAAAAACTTACTTTCTTAAGGACTTATACTGAATTTTCTTAACTCAGTCTATTATTCTGATAATTACCGAAAATCTTCCAAATAGTGAAATAACCATTTTGCCCTCAAATCCAATGAATCCATAATGTACCACATGCCATCATCCTTCATCCAATGGCCTAGATTTAATATTGATTTATTAGTTACCAGCTTTGCCCCTAATATTTCTCTAAAATTACGATCTTGCCATTTTTCATCCAACGACTCATATTTAACATGGAAAAATCAACTTAAATCCAAGGGTTCATATTCTTCCAACACAAAGAAAATATCTTAGACATGTAAAATGACATAATTAACCTTGCCTTATCATCCTTCAAAGTATCCTAGATGTTCGATTCGATTCGAATATTCTTCCAAACTTTATCGCTTTATAGCCAATAATACAAACTCTGTACGAAAAAATCTGGGTAACACAAAAACGTCATTCTTGGGGGTAAACTATTCATTTACGAGGTTAAAATACAAACTTTTGAAAATTACACTTTGGTCCCTGAACTTTTCCAAAGTTTATACTTTAGCCACAAAACTTTCAAAATTTACATTTTGGTCACTAGCCAAAAATTGGGATATTACAATTCTCCCCTTAAGAAAATTCATCCTCAAATTTTCAACACATACCTGGTTCAAAAACAATGAGGAAACTGTTTTCTCATATCTTTTTCTCTTTCCCAGATCGCTTTTTCGACTTCATGATTTCACCAAAGAACTATAACAAGCAAGATCATCTTATTTCTTAGTTCTTTGACTCCATGTGGCATAATCTTCACCAATTCTTCCTCATAAATCAAATCTGGCTGAATCTTTATTCCTTCCGGGGTAATAATATGTAAAGGATTTGATCGATACTTTCTTGAGTATCGATACATGAAATATATTATGAATATTGTCCAATTTCGGAGGTATGAATAGCTAATAAACCACCGGACCAACTCTTTTCACAATCTTATATGGTCCAATATGTAATACCCTAAAATTTGCTTAGTGACTAAAGTACAAAGAATCAAAAGTTAGTGGTTTTAGTTCAGTGACTAAAATGTAAAATTTTAAAGTTTGGTGGTCAAAGTGAAAAGTTGGGAAAACTTTAGGGACCAACATGGTAATTTTCCCAAATAGTAATTTTAGTCAGTATAAGTGTGAATCGGATCAAAATAAGTATTTTTATATCAATTTTGAGAAATTCGATACAGTAGAAGGTATCGAATTTGGATCGAATGAAATTGTTAAGCGTGCTCAGGCCATGGGATGAGTGACCTCTAGGAAGGTTCTATAAAAGTGTTTCAGATTAATATTTTGGACTCTGAATAAGTAGAAATGATTCGTATGAAAATTTTTGTTAAAGGATTTTAAAGAGAATTTTATCCGATAGAGATTTCGGATAATTACTGGTACTTTTAGATCAAGTCCAAATTTTAGAGTTAGACTCTATAAATATGGGAGATTGAGTATGACAATATTAATTATTTATGGAATTTATAAATATGAGATTTTGGTTTGGGAATTTATAATACGATTGATGGAAAAAATTATATTAGGTGATTTTTGGATAACTGGATCGAACAAAAATCGTAAAATGAAATTTTATGATTTTTTGTTATGGATGGCTAGTTAGAAAGGAACTAAATTAGTTCCAATGTGATGGAGGGGAATTTGGAAAGAAGACTTGTAAAATAAACTTTGGTTGGAGGATAAAATAGTCTTTTAATTACTAAAAGATTATTATATCGAATTTTTGGTAACTAAATATGCCATTTGGCACTAAATAAAAGAAAGAAATGTTGGAAATTTCATCATCTTTCTCCCTTGGCTGCCGAAACCATCAAGGAACCTAAGTAAGAACTTTGATTCAATTTTTCAAGCTTATTTAGTTAGATTTAGACTTGAGACATGAAACAAGAATTTATCTCCATCAAATTCTCTATCTTTTGGTATCATTTTTGCTTAGTTTCCATGTCTCTAAGGTTGAGTTTGGTGATTTGGTTGGATGAAGGACATGTAGTAAACTTGAATTTTAATGGTTTTTCTTGTTGAAAGTATGATTGTGATGTTGTTTTCATAGTTCAAACATTGAAAATTCCATGGAAATTGAACTAGTGACCATTCGGTTGTGATGGATAATTAGGAGAAGCTATGTCAAAATTTTTATTGATGATGGAAATGGTGAGAACTATACTATATAACTAGAATTAGTTGTTTTGATGAAGAAATCCTCATGTTCTTGAAATATGGAAAAATTAGGGTTTATGTTAAGTTAGGAATTTTAAGTGGTGAATGAAGGAAGAATGGTTCAAAATGATGATACAAGGTGTTTGGAATGAAAATCCCTAATTATTTGACATTAGGGACCAAAATGTAAATTTTGGAAAGTTTAGGGACTTGATTATTAAGCTTGTTTTTTTTGAAGTATTTTGGGTTGAAAAATTAAGTTAAGTGATTAGAAGGTTGAATTTGGAGTTTATATTAATTTTGGGACTATTTTGTAATTTTTGGCAATATTGGGGATTGAAATGTAAATTTCTAAAGTTTAGGTCCTAAAGTGTAAAGATTGAGAAATAAGAGGATTAGATTTGTAAATGATGATTGAGAACTTAAAAGAGTCCATAGGGACTAAAATAAGTATTTTGGAAAAAAGTTGAAGAATTATGGAAAAGTGTGAGGAATTTTGGTTCAAATATAGAAAGTTCTATCGAGATAATTTTGTGTACAATGGATAGTTATCTAGTTAATTTTCATTATTTTGTATAGTATGGATAAGTAATTAAGAGTGCTTGTGTTATGTATTTTATATACATACAAATAACAAGCAAGATCAAAATCGAAACAAGTCTGGACATAAAGAGGAAATACCGGAGTGAACCATTTGGTACAAGGAAATTAGTGAGGCATTTAAGGTGAGTGCAACTATATGTTTCAAATATGTTTTGATAATTTTTTATGATTTTCATTTATATGATTTTATTGAGATGGCAACATGGTTTTGAACAAGTTATATGATATTTTCACAGGCAAAGGAAAAAGGTTAGTATATGATAGGGTATGAACTGCCCTAATATGTTTTATATGGTGATTTATGAATAGTTTATATATGACAAATTTTATAAGTATATGATATAGATTTATTGCCCAAGTTATGATAGAGAGTTACAGTATAGTGGCATACCATTAGAGGTCTAGTAGTCAAGGACTACGTGTAGCTGCACACCGATCTTCGGATCTATATGTTTTGGCACCTATGTGTCTATATAATATAGACACTATTGTGTCTATATGATTCTGACACTTATGTGCCTATATGTTACCGGCACTTTATGTGTCTATATGTTTATCGTCACTTGGTGACTAGTACTCAAGGAGTACCGACCTTGCATACTTCAGTTTCTCTTTATACAAGTCTTGGGCTTATTGAAAGTTAAAGTACATGAATATCACTATTTCTTTTATATGAAGGTTTTAAATTACAAGAAATATTTGATTTGAATTTGCTTAACCATGTTTTCATTTATTTCATTACTTGATTGTATAACTACTTATAATGCCTCAATAAGTTATACTTAGCGTATGTATTTTGTCTGTGCATACGTAGGTTGATCATACAGTTCGTAAGCATGAATATTTTGGCATCACCTCAAGTTCGAAGGGAAATTACAGGTTATCTTAGTAATGTTTTGACATTCGATATTATATTTTGAATAGTGGCATGTATAATTTGGAGTATGTATATTTTGTATAAAAGGACTTTAAACTACTCTTTAATGTGTATATGTATAATTAAATATGGTTTAGAATTATTAGTAAGTAAAATGGAATGATTTATGGGTAATTAGAGGACTTATAATGGAATTAGATAATGTTCTCCAGAAAACTCTGCTTTAGACAGTGAGTTTAAAAATTTACCATAAATTCCATAGATTGGATTAGAAGGTGAAATTGATATGGATGAACTAAAATTGAGTCTACTTTTATTTAAAAAAACGTTGACTGATTTCGAGTTCCGTAAAAAAGATATGAATTTTTATTCGATGAAAGGTCAGAAAATAGGGCAGCAGATTTTCTCTTTGGCGTGAATGTAAAATTTTATTGGAATTTTTGTAGTATAAATTTGATTTTATAATTTATATGGTTTGAAAGCTTGGTGTATCTAGTCTAATTACAAATTTACGGAATGAATTTTGGAGGTCTATAAAATATTTTTATTTATTTAGTAACAGTGCAAGCTGCTGGTTTTATTTGAAATTGTGATAGATTGTTTAAATTTGTTTTGTGACATCTTCAACTCGTATTTGGAAACATATACGGGTAGAGGGTGTTACACAATAAATCTCAGACTCAGCTTCCCTTTTTGTCCAAACCATAACACCTCCTTCCAAGGTGAAACTTTTAAGGAATACTTTATCCTTAACTTCATATTAAATATATTTTCTTTCAAGATCAACATATAGTTTCCATCATTCTAAAGTAATTCTAAAATTGCTTCGAACCATTCTTACTTTATTCTCCATATCCTGAACTGGATAAAATCAGATTCAATAACTTCCTAGTTCTCTTTTCATCATCATCAGGATTATAAATTACCCCTTGATAACATGAACATCCTTTAGACTTAACATCAAAATCTTTATTTTTTTTTCCTTTTCACCTTACTAAATTCTTTCCAGGCATATCTTATCTTTCATCTATAAATCTTTGACCCAATTTGTCAAAGTAGACTCGAGCTGAGGTTGTGTAATCGATACACTATTTTCCTCCAACGATAATTAGGCATTTAATGCTTATAAGGCAAAGAAAGACTTTTGGCTAAATACATTAACTACTATTTTAGCCTTATTACATCAATACACATCCCAACCTATTAAGGGACGTATTATTGAATAAGGTAGAATCCTTACTAGATTCATACTGCACTAATACTAGTGCTACAATCAAATCTTATTCTACTGGTAATAATATAATCGTAATTTAATCTTAGAGGAATATTATTGCTTATTTTGACTAACATCACTGAAGCTTCCTAAGGTGATGTACTGGGTCGTATAAAACCTCAATCTAATAACTCTTACAACTAGACCTTTAGCTTTTTCAATCTAGTAAGAGCCATTCCGTAAGGTGCAATCGGTATAGGTCCAATATTGGATAAAAATCCAATCCTAAACTTAGCCTCTCGATTAAGCGTCAAGCCTGACAACCCCTTTTTGGGCAACCCATTTAAAACTCACAAACAATAGGAATACTCTCCCAGCTTACCCTTGATACTCAGTATCCATAGCATAAGTTAAATAATCTTCACATTGGTAACAAATTCCAATAAAAACTCTGCATGCTCATGCATGACAATTATTACCACACTCATATGATTGGTTTTGTGGTTTTCGTGAATCTCCAACATTAATTATAAATGTCAGAGAGTTCCTAATTTTCCTTATCCCAATCTCTTAGCGGAACTATGTAATAAATTCAGTTTGATATCTTTGCCGGGAATCCCCACCATTTTTTAGAAGTGGTGGAATGAATAATAATTCACTATTCCTCTTTACGAGCTATGACCTATGTTTAGATATTTTCTCATTCTGAACCCTTTGCATTCCATTTGCCATAATTTACTGGTTCATGAAATTTTAAAATACATAGGGTAGTCAGTACTTCTTTGCACCTAACCTCCAGCCCTTTATGAGCTGTCATAACAGGCTCTCTTTTTGTCTTTAGGAAGCAGTTTAGAAGCAATTCAGCTTTGTTTATTAAAATTGCACTCATACCCGTAAATAATCCAATTGCCCTAATTAAGATGCAAGAAACTCAATCCATCTCTAGGATAAACTTTGTTATGGAACTCTCAAAGAAAGAACTTCTAGTTAATAGACTTTTGAGTATGTACCGTAACATTACTTTATCAAATATGGGTCTAATCATTTCAGCTAAGATAATACTTTTTCCTTGAGTCTCGTCTGATCATCCATACAAATTTCCTTCAACATAACTTTTATATCATTAAACCATAGATTAACAATCATAGGATCTCAATTAATATTTCTCTGAAAATCTAGTATGCCAGAACTCCCAATTCTTTTGCTATCGGTGCCTAAGTAGGCTGAGTTATGATCACATCTAATGTCTGGAAGAAAAGCTCTTAATCCAGAACATGCATATCATGCTACTCTGGTGCCTCTGCACCATGCTAAGCTGAGGGTAGAATATTATCATTAACCTTATCATGCTCGTGAATCTCTTATTGATTCACTCGCCTAAACACATGACACGATTCTTTTACCCTCACACATTGAAATTTAACATTATTATCATAATGAAGTGAGCAATTGCATCCATTCAAACAAGTAAAATCATCAGTAATTCTGACATTCTAGTGGCATGTATACACTTTTGACTTTTACCATACTTCGTTTAACTCCAGAACTGGCTAAACCTGTAGCTCTGATACCAATAAATGTAACACCCCTTTCTCATATCCATACACCGGGTACGTGTCAGAAACGTTACGACTTATTTAATCAAAATCGGGGTAATTTAAAATTTTCATAAAACTTCTCAATGGTCACCCATCCTAAAATTTCTCTAGCCCAAACACACTTAACTTTATTTAAAATCGACATAAATTATTTATTCGAGTTCCAATCATAAATCAATTATCTTAGCATACAACTCATCACCTGAGTTTATTATTAACTTTGAATCTTTCTAGAAATGCCAATTATAATGAAACCATAACAACTTTAAAGGTCAATAACAACTCGATTAGGTTTAGCAAGTATACATGCCACTATAATAATCAAACCTCAATTAGGATGTCATTATTGTGATTACCTGTTGAGCTTTCCAATATTGATGCATTGCTCTTCTCACTCTCATCTTGATTTACCTACGTGTGTACAATCAAACACACACTAAGTACGAACTTAGTAAGGCAATAAAGAAAGTTAATAATAATAATTTAAACTTTATTCAACTTCATGGCTACATTTATATAGCATGATATATGCCAATGCATCAACTTTCACATTGCATTAGTAATTATTTACTATATGTCAACGTCATAAGATTTTTATGCTTGTCCATTTGTCATAATATGCCTTGTATGCATAAATGCATCATGATCACTAGATAAGTATACCATCATATTAATCATATATCAACATAATATAAACCAGATATAAATTTCTTACCGATATACTTGCCATTTACTCCGAGAGTTCATATACTCCCTAACCTGTTTACCATTTATCATCCATTGATTTATAGCCCAAAATAAACCTTGAGGACCCTGGGTACGCGAGTCAAATATGTACTGAAGTGCTAATACATATAAGGCAGTGCTAACCATATGCACTAAGTGTCCTTTATATACACTATAGTGCTAAACCGAGTATGCAGCGTGCTGCTAGACTCTATGGCATGCCAACTATATCATGTCCTTCATTGACTTATTTGGGCATAATTTCCTTATTTATTTCATCCATGGCAATGTATATCAACACAATTTAACATTGGGCAGTTCATACCCGAAATAACAATCCCAATATAGCATCATATATATAAATAGTGATCCATGCATTTATATTCAACCTTTGACATATTTAAAACATGTCAATATATGATCCATGACATAAATATCATGCCAATATATAAACAAGGTAGACTCATCGCAAGTCTTCCTATTGATGTATAAAACATACATGCATCATGTTATGTATGCATTGCACTCACCTTGGCCACTTAACACAATGCCTCACTAAGTCATAGTTCTATCCTTTCTTTCATAGAACCTCGAACCTTCTTTGATTCGGACTTGACTTCATTAATCACATGAATAAAATAAAATATTTGTTAGATTCAAATCTAACAATACCTTAAGCATGCTATCTAATATAATCATTCGAATATAAAATTTCCAAATATTCTTCCTTTCTTCCTTGTACTGTTCAAAAACTCATTATGGTCCTTAGTGACCAATTTGAACTTCCTTTAATTCTTCCGAGCTTGCTGGCTATCATTTAAATACAAAATGTTTCAAATTCCATTTTCTGACAGCTTGCACTATCTTCAAAGATTTATTTATATAGGGCATAATACATATTGGATCTTAATTTCTTTTATACTGGAGAAACTAGATTCGATAATGGTTCTAACGGTATAAGCCACATAAATTAATAAAATCTACAAAAATTATGAAACATCACTGAATTCACGTCACAAATTGTCCAGGCAGAAAACTGCTCTATAATTTTTTTGACCTTCATTCGAATAAAAATTTATATCTTTTAACACGGTAATCGGAATCAGTTTCCGTTTTTTGGAAAAGAACTAGACTGACATACCTTTATATCGATATAAAATTCACCATCTAACCCTTTTTATAGAATTTATGGTGAATTTCTAAACTTACTGCCATAATTTAAATTCCAACATAACTTTCTATAAATAACTTCTAATTTACACCAACTTCTCCTTATTTCTCTACTTGTCAATTTAGTCCCATCACTTTACTCCAAATGACTAAATGAATCTTGTATTCATAAGTTCTCGTTACATCCTTCATCAAAATAGGCTTAAACCTTTACTTCTCTAATTTCTCTTGATTTGTCAAAATGGTCACCAAATTTCCAATATAAGGATTCAAGCTTCTTAAATTTACAAATTAGTCCTCAAATCAACATTACTACCTTAAGTCCATCATTTTAACTAAAAATCAAGTTTACTCCTTCTACATATCCTCTTTACCGAATAGACCATTCAAGTTTGACAAATTGTCAAAATAGTCACTAAAGCAATTAATCTTCTGTTTAGCATCCTATCTTCATTTTCATGCTTAGAAAAACCTTATATAATCAATAGCAACTTATTAAATACAAAACAACATCAGCCCCTAATATTAATCAATCAAACCGAATTGGTCCATAAAGATTTCCAAATTGCCGATTTAGTCACTAGTTGAAATAACTACATTTTCATCCTCTAAACATCAAATTCAAGATTCAATCTTCATCAAATCTATAAACAATCTTAAAATTTCAGATTTAAACACCAGCCCCTAACCTTTAAATGCTGGACGAAATAGTCCCTTAACTTTATACATCAATCAAACTTAGTCCTAAGCATAGAAACAACATAAAATCAAACATAGTTTCTTAAATCTTCAAAATTCCCTAAAATCACATAACCCTAATTTCTTCCTCATATCAAATCTCATCAACCAAGCAAGTATTCTATGAATTATTTACATCAAAAGATAGAGCTCGAAGAGTAGAACAACTTTGTAGTTTAGAAGATTACCTTAAAACCGAGATTTGGGGCTTAAATCGAGCTTGGAAAATCTTCTTCTTCTTTCCCCTCTTTCTCCATGGTTCAAGGATGGAAAAGATGAACTTGTAACTATTAAATGAATTTTAAATTCATTTAAATAGTGAAATTACCGATTTAGCCTTTAAATCCAATGGCTAATTTAATCTCATCTAAAATCAAGGGCCAAGATTAAATCCATGTATATTTCATCTTCCAAAAAGTCATCAACATTTCAAAAATATTTCAAAATTTCCATCCTTGCCAAATGACCAATTTGCCCTCCAACTAGTCTTTATTTACTAGTTTGTTTCAAAATTGTCATTCCATTATAATCTAACTAAATTAGATCCTTTTCAACTGGCCACTATTCCATGAATATCATTTTATGATTTCCCATGGCTTATGGAACAGCCTCTGAAATTTTAATTCAATCCGATTTCCCAATATTCACTAAATACTTCTACTACGATTTTACCTTTACGAGTTATCGGATCTATTTCGAAAATTCTATAATTACCGAAAATCCTCCAAATAGTGAAATAACCATTTTGCCCTCAAATCCAATGAATCCATAATGTAGCACATGTCATCATCCTTCATCAAATGGCCTAGATTTAATCTTGATTTAGTAGTTACTAGCTTTTCCCCTAATATTTCTCTAAAATTACGATCTTGCCATTTTTCATCCAACGGCTCATATTTAACATGGAAAAATCAACTTAAATCCAAGGGTTCATATTCTTCCAACACAAAGAAAATATCTTAGACATGTAAAATGGCATAATTAACCTTTCCTTATCATCCTTCAAAGTATCCTAGATATTCGATTCGATCCGATTATCCAAATATTCTTCCAAACTTTAGCGCTTTATAGCCAATAATACAAACTCCGTACAAAAAATTCAGGTAACACGAAAACGTCATTCTTGGGGGTAAACTATTCATTTACGGTAAAATACACAACTTTTGAATATTACACTTTGGTCCCTAAACTTTTCCAAACTTTATACTTTAGCCACAAAACTTTCAAAATTTACATTTTGGTCACTAGCCAAAAATGGGATATTACAAGGGTTCTTCGAATTTGAAGAGTATCCCCTTATCTCCTCGCCATGAGTCGAGGAGTCTGTGACAGGCTCATCTATATGAGCTTCGTTAAAGTCAGACATATTTATAGTATAAAGAAAAGAGATCGGGTTAGTCGGCAAGTCACTTTATAGACAATAATTAACTCCTAGGTGGAAAATGCAATGCAATGACAATACAGTAGACTTAGGTTTAGTCCTAGAATTGACTAAACTCTAGCTCTAACACTACAAATGTAACACCCCCTTCTCGGTCTAGTAGGGAACCGGGTCGGAGTATGCTACCGATGTTCAATACAGTAATCGGTGCACTAATTTTTAATCAATAAGCAGTAATTCAGTGATTTAGAAGTGATACAAAATTTATCGATAACACATTACCATTATCGGTAACACATTACGGAGATCTGTACAATATTTTAATCATTAATCATTAATTTAGTAAGTCAAAAGCAATATGGTATTCATTTTGGTGTCTCTGTACATTACTAAACCCATACAATGGAGCGACAATTTTCTACAAGACAATAATCATCAATTTAGGACCAATTTTAAACTTTTACGAGTCTTAGAGACTATGCTGTAATTTCTATAAATTAGAGGTCCTTTACTGAAATTGACCTTAGCACAACGAAATTCAACCTATAATCAGAGTACATGCAAATTTCCATACTATTCAGAGGTTATTTACTCCTTCAATTAAGCCAAACCTTAACAGGTGACCAATTTGTAACTTTCCAGAATTATTTCAATAGTTTCTAACCGCATTACCTATATCGGTACTGACACTCGAGGGGTCGTATTGGTACGCCATGCACATTTCACAAATTAATGATTTCCAATGACCAAGATGCTTACTGATACCCTTAAACAGGTATCGATACGCTTTTGATAATATCAATATTATTTCATTCTAACTCAAGTTGATATCGGTACGAGAATATCTGTACCATACGGGTGCCCTAATTCCCAAATTGGATTAAATAGGGTATCAAAACCTATAGGACCATATCAATACCCAGCTACAGTAATTTTCTAGTGTTGAAAATTTGTACCGATACGCATAAGGTAGTATCGATACGCCTTGTTGACCTGGTCCAAAAATGCATACTCGTACCGATACGCCATCACCCGTATCGGTATGATAGGGTCGTAATGATAGATTTAATCTAGTTTTTATCCATTTTGACCTATCATACCATGTCCAAATACTATGAAATTTTATAGGTAAGTTTAGTTAACCATATTCTACTATCTTGCCAAATTTCATAGTCATATGAATCCATTTAAAGGGTTTTTACCTTCTTAGGCCAAATATGCATATTTTTCCACCTTTAGCCAATTTCAAAACAACATTTTAGGCCTTTTAAGCTTATACATGCCATATGCAACTTATACACAACAAAAGGGCTATAAGTGGTTAGATGACTACTTTGCCAACATTCTAGGAGTTTGTAAGGATAATAAACAATACTCTATGCTTGTTGTGACTTTCTAAAAACCTTCAACCTTCCCGATCTCGCAACGTGACTTCTTTAACCTGAAATGCATGAGAAGAAATGCATTAGGCATACTTGCCTAGTAAGGTAGTCATAAACAATATCAATAACAATGAGATGTATTCCAAATCATGTTTTTCAATAACAATGCTATAAATGATGTCCAATGATATCATTTTCAATAATATTCCTTGGATCGATTCAAGTTAGTGGATACGTGAATTCCTACGCCTCGCCAAATCAATTAATGGTCTAATCCCTTCGCCTCGCCAAATGACCAATAACACAAACATCCCTCTGCCTCGCCACAATAAAGCCGTAGCACAAGGACTGTAGTCCACCCGTACCAATGAGCTTATGAATTTTATGGCATACGAATTGTATCCAATCTTCTTTCAAATCCAATGTCAATAACAATGCAATGTCTATGTTTCTATAGCAATAGCAATGATCAATGTTTCGGTGACAATATCAATGATCAATGTTTCGGTGACAATATCAATGATCAATGTTTCGGTGACAATACCAATGCCTATTTCAATATCCAATGGCTATGACAATGATACTTTCAATACCCTATAGTCTATATCTCTATGTATCAATATTACAATGATGACAATAACAATAACAATAACAAAGATATTATGGTCGATGCTCGATATAATAGCTTACCGATGCTTACCAATGAAGCCTCCAAAGAGATTCGATGCAATATCCTTTTACAAAAAGGTTAGCTATGCAAAATTCAATATCAATGAAACTAGGAAAAGGCACCTAGCCTATTCCTAAATCTCCAACTACACACACATTGCTTTTCGAAGATCCTAAGGCTCTCGGATGACCACTCTCTTATTCCTAGATTCTGATGGACATGGTGGCCCTTCTTTCTCCAACTCTTGAGCTAGGTAAAACAATAGGAAGTGTTAGGATTAACACAACGTTATTGATATTAATGTTAAGACTTAAATATTTACTATTTCGTCTTCCATGGATTGAAGCTTGGAATTCATGGGTGAAGCTTTAGGGATCATGAGCTTCATCTTAAAATTAAATATCAATCATCCATAGAATCGAAGAATAAATTGGGGCTTTAGCTTACCCGAACAATGGATATTCAATAGAATCTATGGATCAAAGGAAGCTTGAATTTTTGGATGTTTATCATTGAAGGTGTTAGGTTGAGAGCTTAAGGAAGATGGCAATGGAGGTGTGTGCTTGTTCTAAAGCAAAGATGAAATATTTGAGAGATGGTTTTAGTGGAATTATAAACAAAGAAGAGAATCTTTTAAAGTTAAAACTCCTTTTTCCAATGTGAAAAAAGGTAACCGGTTAAGGTTTCCCTATGTGGAAGGAAAGCGATATATATTACATTAGTCATTTCTTTCTTTTTCTGATAGTAATGGCAATCCTTATCGAGATATCTTCTTTTCACCCATTACCCAGCCATTTCTCGTGAATTGTAGGAAGAAGTAGGTTAATTACCTACTTTACACTTTTTCCCTCAAACTTTCAATTTCTACAATTTAGTAACTAAACAATTTTTCAATGTATTCAATAAGGTCATTAATCAATAAATTGACTCCATTAGAGTCCAATAACAATGTAATTGGCCACACGATCAAAGTCAATGCAATGTTTGGACCTTTTTTGGTGTAGGGTTTTTGATCGCCAAAATCTTATTTCGACTAGACATGTTTTTAGGGTGTTACAATTCTCCCCTCTTAAGAAAAATTTGTCCTCAAATTTTACCTAAACTAAAGAGATGAGGGTACTGCTTTTTCATTGTCTCCTCTGGCTCCCAAGTTTCTTCCTCAACAGTGTGGCTCCTTCAAAGCACCTTGACTAACGGAACAGATTTGTTGCGAAGTCTATTAACTTTCTTTGCAAGAATCTAAACGATTCCTCCTCATAGGTCAAATTAGGTTGAATATCTATAGATTCTGGCTCGATAATATGTGAAGGGTCAGATCAGTATTTACGAAGCATCGATACGTGGAATACATAGTGAATCTTGCCAAGCTCTGAGGGCAATGACAATAGATAAGCCACGTGGCCAACTTTCTTAACAACCTCAAATGGTCCAATAAATCAGGGACTTAGCTTCCCCTTTTTGCCAAACCTCAAAACTTTCTTCCACGGTGAAACCTTGAGAAAGGCTCTCTCACAAACCTCATAGGCCTTCTGTCAGTATAGGCCTTCTGTCAGTCAAAGGCAACCTTTAGACGGTCATAGATAATGGTAACATGTTCTTCGGTTTCCCGAAGTAGGTCAGAACCCAACATCTTGCCTTCAACGAGTTCAAACCAACACAATGGATTTCTGCAATGTATGCCATACAACGCCTCGTACAGTGCCAATTTAATGGAAGCTTCATAACTATTGTTGTAGGCAAATTCGGTAAGAGGTAGGGATTTCTCCCAAGATACCCTAAAATCAATAATGCATGAACGTAGCATGTCTTCCAGAATCTATACGAAAGAGTTCAATAACGATACATGATTTTCTATGATTCAATGGGAGGAGTTTTCAAGGATTACCTGAATTACCCTTTCCAATTGGCCGTTAGAATGAGGGTGAAAAGTGGTACTAAGAATAACTCTAGTACCCAGGGCTCCTTGTAATGATCTCTAAAATCGAGATACAAACCGTGGATCCCAGTCGGAAATAATAGATTTTGGTATTCTGTGAAGTCAGATAACTTCATTGATGTACAAGTTAGGTAATTGAGGAAGAATGCAGTTCATACTAACTGGTAGGAAGTGAGTTGACTTGGTAAAACAATCTACAATGACCCAAATAGCATCGTTTTTAGAGGGAGTTAAAGGCAAACCATTGACAAAGTCCATTGTGATCCTCTCCCACTTTCACTGCGGTAGATCGATACGTTGCAATAAGCCAGTAGGAACGCGGTGTTCATCTTTAACATGCTAGCACGTATGGCATTTAGACACAAAGTCAACTATAGCTTACTTCATATCCGGCCACCGATAAAGTTCTCGGAGATTCTTTACATCTTTATTGAACCTGGGTGAACAGAAAAACAATTTAAATAAGTTTTTTTGAGAATATCAATGCGAAGAGATTCATTATTAGGTACACATACATGATCACGAAAACATAATAGTCCTTCAAAATTAACTCCAACGTCTGATTCACCACTATCTTGCAATTTAGAAACAACATATTGAAGTTCAGAGTCTTGACTTTGCAAAGATTTGAATAGTAGACTAAACTTGAAGTTCATATACAAAACAATGGTGCTTATGAATTCGGAAGTGAGCATTAATAGCTTGAGGGGCTACAATACAATGATTTTTGTAATTCGGTACAATAAATGATGGATAGGGTTCAATGATCAATAACAAGGCTTACCAGGCAGAGGTTTACGGCTGAGTGCATCAGCAACAACATTGGCCTTGCCCGGATGGTAATCAATGACAAGATCATAGTCTTTGAGGAGTTCCATCCATATTCGTTGCTGAAGATTCAACTCCTTCTGGGTTAACAAATATTTTAGGCTTTTATGATTCGTGAAAAGATAACATTTCTCTCCGTAGAGATAATGCCTCCAAATTTTTAATGCAAAGGCAACTGCAGCCAACTCCAAATCATGAGTAGGGTAGTTCATCTCATGTGGCTTAAGTAGTCTTGATACATAAGCAATGAACTTGCCTTTTTGCATCAATACACTTTCTAACCCGAGATATGATGCATCACTATAGACTGTATAATCTTTTTCAGACTCGGTTGGGTCAGGACTGGTGCGTGAGTCAAAACTTGTTTTAATTGATCAAAACTCTTTTTCTGTTCCTTGGTCCATACAAATAGAATTTCTTTCTGTAATAGTTTAGTCAATGAGGTTGCTATCATAACTAGTTAAACCAAGGAAACTTCTCACTTCACCAATGTTCTTCGGTGGGTGCCAATCAAGGATGACTTGGATTTTATTTGGGTCTACTTAGATGCCCGAAGCCAATACAATGTGCCCAAGGAAGGCAACCTTGGTAAGCCAAAACTCACACTTAGAAAATTTAGAAAACAATTATTTTTCCCGAAGACTCTGAAGCATAATGCGGAGGTAGTCTTGGTGTTCGGCAGTGTTCTTAGAATAGATCAAGATGTCATCAATCAATACCACCACAAACATGTCTAGATAAGGTCTAAAAACCCGATTCATCAAATCTATAAAGGTTGCCGGTGGATTAGTTAGCCCAAAAGGCATTATTAAAATTTTGTAGTGCCTGTATCTTGTACGAAAAAATAGTTTTTGGTATATCACATTCTTTAACTCTCATTTGATAATACCTAGACCTTAAGTCAATCTTGGAAAACACAGAGGCATCCTTAATCTGATCGAACAGATCTTTGGTTCTTGGCAATGGGTACTTGTTCTTGATGGATACCTTGTTCAATTGCCGGTAATCAATACACAATCTCATGGAACCATCGTTCTTTTTAACAAAAAGAACCGGTGCTCCCCAAGGTAAGGAACTCGGTTGAATAAAGCCTTTGTTCAACAAATCTTGAATTTGAGCTTCAGTTCCTTAAGCTCAATTGCTGCCATACAGTAAGGTGTAATGAAAACTAGGGTTGTTCCAGGTTGCACTTTGATGCTAAATTCTGCTTCGCAGGTTGGAGGTAGGTCGAAAAGTTCTTCAGGAAAACATCAGAAAATTCACACACGGTGCCAATGTCTTACAATTGAGGCTCATTCTTGTCTTCTAGATTCAGTGTATACCTCAAAAGACTCCTCGAGTTCATAAGGGTGATGCTTTCCTTGCCAAGGCCTTAGAGAAATAGCTTTTTCTTACTAGAATCCACCCAAGCTTGATGTTCACTGAGCCAATCTAAACCCAGTATAACATCGAATTCATGAATTGAAAGTGCCAATGATTGGCCGGAAATGGAATCCCTTGAATCATTAAGGGAAAATTTTTACATACAATACTTATGGTGACATAATCACCCAATGGATTGGTTACGATGATCTTTGATGCTATAAGCTCGTAGGACAACTTATATTGATTAACTAGCACAACACTTATAAAAAAGTGTGTGGAGCCAGGATCAATCAATGCATAAATGGAATATGAATACAATTCAATGGTACATGCAATAATGTTAGGATCATCATCTTCCTCATTGCTCCTTACATGGTACATTTGGGCAGGGGCCTTTAATTCCTGCTTATTCGATGTCTTTATTGAACCACCAGGTCTCCCCAATAATCTTTGCCTTGACCCCTTGCCTCGAAAGGTTTGAGCAGGAGATGCAGTGTTAGCCGCTATAGAAATAGGCTTGGTGGCACTAAGAGGACAATCTCTGATAAAGTGGCTTTGCTCACCACAATAGAAACAAACTCCAGATTGCCTGCGACACTATCCTATTGGGTACTATTCTGACAATAATTATAGATAGGATGTTGTGAGTCTCAGCCTGAGCCTCCGGTGATATCAATTGAGGCCGCCTTAGCAAAAGACTGAGTCATAGTTTGTCGCCTCGCAATGTTCCCTGAACGAGAAGGCTGTGAATGCACATTCTGTTTTGGGCCACGATACTTCCCTTTCTTATATGGTTTAGGAGGACGAGAGTTATCTTGAAACCTCTTCTCATATTTTCTTGACCCACAAGTCTTTTGGGCTTTCTAAGTTCCTTCAGTACCCTTGACCCTATTCACAAGGTCTTGAAAATCAGTGATGCCTGATGCAGTAAACTTAGGGCATAGCTCGTCACTGAGCCCGGCAATAAATATTCTACATTTCTCCTCATCCTTCTTGATATACTCAGCACCATACTTGCAGTACTTGCATAAGTCATGGATGTATTGCGCTACAGGTTGTCCACTTTGTTTGAGATGAAGAAAAATATTACGCCTCTCTATGAGATAGAACTCGCTAATATATTTCTTCTAAAATTCTCAGATGAAGAATTACCAGGTCACAACTTCTTCGGGGACCACAATAATAGTAGTCTCCCACCAATAAAGTGCCTCGTCTGCAAGAAACGCAAGGGCACATTCCAACTTGTGCTCGTCTGAACACTATAGCTGTTTATTCAGAATTCTCAATGTACTACCCAACCAGTATTCAACAGCTTTAGGATTATCATTATCCTGACTAGTAAAGGTGTAAGCTCGATGTTGAGATAGTTTATCAATAGGGGCTGAATTGTAAGAGATAGCAGCTATAGAAGGTTGCACGGTCTGCTCATTGTTTGAACATGTATGCAATGTTCCAGTAGCATTCAGCTTGAACAATCTGCACTTCTGGCTCGGTGTCTGGTGCAGGAGGGTTCTGCGAGTTTGGAGGGTCTACCCCTTATCTCCTCACCATGAGTTGAGGAGTCGATGACAGGCTCATCTATATGAGCTTTGTTAAAGTTAGACATATTTATAGTATAAAGGAAAGAGATCAGGTTAGTCAGCAAGTCACTTTATACACAATAATTAACTCATAGGTGGCAAATGCAATGCAATAACAATACAATAGACTTAGGTTTAGTCCTAGAATCGACTAAACTCTAGCTCTGATACCACAAATGTAACACCCCCTTCCCGGCCTAGTATGAAATCGAGTCAGAGTATGATACCGATGTTCAATACAGTAATCGGTGCACTATTTTTTATCAATAAATAGTAATTCAATGATTTATAAGTGATACGACATTTATCAGTAACACAATATGATTATCAATAACATATTACTGTGATCGATAAATATTTTAATCATTATTCATTAATTTAGTAAGTCAAAAGCAATAAGGTATTCATTTTGGTGTCTCTATACATTACTAAACCTATACAGTAGAGCGACGATTCGCTACAAGAATATAATCATCAATTTAGGATCAATTTTAAACTTTTACGAGTCTTAGGGACAATGCTATAATTTTTGTAAATTAGAGGTCCTTTACTGAAATTGACCTTACCACAAAGAAATTCAACCTATAATCAGAGTACATGCAAATTTCCATACTATTCAGAGGTCGTTTACTCCTTCAATTAAGCCAACCCTTAATAGGTGACCAATTTGTAACTTTCTAGAATTATTTCAATAGTTTTTAACCGCATTACTTATATCGGTACCGATACTCGAGAGGTCGTATCGGTACGCCATGCACATTTCACAAATTATCGATTTCTGGTGACCAAGATACGTACCGATGCCCTTAAACAGGTATCGATACGCTTTTGATAATATCAATATTATTTCATTCAAACTCAGGTTGGCATTAGTAGGAGAATATCCGTACCGGTACGAGTTCCTTAATTCCCAAATTGGATTAAATATGGTATCAGAACCTATAGGACCGTATCGATATCCAGCTACAGTAATTTTCCAGTGTTGAAAATTTGTACCGATATGCATAAGGCAGTATCAATACGCCTTGTTGAACAGCATTGACCTGGTCCAAAAATGCATACTCGTACCGATACTCCATAACCCGTATCGGTATGACAGGGTCTATAATGACATATTTAATCTTCTTTTTTTATCCATTTTAACCTATAATACCATGCCCAAATCTTATGAAATTTTATAGGCAAGTCTAATTAACCATATTATACTATCTTGTCAAATTTCATAGTCATATGAATCCATTTAAAGTGTTTTTACCTTCTTAGGCCAAATATGCATATTTTCCCACCTTTAGCCAATTCCAAAACAACATTTTAGGCCTTTTAATCTTATACATGCCATACGTAAATTATACACAACAAAAGGGCTATAAGTGGTTAGTTTAACTACTTTGCCACCATTCTAGGAGTTTGTAAGGATAATAAACATTACTATATGCTTGTTGTGACTTGCCAAAAACCTTCAACCTTTCTGATCTTGCAATGTGACTTCTTTAACCTGAAATGCATGAGAAGAAATACATTAGGCTTACTTGCCTAGTGAGGTAGTCATAAACAATATCAATAACAATGAGATGTATTCCAAATCATGTTTTTCAATAACAATGCTATAAATGATGTCCAATGAAAATGATGTCATTTTCAATAATATTCCTTAGATTGATTCAAGATAGTGGATACACGAGTTCTTACGCCTCACCAAATCAATAAATGGTCTAATCCATTCGCCTCATCAAATGACCAATAACACAAACATCCCTCCACCTCGCCACAATAAAGGCCATAGCCTAAGGACCATAGTCCACCCGTACAAATGAGCTCATGAATTTTATGGAATGGGAATTGTATCCAATGTCCTTTCGAATCCAAGGTTCAATAACAGTGCCGATGTCTATGTTTCAATAGAAATAGCGATAATCAATGTTTCGATGACAATATCAATAATCAGTGTTTCGACAACAATATCAATTATCAGTGTTTCGACGACAATATCAATGCCTATTTAATATCCAATGGCTATGACAATGATACTTTCAATACCCTATAGTCAATATCTCTATGTATCAATATTACAATGATGAAATAACAATAACAATGATACGATGGTCGATGCTCGATACAATAGCTTACAAATGCTTACCAATAAAGCCTCCAAAGAGGTTCGATGCAATATCCTTTTACAAAAAGGTTAGCTATGCAAAATTCAATATCAATGAAACTAGGAAAGGCACCTAGCCTATTCCTGAGACTCCAACTACACTCACATTGCTTTTCGAAGCTCCTAAGGCTCTCGAATGACCACTCCCTTATTCCTAGCTTTTGATGGAAATGGTGACCCTTCTTTCTCCAACTCTTGAGCTAGGTAAAATAGTAGGAACTGTTAGGATTAACTCAAGGTTATTGATATTAATTTTATGGCTTAAAATAGCTATTTGCTATTTCGTCTTTCATCGATTGAAGCTTGGAATTCATGGGTGAAGCTTTAGGGTTCATGAGCTTCATCTTAAAATTAAACATCAATCATCCATGGAATCAAAGAATAAATTGGGGCTTTAGCTTACCCGACCAATGGCTATTCAATAGAATCTATGGATCAAAGGAAGCTTGAATTTTTGGATGTTTATCAATGGAGGTGTTAGCTTGAGAGCTTGAGAAGGATGGCAATGGAGGTGTGTGCTAGTTCTAAAGCAAAGATGAAATATTTGAGAGATGGTTTCAGTGGAATTATAAACAAAGAAGAGAAGCTTTTAAAGTTAAAACTCCTTTCTCCAATATGAAACAAGGTAACTGGGTAAGTTTTCCCTATGTGGAAGGAAAGCAATATTATATTACATTAGTCATTTCTTTCTTTTTCCAATAGTAATGGCAATTCTTATTGAGATGTCATCTTTTCACCCATCACCCGGCCATTTCGCATGAATTGTAGGAAGCAAGTAGGTGAATCACCTCAAAAATAGGGAAATTACAAGGGTGGTCCCTCAGCTTCCCAAACTTTGCATTTTTGCCCCTAAACTTTTAATTTTTTCAATTTAGTCATTAAATAGTTTTTCAATGTATTCAATAAGGTCCTTAATCATTAAATTAACTCCATTAGAGTCCAATATCAAAGTAATTGACCATACGGTCCAAGTTAGTGCAATGTTTGAACCTTTTTCAGTGTAGGGTTTCCGATCACCGTCCAATTCTGATTAGACCAATTTTCAGGGTGTTACAAAATGAGAATTTAATGTACTTTATTATTAGTGTTTAATACCCATAGAATTAAGGTTTTTATCTTATGCCTATAAATATAGAGTTCGGAGAAAGCATTATACACAACCCTACATTGAGAATATAATACAAATCTCTTTCTCTTGTTCATGCTCTTATTTACTTTATTCACAACACGTTATCAGCACGATCCCGTTCAATTATTGTAGTTCTTGTTATCAATTCCCGTAAAAGATTTCAACATGATATTGGTGACTACATCTACCATATATTCAACTTAGCTTAAAAAGTCTGGTATATTTTTATTATTTTTATATTGATATAGTGGTTGGTTAATCACTCTTGTATTAAGGTTAATGTATTTTGATCTATTATTTAATTATTATTCCCTTCTAATATTAAATGAAGTTTTGTTGCACCGAGTTTACATATATAACTCTATGAACAAATATCGAGTCTTTAACGAAACTTACGGGTCAACTTAGTTTGAAAATTATGGTGACAGAAAGACCAACCGCTACTTTAAGGAAAGTGAAGAAAGTGATGGATTGGATATGTCACTTGACATTGATATTTTTCGAGTTCCCAGGCTATGCACCTCAACACTTTTTTTTTCATTTACTTTTGCTTTATATATATATATATTTGAGATTAGTTTTTATTATTATTTGTATGAATTTCGGGTTTTGATTTTTTAAGGTTCATATAACATTATGATGAAAAGATGTGTGATTGTTTCATGATTCACGAGGATAAACCAAGTTCCAGTGCGGTTATTTATTGGATTGAAAATCTCAATCAAAAGAAAAAAAAGGTTGAAGGTAAATTCGATACCTATAAGTTCTTTACTTGACGTCTTGATTTTTAAGTCTGATAAGTTTTATATATATTGGTTGATCAATTATTCTTTTTCATTGAAAAAATCGACTATAGATTTTTCTCAAGTTCAAGTTACAAAAATTCGTCTTGATCTAAGAATTTTTATGGGAGGCATTCCCTGCAGTGAATGCAAGCATGATGTTTATTCTATGCATTATTGGATTTGTTTTATTCCCTGAAGTGAATGCAAACATGATAATTCACTATATGGTTAGTGAATAAAATTCAGCTATGTAAATATTTCAAATTAAATTGAAAATTTGTGGTTAGAGTATCACCGATGATGACATGTCAGAAAAACATACTCCACTTTTCACGCAAACAATGTTTTCCTGCAGACACAATATCGTGAAAAAGGTTTTTAATGCCTATTGGCTTTGATCCATTCCTTGAAGTGAATGTATTATAGTGGAAAGAATAAATGCAACATTAGCAATTGTGGTCAAGATTGAGGCCATGAACATAGACATGAACAAGATGGTCATTTTAAGAATAATTATAACCACCACAAGTGGATTATAAGGATGATAAGAGTGATAGAGATCATATTAAAATCTTTATGTTATCAATGTCATGGTACAAACCATCGGCCTCATACTTGTCAAACGCCGAAGCATTATTGACCTTTATCCATAATCATGAATGATAAAGAAAAGAAAATATAAACAAATCTTGTTTACAAAAATAATTATAGCGTTGTTGATCTAACTCAATTGGATATTGTTGATTTCCTCATAACCTTGAAGGAATAATTCACCTTTTATTTTATTTCCTTATAATCTCTAAAAGCAATAATTGATCTTTTAATTTATTTTGCTTTATGTTAATTTGTTTTACATGTTATTTATTTACATTTTTATATTATATATTTAATTATTTTAAAACATTTATTTATTATTCTTTAAAGAATATGATTACTTCCGGAATAAAATATGCAATAAATTGTGACAATTTATGTTTAGCAGATAGTGCAAGTACTCATACTATACTTAAGCATAAGAAATATTTTTCTTATTTAAATACAAGGGGAAAATATGAGTACTATATCTCAAAGTACTAAAATATCAATGCTCCAAAAGTGTAATAAGTTCATGAGATATTATCTTTGATAGATAATTAATTTGATATGTGTTCTATTAAATAATTTTTATTCCTTGAAGTTAATGAAGCAAAGCACATATTGAAAGGTGCATAATTATGCATATTTTTCCCATTTAAAAATGCAAGGGAATAATGCGAGTACTATATCCGGAAGCACTAATATCATAGAAGCCTCCGAAAGAGCATATATGTTATTGCCAAATGCAACTCAATTTTATATTCACAATACGTTATATTCGTCAAAGTCGCAAAGAGACTTATTGAATTTTAAAGATATTAGCAGAAATGGATATCATATTGAGACTATTAGTGAATGAGATGTTGAATATCTCCAAATTATGAGTATAACTCAAGACAATAAGAAAATCTTGGAAAAATTATATGCATTGTTACCCGGATTGTACTAAAAAATTAGTACAAGTTGAAGCTCATGCTACTGTAAACCAGAAGTTTACAAATTCAGAAATATATATGCACACATATAGATTATTTGGCATAACCGGTTAGGCCATCCCAATTCAGTTATGATGCGAAAATTTATTGACACTTCATGTGGTCATTCATTCAAGAATTGGCAGATTCTTCAAAGTAATTTTTTTCATGTGATGCTTGCTCTCAAAGCAAACTAATTATTCAACCATCACTAGCTAAGATAGATTATGAATCTATTAATTTCTTGGAATGGATACAAGGTGATATATGTAGGCCCCTACACCCTTCTTACAGACCATCTAGATCTTTTACAATTTTAATCGATGCATCAACTAGATGGTCACATGCATCCTTGTTATCAATCCACAAATTGGCGTTTGCGAAGCTACTTGCTCAATTGATAAAATTGTGAGCACATTTTCTAGATTCTCTTATAAAGACAATTCGTCTTGATAATACTGGTGAATTTACTTATCAGGCTTTTGATGTTTTTTGCATTTCAATTGGAATAAGTGTTTAGCATCATGTAGCTCATGTTCATACACAAAATGGTCTTGCGGAATCATTTATTAAATTAATTCAGTTAATTGCAAGATCGTTATTGATGAAGTCAGAACTTCTAATTTATATTTGGGGACATGCCATTTTTCATGCAGTATCACTAATTCTCATTTGGCCAATAGATTATCATAAGTTCTCCCTATTACAAACAGTTTTTGATCAGGAACCAAATATTTCCCATCTTAAAATTTTTTAGGTGTGCAGTATATGTTCTAATTGCTCCACCACAATGCACAAAGATGGGTCCTCAAAGGAGGTTGGGAATATATGTCAGATTCGAATATTTACAACTCAATTTGCTGACTATCATTTTAATGAGTCAGTTTTCCCAACATTAGGAGAGAAAATACACTTCTGGAAAAAGAAATTAGTTGAAATGAATTATCATTATCTTATTTTGATCCACATACTCAACAATGTAAACTAGAAATTCAAAGGATGATTCTTTTACATAACTTAGCAAATCAATTGCCAGATGTTTTTGCTGAACCTAAAAGAGTGACTAAGTTACATATACCAGCTATGAATGCTCCGATTAAAATTGATGTCCTAGAAGGAAAAACTTTAGTTGCTAATGAGTCTAACTCACGACTAAAGCGTGGTAGGCAAGTATGTTCCAAAGATAAAAATCCTCAAAAAAGAAAAAGAGATATATCTTATGATAGTCCAATCGATGAATTAACGAATTATGAAAATCTATAGAAGAGATTAAAAGGTCTCCAACAGAGACATTAAACATGACTCGTGTACCTAATAATAAAGAGATCTCAATAAATTATGACATATCTGTTACTAAGTGGAATTGAAATCAAATCGACGCCAATAATGCATTTGCCTGCAATATAGCACTAGAGATTTTAGATGATGATGTGGATCATGAACCATTGTCAATTGGACAATGTATACAAAGAAATGATTGGCCAAAATGGAAAGAGGCAATTGAGGCGGAACTAAAATCTCTTTCAAAAAAAATTCTGACCTATAGTCAGTAAACTAGAGGTGTAAAACTCGTGGGACATAAATGAGTCTTTGTGAGAAATAGAAATAAAAAGGGGGAAATCGTGAGATATAAAGCTTGTTTGGTTGCACAAGGATTCTCACACAAAGACCTAGAGTCGATTATGAGGAAACATACTCCGGTGGTGGATGCAACTACTTTTAGATTTTTTTAGTCTGGCAATAAAAGAAAGACTTATTTTTCGCCTGATGGATATTGTTACATCTTATTTGTATGAGCCTATTGATAATAACATTTACATGAAACTTTCGGAAGGAATTAGACTGTCAAAAGCATTTAATTCAAGTTCTTGAGAATATTATTCAATCAAATTGAACATAACTCTTTCTGGATTAAAACAATTTGGGCGCATGTTGTATAACCACCTCAGTAAATACTTATTAGCGGAAGGCTATAAGAATTATTCAATTCCCCGAGCATTTTTTTATTATTGTGTATGTTGATGATTTGAATATCATTGGAAATCATGAAGGGATCTCCCTAACAATAAAATCCTTGCGTACCAATCGACATACATAAAAAATGTTTAAAGAGACTTTACATGCGTAACGCACATCCATTGAGCATCCATATGGTTGCTAGGTCACTTAATGTAAACAAAGATCCATTTCAACCTTAAGAAAAGGGTGAGGATATTCTTGGTCCAAAAACACCTTATCTTAATTGATCTGGAAGCATCAAATCTTAGATGTTCCAAAAGTACTATTTAAGTGCTACGAGACCATTACCTTTAGATCTGTCAAAACTCGATGCCTCTTTAAATCATGTAAATAATTGTTATGCACGAGTCAAAGTCAAAAAAATGTGTTTGACTAAACATATCCAGAAGATATGTAAGTTGTTTTCACAAGATAAGATACAAGATATCTTGTACGAAAATAATACAAAATTTATATCTCAATCGAAATATGAATACATCAAATGTGACAATGCAAAACATATTTCTCAAGTTTCGTTCCTCTTGATCTTCAAAAGAATAATATTCGATGGATCCTTTTAAGTAGTAATTTGGAAGATCTATTCACTAGTGCATGATCTACTTAAACATTTGAAGATTGTATTCAAGATTGAATTGTGAAGATTCAAAGATCTTATGTGATGTTGTCATGAGGGGAGTAAATACGCGTTGCACTCTTTTTCCTTTAGCTGAGGTTTTGTCCCAATGAGTTTTCCTGGTAAGGTTTTTAATGAGGCAACATGTTATGCGTATCAAAGATGTAAGTACTCTTTTTCCTTCACTAAGAATTTTTTCCCATAGGGTTTTTATCTTAGTAAGGTTTTAACGAGGCACATTTATCTTCATAGATATCAAGGGGAAGTATTATGAATATCTTTATTTATGGTGGATATTCATATATTAAATGAGATTTTAATGTACTTTATTATTAGGGTTTAATACCCATGGAATTAGGGTTTCCATCTTATGCCTACATTGAGAATATAATACAAGTCTCTCTTTGTCTACCATCTTTCTCTTGTTCATGCTCTTATTTACTTTATTCACAACATTTATTAATTTTCTTTTAAGTCATTTGTTTATTTTGTATTTTTTGTATTCTCAAAAAAATACCCTATAATTAAAGGACAATTTATATACTTTTCTCGTAAGTTATTATTATGATGGACGATGGGATTCACCTTGGATGATACTAGGAAGTAAATTTGTCACTGATTATGTATTTTAGAAAAGTTTTAATAAAAAAGCAGCCCTTAAACTGTATATGTTTTTGTTTTTGGTTTTTGAACTATTTTTTTGTCAAAACAAGTACCTAAAATGTTATTTCTAGTTATTTTAAGTACTTAAATTATTTTCTAATCAAAATAAGTACGTAAATCATTTTTAAACTATTTTTTGGTCAAAACAAGTACCTAAAATGTTATTTCTAGTTATTTTAAGTACTTAAATTATTTTCTAATCAAAATAAGTATGTAAACCATTTTATTTTTTTACTTTTAGTCCCTAAACTATCTTTTAGTTAACTTTTTTTGTGACGTGTCAACATCTTTATTAGCTGAAATATTTTTTTAAACTTAGATAACTATTAGACTTAAAGTGACCAAAAATTATAATTTAAGTACTTAGTTTGATAAAAAATAGTTTAAGGACTAAAAGTAAAAAAATGATATATTTTCAGGGTTGATTTTTCATTTAAGCCTTTAGAAAAATATACCTATCGATGAAAATGTTTTTTTTTTTTTTTGAATTGAAGAGAGTCCAAGCTGCTAACTAAGCTTGAACAGTTCTGCTATGCGGAGGGCCATTGATATCACGAGCAAGGAATGACTGGACAGTAACAGGGGCATCGGTGAAGATCGAGAGCTCAAAGGGCTGCTGTGGGGACAATCTGGACATGGTGTCTGTGACCGTGTTGCACTCTCGCAGGATCCATTGAAATTCCACAAACTATGCCCGGTCACACAAGGGGAGATAGCCTGAACAAGGGGCAGTGGACTAGCATGAACAGGGGACTCGAGAACCATCTTGATGGCTTGCGCACAATCTGACTGGACTTGCATCCGTTTGGCTCCATTCGACCAAGCAACTTGTAGGCCGATGAGAAGACTCCAAAGTTCAGCTTGAAGCGGGGAGACAACACCAACGTCTTTATGGTAGCCTACAATCCATTTGCCAAGAGGACCACGGACAACCCCTCTAATTGAACCGTATCCCGAGCTGGTAACAGATGCATCATTATTTAAGCAAAACCATCTATGGGTGGTGGTAGCCAAGAAACATCCTCAATGCTTGGAGGAGGCCGAGATGACCCGAGAGAGATATTACCAGCAAAATGAGATGCCCAGGCTAGACTACAGCGATACATTTCTGGCAACGGCAAGCAAGTGTCAGTAAAAACAAACTCATTACGATATTTCCATACCTGCCAGAGAAGAGAGAAGAAGAAACAATGTCATGGGACACCAACACATTCAGGATTGATAGTGAGTTTGATGTTGTCAATGAGCCATTTCTCAAGGGGAACGTTGAAGGAAGCGGCATGATTTTCATGAGGAATAAGTTGCTGCCAAAGATTCTGTATGGGAGGGTAGTCGCACAAAACATGGAGAGTGGATTCCCGATAGCAGCCGCAATAAGGGCAAGATGGATCAGCAGTGAGATTTCTGCGGGTTCTCTCCTCATTAGTTATGAGACGTTTTCGTAGTGCAAGCCAAAGAAATGCCCGAATGCGCTGAGAGATCGGCAAAGACCAGATTTGACCCCATTTATGAGCAATAGTATCCCTAGAATTGCCCATAATGGATTCATAAGCCGAGGCAAGGCTAAATTTACCCTTGAAAATGCCATTCCATCAATGCGAATCACAACGATCGCCAAGGACAGGAGGGAGGGAACCAACTATATGTGGGATGGCGTTGTCATGGATCAAGCTCACAATGGTGCCGAGATTCCACTGCCCATCATCATGTATAAGATCCTAAAAACTCTAATTTGCGACATGAGATTCAAAAGAGCGAAGCCATGGCTATAGAGGTCCAATAGAAGGCACCCAGACATCGCGCCGCGCCACACATTCACATTGTTTCCATTCCCAACCAACCAATAAATATTGTTCCAGACTGATTCCCAAACATTTGAGATGGCTTTCCAAAGGGGAAAGCAATTAGGGCGATCAATTGTAAGAGGACAAATAGAGTGCATCATATACTTTTCCCACAACGCAATTACCCAAAGATCATCCGTGCGAGATGCTTAATTTAAATCCAGTTTGTACATGAATGCCGTGTTACGATCTTTTCCACGCGGAATCCCCAAGCCCCCTCGGTCAATAGACTGGTGATGGTCTCCCAGTTAACAAGAGGGACTTTCCACGTAATTGCAATAGATCCCCAAATGAACCCACGAATAATTTTATCAATTTCTCAACAAATCCGGACTGAAAATTTTATGGTTTGCATGAAAAATAAAGGAATAGCAGCCAAGACAGACTTGGCGAGCGTGATGCGACCAGCTATGGAAAGGGACTTTACAGCCCACCCATTAAGTTTTGATCTCAATCTATCAAGAATACAATCAAAATCGGAATAGCATGTACGGTGATGCTGCACTGGCACGCCCAAATAGGTTCCTAGAGACAAGGTTTATTGATAACCTAGCATCAAACAAATGGTGTCACGTACATCAGGATCAGTATTGGGCAAGAAATAAACCTGAGTCTTCCTTGGATTAACCTTATGCCCTAAGTAATAGCCAAAGTCAGTCAGGATAGACAAAAGGTTTCTAGCCTGATCAGTGTCCGCTTTAGTGTACATGACGAGGTCATCTACAAAGAAAAGATGGGAGAGGGGAACCCCATTTCAGGACATACGAAAAGGTACCCTATTACCCTCTTCAACCGAACTCCGGATAACATGACCAAGGCGTTCCATTGTCAAGACAAACAGTTAAAGAGATAAGGAGTCACCTTGTCGCACCCCCAACTCAAGTGCGAAAGGAGGAGACGGAGAGCCATTCCACTGAATATGAATGTGGGAAGATGAAACAGTGCATGATGATAGGAATGAGATCCTAGGGAAACCAGCATCAACAAGAGTGTCGCATAGAAAGTCCCATCGGATATGATCAAAAGCCTTCTCTAAGTCCACTTTAATGGCTATCCATCCTTGCTTCGTTTTCTTTAAACACATGGAATGCACAATTTCCTGGTTCAAGATTATGTTGTCGGTGATAGAGCGTCCGACAATAAAGCTTGTTTGTGTAGGGTGAATAAGTATGGGAATAACAGATTTCAGACGATGAACTCTAATCTTTGTAAGCAACTTGTAAATAATCGAACAAAGACTAATTGGTTGGAAATCCGCAAAAGATTACAGAACATCAACCTTAGGAATAAGAACCACGTCCGTGCGATGTAACATAGGGTCAAGTTCACCACCCTGAAACACCTCCTAAATAGCGCGACAAACATCCTGACCCACAACATGCCACTATTTTTGGAAGAACTCGGCATGGAGGCCATTAGGACCTGGGGCCTTAAGAGGGGCCATATCACAGAGAGCATCACGAATTTTTTGCGGGTTGGGGACGGCACAAAGAGAATCCATGATATGAGGATCGACAGAGGAAAAGTAGCCAAAAACTAGGTAAGGGGGCGTGGCAGGATCAGGGCCAGCAGAGAGTCGCTGAAAGAAACTAGCTGCAGACTCTCTTAAAACGACATCATCGTCACACTAGGAGCCATCAGAGTGTTGTAGAGAAACAATGCGATTACGAAACTTGCGCTGCTTGGCCTTCTAGTAAAAATATGTTGTGTTGCAATCTCCATTGGCAATTCAATTCGAGCGGGACTTTTGGTGCCAAAGAAGCTCCTCCTGGTCCAGAATGAGTTCAAGCTCAACTTGAAGATCGTGTTCCAGTCTGATGAGGAAACTAGAGTGGCGACATTCAAGGGCCTTTTGAGCACCCCAGAGACGTGCCATAACAGTTCGCTTCTTAGTCCCAATATACTCAAAACAGTAGTATTCCAAACATCTATTGCAGCCATGAAAGATGAAATAGTCTCGGACAAGGTGGAGGGGAAGCTCTAGTTATCCCCAATCAAAGACGTATCAGAAAATACGAGAGGTGTGTGGTATATTATTAGGGCCAATTTGAAGCAGGAGAGGCCATTGGTCGGAGCCCATTCGAAGGAGGTAAGTTACAGCAGATTCAGGGAACGATCATCCCAACGAGCATTGCATATCATCCTGTCTAGACGAGCAAAAGTGGAGCCACGAGACCATTTAAATTTAAGCCCTTTGAAACCCAAATCACGTAACCTACAATCAAAGAGAAAGCATTGAAAATCCCGACTTGGTTTGACGGCCCTCGCACCACTTTTTCTATTAGATGAGTCAAAGAGTGGCATTGAAGTCGCCCATAAGAATCCAGAGGGAACAGATAGACATAGCCAAAGAGTGGAGGTGAGGCCAGATAGCGTTACGACGTATAGCCGATGGACTAGTGTAATAACCCATTTTGACAGGGCTTGAGCTAGCTCAATTCAAATAACCCTAAGCCCAAACCAAACCCCTTACAATCAAATACAAACTCAATACCCAATTAATAACCCAATACCCTGTTACAACCAATCCAAACCCAATAACCTATTACCCTAATTACAAAAATAGACCCAACCCAAATAAAATAAAACCCTAGAATATAATCTTACCCTAGTTTTTTTTTTATCTCTTCAGCCCCCGCCCTTGTGACCATCTAACTTCCTCCTCGCTCGTGGCCGCCACGCGCGGCTCTTCTATTACCACGTAGCCGCCACGCGTCAACCACCGGCCGCCACCACTTCATTGTGCCACCGTCCAAGCCTCACTGCTCCACCGCCTGCAAAAGAAGAAAAGGGATATCATTATCCTACAAAAAGTGGATGTAACCGGATTCTTTTGGTTTTTAAAATACATGTAAATCGGGTATATAAATCCATGAAAGTCAAATATGTAAAAAGAGGTGGGGATTAAATAAAAAATGATTTTTTGGAAATAAAAAAAGGGTTGGTCGAAAATAAAAAAAGATTAAGGGTTCAAAATACAAAGAACTTAGAGTAAAAAAGCCTCATTCCTGTCCTATTTTCAAACAACCAAGATCGATAAAAAAAATAGAGCCAATCGAAAAATATAAAATAAAAAGGGGTAAACGAAAAGTCTCCTCCATTTACTCACCAAATTGTGGCTTTTTAGAAGAAACGGACCTCGAATTCGAGCTCGGAGCAGCGGAAGGGGTTAAAAAGGTGTGACCTTTGAACTTTCGACTGCCGGCGACGGTGGCGACCACCGCCGATGACCGGCGGCCTACGGCAGCGGTCACCAAGGTCGGCAACCAGACCGGCAAAGATTGGATAACTACTCCCCTGGTCCCTTCAGTTTTAAAATGTTTATATGGAATCAAACACCTTTTTTTTTTAAAATCAAACACCAAATGATTTTTTTGGTTAAAAATTGGATATTTATATGGAATTAAAATGACACCGTTTTGGGTGTTAGATACCAGGCCCAAAATGACGTTGTATCCCATCTGACCCGCATATAGACCCGACTCGGCCAAGAGGGTCCGCGTCTTTTTTAAATGGGGAAATTATATGTTTGGTCCCTCCGCATGGGATAACTACTCCCCTAGTCCCTTCAATTTTAAAATGTTTTGCAATTTGGTCACCAAATTCAATTAAATTTGATTTTAATGAGTAAATTACCCTATTAGTCCCTCTGCCCCAAAGGTATTTTCAAAATGGGTCTACCGCATGGAGAAATTATTTCTGCAGTCCCTACAATTTTTAAATATTTTACGATTTTGTCCTTTTTTCAATATTTAAGTCTCTATTTTTTTTTATTTCAGTCATTTTATGATTTTTATTTTTATTTATATTATTATTTTGTAAATTATTATTATTATAATTATATGTTACATATTATTATTATTATTATTACTACTATTATTTTTTTATTACTATTGTTATTGTTTACGTAATATTTATAATCTAACCTATATATACATATATATATATATATATATCATGTATGTTGTTTTAGCCGAATTTTAAATTTAAATCTTTTATTAAGGATTCTCGTGAAAAACGTACCTCGAACGTAAGGGGTGCCGCTTTCTATTAATCTCTATTACAAAATACCATTTTTAATTCTAAATTATAATTTTCAAAATAGGCTCCCTTCATTTGAGAATCTAACAGAAATTATACCCCGGGTGTAGGGGTGTAAATTTCTTTTCATACAAGAAATATTCTTTAAATATGATAAGGGATCACAAATTTTAAATTAAATTCGAATTCTTAATTTCCGTCATCAAGACACCAAATAATCGACCAGGTACCAATTTTGGGCGTTGTGGGGTGCTCACCCTTACCCACACGTAACTGACTCCCGAACCTGTTTTTCTGGTTTCGTAGAACAAAACTCGTTGTTTTTAATAAAATGAAAAAAATAGGTTTTATTAAAATAACCGAGTTTTTAGGTGATCTAATCTCATCTAAATTAAAAGATTGGTGGCGACAACATTCAAAACCAATTTTTGTAAGAACGCGTCAAGCACCACCGCAGAGCGGGACCATTTTTACAGCTTGGCGACTCCGCTGGGGACTACCTTTTTTGAGTTGAGCCACTGATTTATTATTTTTTGTCTTAACGAGTAGAAACTATAAATTCGGTTTAATTTATTTTGTGATCCCTTTTCCTGTTAAGTTTTTTATAAAAAAAAAGGTTTTTTTAAAAATATTTCTCTGATTTTTTGCATATCATGAGCTCTACACCCGAGTTCCGTCCCTTTTAAGTGGGAGTGAGAAGCTACGCCTTCGTGAGGTATCCCCTCCGTACAGGATAGTGGATACCTTTCGGGATACATCTGTACCTTTGTCTTCGTGAGATCTTCATCTCCGTACAGACCTAGGGAAATGTATCCTCCCGAATCAATGTCCTAGCGACAGTTTGGGTACCGTTACTTTAGAACCTAAACCACATGCAATGAACCGTAAGAGCCTATTCTTTAGAACTATACCGAACCTCTGCCCGTTTAGAGAGTCACTCGATAGGTGCATGGTAGAGGGAGTTAAGGGGTTTCTTTAATTTCTTTCAATTATGCTCTTTAATTTCAGTATCATTTATTTTCTCGCAATAAAGCATATACTAGGTATCATGCTGATATATTTTATACGGGTAGAAAAGCATGTTCGGGTAGGATCCACTTTTTATTTAAAATATGCGGGTAGAAAGCATGTTGGGGTAGGATTGCTTTTATTCGAATGAAGCATGTTAACCTGAAGGTTCTACACCTTTTAATTTTCGCGATACATTATCATCATTGATTATTCTATTCGTACTAACATGTTTTTATTTTTTGCATCGCATTAGCATCTCATTTTGCATGCATTGCATCACATCATATTGCATAATTATTTCTTGTTCGAGCTTCTGATTCTGAGAGAATTTCGATCAAAGGGATTTTAGGGCTTCCGAGTCAGCTTTGGTTTTTCAGTCGAAATAAAAAAATGAATAGTCGTTTGGAAAAAGTCAAAACGCATACGAAGATATAAAGAGTGACATGAAGCAAAACCTGGAAAAAGTACAACAAGCAACTCGCGACCTCATCTTACAGTCACGGGCGGATCTACTAGCCAAGATAGCTGCGATGTTGACAGGCAAAGATCCTAAAAGGGGAAAAAGATTGGCCATTGACCTCAGTGCTCTACAAAAGTTAAAAAAATCCTATTGACAAGACACATTTGCAAGTGTCATCTTCGGATGAAAAGTAACAAGGTCTTCAGGCTGGATCTTCATCACACAGGGAAACTAAAGAGCGTTCTGTCCTAGATCTGAACGAAGTAGGTAAACCGAAGGTCGAACTACCCAAGCAACTTGAAGTTTGGTTTCAGCGGCTCTAGGAAAATTTAAAGTTGTAGAAGGGACAAATGCAATAAGTAAAATGGACGCAAGTGAATTAAGCTTGGTCCCTAATCTGGTTTTACCTCCGAAGTTTAAAATGCCAGAGTTTGAAAAGTTTGATGGAACAAGCTCTCCATCTGCTCACCTCACCATATTCTGCCGAAAGATGACGTGACATGTTGATAATGACAAGCTTTTAATTCACTATTTTCAAGACAGTTTAAAAGGGTATGCTGCCATGTGGTACTGTCAGCTTAGTCGGGACAAGATACAATCATGGAAGGATCTGGATAAAGCCTTCACAGAGTAGTACAAATATATATAACAGACATTGACCCAGATCGTTTAACATTGCGAAACATGAAAAAAGGACCGATGAGATCTTCAGGCAGTATGTGCAAAGGTGGAGGGATGTCGCAGCGCAGATACAACCACCACTACTTGAAAGAGAAATAACACCTACTTTTGTTAGAACCATAGAAGATCCATCCCTGAAGTACATGCTAGGAAACGTAACCAAGAACTTCGAAGACCTTATGATATTAGGTGAGCTCGGTGAAGAAGCCATCAGATAAGGGAAAATCATAGATCCTAACAGAGTAATTATCAAAGAAGAAAGCGGATCAGAAATTCATATGGTGGGATCTTATCCATCTATCTAGCCTTGGTCCCTATGCCAATCAAACTATTCAGACTCACATCGACCCACTTCTCAGAAAGTTGTTTACCCAATCTCGGTAACTTATACAAGTTGCTTCCGATGCTGGTTAAGAAGAACTTGTTAGCCCCGGCTCAGTCTAAACCAAAGCAGTCTCCTTATCCAGAAGGTTATGATGCTATGGCTATATGTTATTATCATCTACTACCGAGAATTGTGGAGCCTTGAGAAACAAGTGCAAAATCTGATTGAAAATGGCACTTTGAAATTCAACAGTGAAGTCCCTGAGATAAACTGGCGAAGGGATAATGTTGGATCTATCCGAAATTTAGACAACCTTTTAGGACACCCTTGTATCTTAAATCCCTTTTTGAGTAATGCATAAAACAAACATGTTGCCTAAGCCCGAAGGCAGAAAGCGAATCTTTTGAAAGAGTGTACATATGTTTTTAATAAATGATGCATTTCTACAAATATTTTTCACAAAATTTTTCATACATTTATCATGAGTCTTTTGGACATGCATACATGTATATATTTTTTTCAGAAGCGGCATCTATTATAATCTGAAGGTTGATTCTAAGCAACCATGTGTCTAGAGAAAATTGAAAAGTGTGAAAATGAAAGGGCATGTGACCTATCTTCCGATCTACTTAGGCCAATAGAAGGATAACTGAGTATGCTAGGGAGCATGGAATGGTCCCAAACACAAATTTTGAGTGAACATTTCCTCTCAAGCATTGTTGTCTAAGATTTTTTAATATAGTGATAACTCCAAACATCTATCCAACTGAAGACAATCATTCTTCATGATATCTGTGTAAGAGATGTTATCTGAAAGAGGAAGCCTAGTCAAACAAATCATATTCAGCGATGATATAGGCGTTTCGTGGCTCAATCAAGTTTTGAACAAAAAATTAGATCAAATCATCGAGGCTAGCAAATTTCCTCAATGAGACCTAGAACCCAAAAAATCTCTAGAAAATGGATAATCAGAACAACAAGGCCAGCGCACTATCACCTTCTCTTGGACCATGTTGGTTTTCAGCTGATGATCTGTAGGAACTTGTTCATTTTCTGACATATGAACATCAATGCCATACTTGTAGTCATTCTAATTTACCACGCTCATCTTAGTTGGGGCAATTTATGAAGTTTAGTGATGCTTCAGACATCTTCGAGTTATGATGATGAGATTGATTCTAAAACCACTATCGTCTATCCACTTCCCAGATTGAAGAAGTACCAACAAATTCCTACTCTTCTGTTGAAAAAATGAAAAAAAAAGGTAAAAGAAAAAAGACTAGAGAAAAACCCGAAAAGATGTGCTATAGGTATTCAAAAAAAAAAAAAAAAATGGAGCCTTCATGAGAGAAGCGACTGTATAATCTTTCATCCCTACTTAAAAGAGATTTGGAGGATTGTTCATCTACAAAACCAAAGCGGACACCGATGTTCAGCCAGAGTACAAGTTTTCTTAAGCTACAAATTTCCACGATGGGAGAAAAGAAATAAACTCTAGGGTGAAAACCCAAAAACGAGCAATCTAGAAAAAAAAGTGAAGAGAAAAAAATAATGTATCTAAATAAGTTCAAATCAAGCACTGCAGAAATAACATTTCATTCATAATTGCAAGCTTTGGCCTACATTGTACATCTCCAAGGACCATCTTAATCAAACATGGATATCTAAGTTGAAGGAGTTTGTCTTCAAATTACATCCCGCCTTATGGAGTTATCCTTTCTTCAAAGATTTGAAACTTCTAATGCTTGATCGAGATCAGAAAAGAGGGCAAAAATAGAATGAGGGAGTTCGTGAGTCAAAGAGAGCCACCCAAATTGGTTAGAAATTAGGCATGCGGGAAATATCTTTCTCGAAAGCCTAATAGAATAGAAGGAAGCTTACATCTTTAGGCATCGACACAACGTTCGAGGTTTTCTAGACACAGACTACGCTTGGGATAACCATCAGCATGTGGGTTCAAAGACGCTCCTACACAAAATATATGGGGCCTCTATTTTTCGAAAATCATATTTTTGAAAGAATAAATACTCTTTGCTCATTCATATAAGCATCTTGCATTGTTACAAAACAAAATATTTCTTGCATTACTTTTTATAAAGATTTAAAGTACATGGACCTAAGGCAGATGTCTGTTCAGAACAAAAGCTTGAAGCCTTCGGAGGTATCCAAAAAATATATAAGCCCGAGAATAAACGGGGCATCTGAGCTCCAATCAATGATGAATTCGATCTTCCTAGAAAATAATAAAATAGATGATGCCAAAGGTCATTCGGCTCAAAAGCTCAAATTTTGAGGACAATGAAATTTGGGGGACAAACGTTTGCCGGGGCGAACTTTGAACAAGAGTTGAATTCGAAGAGAAGCTAAGCCAGAAAGAGAAGACTTCTACAACTACCACATCATGAAAACATATGCATCATTACATCACAAACATGTTCATACATCATGGCATCTAGTTTGTGATAAAACATTCATAACTTGAAGATTCCGACAAGAATTTTATGCATCTTTGCGTCATCACAAAAACATCCACATGCATGTCATTTGCATGAATAAATTATTGAAAAGTAACTTTGCACTTGTTACTCAAAGCATTTTTCTAAAATTTCGTCTTTCTATAAGGACATTTCTCAAAAACAAGAATTTTTTAATTTCGTCCTTCTATAAGGACATTTTTTTAAAAATAAGAATTTTTTAATTCCATCCTTTCTTAAGGATGTTTTTCTCAAAACATGAATTTCTTAATTCCATCCTTTCATAAGGAAGTTTTTCTCAACTCTAAATTTCTTAATTCCATCTTTTCATAAGGACACTTTCTCAAACCTGGAATTTTATCCCTTCATAAGGACGTTTTCCTTAAAACAGGTATGACATTCTCAAACACGAAGGAACAGATCATCATCGTCAACAAATTCCAACATCCTTGACACAAGAAGCGGGGCAAGTATTGTCTGGCGTCTCCTACCAAGAAAGAACAGACATCCTCGACAGGAAAGAGTGGATCAAACAGCCAAACATTCAAATCAAACCTTATTGTCTCATTATGAAACAGTTAATTTGTAACTCATTTTGACCAAGTACTTTTTTAACATTTGCAGGTCCTATCTCACCCGTAACATGGTGTAGCAGATCAACTAATCTCTCACAGATCCTGTCTCTCCAACAAATGGTGGAACAGATCAAGTACAACAACAATTTTATCTCCCTGAAGTTGCAGTGAAATGGATATCTCAACCGTCCCATCTCTCTGAAGTTGCAGTGGAATGAGCACCTCAACAATTTCATCCCCCTGAAGTTGTAGTAGAATAAACGTCTCAATCGTCTTATCTCTCTAAAGTTGCAGTGGAATGAGCACCTCAACATTTTCATCTCCCTAAATTTACAGTGGAATGGACATCTAAACCATCTCAGCTCTCTGAAGTTGCAGTAGAATGAGCACGACAATAATTTCATCTCCCTGAAGTTGCAGTGGAATGGACATCTCAACCGTCTCATCTCTCTGAAGTTGCAGTGGAATGAGCACGGCAACAAGTTTGTCTCCCTGAAGTTGCAGTGGAATGGACACCTCAACCGTCTCATCTCTCTGAAGTTGCAGTGGAATTAGCACGACAACAAGTTCGTCTTCCTAAAGTTGCAATGGAATGGACATCTCAACCATCTCATCTCCCTGAATTTGCAGTGGAATGGACATCTCAACCATATCATCTTTCTAAAGTTGCATTGGAATGAGCACCACAACAATTTCATCTCCCTGAATTTGCAGTGGATTAACCACGACCACAAGTTCGCCTTCCTAAAATTACAGCAGAGCAAATGCAACAAATAGATCATGTCTCATTGAGGATGCAATTGAATGAATCATCTAGTTTATTTACCCCAAAAAAGTAGAATAACAGAACGATTAGAGAGTTCTATGCTCTTTTTAAAGGAGAATGCAAGATAGACAAAACTAAGGAAAGTCATGATTCCCCGCCATGATATAGCAGATCCCATATTTTTTAGATCTCGCATTGCCGTTGATGGTGCAGCAGGTCAGATTTTTGTCCATGTCTAGTTTCTCCATTGATGGTGCAACTAGACCAGATATTTTTCTCGGATTTTCTCTCCGAATATATGGTCTAAAAGACAAAAAAAGCGAAAAAAATGAAAAAAAGAAAACCAAAGCTCTCTCCAAATCATGCCTCTTCGTCAGAGTTGTAGCGGATTAAACTTTCTTCTCCAGATCATGCCTTTTTGTCAGAGTTGTAGCGGATCAAACTTTCTTCTCCAGATCATGGCACTTCGTCAAAGTTGTAGCGGATCAAACCTTCTTCTCCAGATCATGCCTCTTCGTCAGAGTTGTAGCGGATCAAACTTTCTTCTCCAAATCATGCCACTTCTTTAGAGTTGTAGCGGATCAAACCTTCTTCTCCAGATCATGCCTTTTCTTCAGAGTTGTAGCGTATCAAACTTTCTTCTCCAGATCATACCAGGGTTGTAGCGGATCAAACCTTCTTCTCCAGATCATGCCACTTTGTCAGAGTTGTAGCGGATCAAGCTTTCTTCTCCAGATCATGCTAGTTCGTCAGAATTTTAGCGGATCGAACTTTCCTCCCCAGATCATACCACTTCGTCAGAGTTGTAGCGGATCAAACTTTCCTCCTTCGATCCAATCTCTTCGTCAGTGTTGTAGACAGATCAAAGCTATTTTGACAAGTCCAACATAAATGTTGGTACAACGTGCTTAAACACAGTAAAGTGTAAGATAATGGATAATTCAAATGTCCATCAAAAATATATTTTCACGAATGGTCGAAGGAAAATAAATCATTTGAAAAATCCAATGTCATGATTGGTATAAACTAATTGTACCCAAGGGAATGGTACAACTAGCCCGGAGCAAACGGCTACCGGTAAAGGCAACTCAAATCTGTTAATCCCTGTGCATTTGGGAAAATGTAAAAGAGATCTATGAGCTAAGCTCTAGATCAAAACTTGCTAACTTTCGGTCCTGCCTCTTCGTTGGTGATTGTAGATGGGCCAAACCTTCATCCTCCGATCCTGTTTCCTCATCAGTGTTGCAGCTGGATCAAGTTTTGCAGACCTTGCCTCTTCGTCAGAGTTGTAGCTAAGGCCAAATTTTCTCCAGGCACTGCGTCATCGTCAGAGTCGTAGCAAGCCGAGCGTATTTTGTTTCTTTCAATAGATCACCTCTGATTTTTGTCTTCCTCAATGAATCCTCCATTTTGAAGATTTTTCTTACAAGAGCGGCAAAGAAGATCAAGAGAAGCCTAAGGAAGAAGCGGTGGCCAGAGAAGAACCCCAAACCTGACTGGTCAAAAATGGTTATTCTTTGTTTTTGCTCTGTCCCTGTTATACGGTAATGAGCAAAGAAGGGCAGCTGTAATAACTTATTTTTGACCGAGCTTGAGTCCAATTCAAATAACCCTAAGCCCAAACCAAACCCCTTACAATCAAATACAAACCCAATACCCAATTAATAACCCAATACCCTGTTACAACCAATCCAAACCCAATAACCTATTACCCTAATTACAAAAATAGCCTCAACCCAAATAAAATAAAACCCTAGAATATAACCTAACCCTAGCTTTTCTATCTCCTCAGTCGCTGCCCTTGTGACCATCCAGCTTCCCCTCGCGCGTGGCTGCCACGTACGGCTCTTCCCTTGCTACGTAGCCGCCACGCGTTAACCATTGGCCGCCACCACTTCATTGCGCCACCATCCAAGTCGCACTGCTCCACCGCCCTGCAAAAAAAGAAATGGGATATCATTATCCTACAAAAAATGGATATAACCGAATTTTTTGGTTTTTAAAATACATGTAAATCGGGTATATAAACCCATGAAATTCGAATAGGTAAAAGTAGGTGGGGATTAAATAAAAAAGGATTTTTCATAAATAAAAAAAAAGTTTGGCCTAAAATAAAAAAGATTAAGGGTTCAAAATACAAAGAACTTAGAGTAAAAAGCCTCATTCCTCTTCTATTTTCAAACAAAAACCAATATCGAACAAAAAAATAGAGAGAACCAATCATAAAATATAAAATAAAGAGTAATTGAAACGCCTCATCCATTTACTCACCAAATCGTGGCTTTTTAGAAGAAATATACTTCGAATTCGAACTCGGCGCGAGGGAAGGGGTAAGAAAGGTGTGACCTTTGAACTTTCGACCGCCGGCGATGGCGGCGACCACCACCGATGATCGGCGACCCACGACAGCGGTCACCAAGGCTGACGACCAGACTGGAAGAGAAGGGATAGAGCTCTCTGCCCCTTTTTTAAAAAATCAAACACCAAATGATGTTTTTGGTTAAAAATTGGATATTTATAGAGAATCAAAATAACGCCATTTTGGGCGTCAGATACCAGGCCCAAAACGACGTCGTATCCCCTTTGACCCGCATATAGATCCAACCCAGTCAAGGGGGTCCGCGTCTTTTTTAAAATGGGGATATTACATGTTTGGTCTCTGCACATGGGATAACTACTCCCCTGGTCCCTTCAGTTTTAAAATGTTTTGCAATTTAGTCACCAAATTCAATTAAATCTGATTTTAATGGGTAAATTACCCTTTTAGTCCCTCCGCCCCAAAGGTATTTTCAAAACAGGTCTGCCTCATAGAGAAATTATTTTCGCAGTCCCTGCAATTTTTAAATGTTTTGCGAGTTCGTCCTTTTTTCAGTTTTTAAGTCTCTAATTTTTTATTTCAGTCATTTTCTTATTTTTATTTTTATTTATATTATTATTATGTAAATTATTATTATTATAATTATATGTTACATATTATTATTACTACTAATATTTTTATTATTACTATTGTTATTATTTACGTAATATTTATAATCTAACCTATATATACGTATATATATCATGTACGTTGTTTTAGCCGAATTTTAAATTTAAATCTTTTATTAGGGATTCTCGTGAAAAACGTACCTCGAACGTAAGGGGTGCCGCTTTCCGTTAATCTCTATTAAAAAAATACTATTTTAATTCTAAATTATAATTTTCAAAACAGGCTCCCTTCATTCGAGAATCTAACAGAAATTATACCCCGGGTGTAGGGGTGTAAATTTCTTTTCATACAAGAAATATTCTTTAAATATGATAAGGGATCACAAATTTTAAATTAAATTCGAATTTTTAATTTCCGTCATCAAGACACCAAATAATCGATCGAATACCAATTTTGGGCATTTTGTGGGTGCTCACCCTTGCCCACACGTAACTGACTCTCGAACCTGTTTTTTCTGGTTTCACAGACCAAAACTCGTTGTTTTTAATAAAATGAAAAAATAGATTTTATTAAAATAATCGAGTTTTCAAGTGATCCAATCTCTCCTAAATTAAAAGATTGGTGGCGACTCCATTCAAAATCATTTTTCGTAAGAACGCGTCAAGTACCACCACAGGGCCGGACCGTTGTTACAACTAGCATATATAAGAGTGACCAGAAAGGATGAGCCCGTTTTGTTGCAAGTGATACTGCAATAAAGAAATTGGAAATGATGTAGAAGAAGAACCACTCTGACTGTATCCTGCCAACATAACCAAAGACTGCCGAAGAACCTAGAAGCCTCAATACGATGTGAGTTCGGAAAACCCAAAGAACCAATCAGAAAATCAGCTCTAGCACCGCCTATGCGAGGCTCAACAAGACCCAACAAATCAAGGGTATAGTCTCTCAGATACTGTTTAACAACTATTGAGAATTTCGGATGCCCACAACCCTGGACATTCCAGCAAAATAATTTGAGATTCATCATAAAGAAAGGAGCAAACAGAACCTTACTAGGCCTGTAAGGTCGGCGCAGACAAGTCCTCAGCCATGGGGTCCATAGGAGTCACATGAGTTTTCTTGCTTAGGTCCAGTTTGTCACCTAAGCTATCTTGTTGAGCTGGGGGAAAGGCAGCTGCCAATGAGCCATCAGGGGGCTCAAGATTTTAGGCAATAGTAGGGTCCTGCGCATGAGATTTTATAGGTATATTAGGATCAACATTTTCAGATACTATTACTGCAGTGTGTTTTCGTCTATCAATAGCAGAGGTCGGATGGCCGAAAGGAGCTAAACGGTAGTGGTCTAGGGTCAAAGCATGACGAGAAGTCAAGGGTTTTGATGGTGCCTTAGAGGAAGCAACAGTAGCCGGATACTGAATTGAGAGAGGCTAGCGGATGAGGATCGGGCTACTTGGTTTGGCAGGGCGAGGAGTAAAAGGTTGTTTTCCTTTGCCACGAATCAAGGCTGGATTATGAGACTCAGTATGAGGAGTGGGCTCCGTGGTGGCAGGACTAACCGCAGTAGAGCGGGGTTCTGAGGAGAGACAACATGATCAGCAGGCTCATCTTCAAAAATCTAATTGAATCTAAACTCCCTTATCACAAAGCCAAAATGGGCTTGGTTATCTCTAATATTCGTGCGTGAGTTACGACGTTGGCGGCGCTCGACCATCATCCACGGGCCAAACGAAACAGTTGCTGCCGGCGTTACTAGAGCAGGAATGAGAGTAGTGGCCAGAGGGGTTTCACCACTTGATGGGCTAGCAGTGGTGGGGCAAATGTCCTGGACATGGCCATATTTTCCACACTTAAAGCAAATGGTTGGAAGGGACTCATATTCAACAATTTGCAACCGTCCATTTACAAGCAACTTAGAAACAAGAGGCTTGCGAAGATCCAAACATCGCCATTCTAGAAAACCAACCATGACGGCCCCTTTCGATTTAGAAATCAAGCTTGATCACGGGACCAATAAATTCCCCAATAGCAATTATCATACTTTGCTTATAGAGGGTGTCGAGCAGTCCTGGTAATCTCACCCAGGCAACAACTCGGTTGGGTGGGGTTGTGATGATGAGAAATTGACAGTCCAAGGCTGAACAATAAGATTGTGTCCAAAGATCACCCAAGGTACATCAGAAATAGCTTTTGTGTAATTAGATCGCGTCCAGAACGTAACCAAAAAATAATTATTCTCTATATCCATGAGTCGGAAAACCTGTGATGGCTTCCATAGATCATAAGTCGAGTCCTGAGTGTGTTGTAGCCAATTCTACGACCGATGAGTTTGACGACAAACGTCTGAGCAAAGCTCTTCACTGCTAAAGCTTGAACCCTATCAGAGAACTCAATAGAGATGAGACCATCAACAATAGTCCGAGTGACATTGCCTTCAACAAGGACGACATTCTCCTCATCAATAATTTCCTCTTCATCTGTGCATTGAGATCAGGGATTTAAATCGAGGAACGAAACCGATATTTCGGACGAGATATTACGGTATTGCCGCCTCCGAAACTGATATTGCCGGAAATCGCCGTGGGAAACAGAATCATACCTATTACGGCGGATTGCGGCCGCAATCACGGCTGTAACGGTCAAAAACGGCGATAACGAGCCGTTATATCCGATATTTACTGAAAATGAAAAACAGAGACTGAACAGAGCAAGGTCGGCGCGAGGAGGAAGAAGGAAGAACGGTTTTATAAATTTTAGGAAAATTGGGTAAACTACATGGTGTGACATTGAACTTTTTAAAGTTCTCAGTTTGGCCTCAAACTTTAACTCGTATTCAAATTGATCCATTAAACTTTCAAAACTTCTTGATTAAACCTTTACATTTCTATTTTATCTCAATTAAGTCCTTAAAGATTTGATTTTTGTTCAATCTAGCCCTTAAACATTATATTAATTTTATTTTCTTTTTACTTAATAATAAAATTAGAGTATATATTCAATATAAGTATTGGAAAAGAAAAACAAATAAATGAGAATAATGACTTATATTTAATGTGGTATAATTGTTTATTAATAATATTATAATTATTTATTTTTTTATAATATGTTTATTGTTTATTATTAGTTTTTATAATATGTTTATTTAATTTTTATCATTTATTAATATTATTAGTTATTTTTATTATACTAATATTTTTTATTTTTTGTTTAGGTTTATTCACATGTTTAGTCTTTTTATTGGCACACATTATTTATTTAGACATATTTATATGATTTTATTATCCAAACTAAACTAAACAAAATCACAATACAATCTAGAATTCTTTAAACAAAATTACTTTCACTCTCAAATTCATATTAATAAAAGTTCATAAGTGTTAAAAAAATACTCTAAAAATTATTAAAATTAACTTTTTATAATTATAATTATAATTAGTATGTTTTACAATAAATTGTGTAAAATTTAAAAAAATTCACGATCGTGACACCCGTAGTGACCACAATAGTCTCCGTTATATCCGAAAACGCGATAACTGCGACGTGACCGAAAACGCGAACGCAACCGAAACTTAAATCTCTGGTTGAGATTGCTCAGCGCCCAGCAAGGTCTCCTTGTAAGAGGGTGGGTTAGAGATCGGAGTTGCAATGGCTTCAGTAGTGATAGCCGGCACAACAGGGGCTGTCAAGGTGAGTGGCTGTCAAGGTAACCGCGAGAGCGACGCCACCAGTGGCGAAGGGGTTAGCAGGGTTTTCAGGGAATTCGCGAATCATTTTTAATGATGAAAATATTTTTTAAATAATTGAGGAAAAGAGCCTTAAATCTTTATTATAATATTAAATAATTTAAAAACACAACATTAACTAACATTAAATGCAATGTTTAAAAAGTAAAACATTGTATTCAATAAAATAATGAACGTTCACAACTATAATGAAAGTTAAACGAGGGGTGTTCGACTTAATTTTTTTAGTTTAAATTATTGTATCTGATTCATTAGTTGACTAATTCAAATTGAATTTTTCTTAGGCTCAATATAAGGTGATTCTCCCAACTCGGTTTTTTTCATTAACAACATCAAGATTCGAATATCTAACCATACTTAAGGGACCTAACATATCATCATGCAATATCAACTTATTGTTGGTGCGTTTGACTTAAATTTAATGTGTGATGGTTATATATATGAAAATACAAAAACAATTTTTATAATATTTTTCCTTTGAAATAAAATAAATTTTAAAGTAAAACGTATTTAAAAATCGTGTAAATTAGTACATTTTAAAATTATTTTGGAAAAATAGTAATCTGAATTAATATTTTGCCATATATGAAAAATAAAATGTGATCAATCAAACATATATAGTCTAAACAGCCGGTAAAACACTTAAAATCCATTGGTATATGGTCCAAAACCCTTTACGGATGAACAAACACAACATTTCGACAGACAAACAGCCGTCGGTAAAAAGCTAGTAGGTATATCTCTATAACGACGGAAACAACAGTCGCTATAGATGTTGGGACGCTATAGCGACGGACAAATACATAGGTATAGGTATGACCTACCTGATAAATTAGTGTATCTATTCTGACTGCGAATTTTTGTCCCAATTGATTCAAACTTTTACCGACGGTTGTCTCCGTCGGTATATGTATATGTCGATTTGTATAAGATATATATACCGACGGTTTTGCTCGTCGGTATATGTTTAATTGACATATATTTTTATTTTAATATTAATAATTATTAATATTATTGTTGTTTTTATTTAATATTATTTTTTATTTAATACTATTGGAAATGTTGGATAAAGTTATAACAAAAATTGTTTTATTTTTAAAAGGAAAAAAAATATTATTTGATATTCGAATAAAAAGTATGTAATACATAATCACTAAAACATGTACGAGTCTATTACAAACACAAGAAATGTGCAAGAAAATATTTGTGTTTCTTAGTAATGTACATAATAAAAGCTAAAAACAATTTGAAGATCTTCCTCTATTGTGTGCTCAGATCATTTTCATTTGTATTCTATTGATTTGTTGAAGGCAAGAATCGACTCTTACAATTGTCTTCAATAAATCCAAATTCACTCGTGGATCTTTGCAATTACCCTTCCACTCATTTTTAGCCTCTTGAAAATATGTAGATTGAACTACCGTAACTATATTTTCAGGAAAAAGAACTATGACTTTCTTTTGCAGTCTAGAACTTATAGCAAGTTAGAATGCAACAGCTTCTAAATTCCAATATAATCAGAAAACATTCAAGAAAAATCTATAGAAACAAAATGAAAATTTAGTAAAAGTTCAAGATTTTGGGTGACTGAGGTACACAACCTTAGGTTTTTAGGTCCACAATAGTTGGATAAGGAGTCACTGAACGGACAATCTAGTCTCATAAAGGCAAAAATAACTAGCACTAAAACAAGATATATCAACATCGGGGAATGCTCCACGCACCTCGTACATGTCATCTGAGATCAGGCCCATACCATGAGCAAATGGAACAAGAGCATTGCCATCAAATTCATCATCCGCAACTCCGTTCCCTACTAAATATCCCTGTGTGATATATTCAAATTGCAGCTAGAATGCATGTGTTCAAAGTTTAAACATCAATCAAAATAGTATCCGGAGAAACTCGTACCTTGAAATTAAGAACATGCTTTGTGTGAGCATCAATTCCTGCAAAAGGTTCATACCGCACTTTAGATTCATCCTTTTAACTTATTAAATTCTACACTAAAAGGATATACATATACTTTTAACTACTTCGAAAGAAAGAGTAGGCACATATACTCCAGCACAAAAGCGATCACATCAAAGAGTAGGCACATATACACCAATCCCACCAGCTGATTTGCTGATAATAGCACACTCCTTCAAAGTGTCATATATTCCCTCAATACTGTCATCTTTCATACACAACAAGAAGCAGCTGCTCAACTGCCAGAACACAAGTCAAAGAACTACACATGTAAGCAAAAGAATATAATGAACAATAGCAGTAAAGTCAAGTAACTTCTTCTCTTGTAGAACTTACTTGAGGTCTTGAAGTTCCAGCATTGAAAAGTGTGGGAGAAGCATGAGTGAACTATCTCTGAGACATCATGTTCTAAGTTTTTATAGCAGAATCAATGTTATCCTTATGGATTCCAGCTGCAACCCTCATTAACATGTGTTGAGGTCTTTCCATAACCTTGCCTTGAACTTTCAAGAGGTAGGACCTCTCAAGGGTTTTGAAACCAAAATAGTCATAGTCAAAGTCTCGATCATATATAATCTCACTATCCAGTATAGCAGCATTCTGAAACCAAAACAATTACAGATTTTAACTTCAATACGTATTATTCATCACAAAAGAAATTAAAACAAGGATATACTAGGATGGAAATACTCAGTACTGAAACAAAGCTTTAAGAGTGGGGGAAATTCCACATAACTAAAGGCATTAAAAGTGGAATATACTCTACATTTTTCAAGGCCACAATTTTGCAGTCAGTAAGCTAGATAACGCACATCCATATTACAACTTTCATTCTAAATTCCAGTTATACAACAAGACAATATTTGGCAAGTCCAACACTAGTTTGGCATTGACTATATTTTTCAGTATGTATCAAAAAGTCATCAGCAATTTGAGATAAGATAATTAAATCACAAACTAGCTTGAAGGTTTATCATGTTTCAAAATGAAAAAAAATAGCTTTAAAAGGGGGAGAAAAAGATAATAGAGCACCTTCATGATGATCTCATAAACATCATCCGCAATCAAAGGAACCTTCAGTCCAGACCTCTCATTGAAATGATTATACATGATTTTAATCCTACATTTATAGTCCACACATACTCAAAACATCATGATTTTAACTGTGGAATTCGCATACCTTCAAGATCCAAAAAAGAAAAAGGAATTCGCACCATTCGCAAGTGGAAATTATATTAATTACATGTTTGAATCAACTTCTAGGAATGAAAAAAAAGAAGCAAGGATTGAAGTGAGCAACGATTACCTGTGGGCTCAAGGCTGTGGCTATGGGTGCTTGGGTGGGTGATCGTGTGTCTTCTAGCGCCGGAGGCTTGGAGCCGAGATGAGTGACCGAAACGACGACCGTCGACGAGAGCGAGAGAGCAGAGCTATCTGGAGGTGCAGAGCTAACTGAAAATATAATAGGGAGGTTTTTTTTAAGATTTTTTATTAGTTTACTTTAATATATAAATAATTGAATATGTATTATTAAACATAAAAATAGTCAAACCCCGCGAAAAATTTTAAACTTACGTATTCTGACGGCGGAAAATATCAGTCTGTATATAGTTTATTTATACCGACAAACATATTCAACCATCGGTACATATTAACCTAAACCGATAGATACAATTTTTCTTCGGTAAAAACTATATCTATACCAACACACGAAATCAACTATCGGTATATAGTTTACCTATACCGACAGTTATTAGTTCGTCGATAAATTATATCTATACTGATTATTTCTTGTCTTCCGTTGGTATATATGTATATGCAATTTTTTAGTTAAAATTGAAGGTCTTTTTTACCTAATTTTAATCATGAAAAGTTTAAATAATTGATTGGTGTAATTTGTATGAAATATTGTATATGAAAGCATTAAGTTCGAAATCTACTTTTATTTACAAATTACGTTAATAAATGAACACTAAAATTCTTTAAAATTTTGTTATTCTTTAGTTGAGAGTTCTCTCTACTTTTATTTTCAGATTTAACTTTAATTCTTACATTTTGTTGTTTCGTGCAGAAATTATTATTTGTTAATAAAAAAATTCATGAAAAAAGAAAATTTAAAACTTGTAAATTCAAGACAAAAAAATCTATATAATAAAATAATATATTAAAAGAAGCACTTGTATAGTGGAATATAAAAAGAATCACCAGTATATTATAATAAATCCAAATTATGAGTACAAAAATATGTTTGGATTGATCATTAATACGAAGATATTTAAATGAAGTAACGTTTTAACATGGAGGAAAGGTAGCTCCACACATTTTGGCCATTTTTCTAATCTCGATTCTGTCAAAAACTCGTTTAAAATCTGCACTCTGCATGTACCCACAAAAGCATGACACGTGTTCCTTCGCCTTAGCGCAACAATTGGCTGATGGAGCTGGCTTCTTATATTCATTTAAACATGGGCTCATCAGATCCAAAGCATTATCACATTTCGGTTGCGCTGCTACCTCCACACTTGAATATACCACCACCAATAGTGCTACCGCACACAAGACAATGGAAACGTTGTTCATATTGTTATTTTTTCTACGCAAATTGTAAATACTGGTGACTATAATCAAATTGGTGCATTATTTTACAAGTGTTTTGGGCACAATTTATATTAGTTGGAGTGGTAATTTTTGAGAGTTTTAGGCCATACATATAAATTTGGTAGAGAAATATACGGTTAAACATTTTGAGAGAGAGAGTATATGCGGTAACAAAATTTTAAATCTGTCCACTAAACCTAACAAATAGGTTAATCTGTGAGCAAATTTAAATTAATATATGTATGATCCATTAACAGAATATAAATTGTTTAGTTGTAACTGTTATAGTAATTCATATTTAATGGTCACAAATAGTTTTTTTTTGGTAAATATTTAACTCAACTCATTTTGGGATCCTCTTTTTCTTAAGGTTTTGTGTGGTCTCATGTGCAACACATGCACAAAACCACCCATGAATATAACACAAGTAATTAGAAACGTTTAACTCAAAATATAAAATTATCTTTGATTTTTTTAAAAAAATTAATTACCTAAGCAAAAGTGCTCATGGTAAAAGATATAAAAGGTTTAAAGTTTATCGTTGCGTTTAAGGTATAAAAATTACTAAAAAATATTTATGATAATGTTATGTTATTTTTATATCAGCAAAGTATGATTTTATTGATGCGTAATCATACAAGCTTTCATTACAATAAGCCTCATTAAAAACCTCCCTACACCTAAATGGATGAAAAGAGTACCCAAGGTAATGAAACAAGGTGGAATAAAACGGAAAAATATCAAACATGATACAAGTAACATACAATAACCCCAAAACAGTCATGCAAACCATTTCAAGGTGCCAAATAAAATCACATTCATCAGCCAAACATGCCATGTAACCCCCTCGACTCGACCTAGACGCCCAACTGAACCAAGAAGGCTACATTAGGTTTGCCGTAGCAAACCGAAGAGATACAACGAAACCGGTCCATTTTTTTCCTTTTATCTTATCTAGATGCCAATTATTAACCCTACATGTTCATGCAGACAACAGGTGCAACCCCAACTTAATCGGGCATCAATTTGACATCCAATTGATCACACTAGCAATATAGGGACCAAATTGCAAATACAGAAAATTGTAGGATTTAAACTTACTTTTAAGTTACCAACCTTTAATTAGTCCGGTTCCAAACTTTCATCTCAAATTTCAGCTCAATATGTTCATTCTATCACATACAATTGCATTGGCAAGATTCAGGGACTAAAATGCAAAGAAAGCAAAACTGCCCAACTGTTATTAAAAGAAATCGGCCTCGAGTATCGGTACTGGTGTTACCGTACCGATACGCATAAAACGCACCGTACCGATACGCCACGGCCCGTATCGATACATATTAACAAACTTACCTAACTTTTGAATTTTAAACATTCGTACCGGTACGCTTACGTGGGTATCGGTACATGGGTTTGAGTTGAAAAAGTGAAATTCCAGAGGCTAGAACGTGTACCGATACTCTCTTACCCATATCGGTACGCCAAGATAAAATTACCTAGGTGTACCGGTACACACATACGCGTACCGATCCCCTATACCGAATGATGTCTAGACGTACCGATACGGTCCCCAGCGTATCGGTACGCCTAGACCTATAATGTCATAATTTGCTGGTTTTTCACCCCAAAAAGCATTCCCAAACCATTCCTACAAGCTTATAACACAACACCAACATGCCAAGAATATTACAAGCATTCAAGCTTCACAAGATCGACATCGCAACATAGCATCATGAGTCAAAAGATGATCTATAGGCATGCTCCCTATTATGCAACCAACCAACATATCAAAAGATAAACCAGCACCAAAACCAGAAGTTTAAGGCCATTTACAACTCAAGAGCAACTAATGAAACATGCTCAAACAGGGAGTTCCACAAAACATCTCCCAAAACATAACAAGTACCTCATTGCCCTTATTCATTATAGTCTAGTATCTAATATACTTTGGAAACAAGTCTTGCCAAGATCCCCTTGCTTCTTGCTGCCTTCCAGGACTTTATTTCTCTGCATTGATGGACAAAGAGAGCATAAGCACACAAGGCTTAGTGAGGAATGCTCAGAACAACACCATCAATGCATTTAAAACCATTTACTTTACATTATCCTTTAAAAACATCATGCCCTTTTTAAAACATGCACTTTACATCTTTAAAACCATCATATTAAACCATATGCTAGATGTATCAATATTCAACAACAAGTCACATTGCTAACCCTCTACTTAAGCCTTCCCATGTATTACTACCAAATGCAAAGCTCAAGGAGAAACATGTATAAATCACATTATACAACATAAAACATTTCAATGATACATTAACAATTATATTGGCTTACAAGTGATCATTAAACAAGTCCATTAACAAAAGAGTTCATCAGATACACAGATTCAACAAGTGTTAACCCAACACTTCAAGCCATCTCAACCGGAATAGCGATACAATCACCATCGCGGTACAATAACAACTGGGTACACTTTCAAACCACAGGGACACCAACCCTAATCATCGGTTAGACGCTTAATCCACTAACGGGAGTTTTCGATACCATATAACCCGTCAACCGTTAGGGTACTTGGATGGAGTATTCAGTACAATGTATAAACCCCTCAACATCCAAGGCAACTTATTTACAGTGCACTCAATCCTATGGCCTGCCAACTATATCCGATAACAATTTTAAAACCACATCACTTGCCAATATAATTAACCAAATAACATTTTACCTCATTGTTTTACCAATCATTAAACCAAGCCATTCCAAAGCAACAACCATGCTTTAAAACACAAGTATAAACAATACTTACAAGGATCACTTACCATGTGCATCCTTCAGCAAAACATGCTTAAAAATAGTATATCGAATACTTTAAAACATGCTTAAACAGTAGGTACATGAACATTAAAACCAAGTGCATAAAATCATTCGAACAAGCACGATCGAGAGAGTAAAACCACTTTATACTTACTTTCGAGTCTAGGTAAGCATTTCAAGCTCTACCTTAACTCCCCAAACTCTGTTCTCAAGACATCAAAATGCTTTAAACCATGTTTTCACTCACCGATACGCAAAAACCTTGATTCACCGACGCGAAATCAAGTATCTGAAGCCTCCAACGCTTCTCCAATCACTTCCGGATCAACCTCCCCTATTTTTACCACAAAAAAATAGAGGATTAATGCATCATAATGCATTCTAAACATAGCAACCATAATCCTTCTCGGATTTCCACAAAACCTTTACAACTAACCTTCCACAACAACCGAAAACATAACCAAAACACTTCGATACACAACCCAACCAACATCTATCAATCCAACATCATTTTCTTCATCAAAACAGATCGAAAACAACCTACCACCTCCAGCAACCTTACAACCACAGAAACACCACCAAAACTAACAACCTAAACAAATAGAGATTCTTAAGTTTCGAGATTCCATTGATAAAAATCACTTATCAACATTATTAAACATCCAAAATATAAATCAAAGCATCCTTAATTACTGAAAATCAGATCCAATCCGTGAATTAACTTATTTTCCCCCAAATAACTCAATTAAACATTAGAAAATCATCAAAATCAGATTAGAAACACAAAAACAAGGATCAAATGCTTGGGAATTTCAGTAAAGAACCATACAATAGAGGAGATCTCGGACCTTACCCCTATTGTGAAGTTTCTCCCTCAATTGATTGGTGAAAAGCTAAGAAAAAACAAGGTTATTGTAAGATTTTGCGTAAACAATCTTTATAAAACAATTCGAAACAATAAAATCAAGTTATAAACCACCTCACCTCTGGAAATTTTATGAAAACCTGAGTGTTTGGCTGAGGAGAGAATGGAGGGAAAAAGTTGAGAGAAAATGACGTGATTTTTGTTTTGGAAAGTAATAACTAACTTTTTAACAAAATTCTCTTTAATTACTAATTAAAACACATGTTAAAATAAGTCAAATTAAGGGAGAAATCGTCAGAAACCAATTGGTAAAATAGCTCCTTAAAGATTCTAAGTATTTGACCCTTTTCAATTTAGTCATTAGGAAATCACAGTTTTCAAAACTTTCATTTTGGTCACTAACCAAAATGTCCATCTTCCAAAACTCGTTTTACAAAATCGATATCACCATTATTAAATACATAATTAATAATGATTTTAGAGCATTTTTTCATAATTGTTCCAACACCAAAAATATACGATCCCGAAACTGACTCGAATCTCTACTCCGGTCTATCGGACCGTCTAATAAACCACCAAACCGCTAAACCCTAAAACCGGGGCGTTACATGCCAACCCAAAAACAAGTTGTCAATAGGCCAACTCAAGCCAAGAGGTACGTTGGACACCTCCATTTGCTAGAGCATTCGCCATAGAATTAGCTTCATGTGGCACATTATTAAAACAAAGATGGGGATGTTGTGTGGAAGCCTCATCAATTTGGTGGAAACATTGCCAAAGACGCCAAGGACGATGCTCACAATGTAAAATCCACGCCACTGTAGCCATAGAGTCTAATTCAATCACCATAAAGACATTACGCCACTGCGATGCAACAAGGAAAACCAAAGCAACACAAATAGCATGTTATTCTGCCTCATTAAACTCAATTACACACAAAGTCCCCAAGAATCGTGCAAACACTCTACCCAACGGATCACGCAAAACACCCCCACAACCTGCCGGACATAGTTTACCTTTCACTGAACCATCCACATTGAACTTAAAGACGTCCCGCATTGGAGGTTCCCAAAAAATACCCGAACGCACAACTCTTCTTGAAGACATCGGTACCGCACACCATAGACATAACCATCATTGAGCCTCAACAACATCCACCAACCATTTAGACGTTTTCATCCAATGCATAGAATGAAGTTTAACAATGAACAATAGATTATCAATCGATAGCTTTTTCTTATTGAAAATGAATTCATTTCTCTTAAACCAAGAAGTCCATAACACGGATGTATATGTCGTAATCCACCCTTAATGAACCGCTCCATGAAATTGGTTGTGAAAACATTGAGCAAGAAAGTATACTAGCAAAAGAGGCCGAACAATATCTACCTTCCACTAGCTCAAAAAAGGGGACCGTAGATCATACATTTCCAGGCATGCATATAATACATGATTTACCTCATCCTTTCCAACCTTACACCACACACATTGCATCGAGATCGAGCTTGTAACCCCATTGACTTAACTTAGGCACTAGGCCGAACCGAGCAAGCTACATTAGGTTTGCCATAGCAAACCTGAACTGAGTATCTCGAATTAGGTCTATTTTTATCTTGTCTAGATGCATCATTATGACCTAGGGTGTAAATACTACCAGTGTTTAAAAACTCGATCGAATCGGGCAACAAATAGACATCCAACTGTACAAATTTGTAATTTAGGGTCCAAATTGCAAATCTAGAAAATTAAAAGGGCTTACATAAATTTGGGGTTACTGATCCTCAATTAATTAGGTTACATGCATAAATGTCCAATTTCAACTAAAACGGATCATACAAACACATTCAAATTGCATACATACAAAACAATGACCAAAATATAATAATCTAAACCATGCCATCACTTCAACTGAAATAACGCACTGAGTATCGGTACATGAGACACTGTAACCCCCTAAACTGGCCCAAAAGAAATGGATCAAATCTAGAAAGTCACGTTTGAAAACTCTCATCTCAAGTAACACATTTTAGGTTTACTTATTTAAAAAGAAAATTATTATTAAATAATAATAATAGTAAAATCTCAATGATTTATGAAATTCAACCATTAAAATGTATTCTGAATATTCAATAAAACATCTAATCAAAATCTGAATATGCATGTGGAAATGTAATCCCAAAATATGATGTCCAAAAGTCTGATTACATAAATGTCCCAAATCATAAAATAATAATCTAAAAGTCTAAATAAAATAGTTCATACTGATGAATAAATATCTGAGTAAAACACGAGAAGCTCCAAGTACTGAGTCGCCTAAGAGTCTGAGTATATCTGAAAGAGAAAGACTATGGGAGTTAAGCTAAAGAGCTTAATGTGTCTCTAAAGTGCAAACAAACACAAAATCAAAACATTATTCAATTTTTTGATAAAGTCTTTTGAAAACACATTAAATCACAATAAATCTTATCATAATGAAATGATTTCTGATGCCCATGAAATCTCAATACCCAATATTCGATACACCGACCCAAGAGTAAGGTTCCCCGGAACCTACTTTCTCCATCAACACCATACGAAGTATAATTCAGCCCGAAGTGTAACGCCCCAGTTTTGGGCCTAGCAATTTTGAGGCTTATTAGACGGTCCAATAGACTGGGTTAGAGATTCGAGCCAGATTCGGGACCGTATATTTTTCGGTAAGATAAAAATGTGGGAAATAGTTAAAAATCATCTTTTAATATATATTGATTTTTGGTGGAATCAATTTTGGAAAATGGAATTTGGAAATGTGACATTTTGGTTAGTGACGAAAGTGCGATTTTTGAAAACTGTTTGAAGTGGCTAAAATGAAAAGGGTCAAATTCTTAGAATCCTTAAGGAACTTAATTACCAAGTTTTTGCTGGTGGTTTCTTCCTTCAATTAAATCATTTTAAACATGTGTTTTAAAAGGTGATTAAGAGGGATTAAAATATCTAAGTTAGTTATTTGCTTTTAAAGAAAATTTACGTAATTTTTTGCTAAACCTTTTCTCTCAACTTCTTTTCTGCCAAACACTCAAAATTTCATCAAAATCTAGAGGTGAGAGACTCTTTTCACTCAAATTATTGATTCTAACTTGATTCTTTAACTTTGTTTTACAAAATCTCATTGAAATCTTATGTTTTTCTTAGCTTTAAACAAGCCAATTGAGGGAGAAATCACATAACAGGGGTAAAGTTCGTGATCTCCTTTGTTAAATGGTTCTTTATTGATATTCCCAAGTATTTGATCCTTGATTTATTGTTTATAATCTGATTTTGTGTTTTTGTATAGAATTAATTGGGTAAAATTGATGAAATGATGAAAGATTCGAATTGAATCTGATTTCCAATGTTATGGATTGTTTTTGGTACGGTATGTTGTTTTTGTGCTATTTGATGATACTGAAGTTTGGAAATCTTGCAATTGGGTCCCTGTTTGTTATGAATGTAATTATTTGAGTTTAAGTGACTTTTTGGTTTGGGAATTGACCTACGAGCATGAAATTGGAATAATTAAAGATTGGTAAACTTAATTGTGCTAAGGGCCTTGTTGTGTGTGTTATTTATGTTTTGGTCCTTCTTGTGAATTTTTGACCAATTGAACCTTGTTCTGTGTTCAGTTTTAAAAGTAACGCTATTGGTGATGCATGAACATACAGGGCAAGAATGTAGTGCATCTAGACAAAATAAAAGAAAAAAAGGGTTCGGGTTAGGGGTTACATTCATTGTAATTTAGGTATGAAAAATACCTATAAATACAACCCCCATCCCTCTTTGTAATCACATCCACCATTCACTTCACCATCCACTGCATCACTCACCATTGTAAATACTCATAACACTATTTACAAAGGAGTCAGTCTACAAGTTTGTACTATAAGTTTTGAGGAAATACATGAATCAAGCTTTTAAATCCTTAGGTATTCCTTCTTTTAGTGTTTTTATTTTATTTGTTGATATTCATGTTTCTAATATTTTAGAAAAAATGGGAAAACATTCAAATGTGCTCTTAGGGTTTTTAAGCTTTTAGTCGAAAAAAGGGAAAGTGGTTTTATGTTTTTAAAGATCAAATTATGGTTTTTCAGCAAAGGGAAAAAAACGGTCACTAGCCTTTTGTGAATTTGGCCTTCGATTTAGACATTATCTTAATTCACTCATCTTTTTGGTTCATTTTCAAATCTTTTTCTTTCAATAAATCCTTTTTCATTTTTTATCCTTCTTATAAAAAACAACATTTTTTAATCGACTCGATTCACTAAGATGTTGACTCAATTCAAGGAAGGATACGTTTAAAAATGTCGAGTTTTACCCCTTTCCTTTAACATTTATTTTGTTCATCCCTTCGCCCTTATTTTCACGCTTTGATATTTATATCTATTTTGGATATATTTTTTTCTCTTTATTGATATAAATAACATGACATAAATTGTAATGTGGTGTCCTATCAAAAAGAGGAGACAAGTTAGCACTAGAGATGTTGGCGGTGATTAGAGTTCACTCTCTGGATGGTAGGTCGTTGAAATGAAATCATATTCATAAATGGACAATAAGTTAAATTTTATACGAGCTTGAAAATTTCGACATTAAAACATTTTGTAATTGGCTAGGTACCAATTTTTGGGCATCGTTGAGGTGTTAACCCTTCCCCATGCGTAACCGACTCCCGAACTTGTTTTTTTCACAGACCAAAATTGTTGTTTTAATAATAAAATGATTTTATTAAAATAATCGATTTTTAGGTGATCCAATCACATCTTTTAAAAGATTGGTGGCAACTCCGTTTGTTTTTTTCTTTTCTTATTAAAAACGTCGAGCCCAAAAAAGGCTGTGATAGCTTGGCGACTTTACTGGGGACATTTTTTGTTTTTATAAGAAAGAGAGTCAGGCCACAAGCCGATTACACTTTGCTTTAATGTCATAATTTGCTAAGTTCGTATAAAATTTATCTTAATTGTCTATTTATGCATATGATCTCATTTTACGCATTTAAATCTTGATTATAAGCTCTATGCCCGAGCTTTATCCCGATCGTGTAAGTGAGGGGAAAACGCTTTGCTCATGTGAGAATATTTATTCTCCGTATGAGCCTAGCAAGTACCTTCAGGACTCATATGCCCTATGTCTTCATAAGGATACTCATCCTTCATGAAGATATAGGAAAATGAGTCCCCTTGAGTTGAACTTGATTCGTTTGAAGCATATAATGGGTGAGAATCAGAGGCCTTGCTACCCTTAGTAGGGGACATGGAGGATAGTTTGGGACCTTTCTAGAACCAAACCGTTGTGTGTGAATCTAGAAGCCCACCTCAATTGAGCCATGTGAAAACTCTAGCATTAGAATTTGGTCAAAATTATTTCATAAGAATAGTTTGTGGAGACATGTCCAGAGATGTTGGAATGAACTGCCAGTTATTATTCATAAAATGAAATGATTTTGGACCTTTTATGAGTACTAATTCTTTCTTTTTTTGTTTTGTATTGTTTTGCATATTTTTCTTGCATCCACATCTCATATCTAGAAGAGATCGATTCTAAAGCACATTGCTCAAGTAGAAACAATTTTTTGCGATGGATAGAAGACTTCTTCATAAAAAGAAAGATAATGCGAGTGTACATCGCTGGTTCGAGGTCAACCAGTAGGCACATGGAGAACAACATTCAAGACAAAGGTCTTGGTCCTTAAAAATGCCAATGAAGAGGGCAATGATTACTGGTTCACCCGGCTTAAGGACAGTGCCAGAAGGTTCAAAAAGCGAGATAAATTCGACAAGAGTGTTATGGTCCAGATTCAAGACGTAGCCAAGCATGTGATGATGTTAGCTAAGAAAGATACTGCTCTTCGTCAGTATGTTAGCTAGTAGAGGAAGTGAGACCGAGACTCATATGGTTGATCGAAGAAATAAAAGAGTTAGGCGTTATGGCTAAGATGTACTTGTGATATAATTCAGAAACTTTTGTAATAAGGAACTTCGATATCCAATGGAAAACTACTTCTAGAGCAACACCTTAAAGGAATCGACGGCCCTTTACATGCATTCATGCATTTGCATTTTTTGTTGTTGCTTGCATTAGTTTATGTTGTGTTCATTGCATACATACATATATTATAAAAATATTAATTATGGTAAATTATATTCAAGTAGCAAGATTTCGCACAATGTAACACCCCAAAACCAAATGCTATATTTGGGCCACAAGCCCAAACCACTCCTATAAAATTTTGCACTTTAAAAGCCAATAAAACCAATCCCATAAATCCAAAGCATGCCATTACCAAAGCATTTAAATACAACAATACTTAAAACATTCAAAATAGTTAATGGAGCTCTAAATACAGTAATAAAACATTTGACCAATACAAGTTAAATCAAATAGAGTAACAAATACATAGGGTCATACAAATACATAGCCCATTATATCTAAGTACTTGTACTCTACCAAAAGGTCAATGCTAAATCCTTGCTTCGATGGTGCTCCGCTATACACGTACGATCTATCAACATCGAATCACAAGATGAAATAAAGCCCCAAGCCTCCACCTTAAGCTTTCTTCTTCTCTTGGGCCCTTGAATGCTCTCCAACCTCTTTTACTTGGATTATAGATCCCTAGATGCCTAACAACTTTTCCTTCATCACTAATCCGAGATTCCAACTCAAAACTAGCAAAAAATAGAGCCTTTCTTCAAACCTATGGAGGAGAAGGTGAAGATGATGGGAGAAGCTTTTGGGGAACACAATGACCTCATTCTCTTACAAAAATCTGTAGCCCCATAACTCTTCCCCTCTCATCTTATTCCTCAACTATGCTTTTACCACTTTGCCCCTCTCTATTTCCCATAACTCAACCCCAAAACCAAAAACCAAGCCTACCTCCTTTCAAATAAGCCCACTAAGGCTCCTAGGGCCTAGTTATCATGGCTCAAACGTGAGGCCCACGCCCCTGGTCAACCCGGCCCCTGGATCTGAATTTGGGTCGTTATACACGAATACGATACTCGAGCTATGACTACAGAAGAAAGATTGACAACTCTAGAAATAAACCACAAGAGTACCCAAGATAGACTTGGTAAAATGGAGAAAGACTTCAAAGAAGAAATTGCACAATCCCAGAAAAACATTATCAGCCAGATAGTGGTTATGTTGGGATTCAAGGACCTAGAAAGAGGAAAGATAGTTAAAACTGTTGATGTTTTGTCGCCCAAACTGGGATGACTTGTGAGACATTTCGACCGAAGGGAAGGTTCTATATCTACATGGCAGGAACCTTAGCTCATCTTCCAGAAAGGTCTAGGATAAATCATGGGGAAAACCAAGGTATTAAGGTGCGGGATCTCTCTATAAGGCAGCTGACATGTCCAGAGTGCATAAGAGGCTAGAAGATCAATTTGACAGGCTCGAAGAGATCATCAGAGCCCTACAAGGAGGAAATGTCTATAGTGGCATTGACGCTAGAGATCTAAGTCTAGTGTCTGACTTGGTGGTTCCTCCAAAATTTAAAACTCCTGACTTTGAGAAGTTTGACGTGACCACTTGCCCTTCGGTGCACTTAACTATGTACTGCCGAAAAATGTCACTACACTTGGAAAACGAGAAACTACTCATCTATTGTTTCCATGATAGTCTATCAGTGTCTACTACTCGATGGTATACATAATTGAGTCGGGTCAATATACGCACTTGGAGAGATCTGTCAAGAGCTTTCCTTAAACAGTATGAGCATGTGACAGATATGGTCCCAAGCAGAATCGTACTGTAGGGCATGGAACAAAGGCCTAACGAGAGTTTTCATCAGTACGCTCAGAGGTGGCGAGACATGGCAGCCTAAGTTCAACCTCCACTATTGGAAAACGAGGTTACTCAAATGTTCGTAGAGACTTTAAATGGGCTCTTCTACAACCATATGTTAAACGATTCCACCAAAGGTTTCACAGACATAGTCATGAACGGGGAACTGATAGTGGCAGCCATCAAAAGTGGGAGACTCGAGGAAGGAAAATATGACGAGTTCCTATAACCTAAACTTCTCTAGCAATGGAATCTTGTCTCAAAGTAGATGTGGGCATGCTTGGCTAGAAATCATCTATGTCTTCTTGGAATAATGCTTAACAACAGGATAATAGAGGATTTTCCCGAACAATGTTGGGTTCATACCTAGAACCAACCTTTTTGCTCCTGATCATGAGTATTAGGGATCTTTTGTAAGGGCTTCTATATTAATCTACTTGTTTAAAGATGCATTTCCTTTATTTTTCTCAAGTGGCAAACATTTCATTTTTTTCTCTTTTCAATTTGTCATCTATTTCTATTTTAAAATACATCTTCTTTGTAGAATCCCTATTATTGATTATATGAATGATTTTTGGATCTAATCCCAAGATAGAAGGGCAATAAAGTGTTTTCAGGATTAATGGGAAATCTCATAAACAAATTTTGAGTGATTTTCTTCTCAAACATTATTGTTAAGATCTTTGAATAAAGTGGTAACTCTAAAACATCTACCAACTAAAGACTACTTCTCTTCGATGATATTTGTTTGTGAAATGACATTTGGAATTCCTTTATTTTCCTTCACGAATAAGAAAAAAATCCTTTGTAGTCCTCTTTTAAGTCAAATATTTTTCTTGTGATTGAACTGTAACCAATGATCACTCTCCACACTGTGAGGCAAAGAGGATGAAATATGATTTACAGGCGAGGAAAATTTACAGCAAATCAAGCTAAATGTCCTAAATTAAAAAAAAATGACACAAAAAAAGAAGGAAGAAGGAAGAAGGAAGAAATGAAAGCTAAAATACGAAAGAAAAAATGTACGAAATCCTTCAAGAGAGACATGTCCCAGAAAAGGAAATGAACTCTAGGGTGAAAACCCAAAATGGGCAGTGTAGAGTGATCCAAAGAATAAAAAAAATAAAGATTTCATCAAGAAAGATAGACCCTTGGTTTAATCACCCTTAAAACATGCATTTGAGCCTATATATCTTTTTTGTAACCCGAGCCTAGCCTACATTACAAGCCTTAAAAGGCCATTTGGATCACACATGAATATCTGAGAAAAAGAGTTTGTTTGCAGAACACATTCCGCCTTATTGAGTTAACCTTTCTTCTAGGGCCTCAAAACTTCTAATGTCTGATTGAGATTAGAAAAGTAGGAAATTGAAATTTGGGGAGTGTGTGAGTTAAAGAGAACCACTTAAAAGTGGGACTCTATTTGGTTGATGGATTCATGAATCATTCATACTATGGTATCTGACTTTGCTCTTTCCCATGTTTGCCATGACTGTTTCCTTACATTCTCAATTCTAGCCTTTTCTTGCATCTTACGAGTAGACTGACATAGATTCATGAAAGACAAAAGATTTCTTGGTATTAATCGCAACTGTAGGAAATCATGAGTAAATGTTTTCAATCACATCAGGAAATAATGAAGTGGATACCCAATAAAGAGAACGAAAGTTAAACATCAGATTGAATGGGGGCATCACCTTGCATGAGGAGGTAAAAGAACACATGTGTCGAAGAGTGTAGGGTCGACCATGTTTTCAAGCAAGATCCGCACATAAGATATAAAATCCCTAAGGCATAAAAATAGGATAGAGCTGCGTTCAATGGGCAAATTGTGCCACCATTGGGGCAAGGGTTCAAGATTTCTGAATTTGATAAGCACGAGAGGAAGAGATTAAGACGCCAATATCATTCGAAGACATTCAAGGTAGAAATAAGCTTTGCTGTAGGCAAGTGCTTCAAAGTGCCCTGTAGGGGCAAGAATTGGAGAACTCACAAGAGGCACTAAAGATGCTTAATATTAGTTTAAGAGACGTCTGAATGGTAAAGCATATTATTTTAATAAACATCTAGATCAAATGTCTAAGGATCAGATGTTTTTTATGAAGAAAAGAGATACAACGAATGAAATGGCAGAGCATAGCAGTCTATCTGGGCTGAGCAAGCAAATGTGCAAAGAAGCAAAGAGGAAAACCCCCAAAGGAAAAACCAAAAAAGGAGAAAATTTAAAAACGAAAAAGAAAAAAAATTAAAGAGAAAAAGATATGCATTCATGTGTTAGGCATCCCTAAGAGCATGCTCATCGTAATCATAGCATTTGTTAAATTTTCACAGGTATAGAACTCATCTATCTATTCATGCATAGGGAGAATAGAACTCGCCTATCCGTTCAGGTATAAGGAGAATAGAACTCGCCTATCCGTTCATGCATAAGGAGAATAAAACCCGCCTATCCGTTCAGGCATAAAGAGAATAGAACCTGCCTATCCGTTCAGGCGTAAGAAAAATGGAGCCCGCATATCCGTCCAGGAGTAAGAAGAATGAAACCTGCTTATCCGTTCATGCATAAGGAGAATAGAACCTGACTATCCGTTCAGGCATAAGGAGAATGAAACATATATATCCGTTCAGGCATAAGGAGAATGGAACCCGCCTATCCGCTCAGGCATAAGGAGAATGGAACCCGCCTATCTGTTCAAGCGTAAGGAGAATGGAACCCGTCTATCCATTTAGGCGTCAAGAGAATAGGGCCCACCTATCCATCCAGGTGTAAGAAGAATGAAACCTGCTTATCCGTTCACGCATAAGGAGAATGAAACCTACCTTTGATGTCCATCAACCAATTTGTAGTGTGATTGGATAAAATCAGTGTCTTTTGTTCTTTGCTCTATCCCTATTTCACATGAATAAGCAAAGAGGGGTAACTGTTGTCACTGATTTTTAGCTCGACATAAAAAACAAGGAAAGAGATCACATCAAATATAAAAAATAAGGGGAAAATCAACTCCTAAATTAAAGTTGGATCGAGTGTAAAAAAAGGGAAACCAGCCCACAATTCAAACAATTAGTCAAGCAATTAAAGGAGGAACAAAATTAGTCAAAAAAACAAAAGAGGGAGGGGAATCCAAATCAACTCAGATTTGGTAAGCAATCACCAAAATTAGGGATTTTAATTTATTCTTCATTGTAATTTAGGTATGAAAAATACCTATAAATACAACCTGCATCCCCATTTGTAATCACATCCACCATTCCCTTCAACATCCACCACAACACTCACCATTGTAAATACTCACTAAACTATTTACAAAGGAGTCAATCTACAAGTTTGTACTACAAGTTTTGAGGAAATACAAGAATCAAACTTTCAAATCCTTAGGCATTCCTTTTTTTACTGTTTTTATTTTATTTGTTCATATTCATGTTTTTAATATTTTGGGGAAAAAGGAGAAAACATTCAAATGTGTTCTTGGGGATTTTAAGCTTTTAATCGAAAAGGGGAAAGTGGTTTTATGTTTTTAAAGATCAAAGTATGGTTTTTCAGCAAAGGGAAAAAATGGTCACTGCCCTTTTGTGAATTTGACCTTCTATTTAGACATTATCTCAATTCAGTCATCTTTTTGGTTCTTTTTCGAATCTTTTTTTTTTCACTAAATCCCTTTCATTTTTTATCCTTCTTATAAAAAATAACCTTTTTTTAATCGACTCGATTCACTAAGATGTTGAATCAATTCAAGGAAGGATACGTTTAAAATGTCATGTTTTACCCATTTCCTTTAACATTTATTTTGTTCATCCCTTTACCCTTATTTTCGCGCTTTGATATTTATATCTCATTTGTATATATTTTTCTCTTTATTGATATAAATAACTGGGCATAAATTTTAATGTGGTGTCCTATGAAAAGGAGGTGACGGGTTAGCGCCAAAAATGTTGGCGGTGATTAGAGTTCACTCTCCGGATGCTAAGGTCGTTAAAATGAAATCATATTCATAAATGGACAATGAGTTAAATTTTATACGAGCTTGTAAATTCTGAAATTAAAACGTTTTGTAATCGGCTAGGTACCAATTTTTAGGCACCGTGGGGTGCTAACCCTTCCCCACGGGTAACCGACTCTCGAACTCATTTTTGTTTTTTTTTTCCCAGACCAAAATTATTGTTTTAATAAAATAAAATGATTTTATTAAAATAAACCATTTTGGTGATCCTATCACACTTTTTAAAAAATTAGTGGTGACTTTATTTTTTTTCTTGTCTTATTAAAAACGTCGAGCCCGAAAAAATGGCTGCGATAGAATACTGCATTGTCAATTGAACCAACCCACAACACTCTGACTAAGGACTGCGACTGAACTCTCGTCCACTTCACCTACCACGGTCAACTCCGATCTTCGCTCAACATCATACCCTTTATCTTTATCTTTCCTTAACTGGAGACTTGTAGGTAACTGGATCTGCGAACGATCATCACCTTTGCTTTGCTTATACGTTTTCCTCTAAAACCATTTTCTGGGGTTGTGCTTCGCCTCAAATACACTTATCACTGACCTGAGCAAACTAGACCCGTTAAAACGCTCAATCGCCTTCTTAGTAGCCATCCTTACGAATCCAAAACATCGTTTATTACTTGCTCTCTTTCGAGGAATGAAAGCATCCAACACCTCTCTGCAGCCATCAAACGCCAATTATAATCCCTTCCTGTGGATCCCCTCAGAGTGATTCCCCACATATAATAAAACGCACTCCCGCCACTCTCCACTCCCGCCGCCGATGAACCTACCTGGAATCCCCTATCCATCATCTTCTTTCTAAATCTAAAAAATATTTAAATATGTAAAATTTTAAAATTATGTATAATTATAAAAATATGTTTACTTAAAATAAAAAATAAAAAATGTAATAATTATTAAAAATATAAAAAAAAATATTTATAATAAAATAATATTTAAAATTGTATAAAATTTTAAAAAATATTTTTTAATTATAAAACCCCAAAAATTCAAAATTTTCCAAAATGTCCAAAATTTTTAAATCTCAAACCTAAACCTTAACCCTGCATTCCTAAATCCTCAAATCACTTTAATCGACGGTGGAAGTTGTTGGTACTGTGGCAGACGACAGTGCTGGGCTGGACGACGGTGCTAGTGAGAAGAAATATTGAGGGAGAACGGGTTGGGTGATGCAAGGGGTGTCGAACGATGAGAATGGGTACAAGGGCTACAATGAGTTCTGGCGACGGTAATAGGACGACGAAGATGGGAGGGGTTTTCTTGTGTTGGGGAGTGGCCGGTGGTTGATTAGGTGGTGATGCTTGATTTAGGGATCTAGGGGACATTTTTTAAAGAAATGAAACTAATTTTGGGGTTTTTAGAAAAAATATTATTTTATGTTTTTATAAAAAATAAAGGAAAGTAAGAAAAATAAAATAATTTACTATTTTTATAATTTTTTAGAATTTTTATAATATTGTAGAATTTTTAAAAAAACATTTACGATTTAATGCGTGACACTTCCAGAGTGTGCCATGTGTCCTTCCATCTTTGACCGTTAGAGGGCACTGACGTTCAATGAGGTCAACGTAATGGAAAGGCTAAATTGGGTGAAAATTTTTCATAAGGGCTTAGTTGGTGTTTTGATTTTTTGTTGAGGGCCAATTTCACCTTTAAGCCTAAATAATATTATGTAATATATATTTAATATTAATATAAAACTTTAATATTAAAATTTAGGGTAAACTACCTGAATGACCACTTAACTATTATGTGGTTCTTCTATTAAAAAAATTCTATTCAAAAAAATTATGATGTGATTGTATTTTGATTATCATACTATAGATTTTGTTAATTAGACCACTTAATTATCTAAATGATATCAATTAAGCAACATGCATTTAACGTCTAACAAAAATGTGTTTGGATAAGAATATTAACTTAACATATCTAGAAGATATATGATTTGCTTTCATAGGATAAGATGCAAGCTATCTTGTATGAAGATAATACAACATGCATTGCACAACTTAAAGATACATAAAGAGTGATAGAACAAAACACATATCACCAAAATTCTTCTTCACTCATTATCTACAAAAGAGTGGGAGATATTGATGTTCAACATATTCGTTCAACTGAAAATTTAGAAGATCTGTTTACTAAGCGCTCCCTATTGTAACACTTTGATCCGAACTGAGAATCCAAAGTACCACATTGGATTGCCGACCTGATCCGTCACAATTTAAAACCAAATTTAACTAATAAATTGAAACATTTTCAACATAAAACATTCATATTATAAATTCATAAATCAAGTAAGTTATAGTTATAAAACATATAGATCCAATTCCAAAATCAACTTATAAATGAACTATTCAATTGATAAAATTCTTTAATTTTTTTTTTGTAATTCTTCAATTGAGAGTTCTCTCTATTTTTATTTTCGGATTTAACTTTAAGGCTGTACGTATTGAAGTTTTGTGTAGGATTTATTTTTTAATCAAATAAAACTCATGAAGAAGAAAATTAAAGCATGTAAATTCAAGCAAAAAAACCTATAATATATATATATATATATATAAAAGAATCATTTTTATTGTGAAATATAAAAAGAATCACCAGTATATTATAATAAATCCAAATTATAAGTACAAAAACATATCTGGACCGATCATTAATATGAAGATAATGGAATAAAGTAACGTTTTAACACGGAGGAAAGATAATCCCACACATTTTCGCTATTTTTCTAATCTCGATTCTGTCAAAAACTCGTTTAAGATCTTCACTCTGCATGTATCCGCAAAAGCATGACACATGTTCCTTCGCCTTAGCGCAACAATTGGCTGATGTAGCTGGCTTCTTATACTCATTCAAACATGGACTCATCAGATCCAAAGCGTTATCACATTTTGGTTGTGTTGCTACCGCCACACCTGAATATACCACCACCAATAATGCTACCGCACACAAGACAATGGAAACGTTGCTCATATTGTTATTTTTTCTACATAAATTGTAAATACCGGTGACTATAATCGAATTGGTGCATTTTTATACATGTGATTTGGCACAATTAATTTTAGTTAATCTTTGAGAATTTTAGACCATACATGTAAATTCGGTAGAGAAATATATGAGTAAACATTTTGAGAGAGAAAGAACATATGTGGTAACAAAATTTAGAACGTGTTCACTAAACCTAACAAATAAGTTAATATTTGAAGAAGTTTAAATGTAAATATTAAATTAATATATATTCAATTTATTAATAGAATAATGAATTTTTAGTTGTAACCGTTATAATTCATTTTTAATGGTCACAATAGGTTTTTTGGCAAGTATTGAATTCAACTCATTTTGGGATTTTGTACAATAACTTGTACGAATTATGTCCAAAATCACCCCGAATACAGCAAAAGTGATTAGAAATATTTAAAAAGTAAAATTTTAAAATTTCATTACGTAAACAAAAGTGCTCACGGTAAAAGATGTAAAAGGTTTAAAGTTTATCTTAAGGTTTAAGGTACAAAATTTACTAAAACTGTTTACATGATAATGATAAGTTGTTATATAAGTAATACTCTAAATGGTGATATTTGGGATTTTAAAAATTAATATAACACTTTAAAGGTCATTGTCCAACAAAATATATTCATATTAAAAATTAAATTTTTAATAATATTTTTGAATAATTAATATTTTATTACTTATCAATAAAAATTATAAAAAATAATATTTCAATAATTATATTGATATATTATTTATATTTAATAATATAATATTTTAAAACTTTATTATTAAATTGCTAATAATAAATAATACTATATAATATATATTTAATGTAAATATAATACTTCAGTATTAAAACTTAAGTTAAACTACATAAATAATCACTTAATTATGATGTAGTTCTTCTATTCAAAAAAAAAATTATTAGTTTTTTTATTTGGTACTATTTTCACTCATATTATGAATTTTATTAATTAGACCATTAAATATTTAAATGATATAATTAGATAATGTGCATTTAACTTCTAGCAAAAATAGTGACATAACAGTTAATAAAATTTTTACTGATTTATTCTTCTTTCTTCTTCATCTTCTTTTACTGATTCAAAGCTTAAATTGCAGATAAAAAGTGGGGGAAAGTAAAGGACAAACTGGACGATGAAGATATTGCTTTCCAGCGTATGGTCGCCAAGGTTAGAGCGTCGCCTCTTCCATGTTCTTCTTTCCTTCTTTTCCCCTCCTGAATTTCATTCATTCTTTCTTTCTTGGTTTTGTGGAATCTGCACTTTGCCATTCTCTTTTTTGTTTCTTTTGGATATCGTTTGTTTTAATGGAATGTGCATTTCAGTGAAACAGCCCTAGTTGTCCATGGGAACGCATTGGCTTTTGTTGTTCTTCTCTCTGTTTAATATGTAACGGCATTAATTCGAGAAAAAAACCCATTATCAATTCACCATCTCGTTTCTTTGTTCTTATACTTCACCCTGGAGAGCATGTAACCAAATCAAAAGACTATGAGACTCCGTGTTGCCGAAAATGAATCTCAGAAATTAATTTATCTCAGTTTCTCGTCTACTAGATTGGGAAATTGTCTTCCTTTTTAATCCACAATATGCTTTTGAAAGGAGAGAAACTACCTAATCTCCCGGTGTCATCGAAGACTGTCACTCACAATACGAAGCCTTTCATTACCAACCATCCTCTAACACCTCCGTTTTTACCCACCAACAACAGCCCTCTCCTTGTTCTCATACTCCTTTACTCTTTGCCTACGATTTGAGTACTTGAGGATCAGATGGTTGCTTGTTGTAAAGGATTTTTAATAATTAGGGTTCAGATTATGGATAAAAGTTTTGAAAATAGAAAATAAATATTTTCAATAGTTTCATTCAGAGAATAAAAATCTTGAAACTGTCACAGAAACAAGTTTTTTTTTTAATTTTCCATAAGTATGTGAAACAAGCATCACTTCAAAGTTCAAAGTTCACGACTTTGCTTGGTCTTTTCATTTGTAGCTCTATTTAATGGTGATTCCATTCACTCACTTCATTATCTAAACTTTCCTTAACTGCTAATGCCAATTGTATCATTTAAAGTTCAAGGCTCAATTGGAAATTCGATTTAAGGTATGAGAGTGTGCTTGCAAGTTGTTTCTACTTTTTTTGACTAATAGAGTTGTACCATTGCGTACTATATTTTATGTGATCTGAACTTGGGTGAGCATTGAATCTGATTATGCATCTAATAAGGGTTTTATATAAGTTCTCTGTATATTATGAGATTTGGACTGTATGCTCATGACTGTCGAATATGTGGTAGATACTAGTACTTCAAAGAAAATGAAGAGTTAATAGCATATATCATATCTTTAACAGTGCTAGGACTAGTAGTAGTAGGAATGATGTTGTTTGGGATGATTTTAATAATTTACTTGTGCAATTAAATATTGGCTGGCATCAATTTCTTGCTATAAATACAGAAGTTGTGGTAGTTTTCTGATAACATGCCCTGGCAGGGAACTTGGCTTATCCCGTTGGGCTTTTGATCCAAGCAAATGCAAGAGGTTGCTGGAGAACGTGGAGGCTACCTACATGGGCGGGGCTGTAGCTCTTCCTTCTTTGTCCCTACATGAGATAGATTTTTCTTTTGGTGAATGAACATATTATTATGTATTATTTTTGCAGCTTTGGACAGTGATGATTTGCTCTATCTCAAGGAGCAGATGGAAGCAGAGGAGGATGCTGAACGCCTCCTGCGCCGCACAGAGAAACGGGCATTTGCAGCATTTAAGATATCCTTAAATGTTCAGCTAAATAAACCATATCTTTGATATACTAGTTTGAAGTTTTTTGTGATCTTTGCTCCGCATGGCTTGTAGATTTTGAGCTTTTATGTTTTACATTTGGAAAACATTAATTGAATTCACAGCCACACGCTTTTAGAGAATTGGTCTGTTGTCATATTTTTATTATATTTCTGCCATTATTGATGCATGTTTCCTGCTGTGTTTGCTTCTTCCAATTTTATATGCTACTTGGCAATAAACATAGGATGAGCATGATTTTGTTTCAAGTATTATGCGATGAAATATGTAGGCTCATCCCAGTTGTGTAGTGTTTATCTGCTTTGCTTTAATTTTCTTGCAAACCAAGCTGCAGATCCCCCAGTTGAAAGTAATTGGTCATTTTTTTAAACTTGCGGTCGTTTGAGTTTCTTGTTTCCAATTGCAATTACTGCTTTAACATAGACATTGTTATCAATAAAATTTTGCCTTTCTATGTTGCAAGTCCCAGAATTCTAGCATTTGTTCCCACTTTGTTTTCTCAGTTGCTTTAGATTACTTGAAAAGTTCCGTATCACACAAAGTTGGTCTTGAATGCTGTATAGTTCAACCATTGAGCTATATTGTTAGCACCCAGAAGTCTTCCCCTTATTTGGTATTTGCTTTATATTGGTTCTCACTTCTTAACCGTTGGGACACAAAGCTGCAAGTTTAGCAGATTCCACACCTGTATCCTTTCCCTTGCCTCTTCGAGTTGAGCCAAAGCCAAAGAGTGGAATCAGGTCTCTCTCTTCTCTCTTTCCATAAACATGCGAGACCACATTCCCGCTACAGGTGCACTTGTAAAATATTTATAGTTATCTTTTTAGAACTGTTGTGTTATCATATTGTTTAGTCACCACTTTCAGTTGTCTTCTTTGTTATGCAGACAGCAAGATTTGCTGAAAGAAGTTGTGGAAGTTAAACCGAAATGTGCCAAATTTTCAAGCCCCTCCGGCTCTGATCCTGAGGGAAATCGACCCAATTTACAATCCCAGAGGCAGGAGTTCAAACAAGAGAAGAACGAGCATCATGTTTCGGAATCAAATACAGCAGGAAAGCAGAATAAGATGGAAAATCCTGCCAAATCATTATTAGGCTTAACCTATGCAAGTTCTGATGATGATGATGATTGATGAAGACCGATGCTATGCACGCATCTCAGTTGTAATCTACATGAACACAACGGATGTTTTTGTTCCCTTTTTGTAATATCATATTTGACCTTTGGCATTTTAAGGAAATACAGTATGTAATCTTTACTTGTAAAGTGGTTCGATGTGGAACATGTATTGTCTATACCATTTTAGTCTTTTACTGAGTTAAATTAAATATCTGTATTAACCAAATTAATACAGCTAAAAGAGGTAGGAGACCCGGTAATAGTAATAAAACAGGGGCTAATCAAAGAGGTACGACAGAATGGATGGGCGGTGATGGTTGATTTGATAATGATAGAGCATAAATTTAAGGCTTAATATCAAAATAAGTGTCCAAATTATTTTGTCTTTCCCTTTTAGGTGTCTAAATTTTTTTGCTTCTTTAGGTGTCCAAACTATAATTTTTTTATCAAAATAGGTGTCTCACCTATTTTTATAAAAATATACTTTAGGCACTTAAAGTTCAAAAAAGTAAAATTTGGGCATTTATTTTTTATTTAAGCAAGTAATTGATTCAGATTTAAAAGCACATATTGCAACCGTATACTGGAGCAAGAACACCCTGAAAACTACATACAAGCAGCCAGCATCTCCTAGAAGGTGAGAATTTGGAGAAGTTTAAAAGATCTGTTACTAGTAGTATATAAGGAAATAAGACTTGTTGTCTAGGTTAATCCAGCAAACGTAGTACATTTCTTCCTATATAATTTAGAAGGGCATCTAATCTAAGTCTAGTAAGAGCAATTGATCTCACATTGTAATACTTTCCAATTCAAAATGGAGTACTCATCCATAAGACTCGTTGTCTAGGTTATTTATGAATTTGTTCATCTCTACTTTCAAGCACCCTCAACCCGTTCCATCCATTCACACAGGGTACGGTATAGTTGTTAGCTGACCATATAGGTCGTAGAACCTATTCAACTTTTGGGTTGGTGATAGTGTATACCCTTGATACATATATATAGGATCGCCACTACTAGATTATAGAGCTATGCTGACGACATTTGGTTTTTAGTGACTTTTTAATTCTTTACTTGACAACTTGTTTGTAGTTGTAGCGAAAATCTGTAACCTATATTTTATTTTCTTTGTTTTAAGTGAGCACGACCGAGCCTATGAGATAGCTTATGGCAATTATCATTCGGATCCAATTCAACAAATTGATTGGTACAAAAAAACAATAAATTACATAGTAATTTCTTCATTCACATTCCATGGTATCTATGAACCACAGTCGACAGTTTCCAACGAGAGAAGTGGCATGCATCACCATGAAAGCAGGAGGGCATCCAGCTATGGGAACGCAGAGAAGAAATACAAGATAGTGTCACGGGGCTACATTTTGACCCTAGCGGATCCGTGCGGCCTTAGACGCCTTCGACGCAAATCGGTCGATTCTTACGCCTAAGTCAGCCTTCAATCAGCCTTGTGAGTACTCCTGCTCGACAACGGCTCCGACAAGCCCTCCAGGTTTCGATGGATCTTGTCACGGGCTAGACCTTTGCCAGACGAATCGTGTGAACCTTAGTCGCTTTCTCGGTTGAAACGTCTGCTAAGTCACCCTGAAATCCCTTGTCACGGCCTTAGGTGAAGCTCTCTCGACAAACACCTAACTCTGTCAGGATTCTCGCTCCGAAAGATCAAACACTTCCCGAAGCCCTCGAACGAAAGATCGTTCTAAGCGAAAACTAATCAAAGAACAACAGAAAGAGGTTGGCAGTTAGAACAACGAAGAACACTCAAGAACAATAAAGAATACTCAAAGAGTTTAGAGTTAATGCTTCTTGTATTACTCAAAGTGAAGTGAAGTAATGTGAAGTAGTGCAGTGAAGTGATTTACAAGTGAGGAGGGAGCCTCTATTTATAGTTGAACTCCCCTACATCCAACGGCTCAATTTAAATTACATCCACGGTCGAGATTGATCTTATCTAATCAAATCTCAATTTCAAATCTCTAATTATCACAAACATTATCTACAAATTATATTTCAAATAAATAGATGATGCTTTGACCGAATTACCCTCCTGAATCCTCTATGGATTTGGCTAAGTCCTGTGGGCTTTCTAGCATTCTCCAAGTGTCGGGCCAAGTGTGATGGTCTTGGCAAGCCCGTAACACCGCGCAAACCCTCTTTGGCTGATTCTTGCGCCAATGCAACGGTCCCAAAGGTTTGGTCCACACCTTTCTCCAAGTGCTGGGCCAAGTGTAATGGTTTTGGCAAGCCTGTTACACAGCGCAAACCTTCTTTGGCTGATTCTTGCACCAATGCCTCAGTCCCAAAGGTATGGTCTACGACATTCTCCGAGTGCTGGGCCACATTTGGCAAGCCCGTTACATTGCACACTACCTCCCTATATGATGCTCGCACCAATGTCTCGATCCGAAAAGTTTGGTCCGTGACATTCTCCCCCACTTGACTTAGCGACGCCCTCGTCGCTGCACTCGAACGATCCTGGGCAGGGTCAACTTGATTACTCGTCGATGCCTTAGCTTTATGCAATTCCCCCATATGAACTGCTCGCCTCGACTCAAACTATTGTTGAACATCGCGTGCTAATACGACTCTTGATACATCTCTCTTGTAGGAGCACTCTCCCACAAACTCCGATTTACCTCGACTCAGACCCACTTGGTCCTGTGGCAAAGACTTGGAAGTTGTCACAACATTGAACACAGACCGAACTCTCAGATTTGTCGACAACTCTGGCTTGCTCCTTTGAACTCTGAAAGGTCTCTTCCAATCTTTATTTCCCCCGCACTAAAGACTAGGTCTTACTTGACCTACACTCATCAACAATGGCAAATCAAAACCAAAAACACTAGGAATGTGTTTGAGATGTACCTTCTCCTCGATCATATTTACTCTAAAACAAGTTATCCCTTCTTTCTCTTTGAAGTCTGGCCCCCTCTGCATTGAACCTTCTTCATCGAAGTTCTTTGCATGCATCGGCACTTTCGCCACAAAGTCCGTTGCGATACTCTGCATCGGCTCTTCTTCCCTGAAGTCCGTTGCTCCTGGTTGCATCCGCCCTTCTGACTTGAAGTTTGGTGCTCTCTTGCATCGATCATTCTTCCTTGAAGTTCAGTGCTTTCTCTTGCGTCGAAACTTCCTACCTGAAGTTCGTCGCTCGTTTCCCACTTTGCCCATTGGTGGTGTCTCCACGGTTTCTATATCCCTTAACGGCTTGGCCCCCTTCGACACTCCAATGGTCTCAAAAGCGATGCTCTTTCCCCGAACATCCTCGGCAAGCTCCTCGGTAGCCTTCTCAGACATGGTCACCCTTTTCTGCTTTCGATCCCCCTTGGCCTTGGCAGAACTCGACATTATCGGATCAAGCGATGCAGCCTCACTCTCTTCGGGCTCACCCAACTCCTTGGATGGCTTAACTCGATCCAGGCACTCTCGCAATTTGTGAGGCCCCTTACACTGGTAGCACTCTAGTTGCTTCATCTTGCGTCGGCACTTCTTCTTCGAAGTCCTTCGCTTCTTTCCCCTTGCCCATAGGTGGCATCTTAACGGTTGCTATGTCCCTCAACGGCTCAGCCCCTTTCGACACTCTACTGGTCTCAAAAGCAATGTTCTTCACTCAAACATTCTCGGCAAGCTCTTTCCCAGCCTTCTCGGACATCTTCAAACCATTCTGCTCATGGTCTCCGCTTACCTTGGCAGAACTAGACAACTCTGAACCAAGTTTCACAGGCTCTTTACTCTTGGCCTTGTCATGTCCCTCAGACCACTTGGCTCAAAAGGGCATCTCTGCAACTTATGAGGTCCTTTGCATCGGTAGCACTCCAATCGCCTCGTCTTTACCTTCGGCTCGACAGCTTTCTCACTTGCTATCGCACCAAGTCTCATCACTGGCTGGACTACTTTGGCACTCATAGTCGAACCATGGCTCTCACTTCGCTTGGCAGCATTGACACTCACAATCGCCCCAAGTCTCGCTACTTCACCCTTTGACTCGTCTGCTGTCTTCACCATGGCAGCTAGGTGGTTCTTCTCGGGACATCCCCTTATTAAATGAGGACCATCACAGAAGTAGCACTTCAACTTCTTGCTCCCCTTCTTTTCTGGCATGGACTTAGCCTCACCATTCCCCTTGTCTCTCGAACTGGGCTTGGTTGACTCAACATTCACCTGCTTGCATTCTGCGGGCTAGGTTAGAGGTTCGACAACAATGAGAGCCTCTGAAAGTCTATGGGCATCTCCTTGCTCTACTGCGAGCTTCGCCCCCGGTCTAAATCCCTCTAAGAAGGTCTTGAGCGCATCACATTCACTCATTGTCGTCTTGCAACTGAGCAGCTCCCTCCTGAGCTCATCCACTTCTTTCCGCAAAGCTTCCATCTCAGCTTCACTAGTATTACTCCCTCGAACAATCACCAACTTGTTGAGAACTTCTCGTGTCTCATCCTTGAACCGGTCATCTATGGACTCTACTTTGTCAAGACGGGACTCGAAAACACCTTGGGTTTGCTTGGCCTCCTCTTCAAATTTCTCAAGTCTAAGAACCCTTTTTCCCAACGACTCCAATTCTGCCCTCATTGCCTCTACTGCATCTTGAAGGGAATTATCTTGTTGGTTCAACTTCTCGTACATCGAGTTGAGAACTTCTTGGATCTCCTTCGCGGTTTTCTCCTTGGAAGAATCATCCGCTTTTTGCAAATCCCCCATCTTGGCTTCACAAGCACAACTCTCTCGAACTACCTCCAACTCGTTAAGGATGCGTTGTGTCTCGTCATTGAACTTGCCCTTCATGGACTCTAACTTTTCAAGACGTGACTCCACAACACCTTGGATCTTTTTGGTCTCCTCTCTTAGAGTTTCCATTGTAGCCTCTAAGGAATTGCCACGCTCAAATATCTTAACTTCCAAGCCCAGATATCTTAACTTCCAAGCCATTAAGAGCCCATGCAACCTCCTCATGGATCCCTTCTAAAGACTCTAACATCTCAATATCCAACGAACCCAGCTTCTCAAGGTTTACCGACTCTAGCTGTTCGAACACCACCTTGGCCTCCTTCTTGAAGTCCAAGAGTTTATCGACCCAAGCCTCCACGATCGTTATGAATTCGAGATTCGATTGCACCTTATTTTCAAGACGGTTACTCCTCTCGTCAAATTCATTAAGAGTCTTTCTTACATCGTCCATTGTCAATGTCTTCTTCTTTGGTGCCATCTCAATCACCACTTTGCCACGAACTAGTCTGATCCCTGATCACTTCGACTAACTCGAACGCAAATCACCACCACGCTTAACTGCAACTACAAGCTGGAATCCACCACACTTGACTGCAACTATAAGCTGGAATCCACCACACTTGACTGCACCTGCAAGCTGGCTTAAACACAAGTCACCACCACGCTTGACTGCAACTGCGAGCTGGCTCGAACGCAAGTCCCTTCCTCGACTCGCTCTGATACCACTTGTCACGGGGCTAGATTTTGACCCTAGCGGATCCGTGCGACCTTAGACGCCTTCGACGCAAATCGTTCGATTCCTACGCCTAAGTCAGCCTTCAATCAGCCTTCAATCAGCCTTGTGAGTACTCCTGCTCGACAACGGCTCCGACAAGCCCTCCAGGTTTTGATGGATCTTGTCACGAGCTAGACCTTCGATTCCGACGAATCGTGTGAACCTTAGTTGTTTTCTCAGTTAAAACGTCTGCTAAGTCACCCTGAAATCCCTTGTCACGGCCTTAGGTGAAGCTCTCTCGACAAACACCTAACTCTGTCAGGATTCTTGCTCCGAAAGATCAAACACTTCCCGAAGCCCTCAGACGAAAGATCGTTCTACGCTGAAACTAATCAAAGAACAACGGAAAGAGATTGGCAGCTAGAACAACGAAGAACACTCAAGAACAATAAAGAACACTCAAAGAGTTTAGAGTAAATGCTTCTTGTATTACTCAAAGTGAAGTAATGTGAAGTGAAATGATTTACAAGTGAGGAGGGAGCCTCTATTTATAGTTGAACTCCCCTACATCCAACGGCTCAGTTTAAATTACATCGACGGTCGAGATTGATCTTATCTAATCAAATCTCAATTTCAAATCTCTGATTATCACAAACATTATCTACAAATTATATTTCAAATAAATAGATGATGCTTTGATTACCCTCCTGAATCCTCCATGGATTTGGCTAAGTCCTGTGGGCTTGCGGGCTTTCTAGCATTCTCCAAGTGTCGGGCCAAGTGTGATGGTCTTGGCAAGCCCGTTACACCGCGCAAACCCTCTTTGGCTGATTCTTGCGCCAAGGCCCCGGTCCCAAAGATTTGGTCCACGCCTTTCTCCAAGTGCTGGGCCAAGTGTAATGGTCTTGGCAAGCCTGTTACACTGTGCAAACCTTCTTTAGCTGATTCTTGCACCAATGCCTCGGTCCCAAAGGTATGGTCCACGACATTCTCCGAGTGCTGGGCCACATTTGGCAAGCCCGTTACATTGTGCACAACCTCCCTATCTGATGCTCGCGCCAATGTCTCGATCCGAAAAGTTTGGTCCGTGACAATAGCTAGAGGCAGACAAAACAAACAGTGACTAACTTAGGAAGGTTTTAGAGCCAGGAAAGTGAATCCACTCTAGTTGAATTTCCACTTCACCACACTCCACATCTCGTAATCTGAGGACAAGGTCTTGGAAGATCTTCCCTTCGTTCACATATATGGCACTCTCCTCAGCCAGACAGTTGGTGCTGCTTGGTTGTAATCTTGATAGTACAGTTCCACTTGGGATTTCTTCCAAATTGGTATGCGTTTTCAAGGCTTCAATGAAAGGCAACACTTCAAATTCTGTGTTTCCCATTTTGTCATCGGTGAACGTGTCGTGGTCGTACACGGTCTGGAATCAAGCATAAAAAAGGATTAGGGTAAACAAACCAATGCCTTGAGGATCAAGGATCAAGTTAATCAAGAGACTTACCAGCGTGATTGGAATATTAGGATCTGTTATTGACAAAGTTAAATCGTCATTCCACTCAGGATTCACATCCTTCTTTATCATACGAGTCTTGAGTCTCTGCAACAAATACTTACAAGTGATATAGCTATCTACTATATAAAACATTAACATCATCACCATTGTTATTAACTTGAAGAAGAAGAAAAAGACCTGATGGCCCATCTTAACAACAACGTAAGGGTCGCTGCTTTGTGCATCACGGACGGCAAGGTTTACGCCCCGCATGACGTGGACCCGTAGCAGACCCATCAAGTTGTCCATCGAAGCTGATGTCATTTCGCCTCCTTGTTGTTTTTGATAGGCTGCCATTATCAAGTTGTTCATTGTCGCTCTTAGTCTCCTCCTCCTTTGTACAGCCGACTGAAAAAGGTTTCTCGTTTCCTTCTCCAACTCTGTCAAAAAATATATAAAAAATAAATATAATTTTAAATCAAAAGTAACAGAACAAGAAGAAGAAGGGTATAAGGAGGCATTACTCATTGCGTTTCCGCTTTGGTTGAGAGAAAATGAGAACCTAATTCCTTGGGATATACCCTGGAACAATTGGAGGTTTCGACTTTGGATGCTGGACACAAACGTAGAGAAGGGGATGTAGGGGTAATATACCTGGAAATTAACCGGAAGTTGTGGTACCCGCTTCCAAAATAATTGGTTGTGCGATTATTCTGCTTCTTCAATTCACATCCTACATACTATAATCTGAATCCTACTATCTTTGGACAATTTATTCTTATTTTTAACTTCTTCTTTTTCTATTTTTTGGTGAATTTGGTACGATTTCATTAGCGGAAAAAATTACACACGGAAAATATTATCACATGCCTCATTAAAAACCTCCTAAACTTAGTTAGAGAAAAAGAATACATGTGATAACACCCATATAGTTACACAACAATCTATTCCAAAGAAACGAACGACAAAAAACTACCAATGCCAAACAAAGCAACTTCTACGTATAAATTTCAAAATCATATATAAATTTTAGTTTGATATGTGGCATCTAATTTGATATATATATATATATATACTAATTTACATTTTACAATTTAAATTTCAAAATCCTATATAAATTTTAGTTTAATATGTGGCATCTAATTCGATATACCTATGTTTATTTTAAACTGATTTACATTTTACAACTCATTAAAATCGTTATTGATGTGACCCCATTTTATATTTATTTATTACATACATAAAAAAACAAACATGAATAAATTTTGATATAAAAAATATATTATATATCTAGATCACAGGGTATCTGATTTATTCAACTTTAACTGAGTTCTTTTTCTCTAATAGTTGCCAGCCCTTTTCTTCTTCTTCTTTTGAGTTTGCTGATTGCGGCATTAGTTTTAGTACTGGTCATCGATTGTTGGTATTTATCTTTACTATTGCTTTCTTATATCCTGCTTTGGTTATTAATTTTATTATGTTTTTATTCTAATTTTTAATAAAAATATTTTTTGTTTGATTTCTTTCTTTTTCGCATGTTCGTCTGCCTTTATGGTATGTTCTAACTCTGCTTTTATGACACGTTTTCTATGTCTTATGGCACATTGTTCGCCTACCTCTATGGTAGATCTTCGATCGTTTAGAGATTATCTCATCGCTCGTATCTGATTTACAATTATCGGTGGTCTTTCAGTGGCTAGGTTCCCTTTTGTGGTTGTTTGCATGTATATTTAGATTTATTTTACGAAGTAGCCTGTATTTGCTTTGATTCGCTCGCCACTCCTTCATCATCTCTAAAGCTTCTAATTGGATAGAGACAAAAGAATACTATTGACGATTATTGAGTTACTATGGATGATGGACTTCAGATTCAAAAAAAGCTTCGACTATTATTGCGCCTCTAGATTTTTTTATTTTATTTTATGTTAGATTTTTTTTAGTGGACATAGTCCCTAAAATCCTCTCTTTCATTGGATGTATTGTTAGAGTTGTGCTTTTTTTTGTTTCAATAAAATTTAGTATCGTTTCAAGATTAAAAAAAATAAACATCGATACTTGTTTGTAGTTTTTTTTTGACAAATCTTAAATCTTGTCATAATAGGTCTAGAACCCATAATATAAGAGAATATGAGAGAACGAAAATGAACAGCTTGGCTAACAGACCAAATGTGCTGGCTCTTGTTTGTAGTTTCTATAAAATCAAAACTTCACGTACATCAATAAAAATTCACGTACCATATTATATATTTGATTAAATTCATGTCACATTTTGAGACCAGTTATATATATTTTTTAATTTGCATAAATTTATCTTTCAAATTCTGTCTTAGTTCATCTTTTTATGAATGAAGAATTTGGGGCTGATGAGGTGATCGGTTCCAAAGCAAATATTGATGGATCTCTCCAAAGCCAGGAAACAAATCCCAACTCGAGCAGCTAGGAAGGTTTTTGCGTTGGGAAAAATTTAGGGATTTGAATTATTGGAAATGAGGATGGTGTGGTGGAAGACTTGGTTCATCTTTTTATGAATTAAGAATTTGGATACATTCGTATTAATCTTATTAAGAATTAGAATTAAGAATTTGGATGCATTCGTATTAATCTTATTACGAATTAGAATAATTGCGCATTGTTTGGTACGAAAAATGTATAAGGAGTGTGTTGTATTAAATAACATTTGTGTATTAAAAAGATAGATTAAAAACGATTATTACTATATCAAAGTGTTTGGTTGATAAAATTTGTTAAGACTCTTTTTGTGCTTCAAGTTGCGGAGTAGAGAATGGGAATTCCATCAGAAATAAGGGATGTTTGGATACAGTGAAAATCAAATTCCTTCCTAATTCCTTCCCCTGCTGAAGACGAGAAGAAATTAAGAGCCCAGCAATTCTCTCAAGGTTGGATTCTTTTGTTCTTTCATTTCCTTCTCCCTTGTAGTCTTATAATTTAACATGATATTCATTCGGATGTCTAGATTCAATCACGTAAGAATTTTTTTTTTCTTGAAATGATTTTTTTTGCGTCAAATGCAATTGTTAATTTCTTTGATTTTCGTTCAATCCGCAGAAGGAATTCGTGCCGGTATCAAGGCGGCTGCGATTGCCGCCGTCGCCAGCGCTGTGCCTACAGTAAGTTAACGTTAATCTTGCTCTTATCGATTTGATTTTTACAATAAATGAAATTAATTGATCCAAGATCATAAATCATCCAGATAATTTTTAGTTTGGGAGGATTATTTTAATTTTCCTCAAAAACAAAAGTAAAGAGCAGTATCCTGGAAATTTATATTCTTTGAGTTTATTTAATTGGGTAGGATCATAGATGAGATTGTAAAAATAGTTTATGGAATAATTTTTTTTTAATTTTATTTGAAAATATGATTAATTGCATGTCAAACCTTTAAAATTTTTAATAATTATTTAAAAGTCATTAAAAATTAATGGTATTTAATGGCATATTGCGTTAGTGGTGTTCAGCGGTGTGCGTCGCTCGTTGTAAAATTTTCATATATATATATATAGAGAGAGAGTACAATGCAATTTAATTGCTACACATACTTCCAAATTGGAAGTTGATAATAATAGCAATTCTTATACAAATAATTGGGATTTCTCATTCAAAATCAAAATCGGAAAAAAAAAATTATTATAGCGCAAAGAGGATAAATTCCCATCCCCGATTATGCCACGTCGACTTAATTGTTCCATTTGAAGGGTATAAAAACAATTGCCTAAAATTGCAATTGATATCAGCGGCCAGCTAATTCAAAGGGAACCTCGGCAAAAGGCAAACAGTCTGCTCAATTCAAAGGGACAACACGTCTAAACAAATTCGAATTTAGACTTTGTTTGGTAAGGTAGAAAGAAAATTAGAATGATGGAAAACTAAAGGGGTAGAAAAGGAAAAACTATTATATGGTGGCTCACCACGTCATTCATAGTCTCATCCAATAATAAATTTTCATCTCATTTTTTTTCCAAGATGAATCTTTACATCTTTCCTACATGTCATTAAATGAATGAATATCATTAGATGGAACCATGAATGACGTGGTGAGCCGGGACCATGTAATAATTTCTCGTAGAAAAGTGGAAAGATAAAAAAAATTATTATTATTATTTTATTGGTATGCTTGATAGGAAGGATGAAAAAATTGAAAGAAAATTATTTTTTATTTTCATTCATTGCTTGGTAGAGTTAAAAATTGGAATGAAAAAAAATAAAATTTAAAAAATTCATATTTTGAACTAACTCACATCTCTCCTATATGTTGAACTAACGTACATGAGCATTAAAAATGATCATCTCTTTAGTTTTCTTTCCTCTCGCTTTTCTTTTCTACCAAACACACTCAACATTTATTTTCTTTCTGATTTTCCCTTCCCTCCTTCCATCCTCTCACTTTTAGGATGCAACACTTATGTAGCAATCCTTAAGAACGAGTCAAAGAAACCTAGGTTGACGAGGGACATCCCACATCGAAAAAAAATGTTTTAGGATATAAATGTGATGGTATTGCACATCTTATCAAAAATATATTGTTTGAGAAGAGAGTAATGATACCGTAACATTATGCACTACCCATCCCAATTCAACTTCCGCACCCAACGCGACACATTGCTCAGCAAGCATTCATATCAAAGGAAGGTCCCCTCCAAAGCAACAAAACTCGAAAAGAATTAAAACAAGCCCCCAGGATATCCATGAAAATCTCTAGCATGAAACACAAAGAAACCAATCTGCTGAATATTTGCCATGACTCCCATCGAACCTAGTCGAGAAAATATGTATAATTTTACTGACAGAACATCCAAACATAATCTATCATAGAAAACAACTCAAAAATCGAGCTATTGTTGATCATGGAGTCATCAATATCTGCATTGGAAGCGATCGCCTCATCAGCCCCAAACTCTTCGTTCATAAAAAGATGAACCAAGACAGAATTTAAAACCTATTTTTATGCGAATTAAAAACAAAATATATAACTGGTCTCAAAATGTGACATGAATTTAATCAAACATATAATATGATACGTTAATTTTTATTGATGAATGTGAAGTTTTGATTCTATAGAAACTATAAACATATAGTCTTGCTTTTTTTATGAATGTAATGAATAAATATAAAATACGATCACAATAATAACGATTTTAATGAGTTGTAAAATGTAAATTAATATCACCAACGATAAGTTGTTTTAGTGGGATGAGGCGCTAGATTCATTAAGTTAGGAGTTCGAGTCTTGGCATTTTGAACGGAGAAAATTGGGTTAGGAGGGTCGCCCCATAATGAACCTCTGTAGTACCCGATCCGAATTAGTCAGCGAATTTGTTGGATACCGGGTTTTAAACAAAAAAATGTAAATTAATATCAAAATATATATAGATATATCGGATTAGATATAACATGTCAATCTAAAATTTATGGACAAAAATCTTCTACCCCTTCTCGGTGTCCCTTTCTATGCACTAACACTAAAAAATTAAATTTTAAAATTTAAATTCTAAATCTTAAACCATAAATTCTAAATCCTAAACCCTAAAAAATACACCATACCACTAATTCCTTAAACCCTAACCCTAAACTTAATTTTTTTAGTTTAGCAGCATAAATAAGGGCACCGAAAAGGGGCAGATAGTTTTTATTCAAAATTTATATGTAATTTTGATATTTGACTGAAACTGTAAATACATAGAAAAAGAAACAATTAAAAATAGAAAAGGAAAAGTTAAAAATAAGAACAAAATGTCCAAATATAGTATGATTCAGGTTAGTATGTGGGATGTGAATTGAAGAAGCAGAATAATTGGACAACCAATCATTCTGCAAGCGGGCACCGCATCTTCCGGTCAGCCACAAGGTATATTAACCCTACACCCCTTCTCTTGTTTGTGTACAACATCCAAAGTCCAAACCTCCAATTGTTCCAGGGTACATCCCAAGGAATTAGGTTCTCATTTTCTCTCAACCAAAGCGACAACGCAATGAGTAATGCCTCCTTATACCCTTCTTATTGTTTTGTTACTTCTGATTTAAAATTTTTGTATATATTTTTTATCTATTTTGATAGAGTTAGAGAAGGAAACGAGAAACCTTCTTCACATGGCTGTACAAAGGAGGCGGAAACTAAGAGCAACAATGAACCACTTAATGATGGTAGGCCATCAAAAAGAAGAAGGGGGCGAAATGACAACGGCTTCGATCGACAACTTGATGGGTCTGCTACGGGTCCACGTCAAACGGGGAGTAAACCTTGCCGTCCGTGATGCACGAAGCAGCGACCCTTACGTTGTTGTTAAGATGGGCCATCAGGTCTTTTTCTTCTTCTTCAAGTTAATAACAATGGTGATGATGTTAATGTTTTACATAGATAGATAACTATATCACTTGTAAATATTTGTTACAGAGACTCAAGACTCGTATGGTAAAGAAGGATGTGAATCCTGAATGGAATGATGATTTAACTTTGTCTATAACAGATCCGAATATGCCAGTCACTCTGGTAAGTCTATTGGTTAACTTGAAACGTGATACTCAAGGCATTGGTTTGTTTACCCAATTCCATGTATGTGCTTGATTTCAGACCGTGTATGACCATGACACATTTAGCAAAGATGACAAAATGGGAAACGCAGAATTTGAGGTGAGGTCATTTATAGAAGCCTTGAAAACACATACCAATTTGGAAGAAATCCCAAGTGGAACCGTACTATCAAGATTGCAACCAAGTAGCACCAATTGCCTTGCTGAGGAGAGTGTCATATACGTGAACGAAGGGAAGGTCACCCAAGACCTTGTCCTCAGATTACAAAATGTGGAGTGTGGTGAAGTGGAAATTCAACTGGAGTGGATTCACTTTCCTGGCTCTAAAACCTTCCTAAGTTAAATGACTGTTCGTTTTGTCTGCCTCTAGCTATCCTGTATTTCTTCTCCACGTTCCCGCAGTTGGATTCCCTCCTGCTTTCATGGTGATTCATGCCACTTCGCTCCTTGGAAACCGTGACTGTGGCGTATAGATATACCATGGAATGTGAATGAAGAAATTACTATGCAATTTATTTATTTTTTGTACCAATCAAATTATTGAATTGAATTTGAATGATAATTGTCATAAGCTATCTCATTGGCTCTGTCGTGCTAACTTAAAACAAAGAAAATAAAATAAAAGTTACAGATGGTTTTCGCATATAGGATTAAAAAGCCACTTAAAACTACATCCCTGTCAGTATAGCTCTAAAATCCAATACTCTCGGTCCCATATGTATCACGGGTGTACACTCTCACCAACAAAAAAGTTGAATAGGTTCTACGACCTATACTGTCAGCTAACAACTATCGGTACAGGTACCGTACCCTATGCGGTAGTTTAACTACTCACAGCTTTAGCGGCATACATGTCTGTTACTATAGGTATAAAATGGTTTTCGTCATTATAGAGTGAAATTATGCATATTATAACTTCAATTAATAATATTAATTCGAAACTTTGGTTCTGTCAATTTGCGATTTCCAATTTGATGAACTCTAAACAAAAATCTAAGGCAATTTTTTGCTGATGTTGGAGAGAATGTGGTTGAGCTTGAATATAGCCAGATCAAATAGTCTTCAAATCATTTTCTAAGGATTTTGAGTTGAATCTGACATAACTCATGAAGAAACTCCAATCCTATAAGCTAATATTGAATTATGGGAACCCTATTTAAGTAAAGAGGGTGCGATCTAACAAATATTCAACAACTTTAGGTTCATAATATGTACAACTGACGAAGATTGTTCTCTCAAAAATACCGGTCATACTTTGGTAGGATACTACTTAATCAGGGACAAAGCAACCGTCATATCAATAAGTAGAGAATTTGGTTCTTTTTTGATGCTCAATTATTATAAGTTATAACGAGCACTGAGAAAGTTAGGAGCTTTTTTAGCTCTTCACGCTTTATAGTCCCCTTCTATATTCGAGGATTTTAAAAAACAAATCAAGACTAATCGGTCTAACAGAATCATCTAATATTCTTGAACTATACTAAAGAATAAATTGCATCAGCCACAAGTTAATATCGAAAGACAAAATTAACTCTTTGTTGGCACATACTATTACGTACATCAGTTTAGTCATAGAATCGATTAAACTCTTTCTCTGATACCATTAAATATAACACTCATAATCCAGCCTAATAATAAATTGGGCCGAAGATTTCATGTCGACTGTACAAAATTTCAATCAAATAAAAAACAAACAACTAAAACAAATTTCATACACCACAATCTTACATTTCAAGGAAAATAGAACCATTCATTACTGAGCATAATAATCAACATATATGAATTTAGTGAGCAATTTGAAATTTTTTACAAGTTCAGGGACTAAATAGTAATTTTAGAAACTTAAGGATTTCATAAGAAAATTTAGCTTATTAGTATTCAGAATCAGTCTAATGTTTAATATTCTATTCAAGGCTTAATAGAAACCTCAAATCATTCTTTGAATCACATTATTGCAATTTAGGGACTAATATGTAAAAATTTAAAAGTTTGACCAAAGGGTTCGATACCTCATCACAAGTTTCAAAACCTTTAGTCTAGATTCAAATAAATTTGATTCTGCCAACAAGGTCTTGAAACCAAGCTTCAAGGTTTTGTCCTGTAATGTACAACTTTGGTTTTACTTAAGCTACAATTTACCCCCCAAAATGGTTCTTAAGGCCAAAGCAAGCTATATTCACCTCAAAGCATTTCAAAACTTAATCAAATATACGCATACTTATCAAATTCATCAAGCTTACGGCTGAGATAAAGATTTTGGTACAACTTTTAATGAAAAATATTTTTTGACTTAAACAAATTTACAAAAATAATTCAAAGTCCAAATAAATAGAAAAATATGTTTGAAATTGTTTTAAGGTGTTTTTGACTTGAACAAAACTTTCAAAAATAATTTAAGTGTCAAAAATAAGTTGTTCGTATCGGCACGACTAAGCGTGTACCGATACGAGGAAGGTTTTGATTTTTCCAGTAAGTACTTATGTAATACCCTAATATTTGGTTAGTGACCAAAATATAAAGAATTAAAAGTTGGTAGTTTTAGTTTAGTGACTAAAATGTAAATTTTTAAATTTTGGTAGCTAAAGTTAAAAGTTGAGAAAAGTTTAGGGACAAATATGGTAATTTTCCCAACTATATCTGATATTCCATAAATGAGTAATTTCTCCTGGTATAAGAATTTTGGTGGGAATCATATTTTTGGTACATGATTTATGTGAGAATTTATAAAAAATGATAAGTTTCAGTATTTAATTCCGATGATTATTTGAGTTTAGAATATTATGGAAATTTTATGGAAGTCTTAAGAAGATTCGAGGAACATGACATTATGGTTTTGAATCGTTTTTGATTGATTTAGAATTGATTGAATGTAGTGTTTTGAGTAGTGTATGAAATGACATTTTTGAAGATATGTTGATTCATTAATGATAAAATGGTCATTTTGCCTATATTTTATAAATATCTTAAGTTATGGAAAATTATGAAGTAGAGGTGTCAACTTGTCATTGGTTACAATCAAGGGCCAAAATAGTCATTTGACTATTAAGGAGATTTTTTTATTAAATATGGTTAAATAAAGCCATTTGGTATGAAATTAAAGAATAGAAAAGTGTGGAATTTTCTCATCTTTCTCCACCATTGTCGTGAGCTTCCTAATCTAGGTAAGAAAAATTTTCATTTCAATTTTTGGGCTTGATTTGGTTGAATTTAGAATTAAGACATGAATCAAAGATTTATTCTCATGGAGTTCTCTTTCATTTGGTATAAGTTTTGCATGGTTTCCATGCTTCTAAGTTGATATTGGTGTTTAGGATGGATGAAGGACATGTTGGAATTTCATGTTTTAAGGTTTATTCAAGTTGGAAATGAGGTTGTGGTGTTATTTCTATACTTAAAGTGATGAAAATTCCATAGAATATGGTTTAGGGATCATTAGGCTAATTGAAGAAAATTAGGGGAAAATAATGTAAAAATTATTTTAGTGATAGAAATGAGTAGAATGATGCTTTTGATGCTTAATTATGTCATTGGATGAAGAAAACATTCATTCAGGACTATATTGCAATCCGACTAAAGTAGGGGACTTATATGGAAATTGTGAAAAATTGAAGGTTTAAATGAGATCTTGATGTATTGTTAATTTGAATTGGCATTTGAAGAATTTTTATGAATTTCCTATAGTGATTGCCAAATTGATCAATGTATATTAATGTATACATTCGATTTTGGTTATTGTATTTTTGATGTAAATGTAAAGTCTGAGAAAGTTCAAGACTGAATTAAACAAAAGGAAAGTCAAGGATCAAGGGTTGAGTGATACTCTTCAAACTCGGGTATTTAGTATAGGCAACAAGGTGATGCATTTTTATGTTTTCAAATGTATTTAGGAAGACTTGCAAAAAGTCAACCTATATGATTTTATCGAATTGATAATATTGATTTTCATATGAAATATGATATTTTCACAGGCATAAAGTAAAGGTTTGGTACATTATGGGGTACGAACTGCCCTAATGTGTTTTGTTTATGATAATTTATTATCATATATTAATGATATGTTATAGAATGATTTATGGTATAATGGAGTATGAACTGCTCCATTATTTTGATTTATCGACGATGAGTTATTTACTATCTACATAATGATATATTGCAAATGTAATGATATTTTTTATTGCCAAAGATTACCATTGAGAGCTACAGTCTAGTAGCATGCCATAGAGTCTAGCAGATGCGCCCGACACTTTATATGTCTAGTGATTATTGACACTTTATGTGTCTAGTGATTATTGACCTTTATGGTCTATTGATTATCGGTCTTTATGGCCTAGTGATTATCGGTCTTTATGGCCTAGTAGTCTGGGACTACATGACTCGCATACTTAGTTTCTCTCACATGTATGTCTTGGGCTAGTGGAAAAGAGTTTTACAAAATGATTTTTAATGTTATTCAATCTTGCTATAAAGCAACATTGCTTTTGAAATGGGTTTGAATAAGAATTGTCTATACTATGTTTTTAAAGTTAATTACATATTGATTTAATGACTACTATAATGCCTCACTAAGTTGGTACTTAGTGTGTATTTTGCATGTGCACACGTAGGTTGATCGATCAGGTTTGTAAGTAGCAGTGTTTGCATCACCTCGTGGACGAGGATACGTTACAGGTTATCATAGTAATATTTTGACATCCTATATGATTTTTTTATTAGTGGCATGTATAATGTTAAACATGCGTATTTTGTGTGAATCGAACTTTAATTACTTTATGGTTTATAATGTTTATAACTAAAATATGGTTTAGTACAACTAATATGTGAATTGGAATGATTTATGAGTAGTTAGTAGACTTATAATTGGAATAGGTTGAAACAACCTAGAAAATCTGTATTAGGCAGGAAATTTAAAAAATTACCATAAATTCCATAAATTGAATTAGAAGGTGAATCTTATATGTATGAACTATAAAATCGAGTCTAGTTTCTTTTAAAACAAACGATAACTGATTTCGAGGTCTGTACTAAAAGATATGAATTTTTAATCGATAGAAGGTCAGAAAATAGGGCAGCAGATTTCTTAAAATTCTACACTGTGCCATGAGTTTGTGATTTTTTTTGAATTTTTGTATAATGAATTTGAGTTATTAATTTATATGGTTAGAAAGCTTAATGAATCTACTTTATTTCTGAACAAATGGAATCGAATTTTGAGTTGTATATTATTTTATAAAAATATTTCTTTGAAGGTAGTGCAGGCTGTCGGTTTAAAAGTTTTATAATAGAAATATTTTCGACTTTGTTTTGTAACATCACCGACTCGTGTTTGGTAACGAATAAGGGAAGGGGGTGTTACACTTTTCGTATCGGTATGACTATGCATGTACCAATACGAGTACACATTTTTCGTAATGATAGGAAAGCCTCCGTAACGATACGTAAGATACCGTACCGATACCCTAGTATCGCGTATCGGTACGCCCTGCCTACTTTTCTTGCAATGACTCTTTCTTCGTATGACAGGTATCGATACATCTGATCATGTACCGATAGGCCCAGAAGTGCATTTAATGTTGGAAGTAAAGTTCCCAATGGCTCTTAACAACCTTCAACGGATAGTAACGGTCATGAAGCAATTTGAGGGTTTAAAAGACCTCTTCAAGCGGCTATGGTATAACAAGAAACCAACTACCAACATTCTATGTAAAGAGAAAGTGTTTTTGAGCTTTAATTGTCAACTTTTCTTGTAGAATACACGTGTGAGCCTAATTGTTATATTTGCTCAAGTTTTTAGGTTTTGGGTGAGTGCTTAAATTGCAGACATATTTGCTTTGTGAGGTTTTTCATTATTTGTTTCATTTGTATTTTTCTCTTAGAAGAGAGTGTCTCAAAGTTTTAGTAGAAACTTTGAGGGTTTGTAAGGTTATCTATTTTCCATAAAAGAAAGACAAATTTAGTGGTTTTGTGGAAAATCCTTAGTAGGAGATGTAACGACCCAGATTTTGGATCCAAGAGATGAGTTGACCCAAGGCATGGGCTTCACGTTTGGGCCGATGTTGGGCCCTTGTGAGTCCTTTTGAGCTTGATCTTGGTTGTTGGGCTTGTGTTGATGGGTTGGGTCTGAGTTAAGAAGAGTAGGAGAAGGGTAGTTCGGTAATTAAATAATTGGATGACAAAGAGAGGGTGTTCTCTTTAATTTTTTTTGCAAAAAGTAGAAAAGGATGATCTCATTTTTGGTTGTCTCCTTCCCCTTTCAAAACCCAATCTTCCCACCCAAAAATCACCATCAAAGGCTAAATCTTTGAGAAGTATTGTGTGAATCTCGTTTTGGTTGCTGAGGAAAGTTTGTTCAGCAGCAAGAGATCTTTATTTTGAGGTAAGCTTTACTTGGAATGATGGTGGAAAAGGGTTGGCTTGGATTTGAAGAAGAAGAACAGGAATGGATTCTTGAAGGTTCCTTCATCAGGTTGAATACAAGGTTTGTACACCACTAACTCTTTTGAATTCTTGCAACTCATAAAAATAGGCTCTGTGCATGATTTGGGTGTTTATGGTTTGATATGCTTTGGTTGACCTCTTTAATGGTAAAGTGTGGATTTGATGTTGCTAAGGCTTAAAATTGGTAGAGACTCACTTAATACCTTTACCATAGCTTGTAGGAACGGTTTGGGGTTTAACCTTAGGGGTTAAACAAGGTTTTTAGGTGAAACTCGCACCCAAAGTTTAAAAATCGGGCTCGCGTACTGGTACTGGGGCTAGCGTATCGATACACCTTAGTATAAGAGGGTAGAGGGTCATGAGGGGAGTACCAGTACGCCTCCTCATGTATCGGTACCCCTTGCATATTAAGGATTCTAGTAGCACTTTTGAGTACCGGTATGCAAGGGGCGTATTGGTACCGACTATTACATTGCCTGTGAGAGGCTTAGCATACCGGTACGCATATGTGGGAGTACCGGTATGGGGCGATCCTAGTACCGATGATGTGTATCGGTAAGACACGGAGTGTATCAGTACGACTTCGGGTCTAATTCTTTCAAACCTAATTAGAGTATCGGTACTCATAGGGGAGTATCGATACCTAGAGGGGAGTACCGATACTCACCTTGGAGTATCGGTACTCGCTGGGCAATCTGCCCAAGAATTTTGAGGTTATGTTTGGGGTTCTATAATTCGAGGCAAAAAGCCCTAGGGGTCTGTTAAGGTGTAAATTGATTATTAAAAATGAGAAATGGAGATTTAAACCCCTTTATGAAATAAATGGCTAATAACTCGTTATACATTGGTAAGCTGTGTGAGGTGGTAACCTATAGGGATCCTAGGTGGATCGATTGATGCTGTGTGGTAATTTAGGCCCTTGCCATGTGTGAAAGGGGCACCTATAAGGTTAAGTCATATCGAATAATAAGATAAATTAATGAGAACGACTAATGTGTACCTTCACAACATACTCGTAAATAGATAAGTTCGATAGGGTGGCCTAGTAATTGATAGAAACCATAGGACGATGGTAAGGGTGTTAGAGCTGTGTGTGGTAAGACCCTTGTGTTGAGGTTGAGTGCTGTGTGGTGACTAGGGTCCTTACTGTGTGCTGATAGGACGCCTAGATAGTCGAGTCATCCCTTGTTGTTGGGATTTGGATACCCTAAGTGTGTTGCAACACCTTGAAGACTCTCAAATGTCGGATCCCGATGCTTTATGGACGCGGGCCTTATTCGAAGAAGCTTGATGAGAGATTTTGTGCATGGATGTAGGATCCCGATGCTTTGTGGACGCGGGCCTCATCATCTTGAGTATAGGATCTCGATGCTTTATGGATGCGAGCCTTACTCGTAGTGTAAGATTCCGATGCTTTGTGGACGCAGGCCTCACTCAAGTGTCGGATTCTGATGCTTTGTGGACGCGAACCTCACTTAATGTTGGTTGTGTTATCTGTGTGATGCTAAGTAAACGTAGGAGGTACTTGTATGAGTTGTGTGAGTGATCATACATTCATAATGCTATGTGTTTAGGCGGTTATGGTAGCGCCATTGTTATCTTGCCATGATGTCATTCATGTTGCATTGCTTTATTTATGATTTACATGAAGCATGGTTGAGTGGCAGTGTATCCACTGAGCTTTGTTAGCTTAGCGTTTGGAATCGTTGTTTATGTTCACAAGTTAGTAGGTTTGGCTCGTTCTTGGAGGAGCACCATCAGGGAAGGATTCTAGCGCCTCGTCTCATCAGAGTACCGTAGTTAGGTCCTTGGGCTATGTATTCGTAGGAACCTATTGTATATTGTGAATTGTATTTGGATTTTCAAATGATCGAGTCAAAGGTTTATAATGTAATTTTAAAAGGAGCTCCATTGTATATGTTTTTGAATATTTATTATGTTTTATTGGGTTGTAATTAAATGGATTTTCATAATGGATTTGTGGATTGGGCTAAACTAGGTCAAAATTGTTGGTTGGGTTTCAGACGTGAGGCCCAAATGTGACATCCGGGTCGTGGGTGTTACAGGAGAGCTAAGATAGTGGATATAGACTTAGTTGTAAAGTCGAACCACTATAAATCATTGTGTCAAATTTTTGTTTCTTAGCCTTTCATCCACTATTGTTCAAGGGCCAATTCTCCCCTCTTGGCAATTTGGTTGATCGTATTTGAGCCCAACAATTGGTACTAGAGCTATCTTCAATCCGAAGGTCTAGCAATCGATTAAGAAGATTCTTGGGAAGCTCGGTCAATTTCTACATCAAGTGGTTCAATGGCACAATCCATCTTCAATGGCACCATTCATTTAATCCATCGATTACAACATTTGGGAGATCATTGAAGATGGTCTTAAACTTTCACAAAAGAAGGCAGGAGACATTCTCATCTTCAAGGATATGAATGAATGGATTGATCAAGAAATGAGGCAAATGCAACTCAACTCCAAGTCCATTCATGTGTTTTTATGTGCTCTTGGTCCGGAAGAATACTCCAAAATCTCTGCTTGTGCCGAGGCCAAGGAAATATGAGACAAGCTTAAAGTCACATATAAAAGAACCAATGAGGTGAAGGAGACCAAGATTGGACTTCTCAACCTCAACTATGAGAACTTCAAGATGAACCTGGAAGAAGAAATCAAAGCTATGTTTGATCGGTTCTCCGTCATCTTTAATGAGCTTAAAAGATTCGAAGAGGTGATCTTGGAGGACAAGCTTGTAAGGAAGTTGATCTATTCATTTCCCGATTTATGGGATTCCAAAAACGTGGCCATCATTGAAGCAAAGAACTTGAAGGAGCTCTAGCTTGATGAGCTAGTGGGATCTTTGCTCACCCATAAAATGATGATATCAAAAGAGAAGAAAGAAGAGAAGAAAGAAAAAAATGTTTCTCTTAAACCTCAAGCTATCAAGAAGATTCAAGTGAAGAGGATGAAGAAGATAAATATGAATATGAAGAGATGGTTGAGCTCTTCAAGAAACTCAAAAGATTCATGAAGTACGAGAAAGAAGAAGCTAGACATGAATCAAAGAAGATGAGGGATCCCATCATATGCTTCGAGTGCAAGAAGCCAGGGCAAGTGATATATGATTTTGCTCAACTTAAGAAGAAGGGAACAAGCCATAAGAAGAAAGGATTTGTGGCTACATGGAGTGTTGAAGAAGACTCCACCGATGATGAGGTAGCCAACTTATGTCTCATGGCCATCGACGAAGATTCAAGGGTAACTTCTAATTTATCTACTTTAAATTCCCATTCATTTGATGAAATACAATATGCCTATGATGATTTGTGTAACACCCCAAAATAATTTTTATAATAAAAATAAACAAAAGGTATAATGATAAAAAAAGTTATAAAGAGGGAATTGCAGCCAGGAGGTTTAAACTCGTGACCTTTGCTGCACAAGCTGATGTGGTAACCATTTGAGCCAAGCCTCTTTTGTGATATGGATTACCTTAATAAAATAATAACTTTATCCTGGTTCGGTTATCATACAAATGATAAAACCAGATTTAAGACATTTTATCTCCCATTTAACTCGAATCATCTTCTAGAAAACTCTTAAAATCTCTCTTACCTACCCTAAACTGTCGACATTTGTCTGCTTTCACCACTGTGTCGTGTGCATCATCCTCGACACACACCTAACCACTTGACCAACTCGAACAAAACCTTTCTAGTCACTCGCTCAACTGTCATTGTAATCGACGGGGATCGATGCAAATAGGTTTGTCGAACCTAGGGGTTTTTGTCTTGATTTCTTATAATTTTCGGCCAAACCCATCGTCCATTGGGGACGCTAGTGGCATCACCGCCTTTCCCTCACTAAGACGAGTAAGACCTTGGCCACCGATCACCCGATCATTGACGTTAATGCCTATATATATACGATATCGTTCTGGGGAACTGTATCCTGGAGTACGGATGAAGGGTAAAAAGACTTAAAGGAAAAACTTTGGTTGCTCTTGTAGCATATTTTAATGAAATGATTCATGTTTGTCTAAATTATATATAATGTTTTTATGAACTGTTGGAACACACTGATCTTCCTAGCTCTTACCCCAATTTTTTCCCCTTTCAGATACTTTTGGATAAGCTTCCCGGACTTGGCACTTGGAGGATCTATACATTCAGCTCATACATTTTGATGTAATGTTTTTATCTTCCAAACTATCTTATTGGGTGACATGAGCCTATATTTTGTTTAAGTATACTTTTTATATTGCCGTTATGGTTTCATGATGTAATCATATTTTGATAAGAAATTTTATGGATTATTTAACTTATTTATGCATGGGATTAATTTATTACTTGATTTTGGCTTTTAAATTTTCAAATAATTTTATGGTTAAAAATTTTAGTAAGGAATGTGACCTCCCAACGTTGGACTTTACGCATAAGCCGGTCTATGAGTTACATTTGGTTGGTATCAGAGCTTTTGATTTTATAAACCTTGGACTGTGAATGGGTCCTAAACAAAATATTTTCCTAAACCATTTTACCAATAAGTTTAATAAGGGCCATGTCACCGAGATCTATATGTTTACATGTGTATGGTACTTCAGTGCCAGTTCTGACTCTAAGAATTACCTTTTGTAGAGATTATTCGTTATGATCACCCATCAAGGACGTCGACCCGCCCGTGGGCAAGGTCGAACAACAAGATTTTCCAATCCTATAAATGATCATGTGGCAGATCCTCCAGCTCCTATAGATCATTCATTTCCTCCAGATCTTTCTGCCTCTAGTAGTTTTGTTATTCTGACTGACCTGTCACCTACTACTAGCATCAGCATGACAACCCCGATTAGAGAACCAACTATTTCTAGGACTGAGCCCCTCACTGGAGTTACGGATGAGACCTTGAGCAGGCAGTTTCTTCAACTGATTCAGGGTGTAATCAGAGCATCAAGCATTACGCTTGAAGTTCCTATCTCTCAAACCCTAATTGCTAACGGGATTAAGACCATTTTGGGATCTCTTAGTGAAGCACCGACCGAGGCAGAGAGCTGGTTATATAATATTGAGAGACTTATGGACCAGTTGGGTTTAGAGCCAGCTAGAAGATATTTTGGAGCAGTGTCTATGCTGGACGAGAATGCCCACACCTGGTGGAAGCCCGTGGTGAGCAATATGCCTCCAGAGAGGTTGACGTGGACTTTTTCAAGGAGCATTTTAGGAACCATTTTCAGGGTGAGGAGTTCTTGAAAGAGAGGCGCTAGACATTTAAGGACTTGGTGTAGGGTTCTATGACTATGACCGAGTATGAGTTACAAATTTGGATTTGTTGGGATATGGTACTAGGTTGGTATCTATGGAGAAGGACCGATGCAATAAGTTTTTAAAGGGCCTTCGCATTGGGATACGTGATTGAGTGCCACACATCATGATGAGGTGTTTGAGGAGCTGGTGAATCGGGTTAAGACTGTAGAAGAGATAGAAATTTTAGCAACTAGCCAAAGCAGTGGAGATAAAGATAGAGGTGAAGACAGGGATCGAGTGTGAAACCGGGACCGAGATCGATCCGGGAGATCCTATAGCCAGAGGAAGTCTCATGCACACCCTGAAAAGAAGGATCGTACTACAAGATATTAGAGAGGTGGTTCGAGTTATAGACCTAATATACCTCAGGGTCCAACTGTCAGTCGAGGTGGTTCATTAGGGTTCTCTCTTCTACCCTTGTGTGAGTATTGTGGTAAATTACACCGAGGTATATGTATAAAGATATCGGGTACTTAATTTTAATATAGATCTACTGAACATTTTCAGAAAGAGTGTCCACACCCACCTTTTACAGATCGAGTATCGACTTAGATCCTTGCTCATTTTCAGACTTCAGCTCGTTCACAAGCATCTATTCAGACACTAATTACAGGTCGTCATTGGGATAGAGTTTCAAGATCTGTTGCTAGATCTAATAGCAGGGGATGAACCAATCAGAGTGGAGGACCAGTTATGACTGAGGCCAGACAACCCGAATTTGTTTATGCCACTAGACTGCGTGATGATAGAGATGAGCAGACGTCATTGCAAGTATATTTACTATATATTTTGTTTCATATTTTACATTGCTTGACAACGGCTTCACCCATTCATATGTATCAAGATCTGTGTCTCGAGGCCTCCAAATTCCAGTTGAGATCACCGAAGATGTAGTTACAGTTATGAGCCCAGTGGGCCAGTCAGTGATCGTGGATAGAATTTTTAGATGATGTCCTCTTGAGGTTCAAGGGGAAAGCTTTCCAACTGACTTGATAGAGCTACCGTTAGAAGAGTTTGATTTGATCCTTGGTATGGATCAGTTGACCGAACATCGTGCTAATCTTGATTGTGAGTCCAAGAGGGCAATTTTGAAGACTTTTGAGTACCAGACAGTTGTTATAATTAGTGAGAGGTGCGGGTATTTGTCAAATGTGGTATTTGTCTTGACTACTGACAGAATGATCGAAAGGGATATGAGACCTTTATTACTTGCATTATGAATATGAAGGGTTCTTTATCCAAAATTGAGGAAATTCCTATAGCGAAAGAGTTTTCTAATGTTTTCTTGAGAAGTTACCTAGACTACTATCGGATAGAGACGTGGAGTTAGAGATTGAGACTTATCCGGGATTAACACCAGTTTCTATGAATCCCTAATGTATGGCTCCTAAAGAGCTTAAAGAGCTGAAGATTTAATTGTAAAAGCTCCTTGATCGACGCTTTATCCGACCAAGCTCTTTACCATAGGGAGCTCCAGTTTTGTTCGTTAAAAAAATGATGGATCTCTCAAACTGTGTATCAATTATCGAAAGCTGAATAAGATGAAAGTTAAGAATAAATACCCTCTACCCAGGATCGATGACTTGCTTGATCAATTTTAGGGAGCCCCTATTTTATCAAAGATTGATCTTCGATCCAGCTATTACCAGCTGAAGATTAAGGGGTCCGATGTTGCAAAGATGACCATTTGTACTAGATATGGGCATTACGAGTTTTTAGTGATGCCTTTGGGATTGACTAATGCCCCTGCTACATTTATGGATCTGATGAATCTTGTACTTTAGCCCTATTTAGATTAGTTTGTGGTGGTGTTTATTGATGACATTCTAGTTTACTCTCGGTCTAAGGCTGAACATGCTGAGCATCTGAAAATTGTTCTGTAGAGTCTCAAAGAGCATCGTTTGTATGCTAAGTTGAGCAAATGTGAATTCTGGCTTAGCCAGGAGACTTTTCTCGGGCATTGTGGTATTGGCTTGAGGTATTCAGTTTGATCCGGGCAAGATTAAGGCCGTTGTAAGCTGGAGACAACCCAAGAATGTTTATGAGATCCGCAGTTTCTTGGGTTTAACTGGGTACTATAGACGCTTCATTGAGGGTTTTCCCATCATTACTGCCCCTCTAACGAAACTGTTGAGGAAGAATGTTCCATTTATCTAGACTGATGCTCAGTAAGAGAGTTTCGAGAAATTGAAAATAGCTTTGACACAAGCTCCAGTTTTAACCCAGCCTGAGTTTGGAAAGGATTTCAGGATTTACAGTGATGCTTCACACTTTGGACTGGGATGTGTTTTAATGCAGGATGGGAAGGTGATCGCTTATGCATCACGCCAGTTGGGACTGCATGAGTGTAACTATCCTACTCATGATCTAGAGTTGGCTGTTGTGATTTTTGCCTTGAATATTTGAAGACACTATCTCTCTGGAGAAAAGTGTTGTATCTATATAGATCACAAGAGCTTGCAATATATTCTTACAAAGAAAGAGCTTAATCTGAGACAGCGTGATGCCTTGAGCTTCTTAAAGATTATGATTATGAGATTGAGTATCACCCAGTGAAGTCCAACGTTGTTGCTAATGCTTTGAGTCAAAAGGCTATTTCAAATTTGAGGTCTTTATTTGCCAGGATGAGTATATATGATAATGGTAGTTTGTTACCTGAGCTCCAGGTTAAGCCGACTTTGGTCGAGGAAATTAAGGCTAAACAACTTCTAGATAGTTCCTTACTTCCTGTCATACAGTAGGTTGAGTAGGGATCCACATCTATTTATACCTTTGATTATGATGGGGTTCTGCATTTTAAAGGTCGTTATTGTGTTCCTGACGATGCCGAGTTAAAGCAAGCCATTCTTTGTGAGGCTCACAGTAGCCCATATGCTTTACATCCCGGTGGGGATAAGATATACCAAAATTTGAGGCAGAGGTATCGTTGGGTTGGCATGAAGAAAGATATCTCAGATTATATGGCTAAATGTCTGACTTGTCAACAGGTTAAGGCAGAACATCAGCATCCTTTTGGTCTTTTGTAGCCTATTAAGATTACTGAGTGGAAATAGGAACGAATCACGATGGACTTTGTTACCGATTTACCTCTAACTCATTCTAAAAAGAATTCTATTTGGGTTACTGTAGATCGACTTACTAAGGTAAATCTTTTTATTCCTGTTCGAGTTACTTATTCTCTAGAGAAGCTATATAGATTGTATATTTTTGAGATTGTCAAGCTTCATGGTATTCCATTATCTATCATTTTTGATCGAGATCCGAGATTCAACTCCCGGTTTTGGAAGGTCCTTTAGGAGGCCTTGGGCATACATCTAAATTTTAGTACGTCCTTTCATCCTCAGACTGACAGTCATTCAGAGAGAGTGATTTAGATTCTTGAAGATATGTTACAGGGATGTGTGATCGACTTCCGTGGTAGTTGGGATGATTTCTTGCCTGTGGATGAGTTTTCATATAATAACAGTTACCAAGCTAGCATTCGTATGGCATCGTATGAGGCTTTGTATGGTCGCAAATGTTGTACTCCTATCTATTGGACAGAGTTGTATGATAGAAAGACTTTGGGTTCTGAGTTGGTTTGAGAGACTGAGTAGACCGTTAGATGGATCCATGATCGCCTGAAAGAGGCTTTTGATAGAAAAAAGTCTTATACAGATCGGAGGAGGAAAATATTGAATTCAATATCGATGATCAAGTTTTTCTGAAGGTATCTCCATGGAAGAAAGTTATGAGATTTGGGTGTAAAGGCAAGCTGAGTCCGAGATTCATTGGGTCGTACTGTATTTTGAAGAGAGTCGGGCCTATTTCTTATCAGCTAGAGTTACCTCCCCAACTTAGCGATATCCATGATATATTTCCTGTATCTATGTTGAGGTAGTACCATCCAGATCCGAGTCATGTTATTCAGGTTTAGGACGTTGAGTTGAGGCCAGACTTATCGTATGAGGAAGAGCATGTGCAGATTTTAATGATAAAGTTCTAAGAAACAGACACATCCCTATGGTTAAGGTCTAGTGGAGTAACCGTAGTCCTGTAGAGGCCACTTGGGAGACTGAGGAATATATGAGGGAGCAGTTTCCGCATCTGTTTAACTCAGGTAAATTTCGAGAACAAAATTTCTTTTTAAGGGGTAGAGTTGTAACACCCCAAAATAATTGTTATAATAAAAATAAAAATAAACTAAAGGAAGGATGATAAAAAAGGTTATAAAGAGAGAATTGCAGCCAAGGGGGTTTGAACCCGTGACCTTGGCTGCACAAGCTAATGTGGTAACCATTTGAGCCAAGGCTCTTTTGTGATATGGATAATAACCTTATCCTGGTTCGGTTATCATACAAATGATAAAACCAAATTTGAGACCTTTCACCTCCTATTTAATTCGAATCATCTTCTAGAAAACTCCTAAAATCTCTCACCTACCCTTAAACTGCCGACGTTCGTCTACCTTCACTGTCGTGTCATGTGCGTCACCACCGGCACGCACCTGACTGCTTGACCGGCACAAAAAAACCCATTTAGCCACTCACTCAACTGTCATTGTAATCGATGGAATCGAGGCAAATAGGTTCGTCGAACCTAGGGGCTTCCATTTTGATTTATTGTAATTTTTGGCCAAACCCGTCGTCTGTTGGGGACGCCAGTGGCATCATCACCTTCCCCTCACTGAGATGAGTCAGGCCTTGGCCATCGATCACCAGGTCATTGATGTTCGAGCCTCCACGTTTAGCCATTTTGGTAAGTTCTGGTGAGTTTTCGTGTTTTTTGGCTTATTGGTTGCTTGGATCTAGTAGTGGATGAGTTGTGGTTGTTTTTCGGTTAAAAATATGCATTTTGGGACATTTTTCCTGCCATGTAAGGCCGCACGTAGCACCACGCCTAGATTTTTTAGAGGAAAAATGATTAAGAATATTTGGGTCCCGAAGGATTTATTTCTTCTAAAGATAAGGTAAACATTGAAAAATGGATTCCAAAAGGGACTAAAGTTTATGAGACAAACGGCAATGGATCCAAAGCAATTTGGATACCAAAATGTAAATGATTGTCTTTTGTAGGTGTATTGGAGCATGATGAACAAATCCATGAATTCTTGGGAGCTTTAGAAACACAAAGAGGAAAAACACTTGAAGAAGGTAATGCTTCAAGTTGGAAAAATATATTTCATGCAATTGCTTGATCATGCCTATATTTTGAAATTTTGTGATGATCTAGCATGTTTTGATTGACTCTCGATTGTTCTTAAATGCATATAGTCAGAGTCATTTCTAAGATTTTAGTGGCCCTACGGCGAAACTAAGAATTAGACCCCTAATAATAAGTATTGGACAAATTAAATTTTAAAAGTGGGTCCCTAATATCAAGTATTAGAAAAACGAGTCTCTAGTAACAAATACTTTTTTTAAAAAAATATTCCCTTAATAACAGGCGTTGAGAAAAAAAATTGGACTCCTAATAACAAATATCAGAAAACTTGAATTTTAAGAGTAGATCCCTAACAAAAAATATAGAGAAAAAATTAGGCCTCTAATAACAAGTATTAGAAAAAAATTAACTCTCTAATAACAAGTACATTTTAAGAGTAAATATCTAATAACAAATAACAAGTATTGGGAAAAAGTTGAACCCTAATAACAAATATTAGGAAAAAATATAAGCCCCTAATAACAAGTGTTGAAAAAAATAGGGCCCTAATAAAAATTATTGAAAAAATAGACCTCCAATGTAAGTATTGGAAATAATTGGACCATAATAACAAATATTTGAAAAAATTGAATTTTAAGAGTAGGCCCCTAATAACAAGCATTGATAAAAATTGAGCTCATAGTAACAAATGTTAAAAAAAATTGAACCCCAAATAATAAGTATTGATAAAAAAATTGGACACCTAATAACAAATATTAGAAAATTTGAATATTAAAAGTAGACCCCTAGCAACAAAATTGGGGAGAAAGGGAACCCTAATAATAAGTGTTATAAAATTAGGCCCCTAATAACAATTATTAAAAAAATTAGGCCCTAATAATAAATATTAAAAAATTAAAATTTAAGAATAAACCCCTAATAATAACGATTAAAAAAATTAGACTATAATATCAATATTATAAAAAAATTAGGCCCTAGGGCACCCCTCTCGCCCATGCCTAAAGATGACTCTCCATATATTTAGGGGGTCTTAATTGCATGAGTTACACTTTTTGGCCTAATATGCTTATTTCTATGTTTTTGGCCTTAAACTTGTAATGTTTGGTTGATTTGCTGAAATCCATGCTTGTTATGCTTTAAATGCTTCTATTTAATGGCCTTTGTAAGAATGTTGATAAAATGTATAAAAAACATATCTAGGACTTCTTAAAGCCATTGTATGAACATTGTTTGAGTTTACAAGGCTTTAGAAGTTTGATTTGTTGCATTTTCACCAATTTTGTGAAGCCGGTAACAGTACAACCCATACCGTACTAGTAATGCATTCATCAAGTATCGATACAGACATCGGCGTACCAGTACAGACAGTCAAAAATAAATAATTTTGTATCTTTTTGCCGTGCCTCGTATGCCTGTTTCCTTAATTTTCATTTATAACATGTTAATTGAATTTCTTGCTTTCATTTTGTTTATTTATTATGAAATTCAATTTTATTTCTCTTGAATTGTTGGACTAACAATTTTCTTAACACTTGATTAAAGGGATTCATTTTTTTAATTCTTTCATGTTTAAAATTCTTTTAGTCTTCTCTTCATTGTTATTTTGTACTAACAATTGATATCAATTTTTGTTTGAATTATTTTATATAAAAAGGGAGAGATATGGTTGAAAATTTTAAAAAGAAAAATGGGGAGCTTAAATATTTTTTCTAAAATATTTTATTTTTCTAATTTTTTTAAGAGGGAGCATTTTCAAAAATAATTTTCCAAGTAATTTTGTTATATAAAAAAAGGGGAGATTTTTGAGATAAAGATTTTGATGTAACTTTTAGCGAAAAATGTTTTTGGACATAAACAATTTTACAAAAATAATTCAAAGTTCAAATAACTTGAAAAACATGTTTGAAACTGTTTTAAGGTGTTTTTGACTAGAACAAAACTTTTAAAAATAATTTAAGTGTCAAAAACAAGCTATTCGTACCAGTACGATACTCCCTGCACTGATATGCAGTAGTTCGTACTGGTACGACTAAGCATGCACCGATACGAGAAAAGTTTTGTTTTTTCCAATAAGTACTTTTCGTACCGGTAAGACTATGCGTGTACCAATACGAGGAAGGTTTTGTTTTTTTTTTCAGTAAGCACTTTTCGTACTGATACGAAAGCCTCTGTATCGATACACAAGGTATCATACTGATACCCTAGTATCGTGTATCGGTACACACTGTCTGTTTTGCTTGCAACAACTCTTTCTTCTTTTGGCAGGTACCGATACAACTAATCGCGTACTGATACCGACAGGCCCAGAATTTCATTTAATGCTGGAAATAAGTCTCCAACGACTCTTAACAACCCTTAGCGGCTAGTAACGGTCATGAAGTCATTAGGAGGTTTTAAAGACCTCTTCAAGCAGCTATGAAATAACAAGAAACCAACTACCAATATTCTATGTATAGATTTCGAGGTTTAACTGTCAATTTTTCTTGTAGAATACACTTGTGAGCCTAATTGTTATATTTGCTCAAGTGTTTAGGTATTGAGTGAGTGTTTAAATTGCAAATATATTTTGCGTTGTGAGATTTTTCATTGTTTGCTTCATTTGTATAACTCTTGGAAGAGAGTGTCTCAAAGTTTGGGTAGTACTTTGAGGGTTTGTAAGGTTATCTCTTTTTCCTTAAAAGAAAGACAAATTTAGTGGATTTGTGGAAAATCCTTAGTGGGAGAGCTAAGGTAGTGGATGTAGACTTAGTTGAAAAGTCGAACCACTATAAATCATTGTATCAAATTTTTATTTCTTAGCCTTTCATCCACTATTGTCCAAGGGTCAATTCACCCCCTCTTAGCGATTCGATTGATCGTATTCGAGTCCAACACTTACCAATGGACATTAATCAAATTTTCTTAATCTTTCCGATCAACACTTATTTTGTTAGCCCTTATTAGGGGTGTTCATAATCGAGTATCCATAATCTTGGATACCCGAAGTTCCGAGTACCCAAATTTTTGGGTACTAAAAATATTAGCCCATGACTTGGGTCATGAACACAGGGTACCCGTAAGTTGGGTACTTGCGATGACCAGATACCCGCAATTTCGGGTCACAAGATGCTCATATTAAATTTATACATTTTTTTACAAATCATACAATTTAAAGTAATTCGAAAGGAGAAAATTAAAATTTAGAAGTCCAAATTCCATAATGACATAATCCAAACATAATGTTTAAATCCAAATTACATAATCAAAAGATAAAATTTAAAAGTCCAAAAAATAAAACTAACGATAAAACATAAAATCATGTAATCATCATCGACATGGGATATTTGTTAATGAGATATAGAAATTAGTGTAGAATGTTCGGGAATAGAATATTTAATTGTTAATTTTTAACTAAAAAACCTTAGTAATCATAAAATAAAAATAGAGATAGATACTGGGTCTGGTACTCGTATAATTTAAATTTTGCAGTCCAGACCCGATCCGCGACCCAGAGAAATTTAACAGGCCAGGTACTTGACCCGTTTTTTTTTGAATAAGACAAAATACTCGTTTATTTTTCTACCAAATTGATGGGTCAATAGGTTAGATATCCCGGATCGGGTAATTTTAAACACCACTAGCCCTTATTATTCAAATACTAATAAGTTGAAACCTTATTCATGGCAAGCTAAACTAACACTTATTAGGCATGTCATTTCAATGATAACACACAATAACATAAACAACATAGCAACATGAACTTATATATGTACATAACCATACACTATATTCCACCATCTAAGAGTTTAGAGATAAAAAGATTTCACATGATTAAGAGCGGAATTGACTTGCGAACTCTAAAATGCAATCTTGATCAGCCTACTATACAAGAATTCCTGCGAAGGTACAGAAAATAAACAAAGTAAACTTCTAAAGTTTAGTGAAGTTGTCGATAAAATTAACCATTTCAATGTTCATTCTCTTTTAGCATAGATAACGTATATCATATTAGATTATATAAGTGCGACATTTAACATTTGGATAAATTGCAATGGAGGTCACTCAATTATGGATCATCCAATTATTAAAAATTATATTTAAGTCACTTAATTATGAATAAATTTACATTTAAGTTACTTAATTATTAAAAGTTACACTTGAGTCATTGCGAATTAAAGACACCTGTGCGTTAGCTGGTCTTTCCCCAAGACAGCCATCTTCCTCGAACCACTGAACCATATTAACAATTGTTTCATTAATAACAGACTGCCCAGTGTAACTTTGGACAGATCCATTGCACTGCAAATGTCACGGTGAGTAGGTTTGTAAACAAACCGAACGAACACAAACGAGGGTAGGTTCATGTTCGCTCGTTTAATTTTAACCGAACAAATGAACAAACACGAACAACTAAACGAACATAATTTTTTGTTTGTGTTCGTTTGTTAAGGAATGTAGCTTGTTCGTGTTCGTTCATGTTCGTTCGTTAAAATGATAAATGAACACAAACGAACGAATATAAAAGGACATATGTGAATAAATTTAAACGAACATAAACGAACGGACATATGTGAATAAATTTAATTTGTTTAAAATATAATACTTTTGTTATAAAAAATAATAAATATAAATAGATATATGTGAATAAATTTAAACGAACATAAATAAACAGATTAACGAACGTTCAGGAACGTAAATGAACGAACGAGCCATTTGTTTATGTTCGTTCATTTAATTAAACGAACATAAAATCTTGTTCATGTTTATTTGTTTAATAAATAAACGAACAAAAACGAACTTCCCGCCAAACAATTCACGAACGGTATTCTTTTGCACTGCTGGAACTTACGACCAGGGAATAGGACAGGGAATACAAAGATGACAAAACTCGCCTTAACGAAAGACTCTCCTACCTACAGCAACATCCCATACAGAACAAAAAACATGTTTTACAAATATCACCAAAATAGTAAATCTCAAAACATTACTATGCATCAGCAGGCAACCAATAGGCCAAGCATCAAACGACCAACCTAATCCATTAGACCCCTTTAAATTCATAATCGTATGCTCGAGCTCCAAAACAAAGGAAGATAATACAAGGTATCATCTCGGATAACGGCCAACTCCAGAGCTAATATGAGACAAACAATCCAGGCGCCATACTAGACTTCACACGAGAAAGGACATTGCAAACTAAAACTCTCTCTCTGACAACAAAATTAGCCTATCCAATAACCAGAGTACAGAGACCTACACCGCCGAGGAAACACAAGCTCCACCAAATGCCTGCACGTCCTTTTAATGAATTAAAAGAATCTTACTCCCCAATGAAACGCTCACCCCAAAACACTTCAATAGTCTATTAAAAAACGAGCACCCCCAAGCGAAATACAATCCCACATACGTCCGAGCCAGGCAACATTGAGGAGTTAAGAAAACAATTGAGCTATAGAAGTCAGCTACTGGTTGGAAGCCTTTAAAGTTCCAGATCGTCCAACATGGGTGGAAATGGTCGGTATTCTTTTGCACTGCTGGAACTATACGACCTTCAAAAGAATTGCGGAGTCCTGGGGTTCATTAGTGGCCCTGGGTGAGAATGTAAATCAGTCAAAAGGCTGCGAGAAGATGTCATTCCTAATATCAACGTACCAGCTGAAGAAAATAGAGGATGTCATTGAAATCGAAGGAGTTATATGAAGTTCGTGCTTATGAATTAAGCATCTTAAAAGTGGCAGAACTTAGGTTTAGGTAAGAATGAGGACCGGAATGTTGGTTCAGTGGTGGGTGAAAGCTCGTCGGAGTCTACGGCGTTATCTGTTCAGAAGGAGAAGACGTAAGCTCGGGGAAAACTCCATTGGAATAGATGAATCCATAAATGTAGTTAGCATGAGAAAGTCCTCTCATGATTATGCAGGTTTTTTGGGGAATCCGATTTAGTAGGTTGTAGACCCGAGGTGCATTCGGTTGATTCAGTTTCTACTCATGACTCAAATAGAGACGAGTCGGGGGATGATTCGGTAAGGAATAAAAAAAGGGATATTGGACCAAAATGGGTTGATGTTGTAGGTAAAGATCCTAAAGAAGGCGCGCTTCTTGCTGACCCAAATGTGGACAATCTTTGCTCTCAACGGGCTTTAGAAGACTGAAGGTCGATTGGCTTCCAGGTGAATGAATTAAATAATAATGTCACTCGAATATTGATACGGACCTGGAGGAGGGTGTTGACCCAAATCGAATAAGATCAACCGATGAAGAAAAGGATAGGGAAGAAAGGGGGATTTCTCTGTCTACTTCAAAGGGGATTAAGAGGGCAGAACACAACGACGATTTCTTGTCTGATTTTGATCTTCGAGATGGTGAGGGTTATACTCTAGACTTACTAGAGCTAAAACAAAAAGCCAAAGCAGCAAGAGTAAGGAGGTACAGCTCTCTACAGGAGTTTCAGAATAATGCACTTACAGTAGCAGAAAGGAAGAAATTAGATCGAGTAAGAAAGAGAAATAAGAAGGGCGTGAAGAATTTAGACTACTCGGAACTTGAAGGCAGATCTTTGTCAGACTCGGATTTACAAGCAAGGTGGGATAACGGGACCAAAGAGGCAGAACAAGCAATTGCGTTGGGAAAGGATTTGTGTATTAAATTTCGCGGAGATGAGCATGAGGTGATTCATGAGATAGAAATTATTGAAATGGCTGACCACACGAATACAAATTAATCTAGGGGTATACAAAGTATTATCTGGTGAAAAGATGAAAATATTGTCCTAGAATATTAGGGGCTCGCGGACGGATGAGAAGATATCCGCGGTGCGAAGAGTTATACGATCCAATAGAGTGAAGATGTTATTTTTGCAAGAAACAATAATGAGAGATTTTAAGGAAGAAGTTGCTAGGAGATTCTGGTTTTGAATTTGTAGTAGCAAATGCAGTGGAGCGCTCAGGAGTGCTAGTAACAGTTTGGGACAAGAAGATTTTCAAGCTGGAGAGTAACAGTTTCATCCTGTTGGCTGGTTAGTGGATAGATGAGGATCTTGATGCTGTATGTACTATATGCCCCATGCAATATACAACTACAAGCATCTTTCTGGGAGGAAGATGAGCAACTGAAAAGTAGCTGGAATTAGCTCTTTTGTCCAATTCCAATACATCATTACCCACTAATATGAAAGCTAGATAGGATGTAATGACCAGGAAAGCAAGGCACTAATGCTTGGTGAAGAGCTAAGAATTCAAATCTAAGGCTCGGAACTAGAGATAGTTCGTGAAATCGCAAGATTGGAGGAGGCTGACTTGAACAAAACGGAGGTATAGCTTGAGCCAGGCAACATTGAGGAATCAAGAAAATCTCAATACCGACCAGTTCGCCTCCCTATATTTACATGGTTCCGACACTCACAATTTGGTTGCAAGCTCATCAAATGAATAGGGAACAAAATTAGGCACCCTTCTCACTTCAACACCCCATACACTCATGATCCTCGATGCCTATTTAACTATAAATATCAATCAGTACCAATCGACCTTAATGGACTACTTAGATTACTAGGCAACATAGCAACCAATCCCTATCATGACCCGAAATGTTATCTTAACACCTCACCAAACAAACCAAACAAATCAATGAATAAAGTACATGACAAACACACAAACTATCGACTTCGCCACTGGTCAGGGTATCTATAATAACAATGCATTCCTTATATCTTCCTTGCTATATTTTTAGGCTCATACAATGTAAATTTCCTTCCTGTCAAAGTCTTATCAATAAACAAATTGAAATCTTCATCCCAACATAATGACTCGAGCACCCACTCCTTTCACTCACATTCCTTACCACGTTAAAATCGCCTCCAACAAACCATTATGTTAGACTTGTGATCCAAATTCTTTTAGGATTTGGTTTAAAGTGAGAATCCTACTTTTAGTGGATCTTGTTTACATTAAATAAAGGTAGGAAACTCAGTTTGAGTAGAATTTGTTTATATGTAAGTTTCCTTTGTAAATAAGAAACCTATCCCTATAAATAGATACTAGGGATTAGGGGTTTAGACAAAATATCATAAAGTAGTTGTAATCTCTTTCTCCATCATAGTGAAAGTTCTCATCATCTACCCGTGGTTTTTCCCTTTCAAATTTTCTACGCAAATTCTTGGTGTTATTTTTCTTTTTTGCGTTTGTGTTTTTTTACTTATCACGTCATCACCGTCCCGATAGTATAACGAATTGGTATCAGAGCATTTTAGGTTACTCAGGATAATGATGACGAAGAACTATGAAATTTCGCAGCTGGATTGCAACGTCAGGTTTTCGCTATGGTAGGTAAAGGTTTGAGATTTTTTTGTTCAGATGAATTTAAATGATGCATTAGATGGGTTTGATAATATGCCGAAAGAATGGTCGGATAGAGAGAAGTGCCACAAGGATAGGAAAGTTGTTTCACAGATCAGTTTGCACTTATCAAACAGTATTTTGTAGGATGTTCACAAAGAGAAAACAACTGTCGACTTATGGGGAAAATTGGAACAAATTTGCATGAAAAAAACTTTGACCAGCAAGTTACTCCTAAAACAACGCCTATACTCCTACAAATTAGCAGAAGGTTCGTGTCTTAACGACCACCTAATCAATTTCAAAGAGATCGTCTCAAATTTGGAAACGATGGAGGTAAAGTACAATGAGAAAGACTTATGTTTGATTTTACTTTGCTCATTGCCTGTTTCATATTCATCTACACCCTTCTACACAGCCGTGATACCCTTATTCTTGAAGAGGTGTATGATAATCTGAATTCCCATGACAAGATGCAACATCTTACTGGCTCTGAGTTCCAAGCAGAGGGTCTCATGGTGCATGGATCGACTAGTTCAGACTACAGAAGAAAATGTGATCGTAATTTTGCTAGTCAAAATAAGGGCAGATCCAAGTCATCAAATCGAGGTAAAATATGCTATTCTGCAAAAAGAAATGTCACATTAAATGAGTGTTACAGATTAAATAATAAGATAAATAGAGAATCTAAAAATCAGAATTCTAGTGAAGATGAAGCTGATATTGCAGAAGAGTACGATGATGGTGATCTTTTAGTTGCTTCTAGCGAAGACTCTATAACAAGCAAGGAGTGGATTCTTGACTCTGGTAGTAGTTTTTATATGAGTCCAAATCGGGACTAGTTTGCGACGTATAAACCTATGTCTATAGGTGTTGTTTTTATGGGAAATAATGTCTCTTGTAAAGCTGCAGGTATTGGCACAATCAAGATTAAGATGTTCGATGGGATTGTTCGAACACTTGGTAATGTGAGACATGTTCCAGATTTGAGAAGAAATCTGATTTCATTAGGTACTCTGGATTCAAAAGGGTATAGATACTCCAATAAAGATGGAGCTATGAAAATTTGCAAGGGCTCTCTCTTTGTGATGAAAGGGTATAAAAGAACAACCAATTTTTATGTTCTGTAACGTTCAACTATTTTAGGTGATGCATCCGTTGTTTCCTCCTACGTGTCAAATGACGATGTTACTAGTGAAGGCATCTTGACTGAATCAAGTAAAATAGGATTTTGTGTTGAACATGACAACTGTGTGCATAATGGTTCTGGTATGCAGAAAAGAGTTCAATTTCGTGGGCATAACAAATTTGAAAGGAAAAATAAAGTTGAATTCTATAGGCATAACGGATTTGAGAAGCTTAAGAGAGTTCAATTTGCTACAAGGATAAATAATGAGAAAGATAGTATTGCCATTGGTGATCGGGGTCGTATTATTGCTCGTGGTGATATAGTTGTGAGAAAAGTTGGAACTAATGTTGATCTTACCGATGTGAAGACTAAATTACCTTGTACATATAAGCTTGGGCAAGGCTTGGATTCGGTCGGTGTTCATTGCTGAAGACTACCCCTTGAAAGGGTTTCGTGGAAAAGGTGGAGATATTGTTCGACAACAATTTGTCTCAAGGTGGAGATTTGTTAGAGTTGTGATCCAAATTCTTTTAGGATTTGGTTTAAAGTGATAATCCTACTTTTAGTAGATCTTGTTTACTTTACATTAATTAAAGGTAGGAAACTTAGTTTGACTAGAAATTGTTTCTATACAAGTTTCCATTGTAAATAAGAAACATATCCCTATAAATAGATACTAGGGATTAAGGGTTTAGATAGAACATCATAAATTAGTTGTAATCTCTTTCTCCATCATAGTGAAAGTTCTTATCCTCTGTCAGTGGTTTTTCCTTTTTGGGTTTTCCACGTAAATTCTTGGTGTTATTTTTTTTCTACGTTTGTGTTTATTTACTTATCACGTCATTATCGTCCTAATAGTATAACAAATATACCATAGGCTATGCTGAACCACGGTAAATATTATCTACCGTGCATGTCTTGGTCTATGTTGTTATCGCTTTGGTTATTTTGCCGCATACCAAATTCTTAAAAAAATGGTATCATGAGCTATGGCTCGAGCTGCGCGATTGTGGAGGAATTTTTGCCACGGATATTGTGGAGCGATGTTGGAGACATGCAAGAGGAGTATTGCTGCAACGAGCTTTCAGTTGCAGGGAAGTAATTCTCAATCGATTCAACGGTGCTTCAACAAATACTATGTAAGAATTGGAGTTGTTGAAGACTTGGAGGTGATGCTGCAACCCCCTTAGCCTGACCTAGCCGAAACTGAACTAAAAGGATCACATTTGGTTTGCTGAAGCAAACCCGATCTAATAACCTAAACCGGTCCCTTTTTTCTTTTATCTGGTCTAAATGCATTCGATTAATTTCTTAAGGTGATCTTGCTTCAGCTGAAACGTTACATTGAAATCAGATTTGGAAACATGGTTTAATTGCTCTAAAATGCATATTAAGGACTAAAACATAATTTCCATAAATTATAGGGTCTTTATCAAAATTTAAGATTAACAATCCTTCATTAGTCCAATTTCATGCCCACACTTTAAATTTTAGCTCAAATCAATTATCCAAGCTCATTCAATTGCATACATAATACAAGGACCAAATTGCACAACTTCCAAGCTTCAGCAATCTAACATACACAAAAACAACAGGATGTACCGATACGGGCAAGCCCATACCGATACGGCTTAACGACCACAACAGCTTCTCGTATCGATACACGTACCACCATATCGATACGGTGTGTTGACCCACTCATAATGATACGGTCTTGACCCCGAACCGATCCTCCTTGTTATTTCTAAAAATCCAGAATTTGAGTGACTAGCTTGCGTACCGATATGGTACCTCGTGTATCGATACGGATTTTTAAAAATAAAAGGGATGTATTGGTACTCAAACCCATATACCGATCCTACTCGGATAATCGTACCAGTACCCCTTTGTATTTTTCACTTAAAACAGAGCCGTTTTAGACCATGCTATCTATCCCTAAGTACTCGTACCGGTACACAAAAGCCTGTAATGACCTCCAGGTCCAACATATGAGACTTTGGCTCAATCTAAACACATATTTATTACCCAATACTAGTATAGAGTGTCACATGATGTTTAAACCACATTTTATGTTATCCGAACAAGTCAAAAATGACGATTTCAAATTTTTCCTTTTTAATCGAGTAAAATTTATTTCCAATTTTAATCCATCAGATATACCCTGATTTCAGGCAGCAACTTGGCAATTTTTAACTATACTTCACGATTAACAAAACTGCCTAAAATAAAAATCATTTTGATTACTCTAAAATTTCATTATTATAATCTTACCCGATTTTCATTACTAGCAATTTCTTTAAACTAGTATCCATTTAAATAAAGCTCAATATCATATACTAACCACTTATCTAGATATTAATATTACAATCCATATCTAGACTAGTTTGAAAGGAGCTACTATTTATTTATACATGCCAACTAGAAAATATCAAAATACATCAAGGATGTAATTAACGATACTGCATATATCTCTTTTGATAGTGATGCATTTCCCCTTACTCCGAATCGTGTTTCCTACCTACGTGTGAAAAACCATCACACGCTAAATATATACTTAGTGAGGCATTATAATTATTTAATATAAATCAACATGCTTGAATTATATAAATAATATAATAAACATGCAGTTTGATCACTATTCCTTTATTTCCCTTATGTTAATCAAAGATTAACATAATATAATCCAAATTAATAAATCCTATTATTATCTTTGCCATTATCCGAGAGTTTACGTGCTCTCTGAATTATTTACCATTTATTATCCGAGAGTTCACTTACTCTCTAATTTATTCATCATTTATTTTCATTATCCGAGAGTTCACTTACTCTCTAATTTATTCACCATTTATTTTCATTATTCGAGAGTTCACTTACTCTATAATTTATTCACCATTTATTATCATTTTAAATTATTGCCCAGTATAGTTTTGAGTACACGAGTCAAAACCGCATCAAAGTGATGATAAACCGCACCGAAGTGCTAAACCGCTGGACTCTATGGTATGCCAACTATACTCTATACCTCAATTACATATTTGGGCATACTTTCCAATTCCATATTCGATTCATCCATGGCAATATAATTAAATACTGGGTAGGTCATACCCTAAACATAACATAAACATATTAAAATTAAATTACCTATGATCAATGCATGTAATTCTTCTACCTTTGACAATTCTCAACATGTCAAATATAAATTCGTGATATAATTTTCAAGCGATTATTAATAAGGTAGACTTATCACAAGTCTTCCAAAAAAAATCTTAAAATTTTCCATGCATAAAAATGCACTCACCTTGATACTTTATAAATTGCCAATATGTACTTAGCCTCACTAAGCTTCAGCTTTGATCTATATCATTTCCTCGATTGTTAACTCGATCTCAGTTTTGATCACGATCTACATGTGTATTAACAGGACACAAATACATTTCAAATTATATGATAGTATCATACTAACACATAAATACAATAGGAATAATTTTCCTACAATTATTCCTTTAATTGTCCAATCTTAGTTCCATGACATAAGCCATTATACTTTTAATACCTTGAATTTTCCTCAACTTTTAATCCAAGAATGATCAAAACTTCATTCTAATAACAATTTAAGCATAAAGCTTCCATGAAAACAATTTTTTTCACTTTAATCCTTAACTTTCTCCAAAATGCCGAATTGGTCCCCAATCTTTCCAAGATTTCCGAATTGATCCTTATGTTTTTACAAACTTCTAAAATGGCCCATATGACATTTTAAAGCTTGTAAAATCATAATTTCATCATATCCAATCTTATGGAAATTTTTCTATAATTTCTTCTAATTTTTCTTCTTTGACCAAAATGGTCCCTTACTTTCCAATATTTCCATTTTGGTCCTAAATTATCAAATCAAGATAATTTGATCAAAATCTCATCATTTCTATTGCTAGAATAATTTTCACAATAATTTCCCCTTTATTTCAAATTTTAACCGAATTGGTCCATTATTCTTCCTAAGGGAAATTTTTTTCTTACATCAAATTAAGGCTTCTAATATCACAAATCATTCATTTCCATCTTTTATTAAATTCCCTAACCAAATCCCTAAATTCTAGGGTTAGGGTTTATAACCTTGAACATAGAATTAAACTAAATTCAAGTTTGTTTTTATGTTTACAACACTTGAATTACTTAAATCAAGCCTTAATTCCAGCACAGTTCATGAAATTCCAATTTCTCTCTCTTCAAGAACATGAACTATTCTTCATAATAGCATACAATATTACTATCAAAAGAAAGAGCATGAAGCATATATCAATTCATTTCAAAGCAACATACCTTGATTCTAACTTTAAAACCTTCAAATTTGCCAAAGAAATTTTTCTTTCCTTTTTCCCCTTGTGTTTCAAAAATACCCAAGAAAGATGAACAAATTAGTTCATCTTTTATCCTTTTAATTCACATGTGATAATTAAATGAATTTTAAATTCATTTAATTAGTGAAATTACTAATTTAACCTTCAAATCCAATGGCTATATTTAATCTTATCATAAACCAAGGCCAAGATTAAATCCATGTGTGTTTCATCTTCTAAAAATGCCCTCAACGTTTCAAAATATTTCAAAAATGCCATCCATGGCAAATGTCTAATTTGCCCTCCAGCTATACTTTATTTACTAACAAGGCTTGAAAATTGCCATTCCATCACCATCTAACTAAATCTAGTTAGAATCCAACCAAATGTAATAAAATATACATAAAATAATATTTTATGAGTTTTCCATAATCCTTGGAACTGTCTTTAAAATTCCAATCCGATTCGATTACCCGATATTCACTTTCTACGATTTTCCACTTTCCAAACTATTGGGTAAAATCTGAAATTCTCATAATTCTGATCTCCATATGTAAATATTTTTGACATACAAAATATTCCATAATTTTTGTAAAAATCAAAATCTTGAAATTTTGACTCGGTCCAATATACTGATAATTTACCCGAAATCTTTATCGGATAAATTTCTCTTAATAATCCTTGATCAGATATCCATAAAAAAATTTCAACTCGAACCAATTCCCCTTTTTATCAGTCTCTACTACTGACATGAGACATTCCCATAAGGTCACCCATCCTAATGCTACTATGCTCTAAGCACACATAACAATTTTTATTTCGATCCAAATATCTGGAAATTTTCTCGAACTTTAACGCTTTATAGCTCTTAATACAAACTCCGTATCAAAAATCTGTGTATCACGAAAATACCACTCTTGGGGGTGAACTATTCATTTGCGGGACCAAATACATAACTTTTTTAAATTACAATTTAGTCCCTAAACTTTTTGAATTTTACACTTTGGTACCAAACTTTTTGAATTTTACATTTTGGTCACCAAACTTTCATTTTATTCATTTTGGTCACTAACCAAAATTTTGAGGTATTACAATTCTCCCCCTTGAGAAAATTTGTCATCGAATTTTCCTTATGTACTAAGTTCAAAAAGATACAGATGTTGTTTTTCATTGATTCCTCGAATTCCCAAGTAGCTTCCTCTATTTTGTATTTCTCTATAAAACTTTGACTAGAGGAATCTTTTTATTTCTTAACTACTTTTCTTCCCTAGCTAAGATCCTCACATGTTTTTCTTCGTATGTCAAATCCGGTTAAATTTTGATTTCTTCCGATGTAATGACATGCGAAAGATGTGATCTATACCTCTCTAACATGGATACATGAAATACATCATGAATTTGATTCATCTCGGGTGGCAATGCTATCATTCCATTAATCCAACTCTCTTTAGTATTTCATAAAGGTTAATGAACCTTGGACTGGGTTTACCTCTTCGTTCAAAATGAATGGCATATCCTTTCTTAACAGCTTGTTTATCAGAGGGGTAATCATTGAAAAAAATCTATCACGAACCGCCGATAATAACCAACTAATCCTAAGAAACTTCTTACTTCAAAGACATTCTTAGGAACTTTCCATTCAAGGATTGCTTGAACCTTCTTAGGTTCAACTTAATTTCTTTCGGCTGAAACTATATATGCCCATGGAAAATTACTTCCAATAACCAAAATTCACATTTTGACAGCTTTGCATACAACTTCTTTTCTTGTAGGATCTGGAGAACTACTTGAAGATGAGTATCATGATCCTCCTTGGTTTTCAAATAAACCAATATATATCATCAATAAATACTACCACAAATCGATTCCATATATAGCTAGAAGATTCGATTCATTAAATTCTTAAATGCCGCTAGTGCATTTGTAAGTTTGAAGGGCATTACTACAACTCATAATGCCCATATTTGATTCTGAAAGCTATCTTTGGTATATTCGTCTCCTTGATCTTTAATTAATGATACCCCGATCGAAGATTAATCTTAGAGAACACTGTCGCTCCCCTAAGTTGATCAAAGAGATCATTAATCATCGGCAAAAGATACTTATTCCTTATTGTCACTTTATTAAGTTGACGATAATCTACACATTATCTCATTGATCCATCCTTCTTCTATATAAATAGGACTGAGGCTCCCCAAGGTGATATACTAGGCTGTATAAAACCTCCGTCTAATAATTCTTGTAACTGAGCTTTCACGTCTCTAAGCTCTATAGGAGTTATCATATAAGGTGCTATTCCAAGAAGCACATCAATACCGAATTTTTCCTCTCAATCGAGAGGTAATCTCGGTAATTCATCTGGAAAAACATCTGGATTTTCTCGTACTGTTGGTACATTTTCTAGATTTTTTTTTGTTTCTAAAGCACTAATCACATTGTTCAGATTATCCAGTCTTTCGCCTACAAATACCATTTTTGAGCCATCTGGCTTCTTCAAGATTAACCCTTTTATATTTTCCATAAGACCAATAAGAAATTATACTATTTGAATATTTAGAGGACATTTATTGCATATTCGACTGACTTTGGCACTTTGTCCTATTATATTGATGGCAACTACTTCATTCGAAATTGGTTCTATTAGGATATTTCTTTCGAGTATTATTTTAGAACTAATGTAAGAATGAGTAGAGCCTAGATCAATCAATGCAAAGATAGGTATGTCAAAGAGTTTGATCATACCTGCTACAATCTCTGCATCATCCTGTTCCTCAACAGTTTTGATGTGGTATACCTGAGCTGTAGCCTTGCTCTCTCAATTAGGTGTAAATGCAGATGTTTTCGGGTTACTACCTTTATTTCCTTTACCCTCCTGATATGCTACAATAGGCTGATTTGGGTGAAGTTCTGGACAATTCTTCTTGAAATGACCAGCTTGCCCACAATAGAAACATGCCCCAGTCAACCAGCACTGACCAAGATGCCTTTTGCCACAATACTCGCATTCTGTAATAGGGTGAAATCCAAAATCTTGAGTACCTGTAATACTTGTCTGGGATTGCTTCGATTTTCCTCCTGCATACCCCTTCTTAACTGAAGAGGCTGATGCTGTAGGATACTGTTGTAGCATTCCTTTACTGCGTTTAAATGATAATGCAGCAAATGACCCTCCTGACCTTTTTTCGGTCTGAATCTGCTTCTCACCTTTTTCCTCGAGGTTGACTTTATCCATAGCCTTGGCTTGATTTACCACTTCTTGAAAAGAAGTGGAGTTACGAGAAACCAAAATCTTTTTATATTGAGAATCCAACCCAGATATAAATCTGTCTATTCTGGACTTCTCGGTTGGAAGAAACTCTGTTGCAAATCGGCTTAATCTATTGAACTCACATTCATATTCATAAACTGATCTGTCGTATTGTTTCAACTGTAAAAATTGCAGTCTCATTTCCTCGACAAATACATCTCCAATATATTTTTCCTTGAATTCTTGTAGAAAGAATTCCCAAGTAATCCTTTCTGGAGGTACTTGTGTAGTTATCATGTTCCACCACACGCTGGCTTGTTCCATCAATAGGGATACTACTCCTTCCAATTTCCTTGATTATCACAAGGAATCCTATTTAACATGATCTTTATATCATTTAACCAATAATCGGTAACCATAGGATCTGCATCAGTATCACCTTGGAATTCTGGTGCCCCAATTTTCCTTAATTCCTTTGGGATTGATATTGGTGCCTGCCGATTTAGGATTGCCTCCAAAGACTGCAGAAATAAGCCTTGATCTTGTACCGACATATTTCTTTGTTCTCGAGCCTATTGCTCTACATTCTGCTAAGCCGGTTGCTCTGTATTTTGCTGAACCTGAGGTGGATTCCGATTCACCTCATTACTTACGCTTCCAGCAGGCACATCCTGCTCAACAACCTGTCGGGATTCTCGATAACCCGACATCTGTTCATGTCACGATTATCTAAAATAAGTAAGGAGTAATCTACCCAATATCAGGCATCATCATAATCCTACACAGTATCAGTAATTTTTAGATATCCTAGTGGCATGTATATAACTCTAACTTTCTACAGAGACTCATTTACTATCCAGAACCGGCGAAACCTGTAGCTCTGATACCAATAAATGTAACACCCTTACCAGTATTTATTACCCAATACTAGTATAGAGTGTCACATGATATTTAAACCACATTTTATGTTATCCGAACAAGTCAAAAATAACGATGTCAGAATTTTCCTTTTTAATCGTGTAAAATTTATTTCCAATTTTTAATCCCTCAGATATACCCCGATTTCAGGCAGCAACTTGGCAATTTTTAACTATACTTTAGATTAACAAAACTGCCTAAAATAAAAATCATTTTGATTACACTAAAATTTCATTATTATAATCTTACCCGATTTTCATTACTAGCAATTTCTTTAAACTAGTATCCGTTTAAATAAAGCTCAATATCATATACTAACCATTTATCTAGATATTAATATTACAATCCATATCTAGACTAGTTTGAAAAGAGGTATTATTTATTTATACAGGCCAACTAGAAAATATCAAAAATACATCAAGGATGTAATTATCGATACTGTATATATCCCCTACGATAGTGATGCCTTACCCCTTACTCCGAACCGTGTTTCCTACCTACGAGTGAAAAACTATCACACGCTAAGTATATACTTAGTGAGGCATTATAATTATTTAATATAAATCAACATGCTTGAATTATATCAATAATATAATAAACATGCAGTTTGATCACTATTCCTTTATTTCCCTTATGTTAATCAAATATTAACATAATATAATCTGGATTCATAAATCCTATTATTATTCTTACCATTGTCCGAGAGTTTACCTACTCTCTGGATTATTTGCCATTTATTATCCGAGAGTTTACTTACTCTCTAATTTATTCATCATTTATTTTTATTATATGAGAGTTCACTTACTCTCTAATTTATTCACCATTTATTATCATTTTCTGAGAGTTCACTTACTCTCTAATTTACTCACCATTTATTATCATTTTAAATTATTGCCCAACATAGTTTTGAGGACTTGAGTACACGAGTCAAAACTGCACCAAAGTGCTAATAAACTGCACCAAAGTGCTAAACCACTGGACTCTATGGCATGCCAACTATACTCTATACCTCAATTACATATTTGGGGATACTTTCCAAATCCATATTCGATTCATCCATGGCAATATAATTAAATGTTGGGCAGTTCATACCCTAAACATAACATAAACATATTAAAATTAAATTACCTGTGATCAATGCATGTAATTCTTCTACCTTTGACAATTCTCAACATGTCAAATATAAAATCGTGATATAATTTTCAAGCGGTTATTAATAAGGTAGACTTATCACAAGTCTTCCAAACAAAATCTTAAAATTTTCCATGCATAAAAATGCACTCACCTTGACACTTTATAAATTGCCAATATGTACTTAGCCTCACTAAGCTTCAGCTTTGATCTATATCCTTTCCTCGATTGTTAACTCGATCTCGGTTTTGATCACGATCTACATGTGTATTAACAGGCCACAAATACATTTCAAATTATATGATAGTATCATACTAACACATAAATACAATAGGAAAATTTTCCTACAATTATTCCTATAATTGTCCAATCTTAGTTCCATGACATAAGTCGTTATACTTTTAATACCTTGAATTTCCTCAACTTTTAATCAAAGAATGATCAAAACTTCATTCTAATAAAAATTTAAGCATAAAGGTTCCATGAAAACAATTTTTTCACTTTAATCCTTAACTTTCTCCAAAATGCCAAATTGGTCCCCAATCTTTTCAAGCTTGTAAAATCATAATTTCAACATATCCAATCTTATGGAAATTTTTTCCATAATTTCTTATAATTTTTCTTCTTTTACCGAAATGGTCCCTTACTTTTCAATATTTCCATTTTGGTCCTAAATCAAAATCTCATCATTTCTAATGCTAGAATAATTTTCACAATAATTTCCCCTTTATTTCAAATTCTAACTGAATTGGTCCATTATTCTTCTTAAGGGATTTTTTTTCTAAAATCAAATTAAGGCTTCTAATATCACAAATCATTCATTTCCATCCTTTATTAAATTCCCTAACCAAATCCCCAAATTCTAGGGTTAGGTTTATTAACCTTGAACATAGAATTAAACTAAATTCAAGTTTGTTTTTATGTTTACAATACTTGAATTACTTAAATCAAGCCTTAATTCCAACATAGTTCATGAAATTCTAATTTCTCTCTCTTCAAGAACATGAACTATTCTTCATAATAGCATACAATATTACTATCAAAAGAAAGAGCATGAAGCATAGATCAATTTATTTCAAAACAACATAAATTGATTCTAACTTAAAAACCTTCAAATTTGCCAAAGAAAATTTTCTTTCCTTTTTCCCCTTGTGTTTCGAAAAGACCCAAGAAAGATGAACAAATTAGTTCATCTTTTATCCTTTTAATTCACATGTGATAATTAAATGGATTTTAAATTTATTTAATTAGTGAAATTACTAATTTAACCTTCATATCCAATGGCTATATTTAATCTTATCATAAACTAAGGTCCAAGATTAAATCCATGTGTTTTTCATCTTCTAAAAATGCCCTCAACGTTTTAAAATATTTCAAAAATGCCATCCATGGCAAATGTCCAATTTGCCCTCCAACTATACTTTATTTACTAACAAGGCTTGAAAATTGCCATTCCATCACCATCTAACTAAATCTAGTTAGAATCCAACAAAATGTAATAAAATATCTATAAAATAATATTTTATGAGTTTTCCATAATCCTTGGATTTGTCTTTAAAATTCCAATTTGATCCGATTACCCGATAATCACTTTCTACGATTTTTCCACTTTCCAAACTATCGGGTAAAATCTGAAATTCTCATAATTCTGATCTTCATATATAAATATTTTTGGCATACAAAATATTCAATAATTTTGTAAAAATCAAAATCTTTAAATTTTGACTCGGTCCAATATACTGATAATTTACCCGAAATCTTTATCGGATAAATTTCTCTTAATAATCCTTGATTAGATATCCATAAAAAAGTTTCAACTCGAACTAATTCCCCTTTTTATCAGTCTCAACTATTGACATAAGACTTTCCCGTAAGGTCACCCATCCTAATGCTACTCTTCTCTGAGCACGCTTAACAATTTTTATTTCGATCCAAATATTTAGAAATTTTCTCGAACTTTAACGCTTTATAGCTCTTAATACAAACTTCATATCAAAAATCCATGTATTATGAAAAAACCACTCTTGGGGGTGAACTATTCATTTACGGGACGAAATGCATAACTTTTTAAAATTACAATTTAGTCCTTAAACTTTTTGAATTTTACACTTTGGCACTAAACTTTTTGAATTTTACATTTTGGTCAACAAACTTTCATTTTATTCATTTTGGTCACTAACCAAAACTTTGAGGTATTACAATTCAACACATATCTAAACATCTAACAACATCAAGAATATGTTTAACATATCATACCAACATTTTAAACCATCCTAGCAAGCCTAACACATTCATCCATATCATCTAGAGGCATGCTTCCTACTCAACATGTAAAAACCTCAAACCAACCTCAAACAAGCATAAATAGCCAATTACACATCCAAAACATCAACATAAACTTGCACAACCAAGGAGTTTAGCGAACAACCCTCCCAAATAACAAAGACCATATTGTCTTTATTACTACAAGTCTAAATCAAAGTCATACTTTTGTAAATACAAGTCATTGGATTCCATTTGCTTGCTTGCTGCCCCAACCCTTAATTCTCTGCATTGATGGAAAAAGAGAGCATAAGCACACTAGGCTTAGTGAGGAATGCTCTAAAAACAAACAACATCAATGCTTTTAAAGCCATTTTAACAATCCATTTGAAAAACACTTTCCAAAACACCTTTCAATCATCATTTCAACATCATGCCTTATCAAACCATGCACTTAACATTTCCAAAACATGCATCTTATGCCATATGTATCATGTATCATGGATCAACAGCAAAATCCCATTGGCTACCCTCAATTTAAGCTTTCCCATGCATACTACCAATGGAAGGCTTAAAGAGTAAAACATGTTTAACCAACATTAAACAATATAATCCATCTCATGATACATCATTATTGGCTTACAAGTGATCATTAACCAAATTTCACTTTACAAAATATAACATCGAATACATAGATTCAACAAGTGTTCCCAACACTTCATGCCATCTCAACCGGAACTAAAGGTACACTTACAACCGGGTACAATCACAACCCAAAACATCGGTTGGATGCATAACCCACTAATAGGAGTCTTCGGTACATAGATCAAAACCCTCGACCGTTATGGTACTTGGATGGAGTTTTCAGTACACCAGATCAAAACCCCTCAACATCCAATGCTACTTTTTATAGTGCACTATCAATCCTATTGGCTGTCAACTATATCCTATAACATTTCCAAAACCATTTCATACCATCACTTGCCAATGTAATTCATTTCTTAAACATTAACTCACTGTTTTTATATGCATCAATCAAAACCAATACTCAATGCATTTTACCTTGCATTACCAATGTTCAAAAACATTATCAAAACATGTATTACTTTCAAATGCATCAACATCATTAGATTACCAATCTCCAGCATTAAACCATGCTTAAATCATGCATATACAGTGAGTAATTAAGCCATTAAAACAAGTGCATTAAAATCAATTGCCAAACTGGTTCGAGAGAGAATTTACCCCTTACTTACTTTCGAGCTTAGACCAGCATTTCAAGCTTGATCTAAACCCCCAAAACACAACTTTCAAACATTTGAAAAGCTGTAAAACTCGTTCCCACTCACCAACACGCAAAGCCTTACTTGCCGATATGGTAAACACGCCTCCAAAGCTTCCAAAACGTCCGTTCAAGCTTGAGGATCAACTTCCCCTATTTTATCCACACAAAAAATAGAGGATTCAATGCATCAAAATGCATTCAATAGCCCAACAAATTCAATTCACATAAATCCTCAACACCCACTACCCAATTTCATTCCACAACAATCGAACTAAACATCAAACATCTTCTAAACTTAACCCAGCCACAATCTAACATTTTAACCCATCAATTAACATCTAAAAACACACTAACATCATCCTTATACCTCTAGCATTCATTACAACTCCCTAAAAACTCACAATTAACAACCTAGAAAATTAGAGATTCACTTAGTTTTGGGATTCCAATGTTAAAGCCCACTTATTAACATTATTAAACATCAAAATCATGATTAGAATAAATCAAGAACTCAACAAAATAGAGCCTATACGAAAATCCATTAATTAAACCTTGATTTAACTAATTTTCTATAATTAAATCATCAAATCAAGTGAGAAAACATATGTAAAGGATCAATAACTTGAGAATTTCAGTAAAGAACCTTATATTAGAGGAGAAGAACGAAACTCACCTCTAAACTTGGCTTTCCTTTTAATTGGATGAAGTTTCTTGAGAAACAAGATCAAATAATATAAGTTTTGCTAGGAAACCATTGAAGATCCCTTTGAAATCAAAAGAATGTTGAAATCAAGTATTTACCTAAGAAAATTAAAGTGGAAAAGAGTGTTTGGCTGGAGAGAATTTGAGAGAAAATCTTTTGGTGGAAAGTTAGTTACATAAAGTTTTCTTTAAATGCTAATTATGAAATTAATTTCCCCCAAGCCTTTTATTTCTTTTAAACCTTTAAAATATACATTAAAAGAGGAAAGTCTGATATTAGACTTTGGCCAAATATCTCCTTAAAGATTCTAAGTTTTGACCGTTTTATAAAATAGTCACTAAAAATAGTTTTAAAACTTTACATTTTGGTCACCAACTAAAATGTCCAATTTTGAAATCTCTTTTTGTAAAATTGATTTCACCAAAACCTTTAACATATTATTTAATGATTTTAGGATATTTTTTCCATAATTTTTCCCTACTCAAAAATATTTATTCCCATTTAAATCTCGAAACTGACTTAAGTCCTTTTATCTGATCCTTCAGACCATCTAATTAGCCTAGAAAACTCCTAGGCCCAAAACCGGGGCATTACAACTCTCCCCTTAATAAATTTCATCCTAAAAATTTACCTGATGGAAACAGATGAGGAAACTGCTCTAACATGTATGGCTTACTCTTCCACATGGCCTCCTCAACACCGCGATGTCGCCATAACACCGTAACAAGCTCAATCATCTTGCCACAAAGAACTTTACTACTAGAGTCAAGGATCTCCACAGCTCCTCATCATATGACAAATCTGGTTGCAACTCAACATCTTCAACTGGCATCACATCGACGGATCCAAACGATACCTTCACAACATGGATACATGAAACATATCTGGAATCTTCTGTAAACCATGAGGCAACCTCAACTGATAAGCCACAAGGACTATACGTTCCAACACCTCATACGGTTCAATAAACTTCGGACTCAACTTTCCTTTACGTCCAGAACGCAACACCTTCTTCCAAGGTGAGACTTTCAAGAAAACTTTTTCCCCAATCGCGTACTAAACTTCTTTACATTTCAAATCTGCGTAGGATTTCTGCCTATCCGAGGGCACTTTCAAACGATCACAAATAAGCTTTACTTTTTTGTCCATGTCTTTCAACACATCTGGCATGGAAACATACTTTTTTTCCAGCCTCGGGCCAACACAAAGGCGTACGAAACTTCCTACCATACAAGGCTTCATACGGTGCCATCTTTATACTTGCCTGGTAACTGTTATTGTACGCAAACTCCACCAAAGGCAACTGCCTTTCCCAAGTTCCTTGGAACTCAATGATGCAACATCTTAACATATCCTCCAAAATCTGAATCACATGCTCAGACTGACCATCCGTCTGAGGATGATACGAAGTACTAAAAATCAAGCGAGTAACTAAATCTCGATGCAAACATTCCCAAAATCCTGATGTAAACCATAGATCCATATCCGAAACAATCGACTTGGGCACCCCGTGCAACCTCACAATTTCAACAACATAAAAATCTGCCAACCTATCCAAAGTATACGTCGTATGCACTGGCAGAAAATGTGCACACTTTGTAAACCGATCAACAATCACCCAAATGGAATCCTTTTTAGTCGGTGTCAAAGGTAACCCTGACACAAAATCCAAGGTGATCCTTTCCCATTTCCACTCTAGAATTCTCAATGGTTGCAACAACCCAGAAGGAAATTGGTGTTCAACCTTTACACACTGGCATACCATACATCTCGCAACAAAATTAGCCACATCCTTTTTCAAACCTACCCAATAGTACTCTTCCTTCAGATCTCAATATATCTTGGTACTACCGAGATGCATAGCAAAAGGACTAGCACGTGCCTCAGTCAAAATCATCTACCTCAACTCCACACCACTAGGCACCACTATTCGATCTTTAAAACACAACACCCCATCACCATTAAAGTGAAAATTCGTAGGATTTCCACCCATGATGTCCTTGACATGCGGTACCAATGCCTTATCATAAGCTTGATTTTCCTTAATCAATTGTGATAAAGATGGCTTCACTTGCAACTCAGCCAACAAACCACCATCACGCGTCACACTCAACTTTACAAGCATGGCTCTCAACTCTACAACAGTTTTTCTACTCAAAGCATCGACCATAACATTCGCCTTGCCCAGATGATACTAAAATTGTCAAATCATAATCCTTAAGCAACTCCAAGCATTTACATTGCCTAAGATTTAATTCCTTTTGCAACATCAAACACTTCAAACTCTTATGATTCGTGTATACAATACATTTCTCACTATAAAGGTAATGTCTCCAAATCTTCAACGCAAATACTACCGCAGCAAGCTCTAGATCATGCGTAGGGTAATTGCGCTCGTGCACTATTAAATTCCTCGATGCATAAGCTACAACTTTCCTACCTTGCATCAATATACACCCTAACCCCACGTAGGACGTGTCGCTATAAACCACAAACTTTTTTCCTAACTCAGGTTGAATCAAGATTGGAGCTTGTGTCAAAGCTTCCTTCAACTTCTCAAAAGCTTGTTGCCTAGCTTCCGTCCACTCAAATTGTACATCCTTTTGCAACAACTTGGTCAATGAAGTAGCAACCTTTGAGAACCCATCCACAAAGAGACGATAATAACCTGCCAACCTTAAGAAATTACGGATCTTCGTCACCATCTTAGGTTGCTTCCAATTCACAACTGTTTCAACTTTTTGTGGATCCACTCGGATACCTTCCGCTGAAACAACATGACCAAGGAAGACCAATTTCTTAATCCAAAACTCAAACTTACTCAACTTGGCATTAAGCTGATTATCCAACAAGGTTTGCAACACAATCCACAAGTGTCGATCATGATCTTCCTCGGTACGTGTGTACACAAGAATGTCATCAATGAACGCTATTACAAATTGATCCAAGAATTCATGAAACACCTGATTCATCATGTCCATGAATACTGTAGGCGCATTCGTCAATCCAAACGGCATCACCAAGAACTCATAATGGTTGTACCTCGTACGAAAAGTAGTTTTCAGCATATCTTTATCCTTAACCTTCAACTAATAGTATCCTGATCTTAAATTAATCTTGGAAAACATCGTAGCACCCCAGAATTAATCGAATAGGTCATCAATTCACAGTAAAGGATACTTATTCTTAATCATCAACTTGTTCAGTTACCGATAGTCAATGCACATCCTTATAGTGCCATCTTTCTTTTTAACAAATAACACCGATGTTCCCCACGATAAAACACTAGGTTAGATGAAACCACGGTCCAACAACTCCCGAACTTGCTTCTTTAACTCTTTAAACTCCTTTGGTGCCATTCGATACGGTGCAACCGAAACTGGAGCCGTATCAACATAGGTCTTAATACCAAACTCCACCTCTCTATCCAGTGGCAATCTAGGAAACTCCTACAAAAACACACTCAAAAAATCACAAACATTACGGATATCTTTAATCCACACTTCTTTCATATTTGGGTTCATAACATAAGAAAAACATGTCTGACACCCACATTCTAGCAACTTTTGCGCTTCCAAGGCCGAAACCACATTGAATAAGAACTTAACATTTTCACCCACAACTGCCACTTCATAATCAGCAGCAAGTTTCAACGAAACTCACTTGGTCTCAAAATCGACCACAACCCAATGCTCGGACAACCAATCCATACCCAAAATTACATCAAAACCATGAAACGATAGCTCCATCAAATCAGCCGCAAACACGTGACCTTGAACCATTAAAGGACATCTCTGATACAACCTCCTCGTAATAACCGTCTCTCCAAAAGAACTCGTTACTTCCATACCCACATATAACATTTCTACCGGTATATCAAGCAAATGTGCATGCTCATGCAAAATATATGAATGCGTTGAACCAAAATCTATCAGAGAAAATAATGACATAGACTGCAAGGTAAAAGTACCTGCTATCACGTCCGTGTCATTCCTCCCTTCACGATGCGCATAAATCCTCGTAGGTCCACCACCCTCAGGTCAAACTGCCACTGTATGTGCTACAGATCTCTGTCTATTCTCTCTCCGTTGAAAATTACCTCGACCACGCCCACAACCTCTCGGTAGTGCAAAAATAGGTACAGGTACAATCCTACCCCTCGCCAAAAATGGACAATCATGTCTCATATGTTCTATAGATCCACAACTCTAATAAGAATTCACAATCACAGTCGTAGGAGCATGTCCCTCTTTGGCTAAACGTGGACAGTCTCGCCTGAAATGATCCCGTGATCCACAAACCCAGAAAACATTATACGACGCTCTGACCTGGGTCTCTGCCTATGTGATCCTAGCCCAATACCATCTCTGCCACATCTCGCATTTGGACAGAACCTCCTATCACGGTGCCTCTTGGTCTGACCACCTCTATAACCAAAATCTCCAGCTCAGGCGCCAACTTAGGCGCATACTGACTCAGCCTCACAAACTGTACCTCATACTTAGATACGAACATACTGCCATGAACTCACGTTTCTTCTCATCCAAGTATCTAACTCCAAGATACTTCTTTTTGAAGGCAGCTTGAAAGAATTTCCCTGTCTCGTCACTGGGTTCCATGCCTATGATCATAGTGGTCCACCAACTGTATGCATCACCATGTAATAGAGACACATCCCATCCCAGCTTACGAGCATTATTACACCCCATCTGATCCAGAAGCTGACCTATACTAGCAACCCACTCCTTAGATGCCTCGGGTGCCAAACCTTTAAACTCAACTCCTCCAAAACTGTACAAATGCTTTAAAGGTAACCCTCAATTAGTAATAGCAGCGGGGCCGATGCGGGTACATGAACTCCAGCTATCGCAGCCTAAAATGCTCCAGTCATCTCCTGAACCAAGAACGTCATGTCACCATACATTGGACCAGGTGGTGCAAGTGGTACTTGCTCCACTCTCTCAAGAGGATTAGGCAGAGGAGGTGGTAATCTCTTAGGATGCACTTTCTCACCCTCGACTCCCTGCCTTTCGACAACATCATTTTCGCTCGATCGCAATTCTCTCCTTGGTGGCATCTTATAAAAACGTATCTAAGGCATGATAATTACACCAAAACAAAAACAATCAGGCCAGCTTCTAGCAATGATCCAAGGCTTTCATTTCAAACCAAAATAATTTTATAACTGTAGTAATAAGGCAATGTGTCCCAAAAATACCCAACATGACATATATCAAACACCGTACATATAAACAATCATCGTGCATAGCAAACAACATTGTACATTCATCAATAACATTCCAATTTTTCGTAAACCTATCTCTGATACCAACAAATGTACCTCTTAGCTCGGCCTAGCCGAAACTGAACTAAAAGGATCATATTAGTGTAGACAAAAAATTTTGTCCGGGTTTAAATAAAAATGCTCGAAAAAAGATCAATCCACATCACCCATTTTAATACTCAAAACCTTATACCCCAAGCCCAAAATTACATGGCCCATTATATATAATTTTACATAATAAAAAAATACAAAAATAAAATAAAAATCTCAACTCTTTCCTCATTAAAGCTTTACTCCCATTGGTTGATGGATTCTTGAATCCTAATGGATGAACAACTACTTAGTAAATAAGTTCTTGAATCTTATTGGTTCTAATTTATGGGATAAAAAAATAAAATATAACATATATACACCCTACCCTTGAACCACCCGAGTGAGGATTTTTCCCTTGAAAAATATTTGCCCTTATCCATTTTCCTCTAAACAATCGCACGACAGTTTCATTTTACCTTTTCTTCCCATCTTCCATTCCTCCCTCCTTAGCTACACAACCACTATTCCATTATCCCAAAAAAACCCACGGCCCCCATTCAATTCCAAAAACCAATTCCCATCCTTTCATTTTCTCCACGGCCAAGGCATTTTCCCCAAACACTTTCCCATTTCTTTGTTTCATTAGCCACTGCCAAGCTAACACTACTCACTTCCCCAACCAATCAATCTCCAAAGTACACTGCCACATATTTTTCCTTAGCCAAACACTTTCCCATTTCTTTGTTTCATTAGCCATTTCTTTATTTATTTAAGTTACTTTCTTATATGTTCTTGTTTAGTTTATTTGTTTGAGATATGTGTTTTATTAAGTTTGTTGGTTGTGGTTTAGTGTTTGCTTATATGTGTTTAGGATAGTTTAGCTTTTAGAGTTTGTTGTTTTTTTAGTATAGGCCCTTTAGGATTAGTTTAGGCTCTTTAGGTATAGTTTTAGAGTTTGAAATTTAATTTAATTAATTTAAACTATGCGCTCATTTTATTGGGGCATAGGCTTTAAATTAATTAAATTAAATTTAGGATAAGTTTAGAGCCTTAGTTAGACTTTAGGTCCGAATCAATTTAATTCATTTAAATTCGCCCTTGGCTCATTGGGGGTAAATGTTAAATGTATTAAATTGGTTGAACAATTCTTAATTATTTTAGGGGTAAAGTTGAATTTTCATGTAGATCACCTAATTCAAAATCATGACTAATTAACTTGATTGATTTTGGATAGTTTCCTTGGCTCATTGGGATTCTAGTTCAAAATTAATTGAATTGATTATTGTTGTTTAAGATAACCAATAAAAATAATAGTTTTTTGGTTTTAGGATTAAATTAATTTAGGGATAATATTAGATTAACCTAGTTAATAATTAGATCACTAATTAAATGTCTAACAATTTGGGCCTTTTTAGGTTAGGACTTTTAGTGGGCCTTAGGTTTTATATTTTGTGCATTTCTGTGCCATGCATTTTAATTTTCATACATTAGACCTTTAATATTTTAATTTTACATTGCATTTAATTAATCAACTTTAATTATAAAATGGAGTATTTATTAATTCTAATATTCGTGTCGTAACAGTCCTGGCTCACAGGATGTTGACCAAATATTCGAATTAATTCTTATCGTCTAAAGGTAATTTAAAACGAATTAAATTTTGACAAGTCATTTCATCATGTTTAACTGTTTGCATCATGCATAAAGGTGATGAACGGAGTTCGAACCATAAATTAACACGGCAGTCAGGCTTATTCGATGTCGATTTAATCTATGGTCTGAAGTTTCGTCACCTTTATTAATTAAATGATTAATTGATTCGAATTCACCAATTTGACCAAGCCCGTATAATTAAAGTCTAAATTCAATTGCGAACAATTTAATTAAATTCAATTTAGATTTCGATAATTTCCATCAATCAAAAGTAACATATATTTTGGTACCGATTTTCGGGCGTGATGGGGGTGCTAATCATTCCCCACGCATAACTAACTCATGAACCCGTTTTTTTACGAATCTTTGGTTTTACGGTGCCCGACCTACCTTAGTGGCCGGTGGCGACTCAAAGTCTTTTTATTTTCAAAAACACAATTTTTAAAGAATTTCCCATTTCTCAAATTGTTTCAAAATAAAATAAAAGGAAACATATTACTCCTTTTAGTGACCTCGTTCGAACCTTTAAATTTTTAAATGAATTCCAAAAAAGGTCGCTACAGCTGGCGACTCCGCTGGGGAAATTTTTGTTTTTTAACAAAAAGAGAGTTAAGCCAAGAAAATCTATGTTGCTTTTAATGATGGAAATTTTGAAATTTAAATTGACTTCAATTAATTTATTCGTTCTTGAAAATACGACTTTGATTGCACGGGCTTCGATAATTGGTGGTTTTGAATTAATTGTTCATTTAATTTCTAAGGATTCACCGACGGGTGTTGCATCATAATCATCAAGCTCTATACCCGAGCTTTGTCCCTTGAGTGGGTGTGAAACGCCACATACCCAAGTGAGTAGTCCTCCACGGGTCGGTAATTCACTTCTGGAGTCCACGCCTTTTGACAAGTGAGCAACCCTCCACGTCACTAGGTCGTGCAATCCCTTGAACCTAATCCAATTCGCAAGCCTGTAATGGGCCAGAATTGGGTTCTTGTTGTCTTAGTAGGCGGCAAGATAGGTTCGAGTACCCTTTTTAGAACTGAACCCACATGCGTGAAAATCTAAGTAGCCCACCCCGATTAGAGCCATGCGGACAACCATAACAAATTAGAATTCATGCGGTTAGGTTTTTTCTTTTCTTCGCTGGTTACTTCGCTTTGCTATATTTTTCACTTGATTGATTTATTTGTTTTGTCCATTACTAACCAGTTTCTTCTTCGTTTTGTTTTTTAATCTTGTCATATCATAAAGAAAAACATTGATTTGCAAATAGTCTGAAACTAAAAGCTTGATCAATAGGAGATTTGGTACATAACAACGATGAGAAAAATTCTGAGGAATTCCCACAAAAGAATGATTGGCTGAAGTGTAGACCCGAGGAAAGAGAAATCGAGGTTCAAAAGCTCAACGATCAAGTTGCAAGCTATAAAGGGGTAACCCAAGAATATCAGATACCGATGATGGAACGACCCCGAGAAGCTGCCTAGAATATTCGGAGGCAAGGACAATAGAAGACAAATTTGATGGTTCAAGTACGAGGAATTGCCTAATAGCTCCAGTTCCTAACACCGGATGCTATCGAACTTCAGTAATACGCAAAGAAAGAGTCGAAAAAGGAACAAAGGCCATCTTGGTGTGGGTCATATGTCCGACGATTTTATGTCATTGTTGTAATAAAACATCTTCATTAATGCAAGTTGTTTAACGAGGATATTTGCCAAATCAGTGTTCTTCTTTGCATTCATGCATGTTTACATTATATCGCATTTATCTGCAAAAATTAGATTATTGAAATTAATTACAAGATTTCATGTGTAAGAATTTTTGTGCTTCATTTGTGCATATTCATGGCATATTCATTTGAAGTGTTGATTTGAGAGCAGTTCAAAATTGGAGGCTTTTGTAATGGAAGAAAGAGTTCATATCATCGAGAAAGAGTCCCAAGGCCCGAGACCAATCAAGAAGTGAGACGAGGACTAGTCCATATCAATATTATATGATAGCCCTCTTTTTCGTTGAAATAGGACTCAATCTTCATTACGAAAAGTTGTTCAACGAGAATGTTCGTCGATCAATACTTTTTACATTCATCCGTACATTATCAATTATTTTTCCTCACCCATTCTAGGTAAGTGCATCACATTGGCATTCAATATTTTCGTAATTGCCTCATACATTCATTTACACTACAATCACATTCACTTGCATTGTAGTTGCATCACATCATCTCAACATGCTAGTTGCTTGCATCAACATCTTCATATTAACAACATATCTAGACCTACATTTCCTCATTCATCATCATATATGTTCAAAAGAAAAAAAAATCGTCATGTTCGACAAGGATAATGCCTCGACCGGTAGAAAAAAGGGACAAGCTTTACGACCCACATCTGCACTTTAGACAAGTGTAAGTAATTCTACATTGGGGGCACCTGAGCACTCCCCTTGGTAAGTTTACATTCAAAAACAAAAAAGCCCCGAATATGGTGTCAACTTTTTTGTAATGGCCTAAGGCCACATATTCAAAGTTTCAATAAAAAATGCAATCTATTTTCAAATCTCTTCATTTTGTAAATATATTTGCTCATTGAGTCCCTGTATATCAATTACGCAAGGAACATTGACTTTGACCTGAAGGTTGATTCCAAGTAGCCTGTGTCTAGTTGAAATCCTAAGCTGTGGAGATTATGAACATGTGACTTGCATTTCACATTAATCACTCGTATTAACAAATCGATGCAATTTAATGTTTAAAGCCTAGCAATAGGCATTTTCAAAACAAGACAAATTGACTTAACTTTCAAAGCCTGGTAATAGGCCTTGTTCAAAGAGCATTCAAATCTTCAAAGCCCGGTAATAGGCATTTTTCAAGATTAATCAAAAAGCACTCCAATGTTCGAAACTTGGTAATAGGCATTTTTTCGGATAAGAGTGTGGAATCTTTGGGGCATTCCGCTGAAGCCCGTTCTAATTGAAACTATTTGCTTCATGAGTGATGGTAATATTTTCAAAATCATGACAATGCCGAGTAGCTCAGGAATTTGTTGTTTGCTCCATCATTTATTTCGAGCTAAAGGAATGTGATGAATTGCATTCCCCAAACAAGAATGAACCTGCCAAAGGTGAACCGGTCAAATATCGAAGTAGACTTAAGATGTACTTCACATCTTCAAACATCAATTCAGCTTTTGAGGTCTCCTAGACACATGATTTGCTTGGGGCAATCCTCAGTAAGCCTTTTTCAGTGTTGGTCGTGCACTTGATATTCGGGGCATTCGATATTGCCTAATATATTTACAATTTGAAAAGAAAAATCAGTTTTCTCAATAAGCATCTCACATTGAAATCAGAACATGTATAAAAGACTTTTTTGCATTACTCAAAATATTGCTAGCAACAAGAGAAATAGAGTAAGCAACAATTCTTTTGGGGCATAAATGTAACCCATGGCGAGGATATTTCCGAGACCAAATGAGCAAAGTTTAGTAAGCGCAGTCTACAGTGGAAACTTTGAAGATGCATTTTGCAAGATTAAACCCTAGTACGAGTTGGGGTATTCCAGCCGCAGTGGAGCCCTAGTGAAGAAGCAAGACACGGATTTTTCAATCAGCGTCCTTGAAGAATAAGACCCGCCCAAGTGTTCCTCAATTCATTCATTCATGCATGCATCTTTGCATCGCAAAATATGCTCATGCATCATTGGCAGTTAGATATCCCTATGTTAGGAGCATGCTAACTCATATCATCATAGCATTTTATTTATTTTAATCAGGCATTTGAAGATTGATAAAATGATGCATCTACAGCTTCACGAGAGGAGAAATGGATCTTATAGAACCAAGAGTCCTTTGAATTTCATAATTAGGATTTCTAAAGGTCTTCCAAATTTCTCAATTCTATCCCTTCCAAAAGGGCATTTTTCTCAAAATCCAAAGTTCTCAATTCTATCTCTTCCAAAAGGATTTTTCTCAAAAATTCAAATTTCTCAATTCTATCCCTTCTAAAAGGGCGTTTTTCTCAAAAATTCAAAATTCTCAATTCTATCCCTTCCAAAAGGGCGTTTTTCTCAAAATTCAAATTTCTCAATTTTATCCCTTCCAAAAGGGCGTTTTTCTCAAAATCCAAATTTCTCAATTCTATCCCTTCAAAGATGGCGTTTTTCTAAAAATTCATATTTCTCAATCCTATCCCTTCCAAAAGGATGTTTTTATCAAAATACAAATTTCTCAATCCTATCCCTTTCAAAAGGACGTTTTTCTTAAAATCCAAATTTCTCAATTCTATCCCTTCCAAACGGATGTTTTTCTTAAAATTCAAATTTCTCAATTCTATCCCTTCCAAAAGGACGTTTTTCTTAAAATTCAAATTTCTCTTTCTATCCCTTCCAAAATGACATTTTTCTAAAAATTCAAATTTCTCAATTCTATCCCTTCCAAAAGGACGTTTTTCTAAAAATTCAAATTTCTCATTTCTATCCCTTCCAAAAGGATGTTTTTCTTAAAATTCAAATTTCTCAATTCTATCCCTTCCGCAAGGGTGTTTTTCTAAAAACCCAAATTTCTCAATTATATCCCTTCCACAAGGGTGTTTTTCTAAAAACCCAAATTTCTCAATTCTATCCCTTCCAAAAGGGTGTTTTTCCTAAAAATTCAAATTTCTCAAATCTATCCCTTCCCCAAGGACGTTTTTCTCAAAATTCAAATTTCTCTATTCTATCCCTTCCAAAAAGGCATTTTTCCTAAAAATTCAAATTTCTCAATTCTATCCCTTCCACGAGGGCGTTTTTCTCAAAATTCAAATTTCTCAATTCTATCCCTTCCACAAAGACTTTTTTCTCAAAATTCAAATTTCTCAATTCTATCCCTTCCAAAAGGGCGTTTTTTTAAAACCCAAATTTCTCAATTCTATCCCTTCCACAATGACGTTTTTCTCAAAATTCAAATTTCTCAATTCTATCCCTTCCAAAAGGGCATTTTTCTAAAAACCCAAATTTCTCAATTCTATCCCTTCCAAAAGGACATTTTTCTCAAATCCCAAATTTCTCAAATTTATCCCTCCCAAAAGGACATTTTTCTCAAAACCCAAATTTTTCAATTTTATCCCTCCTTAAGGATATTTTTCTCAAAACCCTAATTTCTCAATTTTAATCCCTCCTTTAGGATATTTTCTAAAAAATTCGAGTTTCTCGGTTTTAAAAATTAAAAGATCTGCAACCTCAAGACTTTAGAGCAAAGGAGGTAGATACTCATAGCCTCAAGATTTCGAGAAGTGGAAGGGCGAACAACTCTATATAGGAAGGACTCGCAACTCAGAATCTTCAAATAGGGAAATAGGACAAAATTTGTATATTTAGTCTTTGCTCTATTCCTGTTTCAAACAATAAGCAAAGAGGGGCAACTGTAGACACTAATTTTTGTCCGGGTTTAAATAAAAAATGCTCGAAATAAGATCAATCCACATCACCCATTTTAATACCCAAAATCCTAACTCCTTCCTCATTAAGGCTTTACTCTCATTGGTTGATGGATGCTTGAATCCTATTGGATGAACAACTACTTAGTGAGTAAGTTCTTGAATCTTATTGGTTCTAATTTATGGGGTAAAAAAATAAAATATAACATATATACACCCTACCCTTGAAGCACCCGGGTGAGGATTTTTCCCTTGAAAAATATTTGCCCTTAACCATTTTCCTCTAAACAATCCCACGGCAGTTTCATTTTACCTTTTCTTCCCATCTCCCATTCCTCCCTCTCCCTCCTTAGCTACACAACCACCATTCCATTATCCCAACAAAAAAAAACCCACGGCCCCCATTCAATTCCAAAAACCAATTCCCATTCTTTCATTTTCTCCACGGCCAAGGCATTTTCCCCAAACATTTTCCCATTTCTTTGTTTCATTAGCCACTGCCAAGCTAACACGACTCACTTCCCCAACCAATCAATCTCCAAAGTACACTGCCACATATTTTCCTTAGCCCCAAAGTCACCACACCACCATCATTCGAGTTACAAAAGAAAAAAAACCTTGAATCGAGCTTTTCAACCCCAACAACCACGGTCCATGGATTGATCGATCGAGCATATATTGGGTTTTGGTATTTTCTTCCCTTGTTTACTTATGTGTAATCATTCTTATGATTAAATGAAAATATGAGATTTGTTGATGACCCTCTTTATTTATTTAAGTTACTGTCTTATATGTTCTTGTTTAGTTTATTTGTTTGAGATATGTGTTTTATTATGTTTGTTGGTTGTGGTTTAGTGTTTGCTTATATGTGTTTAGGATAGTTTAGCTTTTAGAGTTTGTTGTTTTTTTAGTATAGGCCCTTTATGATTAGTTTAGGCTCTTTAGGGTTAGTTTTAAGTTTGATATTTAATTTAATTAGTTTAAACTATGCGCTCGTTTTATTGGGGCATATGCTTTAAATTAATTAAATTAAATTTAGGATAACTTTAGAGCCTTAGTTAGACTTTAGGTTCGAATCAATTTAATTCATTTAAATTCGCCCTTGGCTCATTGGGGTAAATGTTAAATGTATTAAATTGGTTGAATAATTCTTAATTAATTTAGGGGTAAAGTTGAATTTTCATGTAGATCACCTAATTCAAAATCATGACTAATTAACTTTATTGATTTTGGATAGTTTCCGTGGCTCATTAGGATTCTAGTTCAAAGTTAATCGAATTGATTATTGTGGTTCAAGATAACCAATAAAAATAATAGGTTTTAGGATTAAATTAATTTAGGGCTAATATTAGATTAACCTAGTTAATAATTAGATCACTAATTAAATGTCCAACAATTTGGGTCTTTTTAGGTTAGGACTTTCAGTGGGCCTTAAGTTTTATATTTTGTGCCTTTCTGTGCCATGCATTTTAATTGTCATCATTTAGACCTTTAATATTTTAATTGGACGTTGCATTTAATTAATCAACTTTAATTATAAAACGGAGGTATTTATTAATTCTATTATTCGTGTCGTAATAGTCTTGGCTCACTGGATGTTGACCGAATATTCGAATTAATTCTTATCGTCTAAAGGTAATTTAAAACGAATTAAATTTTGACAAGTCATTTCATCATGTTTAACTGTTTGCATCATGCATAATGGTGATGAACGGAGTTCGAACCATAAATTAACACGGCAGTTAGGCTTATTCAATGTCGGTTTAATCTATGGTCCGAAGTTTTGTCACCCTTATTAATTAAATGATTAATTGATTCGAATTCACCAATTTGACCAAGCCCGTATAATTAAAGTTTAAATTCAATTGCGAACAATTTAATTAAATTCAATTCAGATTTCGATAATTTCCATCAATTAAAAGTAACATATATTTTGGTACCGATTTTCGGGCATGATGGGGGTGCTAATACTTCCCCATGCGTAACTAACTCCCGAACCCGTTTTTTTACGAATCTCTGGTTTTATAGTGCCCGACCTATCTTAGTGGCCGGTGGCGATTCCAAGTCTTTTTATTTTCAAAAACACGATTTTTTAAAGAATTTCCAATTTTTCAAATATTTTCAAAATAAAATAAAAGGAAACCTATTACTCCTTTTTAGTGACCTCGTTCGAACCTTTAAATTTTTAAATGAATTCCAAAAAAAGGTCTCTACAATTAGGTTTGCCAAAGCAAACCCGACCTAATAACCTAAACCGATCCTTTTTTTCTAGTTTAAATGCATCCAATTAGTTCCTTAAGGTGATCATGCTTCAGTGGAAACGTTACATTGAAATCAGATTTTGAAATAGGGTTCAATTGCTCTAAAACGTACATTAAAGACTAAAATGTAATTTCCACAAACTACACGGTCTTTATCAAAATTAAAGATTACCAATCCTTCATTTGTCCAATTTCATGCCCACATGTTAAATTTTAGCTTAAAACAATTATCCAAGATCATTCAATTGCATACATAACATACAGGGACCAAATTGCACAACTTCCAAACATCAACAATCTAACATGCTCAAAAACAATAGGGCGTACCGATACGGGCATCGATATGGCTTAACGACCATAACGGCTTCTCGTACTGATACATGTACCACCATATTGATACGATGTATTGACCCACCCGTATTAATACGGTCTTAACCTTGTATCGATCTCCCTAGTGATTTTTAAAAATCCCAAATTCCAGTGACGAACTTCTGTACCGAGACGGTACCCCACGTATCAGTACGACTCTTTTAAAATGAAGGGGTTGTACTAGTACTCAAACCTGTGTACCGATCCTGATGCATAAAACTCAAGGGGTGTACCGATACTCAGATAATCATACCGGTACCCCTTTGTATTTTTCACTTAAAACAGAGCCATTTCAGACCTTGCGTACCGATCCCTGGGTACTCGTACCGATACGCGAAGGCCTGTAATGACCTCTAGGTCCATCATATGACACTTTGGCTCAATCAAAACACATTCAACACATATCTAAACATCACTCAACATCAAGAACATGCTTAACATCAACATACCAACATTTTAAACCATCATAGCAAGCCTAACACATTCATCCATATCATCTAGAGGTGTGTTTCATACTCAACATGTAAAAACCTCAAACCCACCTCAAACAAGCATAAATAGCCAATTACGCATACAAAACATCAACATAAACTTGCACAACCAGGGAGTTTAGCAAACAACCATCCCAAATAACAAACGACTATATTGCCTTTATTACTACAAGTCTAAATCAAAGTCATACTTTCGTAAATCATAAGTCCTTGGATTCCCATTGTTTGCTTGCTGCCTCCAACCTTTAATTCTCTGCATTGATGGAAAAAGAGAGCGTAAGCACACTAGGCTTAGTGAGGAATGCTCTAAAAACAAACATCATCAATGCTTTTAAAGCCATTTTAACAATCCGTTTGAAAACCACATTCCAAAACACCTTTCAATCATCATGCAACACCCCAGTTTTGGGCCTAGCAGTTTTGACGCTTATTAGACGGTCCAATTGACCGACTGAGAGATTCGAGTCGGATTCGGGACCGTATATTTTTTGGTAAGATAAAAATATGGAAAATGGTTAATAATCATCTTTTAATATATGATTAATATTGGTGAAATTAATTTTGGAAAATGAAATTTGGAAGTGTGACATTTTGGCTAGTGAACTCCTCTATTGAATGGTTCTTTATTGATATTCCTAAGTGTTTGATCCTTGATTTATGGTTTATAATCTGATTTTGTGCTTTTAGATAGATTTAATTGGGTAAAATTGATAAAATGATGAAAGATTCGAATTGAATCTGATTTCCAGTGTTATGGATTGCTTTTGAACATATTTTGGATGTTAAATGATGTTGATAAGTCAATTTTATCAATAGAATCCTGAAACTCTTGAATCTCTAATTGTTTAGGTTTTAGAGTTGTGTTTTTGTGGTGTTGTGGTGGCTGTATGTTTTATGGAGGTGTAAGGTTGCTTTGGTTCTGTTTTTAGGTGTTAATTAAAGGTAAATGTGATGTTAGATTGATATGTTATGGCTGGGTTGTGTTTGGAAAGGGTTGGATGATATTTTCGGTTATTGTGGTTAGGTAGTTGTGAGGTGAATGTAAGAGTCCGTGAGGATCTATTGTTGTAGTGTTATAAATGCATTGAGATGCATTAATCCTCTATTTTAATATGGTTAAAGCAGGGGAGATGGATCCAGAAGAGATTGGTGAAGCTTTAGAGGCTTCATATGCATGTTTTTGCGTCGACGAATCGAGGTTTCGCGTGTTGGTGAGTGAGAATGTGGATTCCAGCATTGGAATGTTTTAAAGGTGGCTTATGGGAGTTTAAACTTAGCTTGATACGCTGGTTTAAACTCGGAAGTAAGTAAAAATGGATTTTCTCTCTCAGTCGTACTAAACGAATTAGTACACGGGCGAAGTACATCGAGCAGAACCTGGGTTTATCGGTTTAGTGTGGGAGGTTCTGGCTTTGACAAGGGAAATGTGGGTTCTAGTTTCGGTAATGTTTAGTTTAAAAAGAGGTGTGATAAAAGATATCGCTCTAAGTTGAGGTGAGGTGATGATAGTGCTGGATGAGGACCGCAAGGTCAGAGTATCTAGACTAGAACATTATTTAATGCAGGTTGGGTATGTGGATCGTGTTATCTCATGAGGCAGGATTATCTACATTTGATATATAGAGTATGAATCCATGTGCTTGTGGTTGTTGATGGTTGTGAGAATTGTAGTTTGGACGATTGTCATGTGGGTGTTTGTTGTGCGAATGCAGGGGGCTGGTTCTCCCGGTGAGACGGTTGTTGCGGGATAGATGTTTGAAAATACCCTTTGGTGGTTTAAATCCTGAGGTTGCGGTTGATTTGTTGGATTTGTTGCTCTACGAGTTTTGATGTAATTCTAGATATGAATTAGTGGCTGGATCAGGGAGTTGTGGTTGGTTTTAGATTCTAGCGAGTTCCTTGAAACTTGCTAATGATTACGAGGTGGTAATCACGGACGAGAATGTTAAATTCTAGTTTAATGTTGTTTCAGCGCTGGGAACGAGTCGTTTGATAGATCCTTGGTTGTAAGTTATTCCTAGCCTATGTTATGAATTTAGAGTCAAAGGATGTACGTGCTTAGGATATTCGGCGGTATGTGAGTTCCTGGGTGTTTTTGAAGGAATGATCGGTTTGCCATTGGATTGAAAGGTCGAGTTTGACATTGAGTTGTGTGAAAACGCAGCCCTAGTGTCTTTGCTCCCTGTGGATGGCTCGAGGGAGTTGCTTAATCAAGCCTTTTTAGGCTTGGTTTTTTCTGGGGGTTGCATCTGTGTTGTTGTGGAAAAAGGAAGATGGCACGATGCCGATGTGCATGGGGCTTTGGCAGCTGAACAAGCTGATGTTCTGTTGATCAGTTTAGGGATGCTTTAGTGGTTTGTAAGTTTGGCTTGGGTCTGAGCGTTATCTGTTAAAGGTAAAGGATGTGTTGGTGTCTAGATTTGCCTTCTGTAAGGGGTGCGGTGGTATGCATTTCGGGATTATGCCATTTGGGTTGACTGATGCATGGGTTGTGTTCATAATTATGATGGGTCAGGTAGTCCATGAATTTTAGATCAGTTGGTTGTTGTGTTGGGGGAAAAGTGAATGTTTCTCCTTGTTTGGGAAGTGTGAGTTTTGGGTATGTTGCTAAGAATTCTGGTTATGAGAATGTTATTAGTAAGTGTGAACAGATAAACATGCACAATGAAAAAACACTTATATGTATATGTAAATATGTTAGTACGTGCATACATTTGGGCATAACATTAGAGGTTTTGCTTACATACACATAGACATCTATGAGGGCATATAAGTGATCATGCATGTATATGTTCACTCTTATGGATGATTGATCAGAAATAAATGGAGTGATGGTATAGGTAAGGTAATGTATGAAGGTGGTTTTGGTAATATGGTTCTTGGGAGTTTGGCTTGTGTTAGTTCTTGTGCAACCAAAGTTAGATTTGGCAGTTTGTGGGTTGCTTAGATCCAGTTCTTAGCATCGAGAGTTGTTGAGGTTGTAGTGTTGCAGGTGAAGTTGTGGTTTATGCATCTAGAAAGTTACCGGTGCACGAGCTCTTTTGTCCTAAGCATGATGTAAGGCTTGCTGCAATGGTCGTTGTTTAAATGTTTTGGGGACATTAATTCTATGTTGAGAAGTGTGTTGTGTACACGGATCATGTGTGGTTAGGAAAAAATGAATGATGATTTGAGTTTTTGATAACTTGGATAGTTGGAGTTGTTTAAGAGTTATAGTTTGTTGGTTGGATATCGTTCGAGCTAGGGTTCTAGCCGATTCTTTGTTTATGAGGGTTGCGGAGGAGATGAGAATGTTGTTTACGCAGTTGGGTATGACGCGTGATGGAGGCTTGATGCCGAGTTGCAAGTGAAGTCATTCTGGCCGCCGTTGTTTAGAGGAGAGCAACGGTGTGATGATGCATCAGTACCGCATGTTCAGGTTATTAGGAGAAGGAAATTCGATGGATTTTCACGATAAAGGTGATAGGGTGTTGTGTTTTAAAGATCGGAATGTGGTGTCTCGTGATGTTGAGTTGAGGTGTATGGTTTTGATAGAGGTGCATACCAGTTCTTGTGTTATGCATTCCAGTAATATCAAGATATATCAAGGTTTGAAAAGGGATTGTTGTTGGGTTGGTCTAAAAGAAGATATGGTTGATTTTTTTGTTTGATACTTGGTATGTCAGCGAGTGGAAGCTGAGCATGAGTTTTCTTTCGGGTTGTTGCAACCGTTGAGGATATCGGAATGGAGGTAGTGTAACAACCTTAACGTATACTCGTAAGTCGAATAAACATTAAAGATGTTTAGGAGTCATTGAAAGAAACATTGACTTGTAAATTTTTTTATGCCAAAATTCATCTTGCAAGTTAACCCTTTCTCAGTTTTAAATTTTTGAATTAAAAATTATGTCAGTCTATTGCAGCTAGTTTTGACCCTGAATTGATTTATAAAATTCATAATTGAGTTGTTAAAATAAAAATATAATTCAGGATGAAAACTATGTACACTGCCTAGGCCCTTTCTTGATTTTCAAATTTTTATACGATCAGGGTTAAGCAACATTAAACTACGTCAAAATTCATAGTTATTAATAGTAAATCATTTCTCTAAGTCCATACTTCCATAACAATGTATAAATACGTTATAAACTTAAACTTACAAAACAGTTTACCCACTTAAATTATTACATGCCCACTAGTCTATCAAATTACGTTAAAGATGTACGTATTGTACTTACAGATAGTAACTTGATCTTCCCAATTAACAGCTCCTCCTTGCTAGTCAATTTTCGGAGAACCTGCGTGTGAAATAAAACACAAGCTAAGTACGAACTTAGTGAGGCAATAATCTTATTTATCAAAACGTAAAATAAAGCAATACATGTTATACATTAACCTAGCATGGTTTCTGTGTAAGGTAGTATCATACTAACAAGGTTTTCATAGTCAGTCAATATTCATGTGCAAGTCATAATTTTATAGCTAGTCTAGTTTCCAATACTCCATTATTACCAAGTAAATCATATGCATTGCATAGTTCACAAACATGTCATATTTCATACACATGGCATAATTCACATGCATGACATGGTTTATATAAATATGACATAATTCATATACATGGCATAATTCATATATATATATATATGACATGAATTATATACATGGAAGAATCCATATACGTGTCATAATTCATATACGTGGCATGATTCATATACGTGACATCATTCATATACATGACTTAATTCATATACATAACATGATAGGTGTACATGGAATAATTCATATGCATGGCATAATTCATATACGTAACATAATTTGTATATATATCATGATTCATATACATAACATATTTCATAAATGTGTGACATTCTTTGTATACATGGCATAATTCATGTACTTGGCATAATTCATATACTTGACATAATTCATATACATGTCATGATTCATATAAGTGGTTAAATTCATATACATGGCATGTTCCGTATTCAGAGCATGGTTCATATACATGGCATGGTTCATATACATGGCATGGTTCATATATGTAACTTGATTCGTTTACATGACATGATTCTTTTATCATTGCCCAAAGTACGCTATATGAGATCGAGGCACGCGAGTCATCTTGAAATGACACCGTAGTGTCTAACGTAAGCGTAAAGATGAGTACGTACTCGGGGACGCTCTTTGCTCCCCATAAACATGAAGCACATCAATAGTGCACTCAGGCACAGTGGGCGTAGATCCCCAGGGTGCATGTGACACAATCATTTTGTCACAATATCTGTTTGATAACATGAACATAAGGGTGCAGCTGCTAAAGACTCTATGGCACGCCAACTATACCATGGACTCTCATACACAATACTTGGGCATTTCTTTCATCATTAACTTAACATCATAATCAATCATACATATAAACATTTCATGCTTCATCATAAATATTCATGGTAATGCCATGTCGAGCAATATATCATATCATGTATTATAGAAAAATGCAATGCCATTTTCAATGTAATGCAAACATTTAAAAATGCACTCACCTTGGCCATTTATTAATATGTCTCACTAAGCTCTATTGATCTTTTTTATAGTACTTCGAACCTTTGTTTTGATTCGGATCCAACTTCACTTATCACATGAATATAAATAAACATTTGTTAGATTCACTTCTAACAATATTTCACTTAAGCTATTTAATCATTCAACATAAAAAATTTCCATAAACTTCTTTCCTTCCTTATACTGTTCACATACTCATTTTTGGTCCCTAATGACCATTTTGATCTTCTAATAATTCCTCCAAGCTTGATAACCAACATTAGACACAAATTGTCTCAATTTCCATTTTCGGTTAACTTGCACTACCATCAAAGATTTACTTCTACAGGGCAGAATACATACTGAATCTTAATCTCCATTATACCATAGAAACTAGATTTGATAACTTTCTAAAGATATAAGCCACATAATTTAATAAAATCTACAAAAATTATGAAAATTTGTCAAAATCACATTTACATAGTTATCCTGACAGAAACTGTTATGTAATTTTTTGACCTTCATTCGATTAAAATTAATATCTTTTAACTCGGAACTCGAAATCAATTTCCGTTTGCTGGAAAAGAAACTAGATTCGATAAGCTTTTCAACCATATAAACTAATAACCCAGATTCAATTTTTACGATTTATGGCAAATTTTCAAAGTCGAATTCCGGTATTGAATTTCGGAATAGACTGCTATTATATTTTCTGACCTTTCATCACTTAAAAATTCATATATTTTGATATATGAATCGAAATCAATCACCATTTGTTTTAAGCGAAACTAGACGAATAAATCTTTACATCGATATAAAATTCACCATCTAACCATTTTTATAGAATTTATGGTGAATTTTCAAATTTACTGCCAAATCCAGTTTTCCTACACAACTTCCACAAATAACTTCAAACTTTATACTAATTTCTCCTTAATTTGCTATTTTTCAATTTGGTCCCCTAAATTGATTCAAACCACTAATGTATCACTTTCTTATTCAAATAATTATTCATAAATAATTCCCTCTAATTTTTCGTTCTTTTCGAAATAGTCACTAAAACGCAAAGATAAGGATTCAAGCTTCTTAACTTTGCAAATTAGTCCTCAAATCAACATTAATACTTGATTTCTATTATTTCAACTAAAATCATATTAGTCTTTCTCTAAAACCTCATTTCTGAATTGGTCACTTAGCTTTGACAATTTGTCAAAATGGTCACTAACTCGATTCAACATTGGTTTAACATTCTAACTTCAATTTCACATCTCCAACTTCAATAATAACATAAATAAACTTCAAAATCATAAAAATTCAGATTAGTCCTCTAACTTTTAGAATTGTCGAAATGGCCCATATACCTTTAATTTAGGGCTTTGCTTCCAAATAACAAATTCAAGCTTACTAGATCATTTGTCCAACATCACAAACCCTAAATCAAACTTGAATCCATAAACCCTAATCATCTTCATAATAATCAAAACATGTAGAGTTTAAATCCCAACTCAATAACATGATTTAAACATCACAAAAGCTTGATTTCAACTTGAATCTCAAGATGGAATCATAAAATCTCAAAAACCCCAATTGAGTCCATAAACCCTTATTTCTTTATCATCAAAATTCTCATCAATCAATCATGTATTTCATTAATTGTTGACATCAAAAGATATAGCTTGAAGAGTAGAACAACTTTGCAGTTGAAAATATTACCTGAAAATCGAGTTTTGGGGCTTGAATCGAGCTTGAAAAATTTTCTCCCTTTTTTTCTTCCCTTAGCTCGAAATATTTCAAGAAAGATGAAAATTTTGGTTCATCTTTTACTTATTTAAATCCACATTTTAAAATTAAATGAATTTAAAATTCATTTAATTAGTAAAATTACTAATTTGCCCTTTTAATCCAATGGCCAAGACTTAATCTTATCAAAAATCAATGGCCATGATTTGATCCAAGTTTAATTCACCTTCAAAATTTCCCTTAATATTTCAAAATTTTTCAAAATTGCCATCCTTGTTAAATGACCAAATTGCCCTCCAACTAGTCTTTATTTACTAGTTTGTCATTCTTCTAAAAATTTAACTAAGTCTAGTTGAAATCTAACCAAATATAATAAAATTTTCATAAAATAGTATTTTATGACTTTTCCATGGCTTTTGGATCAACCTCTGAAATTTGGATTCGATCTGATCTCCCGATATTCATAAAATACTTTTACTGCAATTTCACCTTTATCGAGCTATCGAATTTATTCCAAAATTTCCATATTTCCATATTCTAAAAATGAACCCTATCATCTTATAAAAATTTCCTTTCCTAAAGTCTTAGACTAAATTTTTCTAACTCAGTCTACTATTCCAATAATTATCGAAAATCTCCATAGAATAAAATTTCTTTTCGAAATCCTTTATCGATGATCCATTCGAATATTCTTTACCTTTACTGAGTCCAAAATATCGAATAGAAACACTTTTATGGGACCTTCCCCAAGGTCACCCATCCTTGTTTTTCTCTGGCCTGAGCACGCTTAACAATTTCATTTGATCCAAATTCGGTACCTTTCTCTGCATCTTAACTCTTAAAACCAATATCAAGGTACCTATTTCGATCCGATTCACTCTTATACTAAATAAAATTACTTGTTGGGGAAATTTACACTTTAGTCCCCAATTTTTTCCAAAGTTTATACTTTGACCCCCTAAGCTTTTAAAATTTACATTTTAGTCACTAGCCAAAATTTGGGATATTAAAATTCATCCCCCCTTAAGAAAATTAGTCCTCGAATTTTTAATGCGTACCTATTTCAAATATTTACAGATATTACTTTCTTATTTTCTTATCATCCTCCTAAGTGGCTTCTTCTACTTTGTGATTTTTCCTCAAAACTTTAGTCAATGAAATTTCTTATTCCTTAATTCTTTAATTCCATAAACTAATATTTCTACTAACTCTCTTCATGTATCAAATCTAATTGCATCTCAATTTATTCAGTAGTGTTGACATGTAAATAATTCAATCAATGCCCCCAAAATATAAGTACATATACTACAGACTTTTGCTTACTTCTGGAGATAAAACCCATTAATATACTCTTGGTCCAACTCTTTCACGATTCCTTGAAGTATAACAGTTCTGAAACTAAGTTTTCCCTTTTTGACCTATATAAATCATCCTTCATTTTTAAATAAACAATCATAACTTCTCCTTTGCTCTAAAATTTAAGGCTCTCAACATCTTAAACATTTAAACAACCAATGCTTTATTATATATAGTTGCCGAAGGTTACAATGTCTTAGGTACTTCTTGTTCTTGTACTTGAGCCCCCTACTGCACTAGTAGCTCAATCTAGGTAAAAATCGGAAAAAAGAGTTCATACTTGATTTCATTGTTATTACTACGGGTATCTTTAGACCCTTGTGATCCGAGATTCTTGTTCTTGTCTAGAAACATTTCTATGGAAATTTCAATTAGCCAGAACAATCCTCAACTAAACACTCTTCCTTTGACTTCATTAAGGAACTAATTCCTTTTAAAAATTTAAACGTTTATTCTTATAATCACTTCTACCTGGTGCACAGATAACCAACTTATCTCAATTACACTTCAGATTCTCGAAATAGTATCTTCATAATATCTTTTAATATTTGATCACTTAGACCATTAGAAAACCTTTTTCTATCAATTCACATCATTTTAATGCTTGTTATACTCATCATCTTATGTTATTACTGATTGTCTTTATCAAAACCTTTCTGAAAAGATATTTTAGCTTATCCATTACACTTCAGCCCTATCTTTTTAAGGCTATGCTGTCAACTATTTAGGTAGAATTAACCTCTTAGTTGACTTCTTTGAATATTCTTTGGTTAAGAGTTCAATACTCTTTATCGGTATTAGACTTCCAATCTTGTTCAGTATATACTCAAATATCACTTTCATCATACTTTTATTCCATATTTCTTGTCTTCCTAATCTTTTAAACCTTATAGTTGACATCTAGTAACCCTGATGTCTCCTTAAAGAAATAATCTTTCTTGTACAATTTACCTTTATAGTTGGGATGCCTTCAATTTTCTTGGGTGATATTTGTATACACACCATATAAATTAAGCATACCTCACATCCATTGCATTACAATCTTTAAGCTGTTACTAAAGAAATCACTGACTCTAAACAGTCAGTTCTTTCTTCCCTAATGATTACTTCAGAACCATCGTGTCCTTGAAGTACCAACCTTTTCTTTTTACATTTCACCTTTGCATCATATGCATACAACCAATTCATTCCAAAAGTAATCTTAAGTTTGCGAAATAAAAGCTCCAATAAGCTTGCCAGGAACTCAATTCCTTAAATCACCAACAAACATTTCTTACATATTCTAATCACCAATGCACTATATCCAAGTGGGTTATTAGGAATCACATTACTAAAAATAGTTTTCCTTAAGAATCTTTCTTTGTACTACTATCTTAATACTAATGTACGAGTGAGTCAAACCCGGATCAATTAAAGTAATTACAGGCTTTCTTCATAGCCTTTGCTCTCATTATAGCATCCTAGTAAATCGACAAACTCATACCTGAGGAATTACTCTTTAGACCTCAGGTTAAGCCCCTCAATAAACCATTCTCATTGGGACTTCTCAGTTGGTATCAAATCAGCTATATACTGGCTTAATCCATTAAAATCCAACACATACTCGTAGATAGTACGAGTACTTTGTTTCAAACTTTGATACTACTGTAACATCTATTTCTTAAACTGGTCGCCAACATAATTAACTCTAAACACTTTTTAGAATGTCTAAGTCACTTTCTCAATAGGTATAATTCTGTGGCTTCGAACCATCAATTACAAGCATGTTCCCTTAATAAGGAAGCAATTTTTCTAACTTTTCAGCATCTGTACAACTTAATTCCTCTAACATCATTTTAACATTGTGGAGCCATAAATTGGCAGCCACCAGACCACCCTTCCAATGAAATTCAAGAGCTCTCAGCTTCTTAAGCTCACTAACAATCGATGCCTTTACTGGTATAGGTGCCAGATTGATACAGGCATTAGGATTTGAATTTTTTTAACCGTATCTTTTTAGGGCTCGCGCTAAGGTTTCATATTCTTATGCTGGAGCTTCCTACTGCGTAGGTGGCTCAGCTGGGGTAGGAGCTAGAGGTGGAACATTCTATATCTCTTTACTTCAACTTTATTCCTTCTTTTGACCCTATAATTAAACATTTAACGCAGTCCATCAATACTTAATATCATCTATTTCCACTAAAACTTATTCATGTAAATGAAGAGCATAATCAAGTTACACATATAGTACATCAGAAACATGACATCCTAGGGGCATGTACTTAACATCCAATCATATTTAACTCGATTTAACCTCTAGAATCGGCTAAACCTGTAGCTCTGATACCAATAAATGTAACAACCTTAACGTATACTTGTAAGTCAAATATACATTAAAGATGTTATAGAGTCATTGAAAGAAATCTTGACTTGTAAATTTTTTTATACCAAAATTCATCTTGTAGTTTAACCCTTTCTCGGATTTGAATTAAAAACTATGTTAGTCTATTACAGCTAGTTTTGACCCTGAATTGATTTATAAAATTCATAATTGAGTTGTTGAAATAAAAATATAATTCAAGATGAAAACTATGTACACTGCCTAGACCCTTTCTTGATTTTCAAATTTTTACGCAATCAGGGTTAAACAACATTTAACTACGTCAAAATTCATAGTTATTAATAGTAAATCATTTCTCTAAGTCCATACTTCCATAACAATGTATAAATATGTTATACACTTAAACTTACAAAATAGTTTACCCACTTAAATTATTACATGCCCACTAGTCTATCAAATTACGTTAAAGATGTATGTATTGTACTTACAGATAGTAACTTGATCTTCCCAATTAACAGCTCCTCCTTGCTAGTCAATTTTCGGAGAACCTACGTGTGAAATAAAACACACGCTAAGTACGAACTTAGTGAGGCAATAATCTTATTTATCAAAACGTAAAATAAAGCAATACATGTTATACATTAACCTAGCATGGTTTCTATCTAAGGTAGTAACGTACTAACAAGGTTTTCATAGTCAGTCAATATTCATGTGCAAGTCATAATTTTCTAACTAGTCTAGTTTCCAATACTCCATTAGTACCAAGTAAATCATATGCATGACATAGTTCACATACATGGCATATTTCATACACATGGCATAATTCACATGCATGACATGGTTTATATAAATATGACATAATTCATATACATGACATACTTCATATACATGGCATAATTCATATATATATATATATATATGACATGAATTTTGTACATAGCAGAATTCATATACGTGTCATAATTCATATAGGTGGCATGATTCATATACGTGGCATGATTCATATACGTGACATCATTCATATACATGACTTAATTCATATGCATAACATGATACGTGTACATGGAATAATTCATATGCATGGCATAATTCATATACGTAACATAATTTGTATACATGTCATGATTCATATACATAACATATTTCATAAATATGTGGCATTCTTCATGTACTTGGCATAATTCATATACTTGTCATGATTCATATAAGTGGTTAAATTCATATACATGGCATGTTCTGTATTCATGGCATGGTTCATATACATGACATATTTCATATACATGGCATGGTTCATATTCATGGCATGATTCATACACGTAACTTGATTCGTTTACATGACATGATTCTTTTATCATTGCCCAAAGTACGCTATATGAGATCAAGGTATGTGAGTCATCTTGAAATGACACCGTAGTGTCTAACGTAAACGTAAAGATGAGTACATACTCGGGGATGTTTTTTGCTCCCCATAAACATGAAGCACCTCGATAGTGCACTCGAGCACAGTGGGCGTAGATCCCCAGGGTGCACGTGACACAATCATTTTGTCACAATATCTGTTTGATAACATGAACATAAGGGTGCAGCTGCTAAAGACTCTATGGCATGCCAACTATACCATGGACTCTCATACACAATACTTGGAAATTTCTTTTATCATTAACTCAAAATCATAATCAATCATACATGTAAACATTTCATATTTCATGCTTCATCATAAATATTCATGGTAAACATAGATCGTCATTTATGCAAACAATAATTCGTACCTGGTATTCCCTCAAGCATGCCATGTCGAGCAATGTATCATATCATGTATTATAGAGAAATACAATGCCATTTTCAATGTAATGCAAACATTTAAAAATGCACTCATCTTGGCCATTTATTAATATGCCTCACTAAGCTCTATTGATCCTTTTTTATAGTACTTAGAACCTTCTTTTTGATTCGGATCCAACTTCACTTATCACATGAATATAAATAAACATTTGTTAGATTCACTTCTAACAATATTTCACTTAAACTATTTAATCATTAAACATAAAAATTTTCCATAAATTTCTTTCCTTCCTTATACTGTTCACATACTCATTTTTGGTCCCTAATGGCAATTTTGATCTTCTAATAACTCCTCCAAGCTTGCTAACCAACATTAGACACAAATTGTCTCAATTTCCATTTCCTGTCAACTTGCACTACCATGAAAGATTTACTTCTACAAGGCAGAATACATACTGAATCTTAATCTCAATCTCAATTATACCGTAGAAACTAGATTTGATAACGAATCTAGCGGTATAAGCCACATAATTTAATAAAATATACAAAAATTATGAAAATTCATCAAACTCACATTTACAGAGTTGTCCTAGCAGAAACTGTTATGTAATTTTTCTGACCTTCATTCGATTAAAAATTAATATCTTTTAACTCGAAACTCGAAATCAGTTTCCGTTTGTTGGAAACGAAACTAGATTCGATAAGATTTTCAACCATATAAACTAACAACCCAGATTCAGTTTGTACGATTTATGGCAAAATTTCAAAGTTGAATTCCAGTATTGAATTTCGGAATAGACTGCTATTCTGTTTTCTGACCTTTCTTCACTTAAAAATTCATATCTTTTGATATATGAATCGAAATCAATCACCGTTTGTTTTAAGTGAAACTAGACGAATAAATATTTACATCGATATAAAATTCACCTTCTAACCATTTTTTATAGAATTTATGGTGAATTTTCAAATTTACTGCCAAATCCAGTTTTCCTACACAACTTCCATAAATAACTTCAAACTTTATACAAATTTCTCCTTACTTTTCTATTTGTCAATTTGGTCCCTGACTTGATTCAAACCACTAATGTATCACTTTCTTCATCAAATAATTAATGTATCACTTTCTTCATCAAATAATTAATGTATCACTTTCTTCATCAAATAATTATTCAAAAATAATTCCCTCTAATTTTTTGTTCTTTCTGAAATAGTCACTAAAATGCAAAGATAAGGATTCAAGCTTCCTAACTTTGCAAATTAGTCCTCAAATCAACATTACTACTTGATTTCTATTATTTCAACTAAAATTATATTAGTCCTTCTCTAAAACCTCATTTCTGAATTGGTCACTTAGCTTTGACAATTTGTCAAAATGGTCACTAACTCAATTCAACATCGGTTTAACATTCTAACTTCAATTTCTCATTTCCAACTTCAATAATAACATAAATACACTTCAAAATCATAAAATTTCAGATTAGTCCTCTAACTTTCAGAATTGCCGAAATGGTCCCTATACCTTTAATTTAGGGTTTTGCTTCCAAATAACAAATTCAAGCTTACTAGGTCATTTGTCCAACATCACAAACCCTAAATCAAACTTGAATCCATAAAACCTAATCATCTTCATAATAATAAAAACATGTAGAGTTTAAATCCCAACTCAATAACATGATTTTAACATCACAAAAGCTTGATTTCAACTTGAGTTTCAACATGGAATCATAAAATCTCAAAATCCCCAATTGAGTCCATAAACCCTAATTTCTTTATCATCAAAATTCTCATCAATCAAGCATTTATTTCATGAATTGTTGACATCACAAGATAGAGCTTGAAGAGTAGAACAACTTTGCAGTTGAAAATATTACCTGAAAATTGAGTTTCGGGGCTTGAATCGAGCTTGAAAAATTTTCTCCCTTTTTTCTCCCCTTAGTTCGAAATATTTCAAGAAAGATGAACAGTTTGGTTAATCTTTTACTTATTTAAATCCACATGTTAAAATTAAACGAATATAAAATTAATTTAATTAGTGAAATTACTAATTTGCCCTTTTAATCCAATGGCCAAGACTTAACCTTATCAAAAATCAATGGCCATGATTTGATCCAAGCATAATTCACCTTCAAAATTTGCCCTTAATATTTCAAAATATTTCAAAATTTCCATCCTCATCAAATGACCAATTTACCCTCCAACTAGTCTTTATTTACTAGTTTGCCATTCTTGTAAAAATTTAACTAAGTCTAGTTGAAATCTAACCAACTATAATAAAATTTTCATAAAATAGTATTTTATGACTTTTCCATGGCTTTTGGATCAGCCTCTGAAATTTTGATTCGATCCGATCTCCTGATATTCATAAAATACTTTTACTACGATTTCACCTTTATCGAGCTATCAAATTTATTCCAAAAATTCCATATTTCCATATTCAGAAAATGAACACTATCATCTTATAAAAATTTCCTTTCATAAAGTCTTAGACTTAATTTTTCCAAACTCAATCTACTATTCCGATAATTATCGAAAATCTCCATAAAATAAAATTTCTCTTAGAAATCATTTATCGATAATCCATTCGAATATTCTTTACCTTTACTAAGTCCAAAATATCGAATAGAAACACTTTTATGGGACCTTCCCAAAGGTCACCCATCCTTGTATTTCTTTGGCCTGAGCACGCTTAACAATTTCATTCGATCCAAATCTTGTACCTTTCTCTGCATCTTAATTCTTAAAACCAATATCAAGGTACCTATTTCGATCCGATTCACTCTTATACTAAATAAAATTACTTGTTGGGGAAATTTACACTTTAGTCCCCAAATTTTTCCAAAGTTTATACTTTGATCCCTTAAACTTTCAAATTTTACATTTTAGTCACTAGCCAAAATTTGGGATATTACAGGTTGGAAAGAATCACCATGGATTTTGTGTATGGGTTGCCTTTGACACCAACCAAAAAGGATTTCCTTTGGGTGGATGTTGATTGAGTTGCGAAGTGTGAGCACCTTTGTGGCTATGTTGGTGATGTATGTTTTGGAATAGGTGGCAGATTTGTATAGTACTGGGTTAGTGCGCTTGCACAATGTGCCTGAGTTCATAGTTTTGGACGGAGATCCGTGGGTTACAACGAGGTTCTAGGGGTGTTGCTTGAGCTTGATTGCATGTGCTTCATATTTTTCCTAGATGGATTGCGGGTTAGAGCATGGAATTCAGGTTTTGAATGATAAGTTGGGTTGTGTATCATCGAGCTCCATGGAAAGTGTGAAAGGCACATGCCTTTGGTAGAGTTTGCTTTAATGGCAATTATCAGGCAAGTGTACGGGTGGCACCATTCAAGGCATTGTGTGGTTGAAGGTGTCATATGCCCGTCTATTGGGCTGAGATTAGGGAAAAGTATGTTCCCATGTCTGAGGCACCAGTGAGAAGGTGAAGTTGTTATGTAAGCGCTTGAGAATAGTTTTGGATCGTCATAAATTCTACGCGAATTTGAGGCATAGTGTTTTAAAATGTGTTGTTGATGGTCAGATGATCATGATGGTATCGCCTTGGAAGAAGGAGATGTGTTTTGTAGACCATACGAGTTTGTTGGGTGTGTGGGTCATGTTGCTTATTGTTTGAGGTTATCTCCTGTGTTGGAGGGGTTCCATGATGTGTTTTATGTGATGGGGTTGCGAAGGTATCAGTCGAATTTCCTCGCGTGTTGTGCCAGTGAAAGGCATTGTGTTAAGATCTGAGTTATCTTGTGTGAAGGGTTTGTGGAGATCCTTGTTGCCAGCAGTAGGGTTCTGCGTAGTATAATGGTTGGCCTTGTTAAGGTGTTGCGGAGACACTGCAGCGTTAAGAAGCCACGTGTGAATGTAAGTCGAAGATGTTGAAGCGGTTTCTGCTTTTTGTTACCTCCGAGCAAATTTCAATGACAAAATTTCTTAAGTGGGGAAGAGTTGTAACGCCTTGGTTTTGGGCCTAGCGGTTTTGAGGCTTGTTAGACGATCCAGTGGACTGGGTTAGAGATTCGAGTCAAATTCGGGACCATATATTTTTCGGTAAGATAAAAATATGAAAAAATGGTTAAAAATTATCTTTTAATATATGATTATTATTGGTGAAATTAATTTTGGAAAATGAAATTTGGAAGTGTGACATTTTGCTAGTGACCAAAATGCGATTTTTGAAAACTATTTTTAAAGGTGATTAAACTGAAAACGATCAAATTCTTAGAATCCTTAAGGAGCTATTTTACCAAGTTTTTGTTGGTGATTTCTCCCTTCAATTAAATCATTTTAACATGTGTTTTAAAGGATAATAAAAAGAGATTTTGGATATTAAAGTTAGTTATTTGGTTTTAATGAAAATTGACGTAACTTTTCTCTCCACTTCTTTTCTGCCAAACACTCAAGTTTTCATCAAAAACCAGAGGTGAGAGATCAATTTTACTTAGATTCTTGATCTACAATTGATTATTTAACTTTGATTTACAAAACCTCATTGAAATCTTGTGTTCTCCTAGCTTTAAACAAGCCAATTGAGGGAGAAATCACACAATAGGGGTAAGGTCCGTGATCTCCTCTATTGAATGGTTCTTTATTGATATTCCCAAGTGTTTGATCCTCGATTTATGGTTTATAATCTGATTTTGTGTTTTTAGATAGTTTTATTGGGTAAAATTGATGAAATGATGAAAGATTCGAATTGAATCTAATTTCCAGTGTTATAGATTGCTTTTGAACATATTTTGGATGTTAAATGATGTTGATAAGTCAATTAATGGAATCTCGAAACTCTTGAATCTCTAATTGTTTAGGTTGTTAGAGTTGTGTTCTTGTGGTTTTATGGTGGCTATATATTTGTTGGAGGTGTAAGGTTGCTTTGGTTCTATTTTTAGGTGTTAATTAAAGGTAAATGTGATGTTAGATTGATAGGTTGTTGCTAAGTTGTGTTTGGAAAAGGTTGGATGATGTTTTCGGTTGTTGTGGTTGGGTAATTGTGAGGTGAATGTAAGAGTCCATGAGGATCTGTTGTTGCAGTGTTATAAATGCATTGAGGTGCATTAATCCTCTATTGTAATATGGTTAAAACATGGGAGATGGATCCAAAAGAGATTGGTGAAGCTTTGGAGGCTTCGGATGCATGTTTTTACGTCGACGAATCGAGGTTTTGCGTGTTGGTGAGTGAGAACGTGGATTCCAGCATTGGAATGTTTTAAAGGTGGTTTATGGGAATTTAAACTTAGCTTGATACGCTGGTTTAAACTCGAAAGTAAGTAAAAGTGGATTCTCTTTCTCGATCGTGCTAGTGTTAAATGGTTTTATGCACTTGTTTTGATTTACATGTTACCTACTGCTTAAGCATGATTTAAAGTATTTGATATATTGTTTTTAAGCATGAAATGCTGAAGGATGCACATGATAAGTGATCCTTGTAAGTATATGGTTTATACTTGTGGTTTAAAGCATGGTTGTTGCTTTGGATAAATGGTTTGGTTTAATACTTGTTAAAAACAGTGAGGTAAATGTTAAATGGTTAATTATATTGGCAAGTGATGTTTAAAATTTTTTATCGGATATAGTTGGCCGGCCATAGGATTGATAGTGCACTATAATAAGTCACCTTAGATGTTGAGGGGTTTTATACGGTGTACCGAATACTCCATCCAAGTACCCTAACGGTCGAGGGGTTATATGGTACCGTAAACTTCTATTAGTGGGTTATACATCTACTGATGAGTGGTGTTGAGGGATTTGTGTGGTGTACCGAATACTCCACCATGGGTGTCACAACGGTGGAGGGGTTTATGTGTACCGAAAAATCCCGTGTGTGAACCTTGTGTTGCCGGTGAGAATGTACGAAGTGTTGGGTAAGCACTTGTTGAATCCGTGTATCCGATGAACTCTTTTGGTAAATAAATTTGGTTAATGATCACTTGTGAGCCAATATAATTGTTGATGTATCATTGGAAAGTTTATGTTGTATAATGTGATTTATACATGTTTACTCTTTAAGCTTTGCATATGGTTATTATGCATGGGAAGGCTTAAATTGAGGTTTAGCAGTGGAACTTACTGTTGGTTAATGATGCATGTTGTATGTTTACTCTTTAAGCTTTGTATATGGTGGTTATGCATGGGAAGGCTTAAATTGAGGTCTAGCAATGGAATTTGTTGTTGTAAATGATTCATATTGCATATGGTTTAATATGTTGGTTTTTAAAGATGAAATGTGCATGGTTTTCAAGGCATGATGTTTAAATGGTAATGTTTAAATGATGTTTAAAGAATGATTGAAATGAGATTTCAAGGTGTTGTTGAGAAATGATTTTAAATGCATTAATGGTGTTTTGTTTTTGAGCACTCCTCACTAAGCCTAGTGTGCTTACGCTCTCTTTGTCCATCAATGCAGAGAATTAAAAGTTTGAAAGGCAGAGGGAGCAAAGGGTTAGTACCAGACTTGGTAACCAAAGTATGTTTGAACTAGACTATAAGTAATAAGGGCAATGGGGGTTTATGTTGTTACTTGGGAGATGTTTTGTTGAACTCCCTGTTTGAGCAAGTTTGTTTGGTTGCTCTTGAGTTGTAAATGGCCTTTATGGTTTAGTTTTGGTGATAGTATGAAGTTTGGTGTTTTTCTTGAATGGTTATATAGGAAGCATGCCTATAGATTTACATTTGATGCAAGATGCCATGGATCGATGTTGAATATGTAATGCTTTGATGTGGTTTGAACCTGAGTATGCTGGATGTACGTTAGAAGCATGTTAGGTTGGCTCGGTTTGGCTGAAAGTTTGTTTAACAAGCTGAAATGGACATTACAGGTCTAGGCGTACCGGTACGGGTGTCTCCGTTTCGGTACAAGTAAGCCATTTTAGGCTTAGCATACTGGTACGCGGGTAACTGTTTCGGTACAGCTAGGCAAAAACAAGCTTGGCGTTTCGATACGGACTTGAGTGTACCGGTACGGATTATGCTACTAGAATCTTCTTTTTAGAATATAACTTGCGTACCGAAACACCTCCACACCATATCGGTACGGGTGTTAAGTAAATTTAAACTGAACCTTGGTTCTAGCTAGGCGTATCGAAACGGTATATGGTGTACCAAAATGGGGCAGTTTATGTGAGACATCGTATCGATACAGTTTCCCGCGTATCGATACGGTTGTCTGTTATTTTAGTTAATGTCATGGAAGAGAAGTTTTGTTTTCTTTCATTTTGGTCCCCGAATGTCATGGATGCAATTAGTTGAGTTTGGTTGATCGTATTGAGCTGATTTTTGACATGTAGGCATGAAATATATTTAATTGAAGGTTGGTAACTTAAAATTGGGAAAGTCCCTATATATTGCTGAAATTGTAGTTTAGTCCCTAATTTGTGTTCGTGTTCAATTGGACATCGTTTCGATGCTCGATTGAGATGAGTCCTCACCTGTGAATAGTATGTATATGTAGGAAAGTAATAATGCATCTAGACAAGATAAAAGAAAAAAATAGACGCGTTTTAGGGTTTATCTTCTCGATTTACTTCGATAATCCTAATGTAGCTCGCTCGGTTCGGTTTGGCGACTAGGCCGAGTCGAAGGGGGTACACATCATTTCAACAACATGCCTTATCAAACCATGCACTTAACATTTCCAAAACATGCATCTTAAACCATATGCAAAATGTATCATGGATCAACAGCAAAATCTCATTTGCTACCCTCAATTTAAGCTTTCCCATGCATACTACCAATGCAAGGCTTAAAGAGTAAAACATGTTTAACAACATTAAACAACATAATCTATCTCATGATACATCATTATTGGCTTACAAGTGATCATTAACCAAATTCCACTTTACAAAATATAACATCGGATACATAGATTCAACAAGTGTTTCCAACACTTCATGCCATCTCAACCGGAACTAAAGGTATACTTACAACCGGGTACAATCACAACCCCAAACATTTGTTGGATGCATAACCCACTAACGGGTGTCTTCGGTACATAGATCAAAACCCCTCGACTGTTAGGGTACTTGGATGGAGTTTTTGGTACACCAGATCAAAACCCCTCAACATCCAAGGCGACTTTTTATAGTGCACTATCAATCCTATGGTTGGCCAACTATATCCGATAACATTTCCAAAACCATTTCATTCCATCACTTGCCAATATAATTCATTTCTTAAACATTAACTCACTGTTTTTATATGCATCAATCAAAACCAATACTCAATGCATTTTACCTTGCATTACCAATGTTCAAAAACATTATCAAAACATGCATTACTTCCAAATGCATCAACATCATTAGATAACCAATTTCCAGCATTAAACCATGCTCAAATCATGCATATACAATGAGTAATTAAACCATTAAAGCAAATGCATTAAAACTAATTGCCAAACAGAGTTTGAGAGAGAATTCATACATTACTTACTTTTGAGCTTAGACCAACATTTTAAGCTTGATCTAAACCCCCAAACACAATTTTCAAACCTTTAAAAAGTTGTAAAACTTGTTCTCACTCACCGGCGTGCAAAGCCTCGCTTGCCGATACGGTAAACACGCCTCCTAAGCTTCCGAAACGTCTGTTCAAGCTTGAGGATCAACTTCCCCTATTTTATCCACACAAAAACAGAGGATTCAAGGCATCAAAATGCATTCAGTAGCCCAACAGCTTCAATTCAAATAAATCCTCAACATCCATTACCCAATTTCACTCCACAACAATTCAAATAAACATCAAACATCTTCCAAACTTAACACAACCACAATCTAACATTTTAACCCATCAATTAACATATAAAAACACAATAACATCATCCTTATACCTCTAGCATTCATTAAACCTCCACAACTCCCCAAAAACTCACAACTAACAACCTAGAAAATTAGAGATTCACTTAGTTTTGGGATTCCAATGTTAAAGCCCACTTATTAGCACTATTAAACATCAAAATCATGATTATAATCAATCAAGAACTCAACAAAACAGAACCTATACAAAAAATCCATCAATTAAACCTTGATTTAACCAATTTCCCATAATTAAATCATCAAATCGAGTTAGAAAACATATGTAAAGGATCAATAACTTGTGAATTTCAGTAAAGAACCTTATATTAGAGGAGAAGAACGAAGCTCACCTCTAAATTTGACTTTCCTCTTAATTGGATGAATTTTCTTGAGAAGCAAGATCAAATCATATAGGTTTTGTTAGGAAACCATTGAAGATCCATTTGAAATCAAAAGAATGTTGAAATCCAGTATTTACTTGAGAAAATTGAAGTGGAAAATAGTGTTTGGTTGGAGAGAATTTGAGAGAATCTTTTGGTGGAAAGTTAGTAACGTAAAGTTTTCTTTAAATGCTAATTTTGAAATTAATTTCCTCCAAGCCTTTTATTTATTTTAAACCTTTTAAAATATCCAATCAAAAGAGGAAAGTCTGATATTAGACTTTGGTCAAATAGATCCTTAAACATTCTAAGTTTTGACCCATTTATAAAACAGTCACTAAAAATAGTTTTAAAACTTTTCATTTTGGTCACTAACCAAAATGTCCAATTTTGAAATCTCTTTTTGTAAAATTGATTTCACCAAACCCTCTAACATATTGTTTAATAATTTTAGGATATTTTTCCATAATTTTTCCTTACTCAAAAATATTTATTCCCATTTAAATCTCGAAACTGACTCGAATCCTCTAATCTGGTCTATAGGACCGTCTAATCAGCCTAGGAAACTCCTAGGCCCAAAACTGAGGCATTACAGGTGCTTCAATGGATATTTGTCTTACATAAAAATTGAAGTTGTTGAAGACTTGAAGACCAATTGTAACCCTTTAACCCGACATAGCCGAAACCGAGCTAAAAGGATCACATTAGGTTTGCCGAAGCAAACCCGAGTTAATAACCTAAATCAGTCCCTTTTTATTTTATCTTGTCTAAATGCATCAAATTCCTTGGAAATCAATGATGCAACACCTCAACATTTCCTCCAAAATCTGAATCATACGCTCAGACTAACCATCTGTCTGAGGATGATACGAAGTACTGAAATTCAAGCGAGTACCCAAAGCTCGATGCAAACATTCCCAAAACCTCACTGTAAATTGCGGATCTCTATCCGAAACAATCAACTTGGGCACCCCCTGCAACTTCACAATTTCAACAACATAAAAATCTGCCAACCTATCCAAAGTATGCATCGTATGCACTGGCAGAAAAAGTGCACACTTCGTAAACCGATCAACAATCACCCAAATGGAATCCTTTTTAGTCGGTGTCAAAGGTAATCCCGACACAAAATCCATAGTGATCATATCCCATTTCCACTTCGGAATCCTTAACAGTTGCAACAATCTGGAAGGAAACTGGTGTTCAGCCTTCACAAGCTGATACACCTTGCAACAAAATCAGCCACATCGTTTTTCAAAATCACCCAATAGTACCCTTTCTTTAGATCTCGATACATCTTGGTACTACTGGGATGCATACAAAAGGACTAGCATGTGCCTCGGTCAATATAGCCCGTCTCAACTCAAAATCACTAGGCATCACTATTCGATCTTTAAAACACAACACCCCATCATCATTAAAGTGAAAATCTGTAGGATTTCCATCCATGATATCCTTAACATGTGATATCAATGCCTCATCGTAAGGTTGCTTTTCCTAATCAACTGCGACAAAGATAGCTTCACTTGTAACTCAGCCAACAAACCCTCATCACGCATCACATTCAACCTCGCAAACATGGCCCTCAACTCCACAACAGCCTTTCTACTCAAAGTACCAGCCACAACATTCGCATTGCCTGAATGATACTCGATAGTCAAATCATAATCCTTAAGTAACTCCAACCATTTACGTTACCTAAGATTTAACTCCTTTTGCGACATCCAATACTTCAAACTCTTGTGATCCATGTACACAATACACTTCTCACCATAAAGGTAATGCCTCCAAATATTCAGTGCAAACACAACCACAACAAGCTCCAGATCATGCGTAGGGTAATTGCACTCGTGCACCTTTAACTACCTCGATGCATAAGCTACAACCTTCTCACCTTGCATCAACAAACACACCCTAACCCCATGTAGGATGTATCGCTATAAACCATAAACTTTTTTTCTGACTCAGGTTGAATCAAGATTGGAGCTTGTGCCAAAGCTTCCTTCAACTTCTCGAAAGCTTGTTGTCTACCTTCTGTCCACTCAAAACGTACATCCTTTTGTAACAACTTGGTCAATGGAGCAGCAACCCTTGAGAATCCATCCACAAAGCGACGATAAAAACCTGTCAACCCCAAGAAATTACAGACTTCCGTTATTGACTTAGGTTGCTTCTAATTCACAACCGCATCAACCTTTTGCGGATCTACCCAGATACCTTCTCGTGAAACAACATGACCAAGAAAGACCACTTCCTTAATCCAAAACTCACAATTGTTCAACTTGGCATAAAGCTGGTTATCCAACAAGGTTTGCAACACAATCTGTAAGTGTTGGTAATGATCCTCTTTGGTACGAGAGTACACAAGAATATCATCAATGAACACTACTACGAATTGATCCAAGAATTCATGGAACACCCGATTCATCATGTCCATGAATGTTGCAGGCACATTTTCAATCTAAATGACATCACTAGAAACTCATAATGGTCATACCTAGTACAAAAAGCAGTCTTCGGCACAACTTTATCCTTAACCTTCAACTGATAGTATCCCGATCTCAAATCTATCTTGGAAAACATCGTAGCACCCCTGAATTGATCAAACAAGTCACCAATCTGCACTAAATAAGTTGACGATAATTAATGCACATACTCAAAGTGTCATCCTTCTTTTTCACAAACAACACCGGCACTCCCCCCGATGAAACACTAGGTCGGATGAAACCACGGTCTAACAACTCCTGAATGTTGCATCTTCAACTCTTTTAACTCCTTCGTTGCCATGCGATACGGTGCAATTGAAACTGGAGCCGTATCAACATACGTGTCAATACAAAACTCCACTTCTCTATTTGGAGGTAACCCAAGCAACTCCTCCGAAAACATTCACAAAAATCACAAACAATACAAATATCCTTAGTTCGCACTTCTTCTATATTCGAGTTCATAACATAAGCTATACATGCTTGACACCCACACTCCATCAACTTCTGCGCTTTCATAGCCGAAACCATATTGGATAAGAACTTAACATTCTCACCCACAACTACCGCTTCATAATTATCAGCAAGTTTCAACAAAACCCGCTTGGCCTCAAAATCGACCACAACCCTATGCTCGGACAACCAATCCATACCTAAGATCACATCAAAACAATGGAACAACAACTCTATCAAACCAGCCGCAAACATGTAACCTTAAACCATTAAGGAATATATCTTATGCAACCTCTTCGTAACAATTGTCTCTCTAAAAGAACTTGTCAATTGCATACCCACATCTATCATTTCTATCGGTAATCAAGAAAATATGTATGCTCATGCAAAATATATGAATGTGTAGAACCATAATCTATCAGAATGTAATGGCATAGACTACAAGGTAAAAGTACCTACTATCACATCTGTGCCATTCCTTTGCTCACAATGCGCATAAATCCTTCCAGGTCCACCATACTCGAGTCAATCGTCATTATATGCGCAACAGTTCTTTGTCCTTCCTCCCTTTTCTGGATATTACCTCAACCGCGCCCACTGACTCTATATGGTGTAACAACAGGTGCAGGTGCATGCCTACCCCTAAACAAGAGTACACAATCACGTCTTATATGATCCCTATAACCATAATTCCAATAGGAATTTGTAGCCACAACCGAAGGAGCATGTCCCTCTCTGGCTAAACATGGACAGTCTCGCCTCAAATGATCTCATGATCCATAAACCTAACAAACATTATGTTCTGCCCTGGCCTGGGCACTCTGCCCATGCGATCCTCGCCTAGCACCATCTCCACCACGTCTAGCATTTGGATAGAACCTCCTATCATAGTGCCTCTTGGACTAACCACTACCGAAACCAAAATCTACAGCTCTTTTTCCTGAGCTAGAACCTCATGAATGATGAGATAAACCCAAACTCTGCTTAATATCATTCATCTGTGTAACCAACACGTTGAAATCTATATAATCAGTGGCCAACATGTAGGTCTTAACATCCTTCTCTGGACAGTAGCAAAATTGGTCATAAGGATGCCTCTCATCCGGCACCAACTCAGGCACATACTGACTCAACCTCACAAATTGTACCTCGTACTCAGATACTATCATACTGCCATGAACCAAGGTCATAAACTCACGTTTCTTCTCATCCAAGTATCTAAAATTTGGTATGTACTGGCAAACCACTCCTCATATGCCTCGGGTTCCAACCCTCTAAACTCAACCCCTGCCAGGCTGTGCAAACACTCTAACAGTAACCCCAGATTAACAGTAGCAATGGGATCAGTGCAGGTACATAAACTCTAGCCATCGTGGCCTGAAATGCTCCAATCATCACTTGAATAACGGTGCCATATCACCGAACACTGGACCAGGTGGTGCAGGTGGTACTTGCTCTACTCCTTCAAGAGCATTAGGCGGATGAGGCGGTAATCCCTCAGGAGGCACTATCTCACGCTTGACTCTTTGCCCTCCAACAGCAGCATTTCTGCTCGATCACAATTCTCTCATCGGTGGAATCGTATAAAACATATCTAAGGCATGATAATTAAACCAAAACAAAAACAATCAGGCCAACTTCAAGCAAGGATCCAAGACTTTTATTTTCAAAAAAAAAATCATTTTATAACTGTAGTAAAAAGGCAATGTGTCCACAAAAATACCCCAACATGGCATATATCAAACACCGTACATATAAACAATCACTGTACATAGCGCACAGCATCGAACAACCATAAACAATATCCCAATTTTTCATAAACATGTCTCTGATACCAAAAAATATTACCCCTTAACCCAGCTTAGCTAAAACCAAGCTAAAAGATCACATTAAGTTTGACAAAGCAAACCCGAGCTAATACCTAAACTGGTCTTTTTTTTCTTTTATCTTGTCTAAATTCATTAGTTAAATTCCTGAGGTGAACATGTGTCAGCAAAAATGTTTCATTGAAATCATATTTCAAATCAAGGTTCAATTGCTCAAACGCGCACATCGGGGATAAAAACATAATTTCCACAAATTACAGAGTCTAATTTGCAATTAAGATTGCCAACCTTTCATTAGTACAATTTCATGTTCACATGTTAAACTTCAGCTTAAAATAATAATCCACGCTCAACTAATTGCATACATAACATTCAAGGACTAAATTCAACAAATTGACATGCACAAAACAACAGGCGTACCGATACGGCTTAACGACCATAACGGCTACACGTACCGATACACGAACCACCATATCGATACGATATGTTAGCCCACTCGCACTGATACGGTTTTGACCCCGTACTGATCCCCCTTGTGATTTCTCAAAACTCAGAATTCTAGCGACCAAGGTAAAAGTACTTGTTATCACATTCGTGTCATTCTTCCCTTCACGATGCATATAGATCCTCGCGGGTTCATCACCTTCGGGTCAAACTGCCACTATATGTGCTACAGTCCTCTGTCCTTCCTCCTTCTGCTAGAAATTACCCTAACTGCGCCCACGACCTCTCGGTGGTGCAACAACAGGTGCAAGTGTCTGCCTACCCCTAACCAACAACGGACAATCATGTGTTATATAATCCCTAGATCCATAAATCTAACAAGAATTCGCAACCACAGCCGAAAAAGTCTGTCCCTCTTTGGCCAAACATGGATAATCTCGCCTAAAATAATCTCGTGATCCACAAATCCAGCAAACATTATGCGCTTATTTGGCCTGGACATTCTGCCCATGCGATCCTCACCCAGCACCATCTTCGCCACGTCTCACATCCGAGCAAAACCTCCTATTATGGGTGCCTCTTGGACTAACCACCACTGGAACCAAAATTCACAGCTCTCTTCCCTAAGCCAGAACCCCTTGGACGATGAGATAGACCCAAACTCTACACAATATCCTTCGTCCGTGTAACAAATACGTCAAAATTTGTATAGTCAATAGCCAACATGTAGTTCTTAACATTATGCTCCAAACCGTAACATAATCAATCACAATGATGCCTCTCATCTGGCACCAACTCAGGCGCATACTAACTCAACCTCACAAACTATACCTTGTACTCAAATACTGTCATGCTACCCTGAACCAAGGCCATAAACTCACGTTTCTTCTCGTCTAAGTATCTAACTCCCAGATACTTCTTCTTGAAGGTAGCTTGGAAGAACACCCAAGTCAAATCACCGGTTCCATACATGTGATCACAGTAGTCCACCAACTGTGTGCATCACTCTGTAACAGGGACACCGTACATCCCAGCTTACGGGTGTCACTACACCCCATCTAATCTAAAATCTGGTCTATATTGGCAATCCACTTCTCTAATGCCTCGAGTGCCAACCCTCTAAACTCAACTCTTCCTAGGCTACACAAACGCTCTAATGGCAACCCCAGAGTAATAGCAGTAGTGGGTGCCGGTGCGGGTACATGTATTCCAGCCATCGCGGCCTGAAATGCTCTAGTCATTGCCTATACCAAAGGCATCATATCGCCGTACATCGAACCAGGTGGTGTAGGTGGTACTTGCTCCACTCCCTCAGGAAGATTAGGCGGAGGAGGTGGCAATCCCGCAAGATGCACTATCTCACCCTCAACTCCCAGCCCTCCAACAGCAGTATTCACGCCCAATCGAAACTCTCTCCTCGATGACATCGTATAAAAACGTATCTAAGGCATGATAATTACACCAAAATAAAAACAATCAGTCCGATTTCAAGAAAGGGTCCAAGACTTTCATTTCAAAACAAAATCATTTTATAACTATAGTAATGAGGTAATGTGTCCCCAAAATTACCCCAACATGGCATATATAAATCACCTACAATAAACAATCACCGTGCATAGCAATCAACTTTAAACAACCAACAACATCCTAATTTTTTGTAAACCTGGTTCTGATACCAACAAATGTAACCCCCTTAACCCGACCTAGCTGAAACCAAGCTAAAAGGACCACATTAAGTTTGTCGAAGCAAACCCGAGCTAATAACCTAAACCGGTTACCTTATCTAAATACATCAATTTAATTTCTAAGGTGAACATGCATCAGTGGAACGATACATGAAATCAAATTTCAAAACAAAGTTTATTTCCTCAAATATACACGTTAAGGACCAAATTGTAATTTCCATAAATTATAGGCACTAAACTAAAATTAATTTTACCAATCCTTCATTAGTCCAATTTCATGCTCATATGTAAAATTCCAACTCAAAACAATCATCCAAGCTCAATTTATTGCATACATAACATTCAGAGACCAAATTGCACATTTTCCAAACTTTATCATGCAACAGCATAAAATTCTACACAACGTACCGATACGAGCTAACCACGTATCGCTACAATTCAACCAACTTAATAGCTTTGCGTAACGATACACTAAGCTTCGTATTAATACAGTATGTCGAGCAAGCCAATATTGATACTGTTTACCCCGTACCGATCCCTTATAGTTTATTTTCAAAAACAGATTCCAGTAGTTAGAAGGCGTACTAATATAGAAGCTCGTGTATAACACCAGTACAAAAATTCCTCAAGTTTTACCAGTATGGCAGCTAGGCGTACTGATACCCTTTATTAATTTTTGATGAATTGAGCTTTTTCAGACCCCATGTACCGACACCAAAAAGCATGTGTCGGAACGCTGATGCCTGTAATGACCTCTAAGTGCATGCATAACACCAACATTTTAAGCAAACCTAACAAGCCTAACACCATCATCCATATCATCAATAGGCATGCTTACTACTCAACATGTAAAAGCCTCAAACCAAACTTCAAACAAGCATAAATGGCCAATTACACAACCAAAACTTCAACATAAACTTGCACGACTAGGGAATTTAGCAAACAACCCTCCCAAACAACAAATGACCACATTGACTTTATTACTACAAGTCTAAATCAAAATCATACTTTCGCAAACACAAGTCCTTAGATTTTCCTTCGCTTGCTTGCTGCCTCCAACCTTTAATTCTCTGCATTAATGGAAAAAGAGAGCGTAAGCACACTGGACTTAGTGAGGAATGCTCTGAAACAAAACACCATCAATGCATCTAAAACCATTTAACAATTCTTTAAAAAAAAACTACTTTCCAAAACACCTTTTCATCATCATTTTATCATCACTAAAATATCATGCCTTGTAAACCATGCACTTAACATTTTAAAAACGTGCATATTAAACCATATGCAATATATATCATGGATTAACAGCAAATTCTCATTTGCTACCCTCAATTTAAGCTTTCTCATGCATACTACCAATGCAAGCCTTAAAGAGTAAAACATGTTTAAACCAACATTATACTACATAACCCATTCCAAGATACATTATCAATTATATTGGCTTACAAGTGATCATTAACCAAGTTCCACTTTTCAAAATACATCAGATACACAAATTCACAAGTGTTCCCAGCACTTCATGCCATCTCAACCGAAATCAAAGGTACTATTACAATGGCTACAATGGCAACCCAAACATCGGTTAGATGTATATTCTACTAACGAGTGTCTTCGGTATATAGATCAAAACCCCTCAACCGTTAGGGAACTTAGAAGGAATTTTCAATACACCGGATCAAAACTCCTCAATATCCAATGCGACTTTTTATAGTGCACTATCAATCCTATGGACGACCAACTATATCTGATAACATTCTAAAGCCTTTTCATACCATCACTTGCCAATATAATTCATTTATTAAACATTAACTCACTATTTTCATATGCATCAAACAAACCATTTACTCAATGCATTTTACCTTGCATTAACAATGTTCAGAAACATTATCAAAACATGCATTACTTTCAAATGCATCAACATCATTAAATAACCAGTTTTCAGCATTAAACCATGCTCAAATCATGCATATACAGTGAATAATCAATTCATTAAAACAAGTGCATAAAAACCAATTGCCAAATCGAGTTCGAGAGAGAATTCATCATTTACTTACTTTTGAGCTTAGGCCAGCATTTGAAGCTTGATCTAAACTCTCAAACACAACTTGCAAACCTTTGAAAAGTTGTAAATCACGTTCTTATTCACCGACACGCAAAGCCTCTCTTGCTGATACGGTAAACAAGCCTTCAAAAGCTTCCAAAACGTTAACTCAAGCTTGAGGTTCAACCTCCCCTATTTTATTCATACAAAAACAGAGGTTTCAGTACATCCAAATGCATTCAATGCCACAACAACAACAATCCTTAATAAATCTAACCAAAGACCTCTCCACATCAACCGAAATCAACATCAACACAACTGCAAGCATAACCTAGCCACAAACAACGAAACTAAACCCTCAATTAACATCTAAAAACACATTAACATCATCCTTATACCTCCAGCTTCATTAAACGTCCACAACTCAAAAACTCACAACTAACAACTTAGAAAAGTAGAGATTCACTTAGTTTCAGAATTCAAATGTTAAAGTCCACTTATTAACATTATTAAACATCAAAAATATGACTAGAATCAATCAAGAACTCAGCAAAACAAAGCATATGCAAAAATCCATCAATCTCATCATTTAAACCTTGATTTAACTAATTTTCCATAACTAAATCATCAAATCAAATTAGAAAACATCAAACAATGATCAAATACTTAAAAATTTTAATAAAGAACCATTCATTAGAGAAGAAGAACGAATCTTACCTCTAATGGGTGATTTCCCTCTCAATTGGATGTTTTAATCTTGAAATACAAAGACATTCAATGAGGTTTTAAAAAGCAAGATTAGAAAATCAATTAAGAAATCAAGAGTGTTCTTAGATTTTTGATGAAAAAGTGAGTGTTTGGCTGAAGAACTTTGAGAGAAAAGTTTGGGAGAAAAAAATTATGTCAAATTTTGGTTTTAAGAAAATAACTACATTTTTGTTAATCCACCCTTTTTATTACCCAATTAAAAATCATTAAAAATAATCCTAAATGAGAGGAAAATTTGATATTAAGTTTTGGTAAAATAGCTCCTTAAGGATTTTAAGATTTAACCATTTTTCAAAATAGTCACTAGAATGCAGTTTTGCAATCTTTACATTTTGGTCACTAACGAAAATGTCTAATTTTGAAACCTCTTTTTGTAAAACTGATTTCACCAAAACCTTTAAAATATTATTTAATAATTTTAGAATCTTTTTTCATAATTTTTCCTTACTCAAAAATATTTATTTTCATTTTAATCTCGAAACTGAATCAAATCCTCTAATCTGATCCATCAGACCGTCTAATCAACCTAGAAAACTCCTTGGCCCAAAACTGCGGCGTTACACCAATGCTCGAATAGAATTTGCGTCAAAGGGGAGATTTGTTATATTTTGACTACACACAAGGTTAACTTTATAAGCAATTTAATGTTTTAGTGTTGAGTTAAACTAGAATGTTAGTGTGGCCTACTTCAAATCATGGGTTGTTTATGTTCTAGGATTACATACAAATACAAAGAAAATCAACAATACTACATGCCATCGACTAGTGTAGAGTTGTAAAATTTAATGTGTACACATTTACCAGGTTTCCCAGATTTCTTTGTTGCTGGATCTGCACAAATTGCAGCATAAACCTTTTTGTACATTCTCTCCAATCTGTCAACCTCAATACCTCTCTTTATGTACTCACTGAAGTGAGACTGATACTTCTCTAGCTCATCTTCCATCAAAGTCTGTTAACTAGACAAAGTTAGAGATTTGTACACACATATTAAATACGACACTGTCTGAAATAATACCTAATGACCTTCATCTTTCTGAACGATCAACCCCCATCGTGGAGAGAACTTCAACAACATTATTACTTTCTTTTAACAACTTAAAACTCTTAAATCTTACCCTTAGATGTGAAGAAACATGGCCACCATAAATGTATATGCGGTGAACTTCAGGATCAAGTTGCTTACTGTCCTTGTTAAATCCAACAAACCTCTTCTCACTGTGGGGAATATCTATTCCTCCATCCAAAGCTCCCTACAAGAAAAATGAAAAGAATAACTATATGGCAAAACTGAATAGAGAGAGTATACGTAGAAATTCTTAAAGCTAAATTATAAGACACGCTTTTCTTCAGCGAAACATACATGGCAAACATTATAGATTTTAAAAGAAAAACTAAAATAATCCTTGCAGCACTTATATAGCTCAACTACACAAAACTATTCTTTTGAATACGAGAAATCAATAGCCTAACCTCCGAAAAAGACTACTTATACAAAAATAACTAGAGTAAATACCAATGAATAAAGTTTGACCAAGAGACATGTACATCATATAGAAAGGGATTCCAATATACCTTGAGAAGGCCAAAAACACAATTACCAGTGGTTGTTTTAACAAGACCGACATCCAGGAGAGCATGAAAAGGCCTCATGCTCTCCCCTGATTCTACGACAATAAGACCTATAAAACTCCCAACTACTCCACTTCCTTGCTTTTCACATTCAAAAATATTTTACATTATATTGAAGCTTACTACCATTAAGGTTTTCAAGTTTAAACAAAGAAATAATTAATTGTAATCTAAGACAATGTTTTCTTTTGGTACGAAAAAAAGAAATAGTAAAACATTACCTAAATATTTAACTTCCCGCTAAGACTCAGGTCAGCATATCATTTCTTCTCAATCAATAAGAAGAAAATAAACAAAAATTAGAGAAATTGTAAATTAAACATGAAATTAGTTTAAAACTAAAAGAACCTTCGAGTTTCCAGTGAAAAACCAGACACTGCTTTAAATACACTTGAATCTATTATAAATTGAAGATAAAAACTATACACAATGAAATATAATATAGATACGCGGAAACTAAATTATCATAAAAAAGAGTAAATTAGAAAAATAAATATTAAATTGAATTCCAACTGTGAAGAGAAAGAGTGTTACCATGGCTTTGAACTCGGGGGTTTGCAGGCAGCCGGGTTCAGTGGCCGAATCAAGAGAAAAGTGCTGAAATACAAAAACCCTAGTGAGATTCTTATAGTACAAAATCAACGGTGACGATTGATTTTCAATACATGGTTGGGCTTTTTCTTTCTTTTAAGATCAGCTTCCCAAGCTGCAAGCTCCCTTTTTTCTTTTCTTTTCTTGGAATCCTGCAATTAACAGAATCAATAAAACAAAGTAACAATCATCCCTCAAGTATTCATGCTATAGAAATGTAAAGGAAACAGAAACTTCATTTACATTCATTGTATCCCTCAAGCTCCTTTATCAGATCACGCCCTTGGCCAGAGAGTGATGACGGAGAGGGGCAGCAGAATATCATCTGACCGGTGGAGATGAGGGAGAGAGTGAGAGACGATTGGAGGCTGGAGAAAATTAGGGCTTGAGTTTGATTTGGGGATCGGGGTGAGGGAGAGTGATTGAGCGTTTTATTAAAACATATAGCGGCTTTTTTTTTTTATAAAAACGCCCTTATACATATACTTAATGCGGCGTTTTACATACAAACACTATTAAAGTATAAATATTTGTGGCGTTTTTGACATAAACGCCGTAAATTTTATCGGTTTGCGGCGTTTCTTCTATAAACGTTGTGATATGTTTAAAATTAGCGATTTTTTGTGTTGAACCACGTTAAATTTTATTTTCTATACATATTTTAGTCTATATTATTATCGTTTTAGTTATTTTACCGCATACCAATTTATAACACATTAACTTTGACTATTACTTTTCAGAGCTTCCAACTCCCTCCATAAATTTCTCAGTTCCGATGCCACACAAGGAGCATAAACATTTACAAAAGAATAACTCGAGCAATCTGACATCCACTTCCCAGATTGTAACGATCACCCTAGACCAGCCTAAAGCTCCGGAAAACTTAAAACTGAATGCATCAACATACCACATCTTCTTTAATAACGATTTTAATGAGTTGAAATAAATTCCACCAAACCGAATGCTTCTATAGAAACTACAAACAAATATTTTTACTTGTTTTTTTTACAAATTCTATCTAATCCTAAACATACTTAGAGGGAATGGGAAGGAGACTTGGGGGAAAGAATGAGTGCTCATAGTGGGTCTAAAATTGATGACCTAAAAAAAATAAGAGAATAAAGATAAATAAATTGACCAACCGACCAATTATACTTGCTATACTTGCTTTTTATGTATGTAATAAATAAATATTAAATGCGGTCACATTGATACCGATTTTAATGAGTTGTAAAATGTAAATTAATATCAAAATACACATTGATATATCGAACTAATATCACATATCAAACTAAACTTTATATATAATTTTGAAATTTGAGTCAAAAGTCCAAATAAGAATAAGAAGCAGGTTATAGTATGTGGGATGCGAATTGAAGAAGCAGAATAATCGCACGACCAATCATTTTGCAAGCGGATACCGCATCTCTCGGTCAGCCTCCGGGTATATTACCCCTACACCCCCTTCTCTACGTTTGTGTCCAGCATCCAAAGTCCAAACCTCCAATTGTTCCAGGGTACATAGCAAGGCAATAGGTTCTCATTTTCTCTCAACCAAAGCGACAACGCAATGAGTAATGCCTCCTTATACCCTTCTTATTGTTCTGTTACTTTTGATTTAAAATTATATTTATTTTTTATATATTTTTGATAGAGTTAGAGAAGGAAACGAGAAACCTTTTTCAGTTGGCTGTACAAAGGAGGAGGAGACTAAGAGCGACAATGAACAACTTGATAATGGCAGCCTATCAAAAACAAGGGGGCGAAACGACATCAGCTTCGATGGACAACTTGATGGGTCTGCTACGGGTCCACGTCATGCGGGGCGTAAACCTTGCCGTCCGTGATGCACGAAGCAGCGACCCTTACGTTGTTGTTAAGATGGGCCATCAGGTCTTTTTCTTCTTCTTCTTCAAGTTAATAACAATGTTGATGATGTTAATGTTTTACATAGATAGATAGCTATATCACTTGTAAGTATTTGTTGCAGAGACTCAAGACTCGTATGATAAAGAAGGATGTGAATCCTGAGTGGAATGACGATTTAACTCTGTCAATAACAGATCCTAATATTCCAATCACGCTTGTAAGTCTCTGGGTTAACTTGATCCGTGATCCTCAAGGCATTGGTTTGTTTACCCTAATCCTTATTTGTGCTTGATTCCAGACCGTGTACGACCACGACACATTCACCAAGGATGACAAAATGGGAAACACGGAATTTGAGGTGAGGTCATTTATTGAAGCCTTGAAAACGCATACCAATTTGGAAGAAATCCCAAGTGGAACTGTATTATCAAGATTACAACCAAGCAGCATCAACTGTCTGGCTGAGGAGAGTGCCATATACGTGAACGAAGGGAAGATCTTCCAAGACCTTGTCCTCAGATTACGAGATGTGGAGTGCGGTGAAGTGGAAATTCAACTAGAGTGGATTCACTTTCCTGGCTCTAAAACCTTCCTAAGTTAGTCACTGTTTGTTTTGTCTGCCTCTAGCTATCTTGTATTTCTTCTCCGCGTTCCCATAGCCGGATGCCCTCCTGCTTTCATGGTGATGCATGCCACTTCTCTCGTTGGAAACTGTCAACTGTGGTTCATAGATACCATGGAATGTGAATGAAGAAATTACTATGTAATTTATTGATTTTTTGTACCAATCAATTTATTGAATTGGATTCGAATGATAATTGCCATAAGCTATCTCATAGGCTCGGTCGTGCTCACTTAAAACTAAGAAAATAAAATATAAATTACAGATCTTTGCTACATACAACTCATCACGTAAAGGCTTAAAAAGTCACTAAAAACCAATTTTTTTCGGTATAGCTCTAAATCCAGTAATCAGGGTCCTACATGTATCATTGGTGTACACTATCACCAACGTAAAAGTTGACTAGGTTCTACGACTAATACTACCAACTAACAACTATCGGTACAAGTATCATACCTCTACTCACACCTATAGCGACATAGAGTGACGACGGAGGGAATTCTCATTGCAAATGTTACATTTTTCCGAAAAGCTTTTTATTCAAGTAATATGTTATATACTCCTTTCGTCTCATTTATTTTTGTCTATTGTTGACTTTTCACACAGTTTTAGAAAAAGAGTTTGTGTAAGAATGTGAAAGAAATATGATGTAAAAGAATTGAAATGATAATTTTATCTTTAAAAAATTAAATTTTGTTTTGTTGGGAAACTAAAATAGTATAAAGGGAAATGTGCCTTATAAAAGTTGTTGATTTTTTCAATGAGACATTTTAAGTGGGACAATTTTAAAACACAAAAGGAACATATTAAGTGGGACATGAAGAGTATTTGTTAAATAAGAAAGTAGTAAATAAATTTAGGGGAAAAATTATTTTTCAATTTGATATGAACCAAAACACTCTGATCAATATTATTACTAAAAACAATTTAACTAATAACAACTATAAGGACTGAGAAAATCTTGCAAATTGTTCCGATTTCGGAGAAACACAGGTTTGTGCTAGATGAACCTTTTCTAGATAATAAGAAAGTTCAAGCACGAAACAACTGGAAAAAATCAAAAGAATAACTCGTTGATATATCATGGTAAGTATAAGAAGTACTTTACAAACATGCACTACAAGAAAATGTATTTTTAATGACATTAAAAATGGTCACTAAAAGTATTAAATTTAGTCATTGAAATAATGGATTATTTGGAAGAAATATTCAGAGGCTAAGCTACCTTGGTTCGACAGTTTGCATTTTCAATTTTTTGAACTCTACACTATAATCCAAGACTCCGGCAAAAGATAATATGCTCAAACTTATTGGATTTTTTTGCTGAAGTTGGAAAGAATTGTTGAACTTGCTTACACTGCCCATCTTTCAATGCCAAAGGCATAAGGGCTAATCAACTCTTGGAACTTATACATACATACATACATATGTAGTCTCGTGAACATCACTACGAGAGAAGGTTATGATACTACAAAAATTTCATAGACGATTATTTCAGATATGGATATGTATACCTAATGCAATACAAGAGTGAAGCTTTTGATAAATTTCAAGAGTTTTGTGCAGAAGTGGAGAAATAATTGGGTTTATCCTTTAATATACTTAACTTGGATTGAGGTGGTCATTAATATTTTTTTGGATGAATTCCTGTAACACTCTGGACCCAACTTAAAAGATTCGACGGGTTCAAAAGGTCACATTCGGGTCATAAAAGAGACCCACAAATCCAAATACCAAAATCTTTGTCATTCGTAAGACAATTTAAAACATATTTACCAAGAACCATTTTAATCATAAAGGCAAGCCATTTACAAAATATAAGTTTTCAAATATGGATAATATTTTCTCAAATGCCAGTTTACAAATCTAAGTTACCGATTCAAAAATAATTACACGGTACTATGTCCTAAATGTCCTCAAAATAAATAAGTCAATACTCCTCAAGTGATGCTTTTGGAACTCCCAAATACGATGACAATGTCCCAAACTGCTCAAAAACCTACTAACCTTCATGGGAGGGTAAAAACCGAAGGATGAACTTGTAGAGCTTAGTAGCACGTTTCTACTCTACTATACTTTGTTCATTTCATAAACATAAGCATGCATAGTAAGCAATTAGCAATAAGGCATGAGTATAACAAGCTAACTATGGTTTTACGTTTAGGCTACACATGCTAATTACCATAGATTAATGAAATAAAATTGTCATCATCATGCTCAATCAATCAAATCAATTTCAAAATAAATATACATCGCCCGAGATTACAAAACATTAGGCTACTGTGAATGTACATGGAATCAAATAGCCAGTACCTCACAACAGTATTCGGAATCACATAGTTATTGAACACTGTTAAATATTGCCTTAAATTTTAATTGGTAATTAAATTGGTTTTTATTGTAATTCTAATTGGCAATTAAGTTTGATTTATTGTAATCACTTTTAGGATCTCTACAACTATAGCGGCTATGTTGTGGAGATGAGAATTGCAGGGATGATGCGTGTAAAATAGTTTGTGCAAATCAGAGCAAGTATACTCGTCGATCAAGTAATAAAGTGATAAGTAGAGTGTCGAACCCACCGGGATTGGAGTGATAAACTCAAAGTGATCGCACGTAAGAGTTAGTGAAATAATAATAGTGTGGTGATAAGGATTATAAACTAAATGTGATAACAAATAACACTAAAAGGGAAGTAATGATCAAGAACAAGCAGATGATGTAGCAAAGATTCTAATGAGGATGGATTCTAGGTTTATTGCCTAAGAACAATGCTATTTATTATTTGAATACTATAACGTTGAGTCAACTCTTATCTACTCGACAAGGTTTTCTTATAAACTCCTAAACTATGTCAAGCAAGAAGTTGATAACAAGATGCTATGACAATACATGTATACATAAATCCTAACAACTTATTATCTATTCAAGTTCCCCTTATTAGTTGTTGAAACCCTAAACTTATGTCTAAGCCAGATTAGAACTTAAGTTAACAGCTTAAGCTCCACTATTCACAGGGTCTAACTTAACTCTCTCGATATTAAGCTTCAAATCAATAATTAAAGGCCTCTCTCGATAGCTCTCACAATGATTAAGCATTAAGATTAATGAACATAATAGATAAGAAACAAGTGCTATAGCGTTAAACAATAATTAAAACATAGTATCTTAAAACAATAAACCCCACAAAAGAGTATTTAACTCATGTCTGAGCAAATAACATCCATAATAATAGAAGTATATGTCATGTCAGCATGATAAAGAAAGAGAAAAGAAAATTGAAGCGTCCTCGGGATTCTTCTTCAAGCCCTCGAACTGATGTTGAGGCGCTCCATCTCCTCAAGCCTCTCTCGATAGTTTTTCTTCATTGGATCTAGACCTTCGACAATGGTGGTTCTCTGATTGATGAAGAAAATGGGCTATTTCTTGGAATCAAGCTTTTGTAAATTGTTTCCCAAGTTGTCTTTATATAAAGGCGGCAAAACTAGGGTTAAGAAAACCTGAAGCACACGTGATCCTTTAATGAGGATCTAGCTTTTTACAGCATTCAATAAGTCCATAAAGGAGAAGGTTCACGCGTTAATTGGAGTCAAAGGTCAAAGATTCGTTTCTATCCTCACAGCGATGTTAGGGTGTCGAGTCTATTACAAGAGATGCAGCTCCAATGTTTCGGCATTCCATTCTTCCTTCCCCTCATTTGCTTCTTGTGCAAACACCACTAAAAATCACTGCCTTTCCTATTAATAGCACCAATATAAATAAACATTATGCTCAAGCATCAAAACTCTATAACTAAATGCAAGCTAATCCTAAATGCAACTAAATGGGCTCGAACACATGCAATATGCTAAGTAAAATGGCCTAAAATATAGGTTTTCTACACAGTCATCAAATACCCTCAAACTTAAGTTGTTGCTTGTCATCAAGCAATGATATGCGAAAACTAAGAACAATACTTATGGTTTCAAAGGTTCCAAAAATACTGTGGTTTCAAAGGTTCCATAACATGCTGCAACATTAATTCAATTCTGAGAAAAATCAAATATATAAAGGCAATATATCAAAGCTCAAAAGATTCATTCTTAGGATTAGTCCCACTGTAAGAAAAGTTTGTGTTGTGCTGCATTCAATCAATACTTAATAGCCTTAGAAAAGTACAAAGTATGCTCTCTAAGTTTACCTGACATTTTCTTTCTCTTTAGCACTTATTTTACTCCCTTATTCTTTTTATTTTATGAAATTGTATCATAGGGGCTTCGGCTTATCACAACTACCCTTTAGGCCTAAAAATGAAGTGGAGCAAACACCCTATCCCCGAGCCCTACAAGTATAGTCATTCTTGAAGACTTTCATTCACTTTTATGCTAATACTATCATTCCAACTAAGAAAAGTTAAATAGAGCAAACACGGCTCACCTAGTATACTAAGCTAGCAAAGCGTATTAGAGTGTCCCTCAACAGTTATGCCTTTGGCATCGAGTTTAACATTTTTCATCTTTTTCATTCTTTTTCTCAATTTTTATTAGAGTTTAATTATTAAGCCTTTATGTTGACATTGAGCTTTCTGTTTATTAATTTCATCAAACTATGTTACGACATTCTGGAGAGACTAACCTCAAATTTCCCTAAGGCTTCTTAAGCATTGAAAGCATTCAACATGTTCAAGTGGATGCTACATCAGTTTCAACCCTAAGTTCAAATCACAAGAGCTTTAACATATTGCTAACAGTTAAGCCTTAAATCATCATAGGATAGCATTATTAACACAGTAACAGTTTCATCAATTTAAAACCATAGCAAAAAAATGCAATAAAAATCTAACTATGAACAAACCTAAAAAAGAAAAATATTCTATGAACAAACCTCCCTCAAACTTGAGCGAAACATTATCCTCAATGAAACTATATACAATGAAAAAAAGAAAAAAAATTAACTTGGAGTTTAATGGGTACAAAAAGGTATTGATTTGCGTGCCATGTGCTTGATTCATGGTCCAGTGTGAGGCACAGATGGTGCAGGCTCTTCAATAGCTTGTGGTGGTGCATGGTATGCTAGGGCATCCTATAGAGCAAAAGCTAATGCAGAAGAATTTGTTGATTCGTATATTGTGGGCAAGTTCCTTAGCATCTCATCAACCTCATCGAGGAGGTTGGGTTGGTCTCTTCCAACAGTGGCCTTGGTGCGAGTCCTTAGAGTGGAAGTAGTAGTGGGAATGAACTATGAAGCAGCTGGTGTAGAGGCTAGTTGCTTGGATGCTAGGGCATCTATTTCCTCGTCGCTCACCATAAGGACTAGCTGTCAGGAATGGGGCATTCAGAGTGTATTAGGGCCTTACCCTTTTCCATGGTTTTCATAGCCTTCTTGTCCGAGTGACTCGATGCAACGACATCGGTGGAGGCATCACCAATAGCTGATGATTTACTAGAGCACATCTCTATTCTTTTATCTCTTATTCTTGGTAGCAGGGGTGGAGTTGGTTGGGATATCTTCTTCATCATCTTCTCTTAGCTGGGGTGGAGGGTGTTCGTCATGTAGAAGAGGGGCCGATTCAGTAATTTATTATACATAGTACAGAGGGAATGCAACAATCGATGCTGTGAGAAGCTCATTAAAGAGAGATCTTAAAGTTATGTCTTATTCTTGGATATAAATGAAATATGGCCAGAGATACCCAACAATCTACTCGGGCACAATAGCGTTCTGGTGCTACAACATCGGGTACAAGTTCTTTTAGCCTTGGCACTTAGGCGGGCAACATCCTTGTTTAGGCTTTAATCATCACGTCATCAGGGTCTTCATGAACTTGTATTTGTCGACACAAAGTAGTAATTAGATTATGAAAAATTAAAGGGCTATGCTTACCCTTGGAGGTTTCCCTCCCGATGATTGCTTTGTAAGTTAGCTTTCCGACATTGATGTTGCAACCATTCCTCATGGAATGCAAAAACATCATTTGCTTCCCTAAAATCGTCGAGTGGTGGCCCTTTGGCATCAGGTGTGTGTTCATGAAGTGGATCCTAAACTTTGGATCTCGCTTTAGGTGCAGCCTTTTAAACACCTGAGCATTGGGTTATGGGTTAGTGGAAAAGTGGCAAAGGTTGGATATGATGTGGCTTGGGGAAGAGGGTTATTGACATGTGGTAGTTTAGGGCTTGGGAAGCGGGAAAAGGGAGAGAGAGAATGTACGGTTATAATGATTAGGAAGAAAAACAAGGATTTGTTATTTAAGGCTCAAGTATTCTTCCCTTTTTTTATCTTTTAGTCACTAAAATAACCTTAAATTAAATAGGAACCAAGTATGCGAAGAATCAATTTTTTTTCAAAGATCCTAGAAAAATTCTTTCCTCGTACTTGCTTTATATCTTCCAAATACACAAAAGGAAACAAAAAAATAAAATTGAACTCAATGCTATAACATCAAATTTAAAACCAAATAACCAAATTAAAAATGCTGAAAACTAAATTAATGTTCAAAATAAAATAAAATAATGCTAAAAAGAAAAAAAAGGTGAATTGGATGTTTAAGCATCTTGTAGCGTGATGGAGATCTTGTCGATGGATCAATGCACCATGGTAGGTCTTGAGTCGTTGGCCATTGACTTTAAAGATCAGTTCGTTCTTGAAATCCTTGATGTCGATGGCACCATGTGGGTAAACTTTGATTACCTCAAAAGGATCAGACCAACGAGACTTCAACTTGCCTGGAAAGAGTTTAAGGTGCGAGTTGTACATGAGGACTTGTTGGCCCTAAAAAATGATGAGGCATTACTTTCGCATCATGCCACTTTTTGGTTTTCTCCTTGTAGATCTTGGCATTCTCATAGGCATCCAGTCGCTGTTGTTCTAACTCATTCAACTCTAGAAACCATCTCTCTCTAGCTAATTGACAGTCCATATTGATCTTTTTGATGACCCAAAAGTCACCATGCTCAAACTTGACCTGTAGGTGGCATGCCTTGCCTTATACAAGTCGACAAAGAGACATACTCAAGGGTGTCTTGAATGCGGTCCAATATACCCATAAGGCCTCATCAAGATTCAAAGACCAATCTTTACGATTAGGTTTGACCACTTTCTTAAGGATTTGTTTGATCTCTCGGTTGGATACTTTGTCTTGACCATTGGTTTTTAGATGGTATGCCATAGAAATTTTATGATGGACTCTATATCTCTGTAATGCTTCAGCAATAAGTTTGTTGTCGAAGTGGGTTCCCTTGTCACTAATGATTGCTCGAGGCACTTCAAACCTAGTGAAAATATGTTTGTGTAAAAATTTAGGAATGTCTTTGCATCATTGTTTGTCGTAGCAATGGCTTCAACCCACTTGGACACATAATCTACGATCATTAATATGTATAAGTGTCGATAAGATGAGGGAAAAGGTCTCATGAAATCGATGCCCCATACGTCAAAAAATTCAATTTTGAGGATAACTTACATAGGGAACTCGCTTCTTCTAGAGATGTTTCCAATGCATTAGCATCTATCGCATGATTTGTAGAATTCTTGAGCATCCATGAATAGGGTAGGCCAATAGAAGCAGACTGTAGGACCTTTGCAACAGTCCTATGTTCTATGAAATGCCCTATGCATGGAGTCGAATGGCAATGGAACGTGATGTCCTCTTGCTCATCCTCGGGTAAGCATCTCTAGATCATTTGATCGACACATTGCTTGAAAAGGTAGGGCACATCCCAATAGTAGTAGTTCGCATCATGTTGGAATTGCTTCATCCACTGGCTATTCAAATCACAAGGCAAAATTCCATTAACAAGAAATTTAACAATATCAGCATACCAAAGCAATGTTGTAGCATTAAGCAATTTCTCATTAGGGAATTTCTCCTTAATATCAAGTTCATTATCATGCTCACATGTATTCTCTAGCCTAGAGAGATGATCGGCTACTTGATTTTTAGTTCATTTTCTATCCACTACTTCAATATCAAATTCTTGCAATAATAAAATCCTCGTAATAAGTCTAGGTTTAGCATCCTTTTTAGTCACCAAATATTTAACGGCCAAATGATCAGTGTGTGCAATGACTTTAGTTCCTATAAGGTATGCCCTAAACTTATCAAATGCAAATATTATAGCAAGCAATTCTTTTTCAGTTGTGGTATAGTTCATTTGAGCTCCATTTAAGGTGTTGCTAGCATAATATATAACATGAAAGATCTTACTCCAACGTTGGCCAAGGACGGTGCCCATGGCATAATCACTAACATCACACATCAACTCAAAAGGTAGTGACAAATCAATGGGCACTACAACCGGTGCAGAAATAAGTTCCTTCTTTAGGGTCTCAAATGCTGCACAACATCGGTCATCAAATTTGAATGCTCGATTCTGCTCTAGAAACAAGCACAACAGCTTCAAAATTTTAGAGAAATCTTTGATGAATATCCTATAGAAACCAACATGACTAAGAAAGCTATGAATGGCTTTGACACTTTTTAGAGGGGGTAGCTTCTTAATGAATTTGATCTTAGCTTTTTCCACTTTGATGCATTGCTTCAAAATTTGTTAACCCAAGATAATTCCTTTGGCAACTGTGAAATGGCACTTCTCCCAATTTAGCACTAGGTCAATTTCTTCATATCTTTTCAGCACATTGGCAAGATTGCCTAGGCATTGATGAAAAGAGTCTCCAAAGACTGAGAAATTATCCATGAACATCTCTAGGAAATCATCCACCATGTTTGAAAAGATGGCCATCATACAATGCTAGAATATTGTTGGTGCGTTGCATAGGCCAAAGGGTATTCCTTAAAATGCATAAATGCCATAGGAACATGTGAATGCGGTTTTCTCTTGGTCCTATGGTGCTATAGCAATGTAGTTGTACTCAGAGTAACCATCAAATAAGCAATAGTAGGGCTTCTACACAAGCTTGTCTAGCATCTGGTCGAACTAATGGCAAAGGGAAATGTTCCTTCTTGGTTGCTTTATTCAGATTTTGATAATCAATACAAATCTACCACCTCGTGATGATTCTAGTAGGAAGGAGCTCATAGGCATCGTTCTTGATCACAGTCATACCTCCCGTCTTTGCCACACATTAAACATGACTAACCCACAAACTATCTGATATGGGATAGATGATTCTTACGTCGAGCCACTTGATAATCTCCTTCATAACCACGTTCTTCATGGTTGGATTGAGTCTCCGTTATGGTTCAATCGAGTTGCTGTGGCAATCTACAAGCAAAATCTTATGCATACAAATAGTAAGGTTTATACCCTTCAAGTCAACAATAGTCCAATCAATAGCTTTCTTATGTTCAGTCAATACATTCAATAAACTATTCTCTAGGTCTGAATTAAGGCTAGCATTGAGTGTATTGTTGCAGCAAATTTCTTGAAGGCTCTCTTTGATAAGGGATTCTTTATTGTGCACAAGCTAGCATTCCTCATAGTCATCTGTGAACTTGAGAGTGCTGAAGACATTCAATGTGATCTTTTGGTAATTTATCTTCATGGTGAATTCGGCATTCCCACAGTCAATAACTATACATTCGGTAGCAAGGAATACTCTTCCTAGAATGATTAGAGCATTCTCATCGACCTCACAGTCAAGAATGATGAAATCTGTCGAAAGACAAATCTATCAACCTTGACAAAGATGTCTTCAATTCGCCATTTGGGTCAAACATGGGAGCGATCGGGCAATTGTAGGATGATCGATGCGGGATTGGCTTTACCCATGCCAAGTTTCATGAAAATTAACTTTGGCATCAAATTCACACTCGCACCGAGATTGCACATTGCTCAGCCAGTGTAATTGTGACCTATGGAACATGGTATGGTAAAGTTGCCTAGGTCTTTCATCTTGGGTGGCAAGTTAATCAAGACTTCCACATATTCGCCTGCTATAGCAATTGTTTCAACCACTCCCACCATTCATTTTTTGTTACGATCTCCTTCAAAAATTTCGCATAGATGGGCATCTAATCACTGGAAACGCAATATAATGGCATTGTATTTCTCTGTAACAAAGTTCTTAGTGACTTTAGTATCACTAGGTAAGCCGCCTTGTAGTCTGGTCTTTAGGATTTGGGCGACTTGCCCAACTTGCGTTTCTAGTGACCTTAGCGAAGTAGTGAGATTATGCATGATTGATTGTTTGTTTTGCAGCATAGCGGCTTGTTTTGTTAGCATATCTCTATGGTCCTTGAGATTTTTTGAGTGATCCTCTAATATAACTCTAGCAATGTCCATAAACATTGATGTGAAGTTTCAAAAGAACTAGAATTAGAAGAAAAAGAAATGCCCTAATTTTTCCTCTAGGCCTTTTGTTGGAATCCTGGAGGTTCTACTGTAGCATTCTGTTTAGCTCCAATATCGGAGGTGTTTCCTCATTGGTTACCTCATCCAAAATTTGAATGTTGTCGCCACCCAAGGTTATAGGTGTTCGAGTAAGGATTATTGTTGCGGTTGTAGTTCCCTACATAGCATCTAAATTCTTTTTGCTGGGGGCATTCATTCGACTAATATTCCCCATCTTAATGCTCACAAGTGTATTGAACCATTGGGATGGTTGTTGTAGGTTCTTGAGCATGTTTGTGATGGCAAAGAGTTGAGCCACCACACTTTGGGAATCGTCTAAGTGGAGGGTTCTAGAAGATTTAAGAATGAGACTCAATCTCACTATAGGAAATTGATAGTCATTATTGGCTACCTGATCAAGAATTTTGAATGGTTCATTGGGATCTTTATCTAACAATATGCCATTAGCGGATGAGTCAATTATCATTCTTGTGGGAGCATTAACACCGTTATAGAATGTTACTACTTGAAGCCAATCCTGGAAACCATGAATCGAGCATTTACAAAGCCTCTCTTTGTATCTGTCCTAACATTCATCATCCCTCTGTCGAAATGCTATGATGTCACTTTGCAACTAGTTGTTCACGTTCGATAGATTGCATCTAAGTAGGAAATGTTTGTAAAGATCATCCCAGGACGTAATAGATCCTGGTGCTACTCCCTTCAACCATTCTCTTGCTCTATCTCTCAAAGAATAATGGAAAAGTTTAAGTTTTAGCATATCATCAGACATTCCTTGTTGCTTGAAGCATTTGCATACTTCCAAGAAGACTCGGATATGATCTCTAGCATCTTCCCATGCTGATCCACTAGACTATGTTGAACATAACAGGCTTGAGATTAAATTGAGTTGCATGTATTTTTGGTACAACGGTCACATTAGTCAAGTCATTGAGAATGGACGCGAAATATTATCAAATAGGTCTCCTTCAAACTATCTGTTGTCCATCACCAAGTGCTCCTCCAATTGGTGGATCGTTATTGCGGTTGTTATTTAGGTTGTTCAGGTTTTTGATTCGAACAAGATCCGCCATTTATTTTTGCTCTATTCGTCTAACATGATAAAGTCTCTCGATCTCTAGTTCAAATTAAAAAGGGATGTCTTGATTTGTACTTTTTTTCATGCACTGGTAACACACCTAAGAAGCAAAACACAAAAAAAAGTTAGAATTAAACTAAAAATCAAGTGCAACTACTAAGCTATAATCATTGATTGCCAATCCTTGACAATGATGCCAAAAACTTGATGCGTGTAAAATAGTCTACGCAAATCAAAGCAAGTATACTCAACGATCAAGTAATAAAGTGATAAGTAGAGTGTCTAACCCCCAAGGATTAGAGTGATAAACTCAAAGTGATTGCACGTAAGAGTTAGTGAAATAATAATTGTATGGTGACAAGGATTATAAACTAAATACAATAACAAATAAAATTAAAAGGGAAGCAATAATCAAGAACAAGCAGATGTTGTAGCAAAAACTCTAATAAGGATGGATGTTGGGTTTATTGCCTAAGAACAATTCTAATTATTATTCGAATGTTATAGCGATGAGACAACTCGTATCTTCTTGATAGGGTTTTCTAATAAACTCCTAAATTATGTCTAGCAAGAAGTTGATAACATGATGTTATGGCAACACATGTATGCGTAAACCGTAACAACTTATTATGTATTCAAGTCCTCATTATTAGTCTTTGAAATCCTAAACTTATATCTAAGCCAGATTAAAACTCAAGTTAACAGCTTAAGCTCCATTGTTCACATGGTCTAACTTAACTCTCTCAATATTAAGTCACAAATCAATAATTAAAGACCTCTCTCGATAGATCTTACAATGATTAAGCATTAAGATCAATGAACATAATAGATAAGAAATGACTGCTATAACATTAAACAATAATTAAAACATAGTATCTTCAAACAATAAACCCAACAAAAGAGTATTTAGCTCATATTTGAGCAAAAAACATAGTATCTTAAAATGATATGTCATGGTAGTTTGATAAAGCAATAGATAAAAAAAATCCAAGAACCCTCGGTATTCTTCTTCAAGCAGTCGAACCGATGTTGCAACGCTCTAACTCCTTAAGCCTCTCTCGATAGCTCTTCATTGTTGGAGACTCCTTTAAACCTTTAACAATGATGGTTCTCCGATTGATGAAGACAAGGGAGCTTTTCTTGGAATTAAGCTTGTGGTAATTGTTTCCCAAGTTGTCTTTATATAGAGGTGGCAAAGCTGGGGTTAAGAAACCTTAGAGCATACGTGATCCTTTAATGAGGATCTATCTTTTCGAGGCATTCAATAAGCCCATAAAGTAGAGGGGTCCATGCGTTAATTGGAATCAAAGGTCAAAGATTCGTCTCCATCCTCACAACAATGTTATGGCATCGAGTCTATCATAAGAGATACAGATTTAATGCTCTTAGCGCTCCACTGCTTCCTTCCACTTCTATACTTCCTACGCAAACATCACTAAAATTACTACCTTTCCCATTAATAGCACTAATATAAATAAACATTAAGCTCAAACACTAAAACTCCATAACTAAATGCAAACTAATCCTAAATGCAACTAAATGGGCTCGAACACATGAAATATGATAAGTAAAAGGGCCTAAAATATATGTTTTCTACACAGTTATCAAGGGATGTTGGGAAGAGTGTTATAGATACATCGATACTGGATATATATATTCATTATTAGATTACATGGGATATCATGTACTTATGTTTTTCGTGTTCTCTATGTTGATAGTGGATTATTCGTTTCTCTCATCCGTAGAGGTAGGCAAAGTCAAATCCCATTAAATCTTTTATCTTCTGTTGACCTCGCTTTGATTATTTTTCCATAGACAAATTCATAACAAGTGATATAATGAGCTATGGTTCGAGCTGCGCAATTTTGAAACAATTTTTTGCTACGAATTTTGTTAGCAATATTGCAGACATGCAAGACGAGTTTTGGTGCGACGAATTTTTAGTTTCAGGGATAGAAATTATCAATTAATCTAATGTTTCTTCAACAAATATTACGTAAGTATTGAAGTTGTTGAAGATTTGAAGAGTAATGCTCTAATGGAACGTAACACCCCTACCCGATCTAGAAAAAAATCGAGTCGGAGATGTCACCAGAAACAAAAATAGAGAATTAGAAACACAATCATATTTAAATTATAATAAATCATACAGAGAACCACTTTATTAAACAATTATCAATCATATTAATGCTTACTTAAGCCTTTAGGACCATACTGTGAAGTTTCAAAGGTTAGGAACCAAATTGTAAATTTATAAAAGTTGTGTGGACCTTTCAAAATATTTACTTTACTATCTAAATATACTATTAAACACTTATTATTTCAAAATCATGAATTTCAAAAGAAACATATATTAAATCTTATGTCAATCAGCCAAGATACGATCCTCTTTTTGCAGAGATCAATCATTTTACTGTAAATGCTTCGAATATCATTTCGATAAGCTATTGTAATCAAAGGGATCAATCATTTTTTTTAAAAGGGATCGATCCTTTATGCCTAAAAGCCTTGAATAGAGAAATATGCATCATAATTAACCATATTATTCCTAAACATCATATACACTAACTTAGAAAATAATTCTTCACAAAAATAGGCACCAAAAATGCATTTCAAATCATCAAATAATTATTTAACTTAACTTAGTTCATATGCCTCCATCTTGGATTTTAGCAAAGATACCTTACTCAATGAACTTGACAAGAGTGACTTGCAACCCTTATGCAAGATTTCAACAATCTATATAATTTGATCGCCTGAAATGGATTCAACAAAATAGGGTAAGCTTATATAGCCTAGTAAGGTAGTAGATTTATGATGCAAATATGGATGAAAAAATGCTTAATATACTTAAAATCAGAGCATAATTACCATGTAACATATCATACTTGAACTAAGATTACATGAATGATGCTTGACGAGTGTGTAAATGATCTATTTTATGTGCCATCTTTACTAGTCTTTTGCATGTTTTGAAGCTCATATAGTTGCATTTAGGATACATTGCATATAGTTTGCTTGTATATAGGGAATTACATTGCTTGTTCTTTAATGTTATATATTTTGGTGTTTTACACGGGAAAGGTGGTGTTTTGTGGTGCATGTACAGGATGTTGGAGGATGTTGAAGGAGTGCTGGAGCATATGAGTAACAGAACTCATGGCTGAAGCTAACGAGGCATAAAGATTTTGAGATGAATCTGCTTTTTACCATGTGGATCGCTATAGCAGCAGAGGACCAAGAAAAAACGACATTCACATGTCCCCTATGGCATTTATGCCTTTTGCCGAATGCCTTTTGGCTTATGCAGTGCTCCAGTAACTTTCTAGCGTTGTATAATGGCCATTTTTTAGACATGGTGGTGACTTTGTAGAGATCTTTATGGACGACTTTTCAATCTTTGGAGACTCATTTGATCAATGCCCAGGCAACCTTACCAAGGTGTTAAAAAGATGTGAGGAAACTGGCCTTGTGCTTAATTGGGAGAAGTGTCACTTCATGGTCACCGAGGACATTGTCTTGGGCCACCATTTTTCCAAACAAGGCATCAAAGTGGACAAAGACAAGATAAAAGTCATAGAGAAGCTTCTGCCCCCATCAAATGTTAAGGCCATCTAAAGCTTCCTTGGCCATGTCGGTTTCTACAAGAGATTCATCAAGGATTTCTCCAAGATCTTAAAGCCGTTATGCTCGTTGCTGGAGTAGAATCGTGTGTTCCAGTTTGATGACCAATGTCTTGCAGTGTTTGAAACATTAAGGAAAGAACTTACCTTTGCACCAGTAGTAATGCCTCCTAATTGGTCACAACTTTTTGAACTGATGTGTGATGCTAATGATTATACTGTAGGTGCTGTTCTTGGTCAACGTCGGAGTAAGATCTTCCATGTTATATATTATGCCAGTCGCACCTTAAATGTGGCACAACTAAACTACACTACCACTAAAATAGAACTACTTGATGTAGTGTTTGTATTTGATAAATTTAGGGCATACCTTATAGGAAATAAGGTCATTGTGCGTACCGATCATTCGGCCATTAAATACATAGTGACTAAAAATAATGCTAAACATAGACTTATTAGGTGGATTTTGCTACTACTAGAATTTGACATTGAGTTAGTGGATAGAAAAGGTATTGAAAATCAAGTAGCTGATCTTCTCTCTAGCCTAGAACATGCAGGTAGACATAATGATGCATGCAATATTAAGGATGAATTCTCTTATGAGAAACTACTGAATGCTACAACATTACCTTGGTATGTTGATATTGTTAATTTTCTTATTAGTGGTATTTTCCTCGTGATTTAAATAGCCAGGAAAGGAAGAAGTTCAGACACGATGCATGATACTACTATTGGGACGAGCCTTACCTTTTCAAGCAATACGTTGATCAACTGATATGGAGATGTATACCCGAAGAATACCAAAATGACATCATTTTCCATTGCCATTCCACTCCATGCGGAGGACACTTTAGAGGACATATGATTGATGCAAAAGTCCTACAGTATGGGTTCTACTAGCCTACCTTGTTTAAGGATGACCAAGCATACTACAAAGTCTGTGATAAATGCTAGCGAACGGGGAACATCTCTAGAAGGAACGAGCTACCTATGTAATTTATCCTCGAAGTTGAACTCTTTGATGCTTGGGGCATAGACTTTATGAGACCATTTTCATCTTCCTATGAACAACTTTACATATTGCTCACAGTTGATTATGTGTCCAAGTGGGTGGAGGCCATTGCGACAACCAAGAACAATGCAAACACTGTCATAAAGTTTTTGTGCAAGAATATCTTCACTCGGTTTAGAGTGCCTCGAGCTACCATCAGTGACGAGGATAGCCACTTAGACAACAAGATGATTACTAAGGTATTGCGTAGATACAAAGTGCACCATAAGATCACCACAGCTTATCACCCATAGACCAGTAGGCAAGCTGAAGTGTTCAACCGATAAATAAAGCAAATCCTTGAGAAAGTGGTCAAACCAAACCTTAAAGATTAGTCCTTTAAGCTAGATAAAGCCTTATGGAACTATCAAACTGCGTTAAAAACTCATTTGGTCATGTCACCTTATAGACTCTTCTATGGTAAAGCATGCCACTTACCGGTTAAACTTGAGCACAAAGCCTTTTGGGTAATCAAAAAGATCAATATGGACTGCCAACTAGTTGGAAAGAGGATACTGCTGGAATTGAATGAGTTGGAAGAGCACTGTCTAGATGCTTATGAGAATGCCAAAATCTACAAGGAGAAAAAAAAGAGATGGCATGATGTGAAACAGATGCCTCAACATTTTTTTAAGTCAAAAAATTTGTGCTCTACAATTCTCGCCTCAAACTCTTTCCAGGCAAGTTGAAATCTCGTTGGTCTAACCCATTTGAGGTTGTCAATGTATATGAACATGGTGCTGTGGACATCAAGGATTTGAAAGATGGTATGATCTTCAAAGACAACGATCAACGAATGAAGGCCTACCAAGGAGCATCAGTTCATCATTATAAGACTTCAGTCACGCTACTAGATGCTTAAGCATCCAGTTCTATCCCTTTTATTTTCTGTATTTTTTATTTTTCATTGAAATTTAATTTGTTTTCCAATTTTATTTAATTTTTATGTTCACATTTTATTATCAATTTTAATCTGTAGTACTTTATTTGGTTTAATTTTTACGTTTTTTTTTCTTTCTTTTTCTTTTAGTAGTTATGAAGAAAGAGACAAATTGAAAGTCCTTCTAGGATCTTGGAAAGGAGAAGACTTTTTGGTTGACTTGGTTATTCTGAATAAGGGAATTTTGGTGGCCACATGTGAAAAAGGGGGAAGAATATTGTGTAATTTATTACACTTTATTATCGTGTTCCCTTAATCATTATAATCATCCCTTTCTCTCCTACTTTACCCTTCTCCACTTCCCCATGATCACCACACGCCCTATCCCCATTACACACGACATTTTTCCTCCACTTTTGCTCTCTACGATACACTCAACATTTAATGATGATTTCCCTCAAAAAATATAACCCCTTCATCTTTCCATCTTTTCATCTTCTTCAGTCCCCTTAACCCATTATATTGGAGAAACAATATTGATCGGTGTGAAAACATCACACTATTAGTGCAAGCTACATTATCGATGCAAGAATAGAAATAGGGAAATCATGTTTTAATATCGATCCCACGAGGATGGTGTATTACGCTTATACTTATGTAACTACAATACAATTCTGTAAGAGTGATAGTTCTGGGTGCATAGTGGTTGCAATAAAAAGATAACAAGGTGAATAAATGATTCAATGTGGTAGCAAGAACAAAGTGTAAGAAAACATGAGGGAATATGAGAATAAATCCTAAATCTTCTTGGTTCAGCTTGGAAGAAAGATCAAGTATACATTGAGGGGAAATGATGGTTCAATTAGCAATGAGGTGGTCAGCTCGAGTATTAGCTTCCATTTAACCTTCAAACATTGACTCAGAAATGTAGACTGACTTCAACTTTTTTCATAATTCGATACTATATCCCTTTGAACAAGTGAAAAAACTTTCGTTCCATCTAATCAACTTTAATTGTAAAAACTCATTAATTAGACTTGTTATTGCATTCGTCGATGTTTGTGGCTAGTTTAACACTCTCATGGAAAACGTAAATCAGATCTAACAATTAAAGCTTAAGAAAAAGCTAACACAAATATACATTAAACTAAAGAAATAGTTTCAACAAGTTCATAAAGCTAAAAAAAACCATGGTCAATTTGAGCACAAAATACAAAATAAATCTAAAAAAACATCAAAATAGATAAGACTTTGGGAAGATAACAATGTATTTCCTTGATTCAGCACTTGATTCCTCTTTTCCTCGGATAGATTTACCTTACTTTTCCTTGGATCTCTAGAAATAAGCTTAAGCCGCCATGGAAGGAGGGTGAATGCTCAGAGGTTGGAGATGATATGAAAAAATGGAAAAAACGTGACTCTCTTTCTTGTAACGACCTGAATTTCTGAGTTAACATTTGGTTGTTGACCCAGGTTATGGACCCTCGTGTTTTTTTGGAGAATCGAATCCCTTTCGCCAAGTTTGGGCCCTATTGGGTGAGAATTAAGCTACATAGGCTTGATTAGTTGCCAATTTGTGATTAGGGGAGAAACTAATAGGTTTTAAATTGCAATTTTACCCCTTTTCAAATAAAAGGCTAAACACCCATTTATATCCCTTGGCTTTCACATGAAAAAAGAGGGACAAGGTGAGATCACCCATCTTCTCTTCATCTTTCTTCTCACACATACTCATTTCTTTGTTTGTTCTTTCAAGCCTTGTTTCAACAACAAAGATCTAACTTTCCTAATCATTCATTCTATTCAAGACTCAAATTTTTAGTATGTTGTTCCCATCTCATGAGCTTCAAGAAATGAGTATTATCTTGTGGAGAGGTGTTTTGGGGGCTTCCCTTAAGCTTGGGTTAAGAGATAAAGTTGAGAGCTTTTGCTTGGAAGCTTAAATCAGGGAATCATTGCTTAAGGTCATTACATCTCTAACTCCTTTAATTCTTGAGGATCATAAATTAATTGACTTTCTTGATTTTATTGTTTAGTTGGGTGCTTATGTGCTAAACATGATTTGAGGATTTAAGTAATGGTTTTGGTGTTAAAAATATGATTAAATGATCATTGGATGCTCCAATATGACTTAGTAACTTTTGGTAACCATTAGGGTCTTGTAAGGGATCATTTAGGGCATGTCAGAGTGATTTTTGGGGATTAAAAGTGGTTTTAGGATTAAGGTTTCAAAACCATATGAACATGTTTCGATACCTTATGAATTTCTATGAAAAAAATGCATTCTGGAGCAAAGGTTTCGAAACCTTTGGGAAGATTTCGAAACCTCTAGGCAAAGGTTTCTATACCTTTAAAAAGGTTTCCAAACCTCTGGGCAAAGGTTTCCATTCCTTTAGGGAAAGGTTTCTATACCTTTAGGAAGGTTTCCATACCTTATAAAGGATAATGTTGGACATTGTTCTAAATGTTGAGAAATGTTTCGAATGGACATAGAAGAAATGTTTCATAGATTAATGGCTAATGACATGATTGAACCCTTGAATAAATTGTGTATTCACTAAATATGATGGTGTTGATTATTAAGTCTATGATAATTCGATAATGAGACAAAAATTGTAAAAATGACCAGATATCTTTCATAATGTACGAAAGGCATGATAGTGGAGCCTATGGGCCCTTACACCTTGATGGGGTGTATCAATCCTCGAAGAGCATTACTTATCTTATGAATGTTGTATAAAGGAATCTTGATACCCATAAAGTAACACTCAATGGCTATGTGTTTTTGAGTGCTAAACGTTCGTTATTCGTTGGCCAAGTGTTTCTGAATATGAGACTTCTGCTACTTGATGGCTATGTGTTTCCGAGTGCTAAACATTCATTATTCGATGTCTAAGTGTTTCTGAATACGAGACTTTCGCTACTTGATGGCTACTTGTTTCCAAGTATGCGATGAACCTTACTCGATAGCTATGTGTTTCTGAGTATCTGTTTCTGAGTAGATGACCCTTGTTACTACCCAATGGCCATGTGTTTATGGGTATGTAGCTAGTGAAAGGACCCGAGTTTGAGGTTGTTCCAGGTTTCACTTTTATGCCTTATTATACTCTATGCTTATGGTTGCATACTTACTTTTAAGAACATCATGAATTATTGTAGAGTAGACATGTACCACTGAGCTGTATTAGGTCAGCGTGTGGATGTGTTGTTTTTCCGTACGTAGGTTGATAGGTAGGAGGAGCACATCGATGAGGATTTCCCAGCACTGCATTCGCTTCATAGTACAATACTTGTTATTTTAGTTGGGCTAATGTATTCATAGGACCTTACTATTGTTGAGTCTGTAACTCTATTAGAAATATTATTTTGGTATACAATGTTTTAAACTTGGAGCTCTTATTTTGTAAACTTATTTTAAATGCTTATTTAATCTCATAGATTTATGGATGATTTGATATTTTGAAAATGGCTAAACTTATTGTTTTAAATGGAATTTTGATGGGTTGGATTTTGGGTGACCCAAATGTAGTACTTTCGATTCAGATCAGGATCAGGGTGTTACATTTAATGGTATCAGGGCTTAGGTTTAGGTGGTTCTAAGAAACCCCGGAGTGGTATATAGGTCGTGGTAAGTTGTCAAACGAATACAAGCGCCTAAATTTAAGTTGTACTCTTCCAAGGCTGGGAATCCTGATGATGCTACCTTGTTTCCTTGTGTTTTAGTAAAAGTTAGATGGTGGGTGATGCCAAACGCGACCAGAAAAAGTTGTGAGAAGAGCCATGTCTCTTAAGCGAAAGATTTTGGTAAGAAGTCTATCCCGGATATTAAGGACACGATCCTTTTAGGAGGTATCAGAAGTAGAGGGATGAGCTAGCTCCCTGATCTTACCTCTGCTTTCTTACAAGTGTTGTAAGCTATTCTGAGGAAATCTGAGATGCCTCGCAAGACCCTTGTTGAGAGGCTTCACCATTTTGGGCTAAAAGATTTTGAAGGTTTGGATGAGAATGAACCGATCAAGGCCAACCAATAGTTAAGAGGCACTCAAAGGATTCTGAGATAGATGATGGTAAGCCCGGAGGATGACCTTGATTTTATTGTCTACTTTCTTAAGGGCAATGTACATGAATGGTAGAGGACTGTTAAGTTGGGTCTACAGCTTGTACTTATGACATGGGACACCTTCTTGGATTCAAGAAAAAGTATATCAATGAGGTTCATATAGATGAGATGAGAGATCAGTTTCTGTATCTGGTTCAAGGGGACCAGACAGTGATTTAGTATGAGCAAGATTTTCTACAGTTGAGCAGTTATACCCTAGAGTTAGTTGCCACTGAGGAGTTGAGGTGTAAGAGGTTCAAACATGGCTTGAAGGTTGACCTTCATATTCACGTGGTAGTAGGTCTGTTTAGGACATTCTCTGAGCTAGCAACTAGTGCAAAGACACTTGAGAGACTTCAGGGTTCAACATTGAGTAAGTTTAAGGACTCTAGAGACCATATTGTGGGGACCCAAGACACTATAGGTCATTCTCATACTCTGTCTAGGAGGATCCATGGTTCGAGGGATTCAAATAGGATTGCTTTAGACTAGCTACTGAGGGACGATCGGGGATCCAGATCGAGGGTTTACAGGAGTTCATTGATTTCTGCTCCAAAGTGGAATACTGATGGTTCAACCGAAGCATCGCTTCCACCAACTTGTGAGCATTATGGTCGACATCATCTTAATATGTTCTTCTTGCTTCAAAGATTTTGCTATAGGTGTCGGGCACCAGATCACATGGTGAAGGACTGCCCTGTTTTGGTTGATGGTACACCTATTCAGTCTTAGAGGTTGACTCCATCTCAGCATGGTCAGAGTTTTGTTAGGGGCGGTGATGGGGCATTGTTTGGATATCAGGGTGGATGTATTGTGAGATCCACCATCAGAGCCGCTCGAGCCGTTGCTAAACAATTTTTTATTCAGGCTAGGGATAACAGTTTTGCCACCGATGATATGTCTGGTACCTATGTTTCATTTTGGTTTCCAGTTGTTAAATTGTTGGAGATTTGATTTCTTGTTCATACCATGATAGTGATTTTCAGTGAATGAGTATTGTGGTAAAATTCTAAATTTTTATGTTGGGTTGGTTAGTTTGTTATATTTGTAAGTGCTTATAGGTAAGGTTTTTACCGAGGATGATGAGTGAGGATGGAGAGTAACAGTCCTCATGGGCTTGTTAGATTTACTCTCTCCCTAGTTGTGGATGTTACTCTAAGAATAGGTTGGTCGTGTGAGCACGACGTGTGCCTTGGTTTTTAAGAAAGAGTCTTGAAGTTTTAGGGTCCGAAATGAATCAGGTTGTTGGCAATGGAAGTGGTGAACCATTACCTCTTTAGTGGGAGTGTTGCGCTCTTGTGATTTTAGTCATGGAGTGCTTTGATGGTTGCAAGAAGTTCTTAGCCCACATAGTAGATACGAGGGTTGAGAGTCTGACGCTTTAGAGTTGTGGACGTTAAGAGTATGTTGAGGTGTTCTTTGAAGAATGAGTAAGCGTACCTTTTGATCATGGATTAAAACTCACAACAGAGGTAACGTCGAGTTCTGTGTTGGTGCCCATCACCTTGGGGTATGGCACCGACTGGACTTTTAGAATAAGGACTCATTTGTAAAAGTGAGTGAATACAAGTGTCGTTGCCAAGTGATTCACCTTGGGACGTGCCTGAGTTGGTATAGAGAAGAGTGGTGGCACTCGATGTTGTGAGTCGACGTGTAACGATGAATGACTGTTACCTATTTCTCGGGGTTGATGGTCTTGTAAATGGTTGTCTACTATTGCTAACGCTTGGAAAAAGAGTATATTTTTAGTGTAAAAGTATGCCAAAGAGCAGTGCCAAGGTGAGTCTTATCCGTGCAAGTATACTCGGTCAACAAGTAATACAACAGTAAGTTGAGTATTGAATTGGCAGGGATTGACCAAGAGCTTATTTGCTCAACGTTTACTTGTTCGGAAGTTTTAAAAGTGTTTGAAATGTTTTGGGATTTTGATTGAAAAGTTAACAAAACAAAGTAGTAAAAATAAACAGTCTGGCAATGAGCTATTCAAAATGAATGATGAGCATTGGCAAAGGGATGCCGGATGTTAAGCTATTCATGCCAGCCTTCAATAATGATCTACCTTGGTTTATTGCCGAGCAGATTAAATGTAGTATTGCCTCTGTCGATGGTAATACCCTAAGTTAACTATGATAATACCCCTATATGTCTATAGTGAATGTTTTTCATGAATTAACTTGATTAAGCGACAATCCTTACTCTTAAGGGGTAGGCTCACTTCCGAAGTAAGTTCATCTACTTGAAAATCTTCTTTCGAAGCTTCTCGCCTTAGTACCTGGCAACAGATCGTTGCCCCTTTAAGTCTGTTAAGATATTAAGGTGCAATAAGCACGCAATGCCAACAGTCGTATGACAATGGGTTTGTAAAAAGATTAAGTATATGCCAAATAGAAAACAATGCTAAAGAATTTTCATTATTAAAAACTAAACATGAACCCAGCATCCATCCCAACCATCCCCCAACCAACTGTTAAATTTTAGTTCATGGTTGGGGTTTCCATCCAAAAAATATTATCATATCCCCACATCATCATTTAAATAGAATAAATAAAAACGAAGAGAATGGGCAAGAAGGGGGTCCATCGATGCAGCCCTTCAATGGCTCAAAGATCTCGGTCTTCAGCCGGATGAACCACGTCTTGGTTCACCACCGTTCAGCCTCTTCAATCCGATCTCTTTGATCCCTAACCAAATGCTTGATCGATCTCTTAAAATAGGTTTGCGTGGGAAACCCTAGGATAAGGCCTTTGAATTTAAATTTTGAATGCACAAGGGATAAGATGATAGCGCATCTTATCTAGATTTGAATCCTAGGGCTGATGCGTACAAGGTCTGATGAAGACTTTGACCAGTCGACTAACGTCACTCCTTTGCCAGTCGGGCTTGGCATTGATTGGTCCTTCTGTGCCAACTATACCTTGGCAATTCTCTAGCTTCCTTTCCTGCATTCTCTGCCAAGCTTTCCTGCCTAGCTTGTCTGCCTTTGTCCCAAGTCAAAAATATCAAAATAACCTTTCTTACTGGCAAACAGAATAGCTCATAAACTTCTTATGCAAATGCATGATTTTAATACCTAAATACAACTAAATGTACTAAAAGGGCAAGTAAAGCCATTGTAAAAATAAGCATAAAAATAGTAATTTTGAGGATTTAACACACCCCCAAACCTAGCTCATTGCTTGTCCTCAAGTAATGCAACTAAAAATAAAACAAAAAATAACTCGACAAAAATTGTCATAGTCACCAACACCTGCCAACTAGCAAAATATGATTCTAGGTTAGTCCTTGGATATTCAGTATATCAATGCCAAGCAGGTAAACAAATTCAAGTGCAGCAATATAGCTCTAGTCTGAGGTCATCAAGTGTGCGTGAAGTGCAGGTAATATGCATAAGATTTACTTAACTCCCTTAGCCACTTTACTACCCAAACTCAGAATCATTTCATCATTTTTTCTTTATTTTCTTTATTTGCCAATGGTGTTTTTATGCTGGCATTAAATTAGGGTTGCGTCATGCACTGTTTGGCGTGAGACATAAGAGGGAGCAAACCACGAATACCTACGTTAATCCAAATTACATCACTAATATTACCAATTACACTCATACCCTAAAGTTATGTTGGCTTGAAAACTAAGAGGGAGAAAACCAAGAAGACCCAAGTTAATTATTTTCTCTAAGGCAAAGGAGTGTTTTAAAATATTTCAGCCTTTGGCAAAACATTGTTGCCTTATTATTTCTATCCCGGCATTGTTTTTTTTCTGAGTTCAGTTTCAAGCAAACTTAAGTTTGTTATGCTGACTGGATACATACCACGTGTATAGTGAAACTAGAGTTCAATTGCCAAGCTACTTGGCAATGCTACCCTGCTGCCATAGAGGTTCTAAATTCTAGTTCCTTCATTAGACAGATAATCTAGAACAAATTCAACTAAACTAGCAGTGTTGGCAATTAAAACAACTTATTAACCGAGGTAATTTTTTATTGGTTTGGTATGCAAATTTAAATCCTACATGGCGAACTATTCTATATGGCAAACTAAAAATTAAACATGAATGTCATGGCACTAAAATATGAGGCAACCCACACCCCCAAACCGAATGTCATCAATGCATGAAAACAACACATATATACAAATGAGATTTAAAATGCATGAACATGTGAATGAAAATGAAATGAAATGCAAGGAGTTTAAGAGGAGGAAGACTCCCATTTGGAGGGTTCTATTCGTGAAACATGTGTTTTCCTCTTGATGAAACTCCCTCTTTTGGGGGCCATATGCTTTTTGCGCTTTGGGCTAGTTTTTGATGCAGCTGTGGATGCTCCAAGGTCATAGAGAACTTCCTCAATAATCTTTACCAGCTCAGAGGTAGTCAGGGCATCAGTGGCAGCGGATGATGCAGGTGCAACAGGCGTTGCAGTAGGTTTTGTTTTTTCTTTAGTGTTAGATGGTGTGGCTATGCTGGCAAATTCAACTTAAACATGGGATATTAGAACAGTGGCATCTGATGGAGCATGGACTGAAGGAGGACTGGCTGGCATAGCAGTGCTGGTAAATAGGTAGGCAGGGAACTCTAGGAAGGCTGGCAAAACACTTGGGGACATCCTCTCAAGAATTTCTTTGATTGCACAGTCTCTGAGGTTAGTGTAATGCTAGAGCTTGATATTTTGCTTATTTGCTTTATCTAACTTTTGGAGAATGGTCTCCTGGTATTGGAAAATTTGGGAAAGCATTGCCACTGAGCTGGATGGCATAGGAGTATCAGGTTCTGCCTTGGGCAGCTTAGCCTTGGTCATTGGCTCCATCGCCTTTCCATTGCCCTTGTCTTTAGACTCTATGGTAGTGAGTTGGCTCCACAGAGCATGCATAATTGTTGTTCCCTTAGCATCGTGGACCTTGTCCGAATCAATCTTTGGCACACCATGCTTCATACAAATATTAGAATTCAATAGAGGAAAAACAAACTCCCACTACTCTTACTGGCATTTATAAGTTTCATCGATAATGATACGACTGATGTTGGTCTTGCGGCCTACAATGATCGAATGCGATAAGTCCATCATCTCCTCCGCGACACTCTCGTTATGAGTCATTGGCATCAAGTTTGCCTTGAGGAAGTGGTTCCACCCTTTTGGTTGTGGCTTCAATGACAGTCGCTTCACCGTACAGTGGCCCTTGGATGACACGCTCCACTTGGTGCCATGCTCACATAAATCCTTTAGTAGCTTTTGCCTCTTGACAGCATCTAACGAGTCAGTAAAATCAGAGTGCTCATCCCCTACACCATCCAGTTCAAACATAGTATTAACATACCCCTCATCAAATCTGACACAAGTACCTCGTATGAGCAACAAAGTCGAATCTTTAATCGTGAGGTGGGCATAAAACTCTCGAACAATATTGGAGTAGACTTCCCCCGATTGTTGGCAAAATAACTTCCACTTGTACTTTTGACCACCTTCATGAACTCCGACGAATAACCCAATTTGGGTTCGTTCTTGAACTCAAAATTCTTCTCGCAGCAAAATGTTCATGCGACAAAGTTCTCCTCGTATTTCTTGTGAATTTATTCATTAAAGAATATTTTAAAGGGTGTTAAAGAAGATGTCATAGAAAGAAGTTAAAGAACTTGAAGGATTTTTATCGAAAAAAGGAGAAAAGATTCTTGGTGTTCTTGTTGATAAAGCCCTTAAGGGGAAAGAAAAGGTTGATGTAATAAGGGTGAATTAATAGGATAAGGCATGCAAAGGGTGGAGGGATAAGTGAATTGAGTTGAAATTTGAATTTCAACTTATCACTCTTTGGGCGGCTAGGGTAATTTCACGCAAAAAATCTATCTCCTTCTTTTTGGGCCGAACTTCATCATGATTTGGGATGCTAGGGTAAAAACGTTTTCTCTAATCTTCTTATTGCCCCATGCCAAGATGCCCTGACATTCTACCTGGCAGTCTGCCTGGCACACGAACCTGCACTCACTCAAAGGAAAACCTTTCAACACATCAAGGAAAAATAAAAACTAAAAGAAAGAAAGAAAATAAACAAATATAAAGATGAAAAAGAAAAACATCTATCTTATTATATACAAAAATCAAACCCTGATGATGTTTGCGGAATCTCTATCAAGAGCACAACCTCCTTAGCATCCTTTTGAGTACATTTTCAATAGTGTTTCAAGCGTTGTCCGTTCACCTTGAAAATTGTCCCCGTTTTCAAATCCTTGATACTACTGCTCCATGAACATATGGCTTCACAACTTTATAGGGATCCGACCATCTAGACTTGAGCTTTTCTGGAAACAACTGTAGTCTTGAGTTAAATAACAAAACATGTTGACCTACCTGAAAGTGCCTTGGCAATATTCTATTGTCATGCCATCGTTTTTTTCTTTCCTTGTAGAGTTTGGCATTCTTGTAGGCTTATGTTCTGAATTCCTCTAACTCATTCAAACCTAATAGCATCTTCTCTCCAGCAGCTCTCCATTTTATGTCAAGCGTTTTGATTGCCCAGTATGATCGATGCTTCAATTCTACTGGCAGATGGCATGTTTTTTTCAAAAATGAGCTTGAATGGGGATGTTCCCAAAGAAGTCATAAAGGTTGTTCTATAAGCCCACAAGGAATCATCTAGTCTCAAGGACCAGTCCTTTTTTTTTGGAATTACATTATTCTCTCGAATATTCTTGATCTCCTTATTTGATATCTTCTCTTGGCCATTCGTTTGAGAATGGTAGGCTGTGGCAATGTGTTCATGGATTTCGTACCTACATACAGCTCTAGAGATTAAATTGTACTTAAAATATGTACCTTCATCATGTATGATGGCTCTGGGAGCACTGAATCTAGTGAAGATATGCTTTTACAAGAACTTGGCAACGGCCTTGGCATCATTTGTTGGCAAAGCTAATGCCTCTACCCATTTTGAAACGTAGTCTACAACTACAAGGATATACAAGTTCCCAAATGATGGGGGAAAGGGACCCATGAAATTTGTTCCCCATACATCAAAAAACTCTACTAGCATGATATTCTAGAGCGCAATTGATGTCTGCTAAAGATGTTAACCGTCCGCTGGCATCAATCACAGGCCTTTGAAAAGTAATGAGCGTCTTTAAACTGCGTAGGTTAAAAGAATCCTGACTGCAATACCTTGGTAGCTGTCTTCATTCAGCAAAGTGTCCTCCATACAGTGCTATATGGCATAACTGTAAAATGTTGTGCTCCTCCTCCTCTAGCACACATCGTCAAATTACTTGGTCGACACAGTGTTTAAACAGAATGGGCTCATCCTAATAGTACTACCACACATCTCGTAGAAAATGCTTTATGGCATTACTTTCCGAATCCGGTGGCATGATATTACTTACCATATAGTTGACCATGTCAGCATAACATTGCATAGAACTGACTGCAAGCAGGTGTTCATCGGGGAATTCATCTCTAATGGCAGTGGCTCTACCTTTCTCAAGGTGATGTTTTAACCGAGATAAATGGTCAGCAACTAAGTTCTCACTCCCCTTCTTATCTCGAATCTCAAGATCAAACTCTTGCAATAATAGTGTCCATCGGATCAATCTAGGCTTGGTTTCTTTTTTCTTCAATAGGAGTTTTAATGTCGAGTGATCTGTATGCACAACAATTTTGTTACCAACTAAATAAGATCTGAATTTATCAAATGCAAATACAACAATGAGAAATTCTTTCTCGATTGTTGTGTAGTTGAATTGGGCTTCGTTTAATGTCTGACTGGCATAGTATAGGGCATGAAAAATCTTGCCACGCCTTTGGCCCAATACAGCTCTAATGACATAGTCATTGGCATCGCACATGAGTTTGAAGGGCTCGTTCCATTCCGATGCCACGACTATGGGGGCATTGATTAATCTATCTTTAAGTTCCTGAAACACCTGTAAACAAGAATCATCAAACGCAAAAGTGACATTTTGTTCTAAAAGCAAGCATAAAGTTTAGAAAATTTTGAGAAATTTTAATGAACTGACTATAGAAACCTACATGTCCTAAAGAACTCCTGATACCTTTTACACTTGTAAGAGGTGGCAACTGTTTGATTACCTCCACTTTCGCTTTATCTACTTCCAAGCCTCTCTATAATGCCATCCTTTACCATGAAATGGCATTTTCCCCAGTTTAGGACTAGGTTAGTCTCAATACATCTTCTCAATACAAACTCTAGATTTTGTAGGCATTCCTCGAATGTTTTGCCAAACATCGAGAAGTCATCCATGAAAACGTCTAGGTTATTTTCAATCATATCTGAAAAGATAGACATCATACATCGTTGGAATGTTGCCAGCGCATTACACAGTCCAAAGGGCACTCTTTGAAAGGCAAATGTCCTATATGGACAAGCGAATGTGGTTTTCTCCTTATCTTCAAGAGCAATGGCAATATGATTATATCCTGAATAACCGTCTAGAAAGCAATAGTATGATTTGCCTGCCACAGCCTATCCAACATCTGGTCGATAAAGGGCAAGGAAATGATCTTTCTTGGTGGCATTGTTCAGTTTCCTATAGCCCATGGACACTTTCTATCCGGTGATAGTTCTAGAGGTAATCAATTTATCCTTGCTATTTTGAACCACATTCATGCCACCTTTCTTTTCCACACATTGCACCTGGCTGACCCACGAGCTATCGAAAATGGGATATATTATCCTAGCATCCAGCCACCTGATAATTTCTTTTTTTACTACCTCTTTCATGCTTGGATTCAATCTTCTCTGGCCTTCACTTGTTTTGCCATGATATTCCTCCAAAATTATTTTGTGGATGCAAATAGTTGGGCTTATTCCTCAAATATCAGCCAAGGTCTATCCCAACGCTTGCTTGTGATTGCTTAGAATTTCCAACAATCTTTCCTCCTGACCGTTAGTTAGATTAACAGCAATGATCACTGGCAATGTTAAGTGTTTACCTAAATAAGCGTACTTAAGATGATCTGGCAATGGTTTTAGTTCCAATTCAGGTGGCTCCTCAGTGGATGATTTAGGTGCCACGATCTCTCTGCCAGCCAACTTTATTGGCTCTGTCTGTCTGAAGTAACTACTTCTTCTCTCTCTAAGAGTGTTCCTTTAGCATCTTCACTATCTGACTCACTGGCATCATCATCAGTATCTTGGCACAGCTATGCCACATCTAAAGTGAAAATAGACTCTATCATCTCGTCAGCTTGGCATCCCTCAGGTTCATCTGCGCATTTAGGGGCTTGAAACACATTAAATGTAACATGCTGATCATTCAAGCGCATATTTTACTCTCCTTTATGAACATCAATCAAAGCTCTACATGTGGCAAGGAATGGTCTGCCCAATATAATTGGGACATTCATATCTGCCTCATAATCTAAAATAATAAAGTCAGCTGGGAATATAAATTTGTCTACCTTTACCAACATCCTCAATATTACCCTTAGAATATGCAAAGAATCGGTCTGTCAACTAAAGTGTTACCGTGGTAGGCCTTACTTCGATGCCGAGCTTTTTGGAAATCGACATTGGCATCAAATTGATTTTAGCTCCCAGGTCACAAGTGCCTTACCCATGAATCTGTTGTCATTGGTACAAGGAATAGTAAAACTCTCTAGATCTTTCAACTTTGGTGGTAATCGATTGAGTATCATTGCACTGCATCCCTCAGTAAGAGCTATAGTCATGAAATCACCCAGTTTTCTTTTCTTGGACAAGATATCCTTCATGAATTTCACATAATTGGGATTTGCTCGAGAGCTTCCACCAATGGTATGTTGATCTGTAATTGCTTAAGGACGTTCAATACGCTTTTAAATAGCTGATCATGCTTCTGCTTCTGTAATCTTTGTGTAAATGGTGGAGGTGGATAAGCATATGCTAGCTCTACTAGTTTTACCAAGGGTTTACTGGCATTCGATTGAGATTTGGCATCAGACTGAGGTATGGCATCACTTATGTCCGCTTCTTTCTCTTTTGCTTCTTTTGGTTCATCTACTGGTCTCTTCTCTTTCTCCTGGCTGTTTTCCAAAAGTCTCAGCATCGCATAGTTTTCCACTCCGAAGAGTTACAACTTTGCATTGTTCATTGCCTCTATACCGAGCATCTTTTGTATCGCTTGGTAAAGCTTCCTAGGGTCTATTGCTGAGTGAACTAGCAATCTGTCTAATTTGTATATCCAAGTTCTGCATAGATGCTGCCAAAATCTAGACAGTTGCATCATTTCTCTCCATGTAATCTACCAAAGTCCCCTGGTTGTTCCTTTGTTCTACATAAATATTTTGTTGCGCCCTCTGAGGTATAACATTCTGATGGAATCCTTGTTGACCAGTGCTATTTTGAAACTGGGCAATGTTCTAATGTTGGGCATTATTTTGATTTTCCCTTTGATTTCCCTAAGCTAAATTTGGGTGTTACCTCCATCATGCATTGTAAGTAATGGAATGTGCATTATAATTACGATTGAAATTTCCAATAAAATTTATTGACTCTGGGTTGGGAGAGCAATCTTTCATGAAATGGTCATCCCCACATATGGTGCATAATGGGTTCAGTGCCTTAATTTCTTGGCAATCTTTACTCTTTTGCAAGGTTTTCACCATGTTGGTAAGATTGGAAATCTCGGTGTGGATTGATGTTAATTCATCTAGTGCTTGCTTTCCTCCTGTTTCAGTTCCAGTTCCAGTCTGGCAGTAGGATACTCAAAGTCATTAATTGAGATCCTTTCAAGGATACCAACTGCCTCTGTATAATTCTAGCCCAGCAGCGAATCATTTGCTGATGCATCAACAATCATTCTGGCATGAGTATTGAGTGGGTCTAATTTAGGAATGCATGCATGGGACATCTTCTCAACAGGTCCTTGAATTTTCCCATGCATCATATAGGGTCTCGTCATCAGCTTGCCTAAATGAAATGATCTCGCTTTTCAGCTTGGCAGTGAGTTTTGGTGGTTGAAATCGCAGTAAGAATTTCTAACATAGATCTCCACATGAGGTGACAGATTCAGGTGGCAAAGAACTAAGCCACATTTTTTCTCTATCTCTCATGGAGAATGTAAATAATTTCAGCTTCAATGTATCTTCCGAAACTCCAGGCTGCTGAAATAACTGGCAAACTTCCATGGATTGCTTTAAGTGTTGCCTTGGGTATCATGTAGGTGCTCTATCAAATTGTCATGCATTTAAGAGCGTTTGTATCATTATCAGTTTAAGCTCAAAATTTGGTATATTTACCTCCAAACCAATTAGTCCTGGCATCAAATTGTCTATGTTCAGTGCCGAGTGTTCTCGGATAGGTCTCTCATCCTCTACATTAACAATTGGGGCAGTAGGTGCATCCAGTACCATGTTATGGTGTGGAGGGTTTCCCTGGTTGTTTGGGTGACCATCAGCTCCTCCATTACCATGATGTGCCATCTCTCTAGCTTTTCTTTTTAGCCTCTGTAAGGTTCTTTCAATTTCTGGGTCGTATGGTCAATCTTCCACCACCGGGTGATTTATGGTCATACACCAGTTAAACTAAATAAATAATAAAAGGAATGAAACAAGTAAAGAAAACAAAAAAATCCATCTCAATCCCTGGCAACAGCGCCAAAAACTTGTCAACAATTGCTAACACTTGGCAAAAGAGTATTTTTTAGTGTAAAAGTATTGTAAAGAGCAATGCCAAGGTGAGTCTTATGCGTGCAAGTATACACGGTTAGCAAGTAATATAGCAGTAAGATGAGTATCGAATCCACAAGGATTGACCAAGAACTTAGTTGCTCAACGTTTACTTGTTAGGAAGTTTTAAAAGTGTTCGAAATGTTTTGGGATTTTGATTGAAAAGTTAACAAAACAAAGTAGTGAAAATAAACAGTCTGGCAATGAACTATTCAAAATGAATGATGAGCATTGGCAAGGGGATGCCGGATGTTACGCTGCTTATGCTAGCCTTTAATAATGATCTGCCTTGGTTTATTGCCAAGCAGAATAAAGGTAGTATTGCCTCTGTCGATGGCAATACCCTAACTTAACTGTGATAAAACCCCTATATGTCTATAGTGAATGTTTTTTGTGAATTAACTTGATTAAGTGACAATCTTTACTCCTAAGGGGTAGACTCACTTTCGAAGTAAGTTCATCTGCTTGAACATCTTCTGTCGAAGCTTCTCACCTTAGTACTTGGCAACAAATCGTTGCCCCTTAAGTCTGTTAAGATATTAAGGTGCAATAAGCACGCAATGCCAACTGTTGTATGGCAATGGATTTGTAAAAAGATTAATTATATGCCAGATAGAAAACAATGCCAAGGCATTTTTATTATTAAAAACTAAGCATGAAATCAGCATCCATCCCAAACATCCCCTAACCAACTGTAAAAGTTTAGTTCATGGTTGGGGTTTTCATCCAAAAAATATTATCGTATCCCTACATCATCATTTAAACAGAATAAATAAAAACAAAGAGAATGGGCAAGAAGGGGGTTCGTCGATGCAGCCCTTCAATGGCTCCAAGCTCTCAGTCTTTAGCTGGACGAACCACGTCTTGGTTCACCACTGTTCAGCCTCTTCAATCTAATCTCTCCAATCCCCCAACCAAATACTTAATTGATCTCTTTAAATAGACTTGCGTGGGAAACCCTAAGATAAGGCCTTTGAATTTAAATTTTGAATGTACAAAGGATAAGATGATAGCACATTTTATCCAGATTTGAATCCCAGGGCTGACGCATACAAGGTCCAATGGAGACTTTGACCGGTCGGTTGACGTCACTCCTTTGCCAGCCAGGCTTGGCATTGATTGGTCCTTCTGTGCCAACTGTGCCTCGGTAATTCTCTAGCATCTTTTCCCGCATTCTCTGCCAAGCTTGCCTGCCTTTATCCTGTGTCAAAAACAACAAAATAACCCTTCACACTAGAAAACATAATAGCTCATAAACTCCTTATACAAATGCATGATTTTAATACCTAAATGCAACTAAATGTTCTAAAAGGGCAAGCAAAGGCATTGTAAAATAACCATAAAAATAGTACTTTTGAGGAGTTAACAATTGTTAAACAATTTTAGGGTTTCTGTATGATCGTTCAAAATTTGAGTACCATAGGTGAAGGTTAAAGAGATGTTTTGGTAAAGATTGTATTTGAGGTGATGTTTGGACTTTAAGGATGAATCATGAAGTGGTTTGGGCTCTTGAGTGCATCGATATAAGCTTGAGATCTATGATTTGAGTGTTTGCTCTACTGAGTTTTGTGATGGGTTATCTACATGTATGGTAGAATAGTATTAGAGTAGCACAACGGCAATATGGGTTATCGGCTATGTTTATGTGGAACCGAGCTTCTTATTTAGTAACAGATCTTGTTGGAAGAACCATTTGAAATTCCATGAGGGCATGCTAGAGTTTTAGTACAATTGTTTTTTGGAATTAAGTGGTTAGGTTGGAAGAGAATATTCGGACCTTCAAGGATAGTTGAGGGGGTTTTGACCTCTAGTAATAGTTCATAAGCGACAACATTTTCTTTTGGAATCAAAGTAGCTCGATTGATGAGGTTGCACGACCGCAGGTTAACTTTTGCTTGTGTTTTGGCAAATTCAAGTAAAGTGAAGTGCTAAATCCCTTCTTGGTTGGTCAAGCAGGGAAGAAGGGTTGTCAATATAAGATAGATTGACGGTAGAATTCAGTGGCAGAGTTTCGCTTGTTCTTGAAATGTTGGGTCAAGCTGTAAATGATAGGCAAAGAAGTGTTCCTAGAGTATATCTTTGAGGGATTGTCGCGTTCAGGACACAGATGAGGTTTGAGTTCAAGAGTTTTAAAACATAGATGATGGTCGAAAGAATTGTTAACCGAGATGAAACGCATTAGAAGTGAATTCTTTGGATTGATGTTGGGACAGTATCGTTAGTGTTCATCTTATGTTGCTCTGGTTTAGAGTTTGATGCGAGGGTTGATTATTGTTAGGAATGAATCGCTAGGGATTCATGAGAGAAGTGTTGAGGAGACTAACGTTGTGAGTTTTGGCTAAGAAAGTTTTGGGGTAAAATCCCCAATTTGAGGTGAACGTATGTAAGTTGTGTAATGGTTGTATCCGAGATAGTTGCACCTCCTCCATTCGTTTAATTTCGAGGATAAAATTTCTTTTTAGGAGGGAAGAGTTGTAATGACTCGAATTTTTGAGTCAAAGTTTGGGCATTAACCCGGGTTATGGACCCTCATGTTTGTTTGGAGAATTGGATCCCTTGGTCCAAGTTTGGGCCCTACTGGGTGAGAATTGAGCTACTAGGCTTCAGTAGTGACCAATTTGTGATTAGGGGAGAAACTATGAGGTTTTAAGTTGTAAATTTACCCTTTTTCAAATAAAAGTCTGAACACCCATTTATTTCCCTTGGCTTTCACGTGAAAAAAGAGGGACAAGGTGAGATCAACCACCTTCTCTTCATCTTCCTTCTCCTACACACTCATTTTTTCTTTGTTCTTTCAAACCTTATTTCAACAACAAAGATCCAACCCTCCTAATCATTTCTTCTATTCAAGACTTAAATTTTAAGTACGTTGTTCCTCATCTCATAAGCTTCAAGAAAATAGTATTATCTTGTGGAAAGGTGTTTTGGGGGCTTCCCTCAAGCTTGGGCTAAGAGAGGAAGTTGAGAGGTTTTTCTTGGAAGCTTAAATTTAGGAATCCTTGCTTAAGGTCAGCACATCTCTGACTCCTTTAATTCTTGAAGATCATAAACTAATTGACTTGCTTGATTTATAGTTTTGTTGGGTGCCTATGTGTTAAACATGATTTAAGGATTTAATTAATGGTTTTGGTGCTAAAAGTATGATTAAATAATCCTTGGATGCTCCAAGATGACATAGTAACTTTTGGTAATCATTAGGGCCTTGTAGGGGATGACTTGGGGCATGTTAGAGTGATTTTCGGGGATTAAAAGTGGTTATGGGATTGAGGTTTTGAAACCATACGAACAGGTTTCGATACCTTATGAATTTCTATGAAAAATTTGGATTCTGGAGAAAAGGTTTGGAAACCTTTGGGCAAAGGTTTCCAAACCTCTGGGAAAAGGTTTCCATACCTTGAGGAAAAGTTTCCATACCTTTGGGGAAAGGTTTCTATACCTTTAGGAAGGTTTCAATACCTTATAAAGGACGATGTTGGGCATTGTTCTAAATGTTGAGAAATGTTTTGAATGAACATAGAAGTGATGTTTCATCGATTAATGGCTAATGACATGATTAAACCCTTGAATAAAATTTGTATTAACTAAAAATGGTGGTTTTGATTAATAAGTCGATGACAATTCGATAACGACACTTAAATTGTAGAAATGACCAGATATCTTACTAAAGGCATGATAGTGGGGCCTAGGGCCCTTACCCCGTGGTGGGGTGTATCAATGCTCGGGGAGCATTACTTATCTTATGAATGTTTTATAAAGGAATTTGGATACCCATAAAGTAACACTCGATGGCTATGTGTTTTCGAGTGTTAAACATTCGTTATTAGATGGCTAAGTGTTTTCAAATATGAGACTTTCGCTACTTGATGGCTATGTGTTTCCAAGTATGTGATGAACCTTACTCGATGGCTATGTGTTTTCGAGTGCTAAACATTCGTTATTCGATGGCTTAGTGTTTCTAACTATGAAACTTCCGCTACTTGATGGCTACATGTTTCCAAGTATGCGATGAACCTTACTCGATGGTTATGTGTTTCTGAGTATGTGTTTCTGAGTAGATGACCCTTGTTACTACCCGATGGCTATGTGTTTTCAGGTATGTAGCTAGAGAAAGGACCCCATTTTGAGGTGGTTCCAGGTTTGGCTACCATTATGTTGGCACTTGTCAATTCCTTCACTTGCATGCCTTATACTCTATGCTTATGCTTGCATGCTTACTTTTAAGAATATCATGAATTATCATAGATTAAACATGTACCACTGAGATGTGTTAGCTCAGTGTGCGGATGTGCTGTTTTTCTGTGCATAGGTTGACAGTTAGGAGGAGCACATCGACGAGGATTTCCCAGCACCGCATTCACTTCAGAGTATAATAGTTGTTATTTTAGTTGGACTAATGTATTCATAGGACCTTACTACTATTGAGTCTGTAACTCTATTAGAAATATTATTTTGGTATACGATGTTTTAAACTTGGAGGTCCTATTTTCTGAACTTATTTTAAACTCTTATTTAATCACATGGATTTGTGGATGATTTGATTTTTTGAAAATGGCTAAACTTATTGTTTTAAATGGAATTTTGATGGGTTGAATTTTGGGCGACTCGAATATAGTACTTTCGATCCGGATCGGGGTGTTATGTATCTCCTCCAAATTAGTCCTTTTATAGGCCACCCATGGAAGGACACCTATCTTGCAGGTTATTTGCATGGCCAGAGCTATACAAAATTTGTTATAACAAACTGGACAGCTGGCAGGGTCATCCTTATCCTTAAGCTAACTAGATAGCTGGCATATTCATGTTAGCGATAATACCCTAAGGCCTATTGCATGGACATGATATTTTGATTATTGAATTTATTATTATGATAAATTTGCATGCTTTTGTATCCTTGAATATTATTACTCTAAATATCCCTAATCAGTTATTATTGTGGGAACAATAATAAGATAAGATTAGTATGAAGTTTGATAGATATTCATAAGATGAATATGTGAATGGGATTCAAATCAAATTCGTATAAGTATTTGTTGAGAACAAATATTAGGATCGACTCGTCTTAACATTAATACATGGATTAAAGTTATATATTAATCTTCAAACAGTTATGACATTAAATCCTTAGACCTAAAATTGCTACGGTTCTCAACATGATAACTATTATGTTTTGACATAGTCAAACATCGTTTTTAATCGGACGATTATAAAGGTTATGCTTGAACATAATAAGGAATCATGCAGTGATATATGAGTGATTAAGATGGAATTTATCTCTCTTAACATAAGAGAGATATCTTTGGGCCCCACGATGATTGAGATTGAGAAATGCATGGCCGTGCTTAAATGAGTTGATAGAGATCAATATCATTTGTTTAATCAGTTCAATTAGGCATCGAGAAACTAAAGATAGAACGATATAAGGTTGACATTTTCCATGCCTTATATTCTATTAGGATATCATGAGATAAAAGGATTATGACCTAAACTGAATTAAGGTTGCCTCGGATTATGAGCTTTTCATTTAACTTGGGTAGTCATAATGTCTTGCTAGAGGCCACTTATGACTTGTAGAATAAAATGTGATTTTATCTACTACCAATGTTAAATGAACCTATAGGGCCGCACACTAAGAATGGATAAGAATAGTTGCGGTTATTACTTTCAATAATAAATTTAAGATAATGCGATTATTTTAAATTATATTATTAGAGATTATTTATTCGAATTTGAAAGGTTAAATTCGTAATAGAATATCTTATTTATTTTATTATTTTTTGAAAATAATATAAATAAATAATATTATCAAATAATCTAATTATCTAGATTTGATTGGATTTAAATTCCTTATCAGATAAGGAATCTATTTTAGAATCTATTATTTATTTAAAATAAATAAATAATATTATTAAATAAACCACTTTATCTATATTTGGTTGGATTTGAATTCTTTATGAGATAAGAGAAATCATTTTAAATTATAATTTATTTAAAAAGAGTTTTAATTAAATTATAATAGTGAACTCAACCTAACCCTACTCAAGTCATATATATATATGTATGTATGCCAAAACCACAATTATTAGATTTTCGAAATCTTGATTGGAACTAGCATTCTGATAGCCGTTTATCGCTTATTCGCGTGTGGATACTTGTAGATGGTGGTTGTCTTTCAGAAAGGCATCGCCTCAGCACAACTGGATTCCTGAATTAGAAATCAAGTTAATTTTTGATTTCCTCTTTCGTACATTAATATGATTGCATGAGATCCTGGAAATTCTTCATAGGATATTTTTCCGCTACGTTTATATGCCTGATTAGATCAGTTTATTTCTTATGAAAACGCAACAATGTAGTGTCAAGCTGGTTGCAGTGGTGAAAGCTTCTTCTGCAGGGATATTAGTAATGCAGTGACAATAGGGCAAAAATTGGAAAAAAAATATACAAAACACGAGCCACTAGAACTAAGAAAAAATGTAGAAATTGACATGAAAATGCATGAATGGATGCAATGAACACCAATGTTGGGACAATTTGGCCTATAAATAAAGGGAAAATACATGCTCTTAAAAGAGCTATCACACTCCCAAACTTGAGTTTTTACTTGTCCTCAAGTAAAGATTAAAACAGCAAGGTCCAACAATCGATGATCATTCCAAACATAGCTTGTGTCTATAAAGACTTTAAATGTTGTGGCAATTCGAAGCTATAAAATCCCCTCATATGGCTCATCTTGTAATGCCCCAGTTTTAGGGCTTAGCGGTTTAGAGGGTTTATTTGACGGTTCGGTAGACCGGAGTAGAGATTCGAGTCAGTTTTGGGATCGTATATTTTTAGTGTTGGAAAAATTATGGAAAATGCTTAAAAATCATTATTAATTATGTATTTAATAATGGTAGAATCAATTTTGAAAAATGATTTTTGGAAGATGGACATTTTGGTTAGTGACCAAAATGAGAGTTTTGAAAACTGTGATTTCCTAATGACTAAAATGAAAAGGGTCATATACTTAGAATCTTTAAGGAGCTATTTTACCAATTGGTTTCTGATGATTTCTCTCTTGATTTGACTTATTTTAACATGTGGTTTAATTAGTAAATAAAGAGGATTTTGTTAAAAAGTTAGTTATCTTTTCCAAAACAAAAATCACGTCATTTTCTCTCAACTTTTTCTCTTCATTCTCTCCTCAGCCAAACACTCAGTTTTTCATCAAATTTCCAGAGGTGAGGTGGTTTCTAACTTGATTTTACTGTTTCGAATTGTTTTATAAAGATTGTTTATAAAAAATCTTACAATAATCTTGTGTTTTCTTGGCTTTTCACAAATCAATCGAGGGAGAAACTTCACAATAAGGGTAAGGTCCAAGATCTCCTCTATTGTATGGTTCTTTATTGAAATTCCCAAGCATTTGATCCTTGTTTCGATACGCTTAGGCAAATTTGGCCTGGCGTACCAGTATGGGGATAGGCATTTTGATACGAGTTTTAGCCTCTAGAATTCACTTTTGCAACTCGAACCTGCGTATCGAAACAACTAAGAAACCGTATCGGTACGATTTAAAATATTTCAAAAGTTCGATATTTCAGTTAGCATATCGATACGGCTTGGAGTGTATTGAAACGGTGTGTTTCACACCGTATCGGTACGGGCTTACCCATTTCAATACGGATGACTGTTTTCCCTATTAATGTCATTTTGGGCAATTATGCTTTCTTTGCATTTTAGTCCCTGAATCTTGCCCATGAAATTATATATGGTAGAATGATCAGATTGAGCTGAAATTCGAGATGAAAGATTGGAATCTGACTAATTAAAGGTTGGTAACTTAAAAATGAGTTTTAATCCTAAAATTTTTTGTATTTGCAATTTGGTCCTAATTTGCAAATATGATCAATTGGATGTCAAATTGATGCCCGATTGAGTTGGGGTTGCACCTGATGTCTGTATGAACATGTAGGGTTAATAATTGGAATCTAGATAAGATAAAAAGGAAAAAAATGGACCGGGTTTGATTGTATCTCTTCAGTTTGCTACGGTAAACCTAATGTAGCCTTGTTGGTTCGATTGGGTGTCTAGGTCGGGTCAGGGGGTTATATTTGGTGGTATTAGAGCCATGTATTGTGTTTTTGTCGTGAGTTATGCTCTATTGTATAATGTGTGTGGTGATTGTTGTATGTACACTGGTTGATATACACGGTGATTGATATATGTATATTGGCTGTTGTATGCTATGTTGGGGATGTTTTGGGGTACCCATTGCCTTATTATTATAGTCTGGAAAGTTTTGAATTTTGAAATAGAAGTCTTGGATCCTTGCTTGAGGCTGGCCTGACTGTTTTTGGTTTGAAATGATTATCATGCCTTAGCTATATTTTAGCATGATGAGACCGAGAAGAGAGTTACGATCTAGTGCGATTGCTATTGTCGCTGGGCGGGATGATGAAGGAGAAGTTGTACCTCTTGGAGGGTTGCCACCGCCCTCACCTAATCCACCTGAAGGAGTGGAGAAAGTATCACCTGTGCCAGCTGGGCCAGGGATGGGTGATATGGCACCGTTGATACAGGCCATGACCGGTGCTTTTCAGGTAGCAGTTGCGGGTGTTCGTGTGCCAGCATCACCGGTTGAGGGGTAAGGTTTGCCGCTTGAGCATCTTCATAGTTTAGGCAGAATTGAGTTCCAAGGGTTGTCGCTTGAGGCTTTTGGTTGGCTAGTACTAAGAGGATACTAGGCCAGATGGGGTGCACTGATGCTCGTAAGATGGGCTATGATGTTTCCCTACTACAGGGTGATGCTTATGCATGGTGGACTACCACGATATCCGGTATGACGACAAATGATATGACTTGGAAGTTATTCTGTGAAGCATTCCAGAAGAAGTTTTTGGGAGTCCGATATCAGGATGAGAAGAAGCATGAGTTTATGGCTTTGGTGTAGGGCAGTATGTCTGTTACGGAGTATGAGGTACAGTTCGTGAGGTTGAGTCAGTATGCACCTGATTTGGTTCCTAACGAGCGTACTCGACGTGATCATTTCCAATATGGGCTTATGTAGGATGTTAAGACATACATGCTTGTTGCTTATTACACCAACTTTGATGTTCTGGTTTTGCGAGCTAAGGATGTGGAGCAGAATTCGGGCTTGGCATCTAGATTGCGAGGTTCTAGCTCGGGTAAGAGAGCTGTTGATTCAGGTTATAGATGTGGTCAGGCCAAGAAACACCGTGATAGGAGGTTTTGCCCAGAGCCGAGGCATGGCAGAGGTGTTGTGGGACGTGGAGTCTAGGGGTAGGGTGCCCAGGTTAGAGCACTATTTAGCACTTGTTGGGTTTGTGGATCCTGAGATCATTTGAGGCGAGATTACCCACGTTTGGTCATGGAGGGTCAGGCACCTGCGCCTGTGGTGGATAGTGCTTGTTGGATTTGTGGGTCAGGTGACCATTAGAGGCGTGATTGTCCGTTATTGGCCCGTGGTGGGCAGGGTGCTGCACCTGTTGTTGCTCTGCAACCTGGTCGTGGTCATGGTCGCAGACTATTTTAGCGTCGAGATGGTGGACAGAGGACTGTAGCTCATACTGTTGCTATCCAGCCTGAGGGGGGTAGACCGGCTATCGATGTGACTGCATGTACTTTTACCCTACAGTCTTTGTCGTTGTATTTGTTGGTTGATTTTGGTTCTACTCTTTCATACATTTTGAGTGAGCATACTGAGTTGCTTGATATATCTGTTGAAATTCTTATTGTGGGTGTTAGAGTGACTAGTTCTTTTGGGGAGACAGTCGTGGTTAGGATATTGTATTGTAGGTGTCCGCTGATGGTCCAGGGATATGTGTTTGCCGTGGACTTTATAGAGTTACCATTCCATGGTTTAGATGTGATTTTAGGTATGGATTGGTTGACCGAACATCGGGCTGTGGTGGATTTTGATACCAAATAGATATCTTTGAGGTTGTCGGATGATTACGAGGTGGTGGTTGTTGGCAAGAATGCCAAGTTTTTATCTAATGTTGTTTCAGTTTTGGAAGCAAGATGAATGTTGGATTCGGGATGTTAGGCTTATTTAGCCTATGTTATGAATCCTGGATCAAAAGAGTTAAGGGTGAAGGATGCTCGCACCGTATGTGAGTTTTTGGGTATTTTTTAGAGGAATTACTAGGGTTACCACCTGACCGTGAGGTAGAGTTTGGTATCGAGGTCTTTACGGGCACGATACCGGTATCCATTGCTCCGTACCGCATGGCTCTGAAGGAGTTGAAGGAGCTGAAAACACAGTTGCAGGAGTTGCTTGATCGTGGGTTCATTAGACCTAGCATTTCACCGTGGGGAGAACCTGTGTTGTTTGTTAAGAAAAAATATGGTATGTTGGGGATGTGTATAGATTACCGACAGTTGAATAAGTTGACAATAAAGAACAAGTATCCTTTACCGCGGATAGATGACCTGTTTGATCATTTCAAAGGAGCTTCGGTGTTTTCCAAGATAGAGTTGAGGTCAGGGTACTATCAGTTAAAGGTGAAGGAGGTGGATGTGCCCAAAACAGCCTTTCGTATGAGGTACGAGCATTACAAGTTCCTTGTAATGCTGTTTGGTTTGACCAATGCTCCAGCTGCTTTTATGGACATGATGAACTGTGTGTTTCATGAGTTTTTGAATCAGTTTGTGGTTGTGTTTATCGATGATATCCTTGTGTACTCTCGCACCGAGGAGGATCATGATATACATTTGAGAATTGTGCTTCAGATGTTGTTGACTAATCAGCTTTATGCTAAGTTAAGCAAATGTGAGTTATGGCTTAAGGAAGTTATGTTTCTCAGACATGTTGTGTCGGCCGAATGAATCTGTGTTGATTCACATAAGTTTGAGGCTGTAATGAGTTGGAAGGAGCCTAAGTCTGTGATGGAGGTTAGGAGTTTCCTTGGTTTGGCGGGTTACTATCGGAGGTTTGTGGAAGGGTTCTCCAGTTTGACGGCTCTGTTAACAAAGTTGTTGCAGAAGAATGTTTGGTTTGAGTGGACGGAGGATAGGCAGCGAGCTTTTGAAAGGTTGAAGAAAGCCTTAAGGCGAGTGCCAGTCTTGGTTCAACCAGAATCGGGAAAGGAGTTTGTTGTTTATAGTGATGCGTCGTATGTTGGGCTTGGGTGTGTGTTGATGCAAGAGGGTAAGGCAGTGGCATACGCATCTAGGAAATTAAAGGTGCATGAACGTAACTACCCTACTCACGATCTTGAGCTGGCCGCGGTTGTTTCTGCCTTGAAGATCTGGAGGCATTATCTTTATGGTGAGAAATGTGTGGTTTATACGGATCATAAGAGTTCGAAATATCTGATGTCACAGAAGGAGTTGAATCTTAGGCAACGTAGATGGTTGGAGTTGCTTAAGGATTATGATCTGACCATTGAGTATCATCCGGGGAAAGCCAATGTTATAGTGGATGCTTTGAGTAGGAAAGCGACTGTGGAGCTGAGAGCCATATTTGCTCGGTTGAGTGTGACGAATGACGGAGGTTTGTTGACCGAGTTGCAAGTGAAGCCATCCTTGTCGCAGATGATTAAAGAGAAGCAATCGTATGATGGGAGCTTGGTATCTCATGTGGAAGATATCAGGGATGGAAATCCTACGGATTTTTATTTCAACGATGATGGGGTGTTGTGTTTCAAAGGTCGAATAGTGGTGCTTGAGGACGAAGAGTTAAGGCGTACTATTTTGGCTGAGGCACACGCTAGTCCTTTTGCTATGCATCCCTGTAGTACTAAGATGTATCGAGGGTTGAAGGAGGAGTACTATTGGGTTGGATTAAAGAGGGACGTGGCTGATTTCGTTGCATGGTGTATAGTTTGTCAGCGGGTGAAGGCTGAGCATCAATTTCCTTCCGAGTTGTTGCAACTGTTGAGGATACCGAAATGGAAGTGGGAAAGAATTACCATGGATTTTGTGTCTGGGCTGCATTTGACGTCAACCAAAAAGGATTTCATTTGGTTGATTTTGGATTGTTTTATGAAGTGTGCGCATTTTGTGCCTGTGAATACTACGTATACCTTGGATAGGTTGGCTGAGTTGTACATCTCTGAGATAGTGCGTTTGCACGGGGTGCCCAATCTATAGTTTCAGATAGGGATCCGCGGTTCACCGCAAGGTTTTGGGTGTGTTTACATCGTGCTTTGGGAACCCAGTTGAGTTTCAGTACCTCGTACCACCTTCAGTCAGATGGTCAGTTGGAGTGCGTTATTCAGGTTCTCGAGGATATGCTAAGGTGTTGTGTTATTGAGTATCAGGGAACGTGGGAGAAGTAGTTGCCGTTGGTGGACTTTACTTATAATAATAGTTATCATGCTAGCATACAGATAGCACCTTATGAGGCGTTGTATGGCAGGAAGTGTCGTACGCCCGTGTGTTGGGGCAGAAGCGGGGGAAAAGTTTGTGTCTATGCCCAATTTTTTGAAAGGCACGACTGAAAAGATAAAGCTAATATGTGAGCACTTAAAAGCGGCTGCAGATCGCCAAAAATCCTATGCGGATTTGAATCATAGGGATACAGAGTACGATGTGGGTGATAAAGTGTTCTTGAAAGTGTCCCCCTAGAAAAAGGTGTTGCGTTTTGGGCGGAAATGGAAGCTTAGCCCGAGGTTCATCGGACCATACGAGGTTGTCGAGCATGTGGGTCCTGTTGCGTACCATTTGAGGTTACCTCTGGAGTTGGGAAAGATTCATGATGTGTTCCACATTTCGGTGTTGCGGAGGTATAGGTCGGATCCATCGCATGTCATGCCGGTGGAGGAGATCGAGTTGAGACCAGACCTATCTTACGATGAAGAACTAGTAGAGATTCTTGATACCAATAGTAAGGTGCTACGTGGCAAAACAGGTGAGCTGGTTAAGGTGTTGTGGAAGCACAGCGGTGTTGAGGAGGCCACGTGGGAATACAAGTCGGATATGGTGAAACAGTTTCCGCACTTGTTTCCTCCAGGTAAATTTTGAGGACAAAATTTCTTAAGTGGGGGAGAGTTGTAACGCCCCGGTTTTAGGGCTTAGCGGTTTAGAGGGTTTATTAGACGGTTTGATGGACCGGAGTAGAGATTCGAGTCAGTTTCGGGATCGTATATTTTTGGTGTTGGAAAAATTATGGGAAAATGCTTAAAAATCATTATTAAATATATACTTAATAATGGTAGAATCAATTTTGAAAAATAAGTTTTGGAAGATGGACATTTTGGTTAGTGACCAAAATGAGAGTTTTGAAAACTGTGATTTCCTAGTGACTAATATAAAAAGGATCAAATACTTAGAATCTTTAAGGAGCTATTTTACTAATTGGTTTTTGATGATTTCTCTCTTGATTTGACTTATTTTAACATGTGGTTTAATTAGTAATTAAAAAGGATTTTGTTAAAAAGTTAGTTATCTTTTCCAAAACAAAAATCACGTCATTTTCTCTCAACTTTTTCTCTCCATTCTCTCCTTAGCCAAACACTCAGTTTTTCATCAAATTTCCAGAGGTGAGGTGGTTTCTAACTTGATTTTATTGTTTCAAATTGTTTATAAAGATTGTTTATACAAAATCTTACGATAATCTTGTGTTTTCTTAGCTTTTAACAAATCAATTGAGGGAGAAACTTCACAATAGGGGTAAGGTCCGAGATCTCCTTTATTGTATGGTTCTTTATTGAAATTCCCAAGCATTTGATCCTTGTTTTTTTTGTTTTTAATATGATTTTGATGATTTTCCAAAGTTTAATTGAGTTATTTGGGGAAAATGAGTTGATTCACGAATTGGGTCTGATTTCCAATAAGGTTGCTTTGATTCATATTTTGGATGTTTAATAATGTTGATAAGTGAGTTTTATCAATGGAATCCCGAAACTTAAGAATCTCTATTTGTTTAGGTTGTTAGTTTTGAGGTTTTGTGGCGTTTCTTTGGTTGTAAGGTTGCTGGAGGTGGTAGGTTGTTTTGAATCTGTTTTTAGATGTGTTTTGGTGTTAAAAATGATGTTGGATTGATAGATGTCGGCTGGGTTGCGAATCGAAGTGTTTTGGTTATGTTTTCGGTTGTTTGTGAAGGTGTTGTGGAAATCCGAGAAGGATTGTGGTTGCTGTGCTTAGAATGCATTATGCTGCATTAATCCTCTATTGTTTTGTGGTAAAAATAGGGGAGGTTGATCCGGAAGTGATTGGAGAAGCGTTGGAGGCTTCGAGTTCTTGATTTCGAGTCGGCAAATCGAGGTTTTACGTATCGATGAGTGAAAACGTGGTTTAAAGCGTTTTGATGTTTTGGGAACAGAGTTTTGGGAGTTTATGTAGAGCTTGAAACGCTTACCTAGACTCAGAAGTAAGCATAAAGTGGTTTTCTCTCTCGGTCGTGCTAGTTTGAAATGGTTTTATGCACTTGTTTTAATTTACATGTTACCTACTGTTTAAGCATGTTTTAAAGTATTTGATATACTGTTTTTAAGCATGAAATGCTGGAGGATGCACATCGTAAGTGATCCTTGTAAGTATGTGGTTTATACTTGTGTTTTAAAGCATGGTTGTTGCATTGGAAATGGCATGGTTTAATGCTTGATAAAAAAAGGTAAATGTTATTTAGTTAATTATATTGGCAAGTGATGTGGTTTTAAAATTGTTATCGGGTATAGTTGGCCGGCCATAGGATTGAGTGCACTGTAAATAAGTCGCCTTGGATGTTAAGGGGTTTATACGGTGTACCCAATACTCCATCCAAGTACCCTAACGGTAGCGGTGTTAAACAGTACCGAATACTCACGTTAGTGGATTAAGCGTCTAACCGATGATTGGGGTGGATGTCCCCGTGGGTTGTTATGGTACCCGGTTGTTATTGTACCGCGATTGTGATTGTATCGCTATTTCGGTTGATATGTCTTGAAGTGTTGGGTTGACACTTGTTGAATCCGTGTATCCGATGAAATCTTTTGTTATTGAACTTGTTAATGATCACTTGAAAGCCAATATAATTGTTAATGTATCATTGAAATGTTTTTATTGTATAATATGATTTATACATGTTTCTCCTTAAGCTTTGCATTTGGTAGTAAGGCATGGGAAGGCTTAAGTGGAGGTTTAGCAATGTAACTTGTTGTTGAATAATGATACATGTAGCAATGTAACTAGGCTTCGAACACATGAGTTTTTTTTCTCTATTCATTCATTATTATTATTTTCTTTTATTTTATGCACATATACTTATAATTCAATTGTTAATTAAAATCCCTTAGTAGAGGCATACGTGATCCTTTAATGAGGATCTATCTTTTCGAGGCATTCAATAAGCCCATAAAGTAGAGGGGTCCATGCGTTAATTGGAATCAAAGGTCAAAGATTCGTCTCCATCCTCACAACAATGTTATGGCATCGAGTCTATCATAAGAGACACAGATTTAATGCTCTTAGTGCTCCACTGCTTCCTTCCACTTCTATACTTCCTGCGCAAACATCACTAAAATCACCACCTTTCCCATTAATAGCACTAATATAAATAAACATTAAGCTCAAACACCAAAACTCCATAACTAAATGCAAACTAATCCTAAATGCAACTAAATGGGCTCGAACACATGCAATATGATAAGTAAAAGGGCCTAAAATATATGTTTTCTACACAGTTATCAAGGGATGTTGGGAAGAGTGTTATAGATACACTGATACTGGATATATATATTCATTATTAGATTACATGGGATATCATGTACATATGCTTTTCGTGTTCTCTATGTTGATAGTGGATTATTCGTTTCTCTCATCCGTGGAGGTAGGCAAAGTTAAATCCCATTAAATCTTTTATCTTCTGTTGACCTCGCTTTGGTTATTTTTCCATATACAAATTCCTAACAAGCGATATAATGAGCTATGGTTCGAGCTGTGCAATTTTGAAACAATTTTTTGCTACGAATTTTGTTAGCAATATTGCAGACATGCAAGACGAGTTTTGGTGAGACGAGTTTTCAGTTTCAGGGATAGAAATTATCAATTAATCCAATGTTTCTTCAACAAATATTACGTAAGTATTGAAGTTGTTGAAGATTTGAAGAGTAATGCTCTAATGGAACGTAACACCCCTACCCGATCTAGAAAAAAATCGATTCAGAGATGTCACCAGAAACAAAAATAGAGAATCAGAAACACAATCATATTTAAATTATAATAAATCATACAGAGAATCACTTTATTAAACAATTATCAATCATATTAATGCTTACTCAAGCCTTTAGGACCATACTGTGAAGTTTCAAAGGTTAGGAACCAAATTGTAAATTTATAAAAGTTGTGTGGACCTTTCAAAATATTTACTTTACTATCTAAATATACTATTAAACACATATTATTTCAAAATCATGAATTTCAAAAGAAACATATATTAAATCTTATGTCAATCAGCCAAGATACGATCCTCTTTTTGCAGAGATCAATCATTTTACTCTAAATGCTTCAAATATCATTTCGATAAGCTATTGTAATCAAAGGGATCAATCATTTTTTAAAAGGGATTGATCCTTTATGCCTAAAAGCCTTTAATAGAGCATTATGCATCATAATTAACCAAATTATTCCTAAACATCATATACACTAACTTAGAAAATAATTCTTCACAAAAATAGGCACAAAAAATGCATTTCAAATCATCAAATAATTATTTAACTTAACTTAGATCATATTCCTCCATCTTGGATTTTAGTAAAGATACCTTACTCAATGAACTTGACAAGAGTGACTTGCAACCCTTATGCAAGATTTCAACAATCTATATAATTTGATCGCCTGAAATGGATTCAACAAAATAGGGTAAGCTTATATAGCCTAGTAAGGTAGCAGATTTATGATGCAAATACGGATGAAAAAAATGCTTAATATACTTAAAATCAGAACATAATTACCATGTAACATATCATACTTGAACTAAGATTACATGAATGATGCTTGACGAGTGTGTAAATGATCTATTTTATGTGCCATCTTTACTAGTCTTTTGCGTGTTTTGAAGCTCATATAGTTGCATTTAGGATACATTGCATATAGTTTGCATGTATATAGGGAGTTACACTGCCTGTTCTTTAATGTTATATATTTTGGTGTTTTACACGGGAAAGATGGTGTTTTGTGGTGCATGTATAGGATGTTGGAGAATGTTAAAGGAGTGTTGGAGCATATGAGTAACAGACCTCATGGCTGAAGCTGACGAGGCATAAAGATTTTGAGATGAATATACTTTTTCCCATGTGGATCGCTATAGCACCAGAGGACCAAGAAAAGACGACATTCACATGTCCCTATGGCATTTATGCCTTTTGCTGAATGCCTTTTGGCTTATGCAGTGCTCCAGCAACTTTCTAGCGTTGTATAATGGCCATTTTTTAGACATGGTGGGTGACTTTCTAGAGATCTTCATGGACGACTTTTCAGTCTTTGGAGACTCATTTGATCAATGCCTAGGCAACCTTACCCAGGTGTTAAAAAGATGTGAGGAAACTGGCCTTGTGCTTAATTGGGAGGAGTGTCACTTCATGGTCACCGAGGGCATTGTCTTGGGCCACCGTTTTTCCAAACAAGGCATCAAAGTGGACAAAGACAAGATAAAAGTCATAGAGAAGCTTTTACCCTCATCAAATGTCAAGGCCATTTGAAGCTTCCTTGGCCATGTCAGTTTCTACAAGAGGTTCATCAAGGATTTCTCCAAGATCTTAAAGCCGTTATGCTCGTTGCTGGAGTAGAATCGTGTGTTCGAGTTTGATGACCAATGTCTTGCAGTGTTTGAAACATTAAGGAAAGAACTTATCTTTGCACCAGTAGTAATGCCTCCTAATTGGTCACAACTTTTTGAACTAATGTGTGATGCTAATGATTATACTGTAGGTGCTGTTCTTGGTCAACGTCGGAGTAAGATCTTCCATGTTATATATTATGCCAGCCGCACCTTAAATGTGGCACAACTAAACTACACTACCACTAAAATAGAACTTCTTGATGTAGTGTTTGCATTCGATAAATTTAGGGCATACCTTATAGGAACTAAGGTCATTGTGCATACCGATCATTTGGTCATTAAATACATAATGACTAAAAATAATGCTAAACATAGACTTATTAGGTGGATTTTGCTACTACAAGAATTTGACATTGAGTTAGTGGATAGAAAAGGTACTAAAAATCAAGTAGCTGATCTTCTCTCTAGCCTAGAACATGTATGTAGACATAATGATGCATGTAATATTAAGGATGAATTCCCTTATGAGAAACTACTTAATGCTACAACATTACCTTGGTATGCTGATATTGTTAATTTTCTTATTAGTGGTATTTTCCTCGTGATTTAAATAGCCAGGAAAGGAAGAAGTTCAGACACAATGCATGATACTACTATTGGGACGAGCCTTACCTTTTCAAGCAATACGTTGATCAAATGATCTGGAGATGTATACCCGAAGAATAGCAAAATGACATCATTTTCCATTGCCATTCCACTCCATGCGGAGGGCACTTTAAAGGACAGATGACTGATGCAAAATTCCTACAGTCTGGGTTCTACTAGCCTACCTTGTTTAAGGATGACCAAGCATACTACAAAGTCTGTGATAAATGCTAGCGAACGGGGAACATCTCTAGAAGGAACGAGCTACCTATGTAATTTATCCTCGAAGTTGAACTCTTTGATGCTTGGGGCATAGACTTTATGAGACCATTTTCATCTTTCTATGAACACCTTTACATATTGCTCACAGTTGATTATGTGTCCAAGTGGGTGGAAACCATTGCGACAACCAAGAACGATGCAAACACTGTCATAAAGTTTTTGTACAAGAATATCTTCACTCGGTTTAGAGTGCCTCAAGCTACCATCAGTGACGAGGATAGCCACTTAGACAACAAGATGATTACTAAGGCATTGCGTAGATACAGAGTGCACCATAAGATCACCACAGCTTATCACCCATAGACCAGTAGGCAAGCCGAAGTGTTCAACCGATAAATAAAGCAAATCCTTGAGAAAGTGGTCAAACCAAACCTTAAAGACTAGTCCTTTAAGCTAGATGAAGCCTTATGGGACTATCAGACCGCGTTAAAAACTCATTTGGTCATGTCACCTTATAGACTCTTCTATGGTAAAGCATGCCACTTACTGGTTAAACTTGAGCACAAAGCCTTTTGGGCAATAAAAAAGATCAATATGGACTGCCAACTAGCTGGAAAGAGGAGACTGCTGGAATTGAATGAGTTGGAAGAGCACTGTCTAGATGCTTAATGCCAAAATCTACAAGGAGAAAAAAAAGAGATGGCATGATGTGAAACAGATGCCTCAACATTTTTTTAAGTCAAAAAATTCATACTCTACAATTCTCGCCTCAAACTCTTTCCGGGCAAGTTAAAATCTCGTTGGTCCAACCCATTTGAGGTTGTCAATGTATATGAACATGGTGCCATGGACATCAAGGATTTGAAAGATGGTATAATCTTCAAAGACAACGATCAACGAATGAAGGCCTACCAAGGAGCATGAATTCATCGTTATAAGACTTCAGTCACGCTACTAGATGCTTAAGCATCCAGTTCTATCCCTTTTATTTTCTGTATTTTTTATTTTTCATTGAAATTTAATTTGTTTTCCAATTTTATTTAATTTTTATGTTCACATTTTATTATCAATTTTAATCTGTAGTAATTTATTTGGTTTAATTTTTACGTTTGTTTTCTTTCTTTTTCTTTTAGTAGTTATGAAGAAAGAGACAAATTGAAAGTCCTCCTCGGATCTTGGAAAGGAGAAGACTTTTTGGTTGACTTGGTTGTTCTGAATAAGGAAATTTTGGTGGCCACATGTGAAAAAGGGGGAAGAATATTGTGTAATTTATTACACTTTATTATCGTGTTCCCTAAATCATTATAATCATCCCTTTCTCTCCTACTTTACCCTTCTCCACTTCCCCATGATCACCACACGCTTTATCCCCATTACACATGACGTTTTTCCTCCACTTTTGCTCTTTACGATACACTCAACATTTACTGATGATTTCCCTCCAAAAATAAAACTCCTTCATCTTTCCATCTTTTCATCTTCTTCAGTCCACTTAACCTATTATATTGGAGAAACAATATTGATCGATGTGAAAACATCACACTATTAGTGCAAGCTACATTATCGATGCAAGAATAGAAATAAGGAAATCATGTTTGAATATCGATCCCACAAGGATGGTGTATTACGCTTATACTTATGTAACTACAATACAATTCTGTAAGATTGATAGTTCTGGGTGCATAGTGGTTGCAATAAAAAGATAACAAGGTGACTAAATGATTCAATGTGGTAGCGAGAACAAAGTGTAAGAAAACATGAGGGAATATGAGAATAAATCCTAGATCTTCTTGGTTCAGCTTGGAAGAAAGATCAAGTATACATCGAGGGGAAATAATGGTTCAAATAGCAATGAGGTGGTCAGGTCGAGTATTAGCTTCCATTTAACCTTCAAACATTGACTCAGAAATGTATACTGACTTCAACTTTTTTCGTAAGTCGAGACTATATCCCTTTGAACAAGTGAAACAACTTTCGTTGCATCTAATCAACTTTAATTGTAAAAACTCATTAATCAGACTTGTCATTGCATTCGTCGATGTTTGTGGCTAGTTTAACACTCTCATGCAAAACATAAATCAGATCTAACAATTAAAGCTTAAGAAAAAGCTAACACAAATATATATTAAACTAAAGAAATAGTTTCAACAAGTTCATAAAGCTCCAAAAAAACCATGGTCAAGTTGAGCACAAAATACAAAATAAATCTCAAAAAACATCAAAATATATAATATTTTGGGAAGATAACAATGTATTTCCTTGATTCAGCACTTGATTCCTCTTTTCCTCGGATAGATCTACCTCACTTTTCCTTGGATCTCTAGAAATAATCTTAAGCCGCCATGGAAGGAGAGTGAATGCTCAGAGGTTGGAGATGATATGAAAAAATGAAAAAAACGTGACTCTCTTTCTTGTAACGACCTGAATTTCTGAGTTAACATTTGGTTGTTGACCCAAGTTATGGACCCTCGTGTTTGTTTGGAGAATCGAATCCCTTGTGCCAAGTTTGGGCCCTATTGGGTGAGAATTGAGCTACATAGCTTGATTAGTTACCAATTTGTGATTAGGGGAGAAACTAATAGGTTTTAAATTGCAATTTTACCCCTTTTCAAATAAAAGGCGAAACACCCATTTATATCCCTTGGCTTTCACATGAAAAAAGAGGGACAAGGTGAGATAACCCATCTTCTCTTCATCTTTCTTCCCACACATACTCATTTCTTTGTTTGTTCTTTCAAGCCTTGTTTCAACAACGAAGTTCTAACTTTCCTAATCATTCCTTCTATTCAAGACTCAAATTTTTAGTATGTTGTTCCCATCTCATAAGCTTCAAGAAATGAGTATTATCTTGTGGAGAGGTGTTTTGGGGGCTTCCCTCAATCTTGGGTTAAGAGAGAAAGTTGAGAGGTTTTGCTTGGAAGCTTAAATCAGGGAATCCTTGCTTAAGGCCAGTACATCTCTAACTCATTTAATTCTTGAGGATCATAAATTAATTGACTTTCTTGATTTTATAGTTTTGTTGGGTGCTTATGTGCTAAACAAGATTTGAGGATTTAAGTAATGGCTTTGGTGTTAAAAGTATGATTAAATGATCCTTGGATGCTCCAATATGACTTAGTAACTTTTGGTAACCATTAGGGTCTTGTAAGGGATCATTTAGGGCATGTTAGAGTGATTTTTGGGGATTAAAAGTGGTTTTAGGATTAAGGTTTTGAAACCATATGAACATGTTTCGATACCTTATGAATTTCTATGAAAAAAATGCATTTTGGAGCAAAGGTTTCGAAACCTTTGGGAAGTTTTCGAAACCTCTGGGCAAAGGTTTCCAAACCTCTGGGCAAAGGTTTCCGAACCTCTGGGCAAAGGTTTCCATACCTTTGGGGAAAGGTTTCTATACCTTTAGGAAGGTTTCCATACCTTATAAAGGACAATGTTGGACATTGTTCTAAATGTTGAGAAATGTTTCGAATGGACATAGAAGAAATGTTTCATAGATTAATGGCTAATGACATGATTAAACCCTTGAATAAATTGTGTATTCACTAAATATGATGGTGTTGATTAATAAGTCTATGATAATTCGATAATGAGACAAAAATTGTAAAAATGACCAGATATCTTTCATAATGTACGAAAGGCATGATAGTGGAGCCTATGGGCCCTTACACCTTGATGGGGTGTATCAATCCTCGAAGAGCATTACTTATCTTATGAATGTTGTATAAAGGAATCTGGATACCCATAAAGTAACACTCAATGGCTATGTTGTATAAACGATGAAGGACTGTTACCTATTTCTCGGGGTTGATGGTCTTGTAAATGGTTGTCTACTATTGCTAACGCTTGGAAAAAGAGTATATTTTTAGTGTAAAAGTAAGCCAAAGAGCAGTGCCAAGGTGAGTCTTATCCGTGCAAGTATACTCGGTCAACAAGTAATACAACAGTAAGTTGAGTATCGAATTGACAGGGATTGACCAAGAGCTTATTTGGTCAACGTTTACTTGTTCGGAAGTTTTAAAGTGTTTGAAATGTTTTGGGATTTTGATTGAAAAGTTAACAAAACAAAGTAGTAAAAATAAGCAGTCTGGCAATGAGCTATTCAAAATGAATGATGAGCATTGGCAAGGGGATGCCGGATGTTAAGCTATTTATGCCAGCCTTCAATAATGATTTGCCTTGGTTTATTGCCGAGCATATTAAATGTAGTATTGCCTCTGTCGATGGTAATACCCTAAGTTAACTATGATAAAACCCCTATATGTCTATAGTGAATGTTTTTCATGAATTAACTTGATTAAGCGACAATCCTTACTCTTAAGGGGTAGGCTCACTTCCGAAGTAAGTTCATCTACTTGAAAATCTTCTTTCGAAGCTTCTCGCCTTAGTACCTGGCAATAGATCGTCGCCCCTTTAAGTCTGTTAAGATATTAAGGTGCAATAATCACGCAATGCCAACAGTCGTATGACAATGGGTTTGTAAAAAGATTAAGTATATGCCAAATAGAAAACAATGCTAAAGAATTTTCATTATTAAAAACTAAACATGAACCCAGCATCCATCCCAACCATCCCCCAACCAACTATTAAATTTTAGTTCATGGTTGGGGTTTCCATCCAAAAAACATTATCATATCCCCACATCATCATTTAAACAGAATAAATAAAAACGAAGAGAATGGGCAAGAAGGGGGTCCATCAATGCAGCCCTTCAATGGCTCAAAGATCTCGGTCTTCAGCCGGATGAACCACGTCTTAGTTCACCACCGTTCAGCCTCTTCAATCCGATCTCTCTGATCCCTAACCAAATGCTTGATCGATCTCTTTAAATAGGCTTGCATGGGAAACCCTAGGATAAGGCCTTTGAATTTAAATTTTGAATGCACAATGGATAAGATGATAGCGTATCTTATCTAGATTTGAATCCTAGGGCTGATACGTACAAAGTCTGATGGAGACTTTGACCAGTCGACTGATGTCACTTCTTTGCCAGTCGGGCTTGGCATTGATTGGTCCTTCTGCGCCAACTATACCTTGGCAATTCTCTAGCTTCCTTTCCTGCATTCTCTGCCAAGCTTGCCTGCCTAGCTTGTCTGCCTTTGTCCCGAGTCAAAAATAGCAAAATAACCTTTCTTACTGGAAAACAGAATAGCTCATAAACTCCTTATGCAAATGCATGATTTTAATACCTAAATGCAACTAAATGTACTAAAAGGGCAAGCAAAGGCATTGTAAAATAAGCATAAAAATAGTAATTTTGATGCTTTAACACACCCCCAAACGTAGCTCATTGCTTGTCCTCAAGTAATGCAACTAAAAATAAAACAAAAAATACCTCGACAAAAATTGTCATAGTCACCAACACCTGCCAACTAGAAAAATATGATTCTAGGTTAGTCCTTGGATAATCAGTATATCAACGCCAAGCAAGTAAACAAATTCAAGTGCAGTAATATAGCTCTAGTTTGAGGTCATCAAGTGTGCGTGAAGTGCGGGTAATATGCATCAGATTTACTTAACTCCTTTAGCCACTTTACTAGCCAAACTCAGAATCATTTCATCATTTTTTATTTATTTTCTTTATTTGCCAAGGGTGTTTTTATGCTGGCATTAAATTAGGGTTGCGTCATGCACTGTTTGGCGTGAGACATAAGAGGGAGCAAACCACGAATACCTACGTTAATCCAGATTACATCACTAATCTTACAAATTACACTCATACCCTAAAGTTATGTTGGCTTGAAAACTAAGAGGGAGAAAACCAAGAAGACCCAAGTTAATTATTTTCTCTAAGGCAAAGGAGAGTTCTAAAATATTTCAGCCTTTGGCAAAACATTGTTGCCTTATTATTTCTATCCTGGCATTGTTTTTTTTTTTCTGAGTTCAGTTTCAAGCAAACTTAAGTTTGTTATGCTGACTGGATACATACCGCGTGTATAGTGAAACTAAAGTTCCTTAAACTAGAGTTCAATTGCCAAGCTACTTGGCAATGCTACCCTGCTGCCATAGAGGTTCTAAATTCTAGTTCATTCATTAGACAGATAATCTAGAACAAATTCAACTAAACTAGAAGTGTTGGCAATTAAAACAACTTATTAACTGAGGTAATTTTTTTATTGGTTTGGTATGCAAATTTAAGTCATACACGGCGAACTATTCTATATGACAAACTAAAAATTAAATATGAATGTCATGGCAATAAAATATGAGGCAACCCACACCCCCAAACCGAAGGTGTGCATTGTCATCAATGCATGAAAACAATACATATATACAAATGAGATTTAAAATGCATGAACATGTGAATGAAAATGAAATGAAATGCAAGGAGTTTAAGAGGAGGAAGACTCCCATTTGGAGGGTTATGTTCGTGAAACATGTGTTTTCCTCTTGATGAAACTCCCTCTTTTGGGGGCCATATGCTTTTTTGCGCTTTGGGCTGGTTTTGGTGCAGTTGTGGATGCTCCAAGGTCATAGAGAACTTCCTCAATAATCTTTACCGGCTCAGAGGCAGTCAGGGCATCAGTGGCAGTGGATGATGCAGGTGCAACAAGCATTGCAGCAGGTTTTGTTTTTTCTTTAGAGTTAGATGGTGTGGCTATGCTGGTGGATTCAACTTGAACATGGGATACTAGAACAGTGGCATCTGATGGAGCATGGAATGAAGGAGGACTGGATGGCATAGCAGTGCTGGCAAATAGGTTGGCAAGGAACCTTGGGAAGGCTGGCAAAACACTTAGGGACATCCTCTCAAGAATTTCTTTGATTGCACAGTCTCTGAGGTTAGTGTAATGCCAGAGCTTGATATTTTGCTCCTCTGCTTTCTCTAACTTTTGGAGAATGGTCTCCTGGTATTGGAAAATTTGGGAAAGCATTGCCACTGAGCTGGTTGGCATAGGAGTATCAGGCTCTGCCTTGGGTAGCTTAGCCTTGGTCATTGGCTCCATCGTCTTTCCATTACCCTTGTCTTTAGACTCGATGGTAGTGAGTTGGCTCCACAGAGCATGCGTAATTGTTGTTCCCTTAGTATCGTGGACCTTGTCTGAATCAATCTTTGGCACACCATGCTTCATAAAAATATTAAAATTCAATAGAGGAAAAACAAACTCCCACTACTCTTACTGGCATTTATAAGTTTAATCGATAATGATACGACTGATTTTGGTCTTGCGCCCTACAATGATCGAATGCAATAAGTCCATCATCTCCTCCGAGACAGTCTCATTATGAGTCATTGGCATCAAGTTTGCCTTGAGGAAGTGGTTCCACACTTTTGGTTGTGGCTTCAATGACAGTCGCTTCACCGTGCAGTGGCCCTTGGATGACACGCTCCACTTGGTGCCATGCTCACATAAATCCTTTAGTAGCTTTTGCCTCTTGGCAGCATCTAACGTGTTAGTAAAATCAGAGTGCTCCTCCCCTACACCATCCATTTCAAACATAGTATTAACATACCCCTCATCAAATCTAACACAAGTACCTCGTATGAGCAACAAAGTCGAATCTTTAATCGTGAGGTGGGCATAAAACTATCGAACAATATTGGAGTAGACTTCCCTCGATTGTTGGCAAAATAACTCCCACTTGTACTTTTGACCACCTTCATGAACTCCGATGAATAACCTAATTTGGGTTCGTTCTTGAACTTAAAATTCTTCTCGCAGTAAAATGTTCATGCAACAAAGTTCTCATCGTATTTCTTGTGAATTTATTCATTAAATAATATTTTAAAGGGTGTCAAAGAAGATGTCATAGAAAGAAGTTGAAGAACTTGAAGGATTTTTATCGAAAAAAGGAGAAAAGATTCTTGGTGTTCTTGTTGATAAAGCAACTAGGGTAAAAGGTGAAAGGTTTTAAGGCTTGGATCGGTTAGGGTTTTAAGGAGATAAAAAGGGTTGAGTGTTTAATTGAAGTTGTTTAATGTGGCTGGTTAAGGAGGGTAATGACGGGCTTTTGCGTGTTTAAGGGAAAAGAAAAGGTTGCTGTAATAAGGGTGAATTAATAGGATAAGGCACGCAAAGGGTGGAGGGATAAGTGAATTGAGTTGAAATTTGAATTTCAACTTATCACTCTTTGGGCGGCTAGGGTAATTTCACGCAAAAAATCTATCTCCTTCTTTTTGGGCCGAACTTCATCATGCGATGGGATGCTAGGGTAAAAACGTTTTCTCTAATCTTCTTATTGCCCCATGCCAAGATGCCCTGACATTCTACCTGGTAGTCTGCCTGGCACACGAACCTGCACTCACCCAAAGGAAAACCTTTCAACGCATCAAGGAAAAATAAAAACTAAAAGAAAGAAAGAAAATAAACAAATATAAAGCTGAAAAATAAAAACATCTATCATATTATATACAAAAATCAAACCCTGATGATGTTCGCGGACTCTCTGTCAAGAGCACAACCTCCTTAGCATTCTTTTGAGTACCTTTCCAATAGTGTTTCAAGCGTTGTCCGTTCACCTTGAAAATTGTCCCCATTTTCAAATCCTTGATACCTACTGCTCCATGAACATATGGCTTCACAACTTTATAGGGATCCGACCATCTAGACTTGAGCTTTCTTGGAAACAACTATAGCCTTGAGTTAAATAACAAAACATGTTGACCTACCTTAAAGTGCCTTGGCAATATTCTATTGTCATGCCATCGTTTTGTTCTTTCCTTGTAGAGTTTGGCATTCTTGTAGGCTTATGTTCTGAATTCCTCTAACTCATTCAAACCTAAAAGCCTCTTCTCACCAGCAGCTCTCCATTTTATGTCAAGCGTTTTGATTGCCCAGTATTCTCGATGCTTCAATTCTATTGGCAGATGGCATGTTTTTTCAAAAATGAGCTTGAATGGGGATGTTCCCAAAGAAGTCATAAAGGTTGTTCTATAAGCCCACAAGGAATCATCTAGTCTCAAGGATCAGTCTTTTCTTTTTGGAATTACATTATTCTCTAGAATATTCTTGATCTCCTTATTTGATATTTCGCTTGGCCATTCGTTTGAGAATGGTAGGCTGTGGCAATGTGTTGCTGGATTCCATACCTGCTTAGAGCTCTAGATATTAAATTGTACTTAAAATATGTGCCTTCATCATGAATGATGGCTTTGGGAGAACTCAATCTAGTGAAGATATGCTTTTACAAGAACTTGGCAACAACCTTGGCATCATTTGTTGGCAAAGCTACTACCTCTACCCATTTTGAAATATAGTCTACAGCTACAAGGATATACAAGTTCCCAAATGATGGGGGAAAGGGACCCATGAATTTTGTTCCCCATACATTAAAAAACTCTACTAGCATGATATTCTAGAGCGCAATTGATGTCTGCTAAAGATGTTACCCGTCCGCTGGCATCAATCACAAGCCTTGGCAAAGTAATGAGCGTCTTTAAACAGCGTAGGTCAAAAGAATCCTGATTGCAATACCTTGGTAGCTGTCTTGATTCCAGCAAAGTGTCCTCCATACAGTGCTACATGGCATAACTGTAAAATGTTGTGCTCCTCCTCCTCTGGCACACATCGGCAAATTACTTGGTCAACACAGTGTTTAAACATAATGGGCTCATCCTAATAGTACTGCCACACATCTCGTAGAAAATGCTTTATAGCATTATTTTCCAAATTCGGTGGCATGATATTACTTACCATATAGTTGGCTATGTCAGCATACCATGGCATAGAACTGACTGCAAGCAGGTGTTCATCGGGGAATTCATCTCTAATGGCAGTGGCTCTACCTTTCTCAAGGTGATGTTTTAACCGAGATAAATGGTCAGCAACTAAGTTCTCACTCCCCTTCTTATCTCGAATGTCGAGATCAAACTCTTGCAATAATAGTGTCCATCGGATCAATCTAGGCTTGGTTTCTTTTTTCTTCAATAGGAGTTTCAATGCCGAGTGATCTGTATGCACAACAACTTTGTTACCAACTAAATAAGATCTGAATTTATCAAATGCAAATGCAACAATGAGAAATTCTTTCTCGATTGTTGTGTAGTTGAATTGGGCTTCGTTTAATGTCTGATTGGCATAATATAGGGCATGAAAAATCTTGCCACGCCTTTGGCCCAATACAGCTCTAACGGCATAGTCATTGGCATCGCACATGAGTTTGAAGGGCTCGTTCCATTCCGATGCCACGACTATGGGGGCATTGATTAATCTATCTTTAAGTTCCTGAAACACCTGTAAACAAGAATCATCAAACGCAAAAGTGACATTTTGTTCTAAAAGCAAGCATAAAGTTTAGAAAATTTTGAGAAATTTTAATGAACTGACTATAGAAACCTACATGTCCTAAAGAACTCCTGATACCTTTTACACTTGTAAGAGGTGGCAACTGTTTGATTACCTCCACTTTCACTTTATCTACTTCCAAGCCTCTCTATGATGCCATCCTTCACCATAAAATGGCATTTTTTCCCAGTTTAGGACTAGGTTAGTCTCAATACATCTTCTCAATACAAACTCTAGACTCTGTAGGCATTCCTCGAATGTTTTTCCAAACACCGAGAAGTCATCCATGAAAACGTCTACGTTATTTTCAATCATATCTGAAAAGATAGACATCATACATCGTTGGAATGTTGCCAGCGCATTACATAGTCCAAAGGGCACTCTTCGAAAGGCAAATGTCCTATATGGACAAGCGAATGTGGTTTTCTCCTTATTTTCGGGAGCAAAGGAAATATGATTATATCCTGAATAACCGTCTAGAAAGCAATAGTATGATTTGTCTGCCAGCCTATCCAACATCTGGTCGATAAAGGGCAGGGGAAATGATCTTTCTTGGTGGCACTGTTCAGCTTCCTATAGTCCATGCACACTCTTCATCCAGTGATAGTTCTAGAGGTAATCAATTTATCCTTGCTATTTTGAACCATATTCATGCCACTTTTCTTTGCCACACATTGCACCTGGCTGACCCACGAGCTATCGAAAATGGGATAGATTATCCTAGCATCCAGCCACTTGATAATTTCTTTTTTTACTACCTCTTTCATGCTTGGATTCAATCTTCTCTGGCCTTCACTTGTTTTGCCATGATATTCCTCCAAAATTATTTTGTGGATGCAAATAGTTGGGCTTATTCCTCAGATATCAGCCAAGGTATATCCCAATGCTTGCTTGTGATTGCTTAGAATTTCCAACAATCTTTCCTCCTGACCATTAGTTAGATCAGCAACAATGATCACTGGTAAGGTTGAGTGTTTACCTAAATAAGCGTACTTAAGATGATCTGGCAATGGTTTTAGTTCCAATTCAGGTGGCTCCTCAGTGGATGATTTAGGTGCCACGATCTCTCTGGCAGCCAACTTTAGTGGCTCTGTCTGTCCGAAGTAACTACTTCTTCTCTCTCTAAGAATGTTCCTTTAGCATCTTCACTATCTAACTCGCTGGCATCATCATCAGTATCTTGGCACAGCTATGCCACATCTATAGTGAAAATAGACTCTATCATCTCGTCAACTTGGCATCCGTCAGGTTCATCTACGCATTTAAGGGCTTGAAACACATTAAATGTAACATGCTGATCATTCTTGCGCATATTTTACTCTCCTTTATGAACATCAATCAAAGCTCTACATGTGGCAAGGAACGGCCTACCCAATATATTTGGGACATTCATATCTGCCTCATAATCTAAAATAATAAAGTCAGCTGGGAATATAAATTTGTCTACCTTTACCAACACATCCTCAATCTTACCCTTAGGATATGCAAAGAATCGGTCTGTCAACTAAAGTGTTACGTGATAGGCCTTACTTCGATGTCGAGCTTTTGGAAATCGACATTGGCATCAAATTGATTTTAGCTCCCAGGTCACAAGTGCCTTACCCATGAATCTGTTGCCATTGGTACAAGGAATAGTAAAACTCTCTAGATCTTTCAACTTTGGTGGCAATCGATTGAGTATCATTGCACTGCATCCCTCAGTAAGAGCTACAGTCATGAAATCGCCCAGTTTTCTTTTCTTGGACAAGATGTCCTTCATGAATTTCACATAATTGGGATTTGCTCGAGAGCTTCCACCAATGGTATGTTGATCTGTAATTGCTTAAGGATGTTCAAGACGCTTTTAAATAGCTGATCATGCTTCTGCTTCTGTAATCTTTGTGTAAATGGTGGAGGTGGATAAGCATATGCTGGCTCTACCAGTTTTGCCAAGGGTTTACTGGCATTCGATTGAGATTTGGCATAAGACTGAAGTATGGAATCACTTATGTCTGCTTCTTTCTCTTTTGCTTCTTTTGGTTCATCTACTGGTCCCTTCTCTTTCTCCTGGCAATTAACTGGCTGTTTTCCAGAAGTTTCAGCATCGCATTGTTTGCCACTCCGAAGAGTTACAACTTTGCATTGTTCATTGCCTCTATACCGAGCATCTTTTGTATCGCTTGGTAAAGCTCCCTAGGGTCTATTGTTGAGTGCACTAGCAATCTGTCTAATTTGTGTATCCAAGTTCCGCATAGATGCTGCCAAAATCTAGACAGTTGCATCATTTCTCTCCATGTAATCTACCAAAGTCCCCTGGTTGTTCCTTTGTTCTACATAAAAAAATTGTTGCGCCCTCTGAGGTATAGCATTCTGATGGAATCTTTGTTGACCAGTGCTATTCTGACACTGGGCAATGTTCTGATGTTGGGCATTATTTTGATTATCCCTTTGATTTCCCTAAGCTAAATTTGGGTGTTACCTCCATCATGCATTGTAAGTACTGGAATGTGCATTATAATTACGATTGAAATTTCCAATAAAATTTATTGACTCTGGGTTGGCAGGGCAATCTTTCATGAAATGGTCCTCCCCACATATGGTGCATAATGGGTCGAGTACCTTAATTTCTTGGTAATCTTTACTCTTTTGCAAGGTTTTCACCATGTTGGTAAGATTGGAAATCACGGTGTGGATTGATGTTAATTCATATAGTGCTTGCTTTCCTCATGTTTCAGTTCCAGTTCCCAGTCTGGCAGTAAGATACTCAAAGTCATTAGTTGAAATCCTTTCAAGGATACCAACTGCCTCTGTATAATTCTAGTCCAGCACCGAATCTTTTGCTGATGCATCAACAATCATTCCAGCATGAGTATTGAGTCCATTGTAGAAGGTCTCTATCTAGATCTAGTTTAGGAATGCATGCATGGGACTTCTTCTTAACAGGTCCTTGAGTCTTTCCCATGCATCATATAGGGTCTCGTCATCAGCTTGCCTAAATGTAATGATCTCATTTTTCAGCTTGGCAGTGAGTTTTGGTGGTTGAAGTCGCAGTAAGAATTTTTGACATAGATCTCCACATGAGGTGACAGATCCAGGTGGAAAAGAACTAAGCCACGTTTTTTCTCTATCTCTCATGGAGAATGTAAATAATTTCAGCTTCAATTTATCTTCCGAAACTCTAGGCTGCTGAAATAACTGGCAAACTTCCATGGATTGCTTTAAGTGTTGCCTTGGGTATCCTGTAGGTGCTTCATCAAATTGTCCTGCATTTAAGAGCGTTTGTATCATTATCAGTTTAAGCTCAAAATTTGGTATATTTACCTCCGAACCAATTAGTCCTGGCATCAAATTGTCTATATTCAGTGCCGAGTGTTCTCGGATAGGTCTCTCATCCTCTACATTAACAGTTGGGGCAGTAGTTGCGTCCAATACCACGTTATGGTGTGGAGGGTTTCCCTGGTTGTTTAGGTGACCATCAGCTCCTCCATTACCACGATGTGCCATCTCTCTAGCTTTTCCTTTTAGCCTCTGTAAGGTTCTTTCAATTTTTGGGTCGTATGGTCAATCTTCCACCACGGGGTGATTTCTGGTCATTCACCAGTTAAACTAAATAAATAATAAAAGGAATGAAACAAGTAAAGAAAACAAAAAAAATCCATCTCAATCCCTGGCAACAGCGCCAAAAACTTGTCAACTATTGCTAACACTTGGCAAAATAGTATATTTTTTAGTGTAAAAGTATTGTAAAGAGCAATGCCAAGGTGAGTCTTATGCGTGCAAGTATACACGGTTAGCAAGTAATATAGCAGTAAGATGAGTATCGAATCCACAAGGATTGACCAAGAACTTAGCTGCTCAACGTTTACTTGTTAAGAAGTTTTAAAAGTGTTCGAAATGTTTTGGGATTTTGATTGAAAAGTTAACAAAACAAAGTAGTGAAAATAAGCAGTCTGGCAATGAACTATTCAAAATGAATGATGAGCATTAGCAAGGGGATGTCGGATGTTACGCTACTTATGCTAGCCTTTAATAATGATCTGCCTTGGTTTATTACCAAGCAGAATAAAGGTAGTATTGCCTCTGTCGATGGCAATACCCTAACTTAACTATGATAAAACCCCTATATGTCTACAGTGAATGTTTTTCATGAATTTACTTGATTAAGTGACAATCTTTACTCCTAAGGGGTAGACTCACTTTCGAAGTAAGTTCATCTACTTGAACATCTTTTGTCGAAGCTTCTCGCCTTAGTACTTGGCAACATATCGTTGCCCCTTAAGTCTGTTAAGATATTAAGGTGCAATAAGCACGCAATGCCAACTTTTGTATGGCAATGGATTTGTAAAAAGATTAAGTATATGCCAGATAGAAAACAATTCCAAGGCATTTTTATTATTAAAAACTAAACATGAAATCAGCATCCATCCCAAACATCCCCTAACCAACTGTAAAAGTTTAGTTCATGGTTGGGGTTTCCATCCAAAAAACATTATCGTATCCCTACATCATCATTTAAATAGAATAAATAAAAACAAAGAGAATGGGCAAGAAGGGGGCCTGTCGATGTAGCCCTTCAATGGCTCCAAGCTCTCAATCTTTAGCTGGACGGACCACGTCTTGGTTCACCGTCGTTTAGCCTCTTCAATCTAATCTCTCCAATCCCCCAACCAAATGCTTAATTGGTCTCTTTAAATAGACTTGCGTGGGAAACCCTAGGATAAGGCCTTTGAATTTAAATTTTGAATGTACAAGGGATAAGAAGATAGCGCATCTTATCCAAATTTGAATCCCAGGGCTGACGCATACAAGGTCCAATGGAGACTTTGACCAGCCGATTGACATCACTCCTTTGCCAGTCGGGCTTGGCATTGATTGGTCCTTCTGTGCCAACTGTGCCTCAGTAATTCTCTAGCTTCTTTTCTCGCATTCTCTGCCAAGCTTACCTGCCTTTACCCTGTGTCAAAAACAACAAAATAACCATTCACACTAGAAAACACAATAGCTCATAGACTCCTTATGCAAATGCATGACTTTAATACCTAAATTCAACTAAATGTACTAAAAGGGCAAGCAAAGGCATTGTAAAATAAGCATAAAAAGAGTACTTTTAAGGAGTTAACAATTGTTAAAGAGTTTTAGGGTTTCTGTATGATCGTTCAAAATTTGAGTACCATAGGTGAAGGTTAAAGAGATGTTTTGGTAAAGATTGTATTTGATGTGATGTTTGGACTTTAAGGATGAATCGTGAAGTGGTTTGGGCTATTGAGTGCATCGATATAAGCTTGAGATCTATGATTTGAGTGTTTGCTGTATTGAGTTTTGTGATGGGTTATCTACATATATGGTAAAATAGTATTAGAGTAGCACAACGGAAATATGGGTTATCGGCTATGGTTATGTGGAACCGGGCTTCTTATTTAGTAACCGATCTTTTTGGAAGAACCATTTGAAATTCCATGAGGGCATGGTAGAGTTTTAGTACAATTGTTTGTTGGAATTAAGTGGTTAGGTTAGAAGAGACAACATTTTCTTTTGGAATCAAAGTAGCTCGATTGATGAGGTTGCACGACCGCAGGTTAACTTTTGCTTGTGTTTTGGAAAATTCAAGTAGTGAAATGCTAAATCCTATCTTGGTTGGTTAAGCAGGGAAGAAGGGTTGTCAATATAAGATAGATTGATGGCAGAATTCGGTGGCAGAGTTTCGCTTGTTCTTGAAACGTTGGGTCAATGTGTAAATTATAGGCAAAAAAGTGTTCCTAGAGTATATCTTTGAGGGGTTGTCGTGTTCAGGACACAGATGAGGTTTGAGTTCAAGAGTTTTAAAACATAGATAATGGTCAAAAGAATTTTTAACCGAGATGAAACTCATCAGAAGTGAATTCTTTGGATTGATGTTGGGACAGTATCGTTGGGATTCATCTTATGTTGCTCAGGTTTAGAGTTTGGTGCGAGGGTTGATGATTGTTAGGAATGAATCGCTAGGGATTCATGAGAGAAGTGTTGATGAGACTAGCATTGTGAGTTTTGGCTAAGAAAGTTTTGGGGTGAAATCCCAGTTTGAGGTGAACGTATGTAAGTTGTGTAATGGTTGTATCCGAGATAGTTACAGCTCCTCCATTCGTTTAATTTCGAGGATAAAATTTCTTTTTAGGAGGGAAGAGTTGTAATGACTCGAATTTTTGAGTCAAAGTATGGGCATTGACCCGGGTTATGGACCCTCATGTTTGTTTGGAGAATTGGATCCCTTGGTCCAAGTTTGGGCCCTACTGGGTGAGAATTGAGCTACTAGGCTTTAGTAGTGACCAATTTGTGATTAGGGGGGAAACTATGAGGTTTTAAGTTCTAAATTTACCCTTTTTCAAATAAAAGTCTGAACACCCATTTATTTCCCTTGGCTTTCACGTGAAAAAAAGAGGGACAAGGTGAGATCAACCATCTTCCTTCTCCTACACACTCATTTCTTTCTTTGTTCTTTCAAACCTTGTTTCAACAACAAAGATCCAACTCTCCTAATCATTTCTTCTATTCAAGACTTAAATTTCAAGTATGTTGTTCCTCATCTCATAAGCTTCAAGAAAATAGTATTATCTTGTGGAGAGGTGTTTTGGGGGCTTCCCTCAAGCTTGGGCTAAGAGAGAAAGTTGAGAGATTTTGGTTGGAAGCTTAAATTCAGGAATCCTTGCTTAAGGTCAGCACATCTCTGACTCCTTTAATTCTTGAAGATCATAAACTAATTGACTTGCTTGATTTATAGTTTTGTTGGGTGCCTATGTGTTAAACATGATTTGAGGATTTAATTAATGGTTTTGGTGTTAAAAGTATGATTAAATAATCCTTGGATGCTCCAAGATGACATAGTAACTTTTGGTAATCATTAGGGCCTTGTAGGGGATGATTTGGGGCATGTTAAAGTGATTTTCGGGGATTAAAAGTGGTTATGGGATTGAGGTTTTGAAACCATACGAACAGGTTTCGATACTTTATGAATTTCTATGAAAAAATTGGATTCTGGAGAAAAGGTTTGGAAAACCTTTGGGCAAAGGTTTCCAAACCTCTGGGCAAAGGTTTCCATACCTTGAGGAAAAGTTTCCATACCTTTGGGGAAAGGTTTTTATACCTTTAGGAAGGTTTCAATACCTTATAAAGGACGATGTTGGGCATTGTTCTAAATGTTGAGAAATGTTTTGAATGCACATAGAAGTGATGTTTCATCAATTAATGGCTAATGACATGATTAAACCCTTGAATAAAATTTGTATTAACTAAAAATGATGGTTTTGATTAATAAGTCGATGACAATTCGATAACGACACTTAAATTGTAGAAATGACCAGATATCTTCCATAATGTACTAAAGGCATGATAGTGGGGCCTAGGGCCCTTACCCCGTGGTGGGGTGTATCAATGCTCGGGGAGCATTACTTATCTTATGAATGTTTTATAAAGGAATTTGGATACCCATAAAGTAACACTCGATGGCTATGTGTTTTCGAGTGCTAAACATTCGTTATTAGATGGCTAAGTGTTTTCGAATACGATACTTTCGCTACTTGATGCCTATGCGTTTCCAAGTATGCGATGAACCTTACTCGATGGCTATGTGTTTTCGAGTGCTAAACATTCGTTATTCAATGGCTTAGTGTTTTCGATTATGAAACTTCCGCTACTTGATGGCTACATGTTTCCAAGTATGCGATGAACCTTACTCGATGGTTATGTGTTTCTAAGTATGTGTTTCCGAGTAGATGACCCTTGTTACTACTCGATGGCTATGTGTTTTTGGGTATGTAGCTAGTGAAAGGACACGATTTTGAGGTGGTTCCAGGTTTGACTACAATTATGTTGGCACTTGTCAATTCCTTCACTTGCATGCCTTATACTCTATGCTTATGCTTGCATGCTTACTTTTAAGAATATCATGAATTATCATAGAGTAAACATGTACCACTGAGCTATGTTAGCTGAGCGTGCGGATGTGTTGTTTTTCCGTGCATAGGTTGACAGTTAGGAGGAGCACATCGACGAGGATTTCCCAGCACCGCATTCACTTCAGAGTATAATAGTTGTTATTTTAGTTGGACTAATGTATTCATAGGACCTTACTACTGTTGAGTCTGTAACTCTATTAGAAATATTATTTTGGTATACGATGTTTTAAACTTGGAGCTCCTATTTTTTGAACTTATTTTAAACGCTTATTTAATCACATGGATTTGTGGATGATTTGATATTTTGAAAATGGCTAAACTTATTGTTTTAAATGGAATTTTGATGGGTTGAATTTTGGGCGACTCGAATATAGTACTTTCGATCCGGATTGGGATTGGGGTGTTATATATCTCCTCCAAATTAGTCCTTTTATAGGCCATCCATGGAATGACACCTATTCTGCAGGTTATTTGCATGGCCAGAGCTGTACAGAATTTGTTATAACAAACTGGACAGCTGGCAGGGTCATCCTTATCCTTAAGCTAACTAGATAGCTGGCATATGCATGTTAGCGATAATACCCTAAGGCTTATTGTATGGACATGATATTTTGATTATTGAATTTATTATTATGACAAATTTGCATGCTTTTGTATCCTTGAATATTATTACTCTAAATATCCCTAATCAGTTATTATTGCGGGAACAATAATAAGATAAGATTAGTATGAAGTTTGATAGATATTCATAAGATGAATATGTGAATGAGATTCAAATCAAATTCATATATGTATTTGTTGAGAACAAATATTAGGATCGACTCGTCTTAAGATTAATACATGGATTAAAGTTATATATTAATCTTCAAACAGTTATGACATTAAATCCTTAGACCTAAAATTGCTACGGTTCTCAACATGATAACTATTATGTTTTGACATAGGCAAACACCGTTTTTAATCGGACGATTATAAAGGTTATGCTTGAACATAATAAGGAATCATGCAGTGAGATATGAGTGATTAAGATGGAATTTATCCCTTTTAACATAAGAGAGATATCTTTGGGCCCCACGATGATTGAGATTGAGAAATGCATGGCCATGCTTAAATGAGTTGATAGAGATCAATATCATTTGTTTAATCAGTTCAATTAGGCATCAAGAAACTAAAGATAGAACGATATAAGGTTAACATTTTCCATGCCTTATATTCTATTAGGATATCATGAGATAAAAGGATTATGACCTAAACTGAATTAAGGTTGCCTTGGATTATGAGCTTTTCATTTAACTTGGGTAGTCATAATGTCTTGCTAGAGGCCACTTATGACTTGTAGAATAAAATGTGATTTTATCTACTACCAAAGTTAAATGAACCTATAGGGCCGCACACTAAGAATGGTTGCGATTATTACTCTCAATAATAAATTTAAGATAATGCGATTATTTTAAATTATATTATTAGAGATTATTTATTCGAATTTGAAAGGTTAAATTCGTAATAGAATATCTTATTTATTTTATTATTTTTTGAAAATAATATAAATAAATAATATTATCAAATAATCTAATTAACTAGATTTGATTGGATTTAAATTCCTTATCAAATAAGGAATCTATTTTAGAATATATTATTTATTTAAAATAAATAAATAATATTATTAAATAAACCACTTTATCTATATTTGGTTGGATTTGAATTCTTTATGAGATAAGAGAAATGATTTTAAATTATAATTTATTTAAAAAGAGTTTTAATTAAATTATAATAGTGAACTCAACCTAACCCTACTCAAGTCATATATATATATGTGTATGTATGCTAAAGGTTTTGAGATGTATATAAGTTTTTTCGAAAAATAGCCACCAAAACCACAAATATTAGATTTTTGAAATCTTGATTGGAACTAGCATTCTGATAGCCGTTTATCGTTTATTCGCGTGTGGATACTTGTAGAGGGTGGTCATCTTTCAGAAAGGAAGCACCTCAGCACAACTAGATTCCTGAATCAGAAATCAAGGTAATTTTTTATTTCCTCTTTCGTACTTTAATATGATTGCATGAGATCCTGGAAATTATTCATAGGATATTTTTCCGCTACGTTTATATGCCTGATTAGATCAATTTATTTCCTATGAAATCCCAACAATGCAGTGTCAAGCTGGCTACAGTGGTGAAAACTTCTTCTGCAGGGATATTAGTAATGCAGCGACAATAGGGCAAAAATAGGAAAAATATACAAAACACGAGCCACTAGAACTAAGAAAAAATGTAGAAATAGACATGAAAATGCATAAATGGATGCAATGAACACCAATGTTGGGAAAATTTGGCCTATAAATCAAGGGAAAATACACGCTCTTAAAAGAGCTATCACACTCCCAAACTTGAGTTTTTACTTGTCCTCAAGTAAAGATTAAAACAACAAGGTCCAACAATCGATCATAAGCACTCTAGATACTTGATTCATTCCAATCAATCAATAAATCATATGCATCGAAAAGAGAGATAATTGCCTAACCAACTCCACAAAAATTGATAAGCTAACAATGCAAGAATACCTAGCATCATCCCTAACATCTTAGATTCATTCCTTCTATCAGCATTTATTTAGTACCACACATAATAAAATATAAATATCATATATATTTTTCATATTTTTATTCTTTTTTATTTTTTATATGTAGCAAGGGATATCAAGCAATGAATGCACCCTAGACCCTGAGAAGTAAGATGTTGTACAACGAACCCCCATAAAGTACTTCATTGTAACGACACACACTCATGCAGCGACAGCCTTTGGCCAAATTCATTTTTCTAACGCATGTAGAGGAGTGTTCCCACTTAAAGATACTTTATTTATTTCAATGCACTCACATTGGAATGCTTTTTATTTATACTTAATAAGATATACACACACACATATATATATATATATATCACACATGCTGCAACAGGAGAAAGTCATCTAAAATCAAAGGAATGATGCAATATATTCTCTAATAAAACCAACAGATATATCTATGCAGAGTTTAGAAATGCAATTATCTATCATGTATATCCAACAAACTTATTAATGATCAGAACAATTCAAGATTTACACATCGAATACAAGCAAAAGATTTTTCAAAACAAAGGGAACCTTGCATTTGCTTGAAAAAAATTCTAAAATTTTTGAAATGGGGGTTGTAGTGACTAATTTTTCCATGCCGCTACTAAAAAATAAAAAAAACGTATTTGGAGGGTGTTTCCTGCTTTTATTGAAAAATTATTTAAAAAGGGGAATTGTAGGAAAACTCGTATTTTAAAAACATGGAGTCGCCACCAGTTACTTAGATAAGGTAGACCGGACACCGAAAGCAAAACTAGAGATTCAAATGGGGTTCGAGAGTCGATTATGTACGCGGAAGGGTTAGCACCCCCGCTATGCCCAAAATTGGTACCTAACGGGTTCGTATCATAATTTTTGAGAAAATAGAAAATTTAATTTAATTTAAAATTTAATTTCTAAAATCCATGTGTGCAATTTTAAGATTTTTCCTTGATATCCACGGTACCTAAGGAGATGATACCCGGAGTCCGGGATAACACTCCCACTAGAATATCGGGATAAGCGCCTAATTCTATATGCAACAAATATAAACATGGCCAAACATGAAATAAAGTACATGAATATTGACAAAAATAAATAAAATAAACAATATGATGTTAAACAAGAAATAAAAAGCAAACATATGTATAAAATGAGAATATGATATATATTAAAAAAACTAATTTACAACATATTACACACATAAAAGACATAATACTCAAAAATGTAAAAAGGCATAATATATATATATATATATATATATATATATATATAAGCAGACATATTTACATAAAACAAAATAAGTAATAAAAGATATAATAAAACATATATCGAATAATAACCTAATAGACTAGCAAAATAATAACATTAAAGCACAAATATGAAAAAAGAACAATATTTAAAAACCTAATATACAAGATAAAAACATATTAAATATACTATATAAAGAACAAAGATAACATGTATCGAACAAATAATAAATATATGAACCACAATATATTAAACATAAAAAACATAAATAATATACATCGAATATATAAATAATTGAGCAAAACATATATATATAAGAAAAGACTAAAAACGAATAAAATAACAGGGCAGGGACCTAAAACGAAATAACCCCTTTGAAAATCAGCTTAAATTGAAAGGAAAAAGATCCAGTTGAAAAACAGTAAAAATGAAGGGGATTAAAATTATAATTTTCCATCTAAAAATATAAACCAGAAACTAAAGGCTAAATTGAAGTGCGATCAAAACTTAGGGGGATTAGTTGGGCAATCTACCGTTGCGGAAGAGCCGTTTTGCAAAGAAAAGTAGGGTGAGAGATCTCTGGGGTAATTTCCCCTTTAAAAATCTGATTTAGCTTAAAATAAGGGCAAAATCAAAAGAAATCGAAAAGCTTCAGGGACCTAGGAAAGAAGTTTGAAACTAGGAAGGGCCACGGGGGTAAAATTGAAAAGGGCAGATGGATTAAAACCGAAATAAACAAATTTAAAAAAATTGTCTATAAAATGATCCATCTGATCCAAAATTCGGATCTTTAGCCATTTTTACCCTAAAAATAAAAAACCTTTCCCCTTATTATTTCTTTCAAGCCGAACCAAAACAAATACCAACAAAGAACACCGACCATCGTTATTTCTAGATTTTGGTGGTGGTTAGCCACTCCGGCCGCTGCCTACCACCACCGACCACCCTCAACCGGTTCTAAAAAAAATTGAGTACCTTTTTAGATTTAAAACCAAAGCCCCATTTATTTTAATAAAACCAAAACCCATTTAGAAAACAAAGCCCCCTTTTATCGATTCACCCAATAAGGGATTATTACCGGTGTGGAGGAAGCATAACGGATCATGTATAACCCCCTCTCCTTGCTCTATTTTCTTTTTGTATTTATTTTTTATTTTATATTCGAAATGTATGCAATATGAAAAGATGATACCTTTTCTCTGAAATCCTTTTTTATTGATTCTCTCCCACCATTTATTACAATATATCATTGCTTATATATCTGATTTTGCTTATGATTTTCTTTGTTTACAAGCATAAGAAAACATTAAATTATATAACCGTGCTTGATATTTGATTCTGATATTTTCCCCATTTTTAATTTGTTTCATCTGACGATGCTCATGTTGGTGTTTGAGCAGGTGAGGAAGAAGTCATACGACGGCATGGAAACTCCGGTGATGAAGCCACGTGGTTGGAAATCGGTTAAAAATGAAGGGTCTCTCTTGACCAGATTTTATCTTGGTCATTGGATCAAATTTGATCTAACGGTTGAGATCATTTAAAGATCAATGGCTCTAATTCGATCTAGAGATTAACGTGACAGCACTAGATGTAGCCATGTGGAACAAGGAAAGCGGACGGTCTCGCGCGCGCATCCCATACGCGTGTGGGAGGTGAATAGCCTGAGGAGTGTATCACACGCGCCAGTTGGAGGGTCTTCCTTTGATCTAGGCCGTTGGATCAAAATTTGATCCAACGGCTCAGATGTGGATGCGTAGAGAAGAATAAGATGTTAGGGTTATTAGATAGGCATTAGATTAGGGTTTCTAGTTTTTTAGGTTTGGGTTGGCCGGTTGGGCCTTGTACTATTATTTAGGTCTTAATTTGTTTGTATATGGACTGGACAATAATAATAGTTTGGGTTTTAATTATTTATCTGATCTATTTTCTATTTGTAACCCAATAATAATAATAATAATAATTGTAAATAATAATAATAATATCATACACATGCATCGCATATATACGTAATAAACACATATGCAATGTACACATACAATATATGGCATACAAGCACACATACAAATACACACAATATATTAACTTTAATACATACACATACACACTCATACATAAATAATAATAAAAAACGTAAATATTAATAACATGCATTCATACATATATAATATTAAACATACATGCATACATTATAAACACTAATGGTATATACATCTATATACACACAATACATACACATTTAAAAAAAAAGCATATTAAAGGTAACAATAATAATACGATACATACATATGGAATATAATAATAATAGCAATATTAATTAATAATATTAATAAATAATATTATACAACCCGAACAAAAATGAAAGATTACAATTGCTCCTCTTTGTTTGTTCTTGTGAAACGAGAACAAAGCAAAGATCAAAAGCACTCATTTTTCCTACTTCCCCGACTTTAACCTTGGAATCACGAGTTCTTCAGGAACTTTTCGCTCTTCCTTGGCCAACTCTTCAAGCTTAAATCTCTTCAATGCCCCGATTCATACTCTTCTCGACTTTCAAAAAAATAGCTTGACATCATGCCCGAAGATCTTACCACCATGCCCGATGGACTTATCATCATGCCTAAAGGACTTACTGATAGCGCAAAGGACTTAAGATATGAATTCACGCCAATATGGCTACCAATACTCCTCTTAAAATCTAGATTCACACCCACATGGCTACCAATATCCCTTAAAATAATGCCGCAATTTCTACCAGTCTTGACATCACAATAAGGTTAGCATCATGTTTGAAAGACTTATTGATGGCCTGAATGACTTAAGAACTAGATTCACGCCATCATGGCTACCAATATTCATCTTAAAATCTGGATTCGCGCCCACATTACTACCAATATCCCTTAAAATGATGCCCCGGTTTCTACCAGTCTTGACATTACAATAAGGTTAGCATCATGCCCGAAGGACTTACTGATGGCCCAAAGGTCTTATCACCATACCTGAAGGATTTACTAGTAGCCCGAAGGACTTATCATTATGCCCGAAGAACTTACTGATGGCCCGAAGGACTTAAGATCTGGATTCACGCCATTATGGTACCAATATTCATCTTAAAATCTAGATTCACGCCCACATGGCTACCAATATCCTTTAAAATGATGTCCTGATTTCTATCAGTCTTGACATCACAATAAGGTTAGCATCATGCCCGAAGGACTTACTGATGGCCCAAAGGTCTTATCACCATGCCTGAAGGACTTACCGGTGGCCCGAAAGACTTATCATCATGCCCGAAGGACTTACCATGGCCTGAAGGACTTAAGATCTGGAATCATGCCAACATGGCTACCAATATTCATCTTCAATAAGATCTACCTCTTTAACATGAAGTTGTAGACCAAAATCTTTTGGTAATCTTTAAATATCTGTTTAAAACACACAAAATGCTTCTAAATTAGCATGCCCTTAACATAGTGATATCTATATGATGCATGCAATGTAACACTCTTCTTCTCTATTCCTCTATCTTTTCTTCTTTTCTCTTTCTTCTCTTTTTTATTTTCTCTCTCTTCTCTTTTTCTTTTTTTCATTTTCCCTTTCTTCTCTTTTTTTTCTTTTCTTTTTCCTTTCTTTCTTTTTTCAAATCTATTTTAAAATCCTATTCCTTGAAAGGTTATTCTTCAGATTTCTTCACCTTATTTCTTTATAGTATGCTCTTTAATCTTCGTTTCATCAATTGAATACTCACTCTTTTAACTCTCTTGCGCGAGTAACTATCTTCTTCTTTTTTGGGGTCTCTACCTATTTTGCAAATAATCTCATTCTAGCCCTTATACTAGTCTCAAGTAAGGATTCTCATCATATCTTGTTAATCATAGCCTTATTCAATCTTGGGCTCAACTATTTTTCTTTTTTTCGACCTAACACTTGGAATCTTTATCTATCTCATCACCGGGGTGAGCAAAATACCTTTACTCCCTAAACTCAATCTTAATATTCTTATAGCATCTCGACGGGAACCAACTCTCAGTCCCTATGCTTTAATTCTCATTTAAAAATTTTTAACAAAAAAGGCAGTCGTTTCAAAAATAAAACTTGGAGAAATTGCCAAACATCTTTGAAAACTAATGTTTGGGAGAAAAACTATAGATATCTTAAAAATCAAGGTTTAGAAAAAATGCCAAACGTTTTTGAAAATTGATGTTTAGAGGAAATGGTAAGTATTAAAATACTCAAAATTCGGAGAAAAATGTCAAATATTTTTGAAAATTGATGTTTGGAGGAAATGATAAATATTAAAAGAATCGAAATTCGAAAAAAATGCCAAACATTTTTTAAATTAATATTTGGAAGAAATGATAAGGAAATCAAAATTTTTAAAAAATGTCAAACATTTTGGAAAATTAATGTTAGACCCATAAACTTTTCCTCATATTCTGCGATCTTATTTTCATCCAGGTTCATTCTTCATTTCTCTACACCAGTCAATGTATCATGGCTGAAACATGCTTTAAGCCCATGAGTTCTCTAACATATAAAATCTTGCCCTCATCTTCATCACATTGATGGGTTATCACTCTACGTTAGTTCGATCAATTGCATCCACGTTCTTGTATTCTAAATCTCATCCTTGAAGTAATACATGGAAATCTTTATTGCTTAAAACTATTAATTTGCTGGTCGTCATTCCAATGAAGGGTGTCCTTTAGATTAACATACAAGACCTTGAAACCAGAATTATAATAATAAAGGCAGAATAGGAGCTCTAAATATCAAGTGCAAGAGCGTCTCAGATTCAACCTTTCGGTGATCATTCCAAACATAGCTTGTGTCTGTAAAGACTTTGAATGTTGTGGCAATTCGAAGCCGTAAAACCCCCTCATATGACTCGGCTTGTAACACCCCAGTTTTAGGGCTTAGCAGTTTAGAGGGTTTATTAGACGGTTCGGTAGACCGGAGTAGAGATTCGAGTCAATTTTGGGATCGTATATTTTTAGCGTTGGAAAAATTATGTATTTAATAATGGTAGAATCAATTTTGAAAAATGAGTTTTGGAAGATGGACATTTTGGTTAGTGACCAAAATGAGAGTTTTGAAAATTGTGATTTCCTAGTGACTAAAATGAAAAGGGTCATATACTTAGAATCTTTAAGGAGCTATTTTACCAATTGGTTTCTGATGATTTCTCCCTTGATTTGACTTATTTTAACATGTTGTTTAATTAGTAAATAAAGAGGATTTTGTTAAAAAGTTAGTTATCTTTTCCAAAACAAAAATCACGTCATTTTCTCTCAACTTTTTCTTTCCATTCTCTCCTCAGCCAAACACTCAATTTTTCATCAAATTTCCAGAGGTTAGGTGGTTTCTAACATGATTTTATTGTTTCAAATTGTTTTATAAAGATTGTTTATAAAAAATCTTACAATAATCTTGTGTTTTCTTAGCTTTTCACAAATTAATCGAGGGAGAAACTTCACAATAAGGGTAAGGTCCAAGATCTCCTCTATTGTATGGTTCTTTATTGAAATTCCCAAGCATTTGATCCTTGTTTCGATATGCCTAGGCAAATTTGGCATGGTGTACCGGTATGGGGATAGGCATTTTGATACAAGTTTTAGCCTCTAGAATTCATTTTTGCAACTTGAACCTGAGTATCGAAACACCTAAGAAACCGTATCGGTACGATTTAAAATATTTCAAAAGTTTGGTATTTTAGTTAGCATATCGATATGGCTTGGGGTGTATTGAAATGGTGTGTTTCAAATCGTTTCGATACGGATGACCGTTTTCCCTGTTAATGTCATTTCAGGCAGTTTTGCTTTCTTTGCATTTTAGTCCCTGAATCTTGCCCATGAAATTATATATGGTAGAATGATCAGATTGAGCTGAAATTTGAGATGAAAGTTTGGAATCTGACTAATTAAAGGTTGGTAACTTAAAAATGAGTTTTAATCCTAAATTTTTTTGTATTTTCAATTTGGTCCCTAGTTTGCAAATATGATCAATTGGATGTCAAATTGATGCCCGATTGAGTTGGGGTTGCACCTGATGTCTGTATGAACATGTAGGGTTAATAATTGAAATCTAGATAAGATAAAAAGGAAAAAATGGACCAGGTTTGGTTGTATCTCTTTAGTTTGCTACGGCAAACCTAATGTAGCCTTCTTGGTTCGATTGGGCATCTAGGCCAGGTCAGGGGGTTACATTTTGTGGTATTAGAGCCAGGTATTGTGTTGTTGTCGTGAGTTATGCTCTATTGTATGATGTGTGTGGTGATTGTTGTATGTACGCTGGTTGATATGCACGGTGATTGATATATGTATGTTGGTTGTTGTATGCTATGTTGGGGATGTTTTGGGGTACCCATTGCCTTATTATTATAGTCTGGAAAGTTTTGAATTTTGAAATAGAAGTCTTGGATCCTTGCTTGAGGCTGGCCTGACTGTTTTTGGTTTGAAATGATTATTATGCCTTAGATATATTTTAGCATGATGGGACCGAGAAGAGAGTTATGATCTAGTGCGATTGCTGTTGCCACTGGGCAGGATGATGAAGGAGAAGTTGTACCTCTTAGAGGGTTGCCACCGCCCCCACCTAATTCACCTGAAGGAGTGGAGCAAGTACCACCTGTTCCAGCTGGGCCAAGGATGGGTGATATGGCACCGTTGATACAGGCTATGACCGGTGCTTTTCAAGCAGCAGTTGCGGGTGTTCGTGTGCCAGCATCACCGGTTGAGGGGTAAGGTTTACTGCTTGAGGGTCTTCGTAGTTTGGGCAGAATTAATTTCTGAGGGTTGTCGCCTGAGGCTTCTGGTTGGCCAGTACTGAGAGGATACTGGGCCAGATGGGGTGCACTGATGCTCGTAAGATGGGTTGTGTTGTTTCCCTACTATAGGGTGATGCTTATGCATGATGGACTACCACGATATCCGGTATGGCGACGAATGATGTGACTTGGAAGTTCTTCTGTGAAGTATTTCGGAAGAATGTTTTGGGAGTCCGATATTAGGATGAGAAGAAGCATGAGTTTATGGCTTTGGTGCAGGGCAGTATGTCTGTTACGGAGTATGAGGTGCAGTTCGTGAGGTTGAGTCGGTATGCACCTAATTTGGTTCCTGACGAGCGTACTCGACGTGATCGTTTCCAATATTGGCTTATGTAGGATGTTAAGACATACATGCTTGTTGCTTATTACACCAACTTTGATGTTCTGGTTTCGCAAGCTAAGGATGTGGAGCAGAATTTGGGCTTGGCATCTGGATTGTGAGGTTCTAGCTCGGGTAAGAGAGCTGTTGATTCAGGTTATAGATGTGGTCGGGCCAAGAAACACTGTGAGATGAGGTTTTGCCCAGAGCCGAGGCATGGCAGAGGTGTTGTGAGACGTGGAGTCCAGGGGTAGGGTGCCCAGGTTAGAGCACCGTTTAGCACTTGTTGGGTTTGTGGATCCTGAGATTATTTGAGGCGAGATTACCCATGTTTGGCCATTGAGGGTCAGGCACATGCGCCTGTGGTGGCTAGTGCTTGTTGGAGTTGTGGGTCAGGCGACCATTAGAGGCGTGATTGTCCGTTATTGGCCCGAGGTGGGCAGGGTGCTGCACCTGTTGTTGCTCTGCAACCTGATCGTGGTCATGGTCGCGGACTATTTTAGCGTCAAGATGGGGGATAGAGGAATGTAGCTTATACTATTGCTATCCAGCCTGAGGGAGGTGGACCGGCTAGGGTGTATGCGCACCATGAAGGTCACAATGACATCGATGTGACTGTAGGTACTTTTACCCTACAGTCTTTGTCGTTGTATTTGTTGGTTGATTCTGGTTCTACTCATTCATACATTTTGAGTGAGCATGCTGAGTTGCTTGATATATCTGTTGAAATTCTTAAAGTGGGTGTTAGAGTGACTAGTTCTTTTGGGGTGACAGTCGTGGTTAGGAGATTGTATTGTAGGTGTCCGCTGATGGTCCAGGGATATGTGTTTGCCGTGGACTTGATGGAGTTACCATTCCATGGTTTAGATGTGATTTTAGGTAAGGATTGGTTGACCGAACATCGAGCTGTGGTGGATTTTGATACCAAATGGATATCTTTGAGGTTGTCAGATGATTACAAGGTGGTGGTTGTTGGCGAGAATGCCAAGTTTTTGTCTAATATTGTTTCGGTTTTGGAAGCAAGACGAATGTTGGATCCAGGATGTTAGGCTTATTTGGCCTATGTTATGAATCCTGGATCAAAGAAGTTAAGGGTGAAGGATGTTCGCACCGTATGTGAGTTTTCGGGTGTTTTTCTGGAGGAATTACTAGGGTTGCCACCTGACCGTGAGGTAGAGTTTGGTATCGAGGTCTTTGCGGCCACGGTACCAGTATCCATTGCTCCGTACCGTATGGCTCCAAAGGAGTTGAAGGAGCTGAAAATGCAGTTGCAGGAGTTGCTTGATCGTGGGTTCATTAGACCTAGTATTTCACCGTGGGGAGCGCCAATGTTGTTTGTTAAAAATAAATATGGTACGTTGGGGATGTGTATAGATTACCTACAGTTGAATAAGTTGACAATAAAGAACAAGTATCCCTTACCGCAGATAGATGACATGTCTGATCAGTTCAAGGGAGCTTCGGTGTTTTCCAAGATAGAGTTGAGGTCAGGGTACTATCAGTTAAAGGTGAAGGAGGTGGATGTGCCCAAAACAGCTTTTCGTATGAGGTACGAGCATTACGAGTTCTTTGTGATGCCGTTTGGTTTGACCAATGCTCCAGCTGCTTTTATGGACATGATAAACTGTGTGTTTCATGAGTTTTTGAATCAGTTTGTGGTTGTGTTTATCGATGATATCCTTGTGTACTCTCGCACCGAGGAGGATCATGATAGACATTTGAGAATTGTGCTTCAGATGTTGTTGACTAGTCAGCTTTATGCTAAGTTAAGCAAATGTGAGTTCTGGCTCAAAGAAGTTATGTTTCTCAGACATGTTGTGTCGGCCGAAGGAATCTGTGTTGATTCGCATAAGTTTGGGGCTGTAATGAGTTGGAAGGAGCCTAAGTCTGTGATGGAGGTTAGGAGTTTCCTTGGTTTGGCGGGTTACTATCGAAGGTTTGTGGAAGGGTTCTCCAGTTTTACGGCTCTGTTAACAAAGTTGTTGCAGAAGAATGTTTGGTTTGAGTGGACGGAGGATAGGCAACGAGCTTTTGAAAGGTTAAAGGAAGCCTTAAGGCGAGCGCCAGTCTTGGTTCAACCAGAATTAGGAAAGGAGTTTGTTGTTTATAGTGATGCGTCGTATGTTGGGCTTGGTTGTGTGTTGATGCAAGAGGGTAAGGTAGTGGCATACGCATCTAGGTAATTAAAGGTGCATGAATGTAACTATCCTACTCACGATCTTGAGTTGGTCGCTGTTGTTTTTGCCTTGAAGATCTGGAGGCATTATCTTTATGGTGAGAAATGTGTAGTTTATACGGATCATAAGAGTTCGAAATATCTGATGTCACAGAAGGAGTTGAATCTTAGGCATCGTAGATGGTTGGAGTTGCTTAAGGATTATGATCTGACCATTGAGTATCATCCGGGGAAAGCCAATGCTATAGCGGATGCTTTGAGCAGGAAAGCGACTGTGGAGCTGAGAGCCATGTTTGCTCGGTTGAGTGTAACGAATGATGGAGGTTTTTTGACCGAGTTGCAAGTGAAGTCGTCATTGTCGTAGATGATTAAGGAGAAGCAACCATATGATGGGTGCTTGGTATCTCATGTGGAAGATATTAGGGATGGAAATCCTACAGATTTTTATTTCAATGACGATGGGGTGTTGTGTTTCAAAGGTTGAATAGTACTAAGATGTATCGAGGGTTGAATGAGGAGTACTATTAGGTTGGATTAAAGAGGGACGTGGCTGATTTTGTTGCATGGTGTATGGTTTGTCAGCGGGTGAAGGTTGAGCATCGATTTCCTTCCGAGTTGTTGCAACCGTTGAGGATACCGAAATGGAAGTGGGAAAGAATCACCATGGATTTTGTGTCTGGGCTGTATTTGACATCGACCGAAAAGGATTTCATTTGGTTGATTTTGGATTGTTTTATGAAGTGTGCGCATTTTGTACCTGTGCATACTACGTATACCTTGGACAGGTTGGCTGAGTTGTACATCTCTAAGATAGTGCATTTACACGGGGTGCCCAAATCTATAGTTTTAGATAGGGATTCGCGGTTCACCGCAAGGTTTTGGGTGAGTTTACATCGTGCTTTGGGAACCCGGTTGAGTTTCAGTACCTCGTACCACCCTCAGTCAGATGGTCAGTCGGAGTGCGTGATTCAGGTTCTCGAGGATATGCTAAGGTGTTGTGTAATTGAGTACCAAGGAACGTGGGAGAAGCAGCTGCCGTTGGTGGACTTTACTTATAATAACAGTTATCATGCTAGCATACAGATAGCACCTTATGAGGCGTTGTATTGCAGGAAGTGTCGTACGCCCGTGTGTTGGGCAGAAGCAGGGGAAAAGTTTGTGTCTATGCCCAATTTTTTAAAAAGCACGACTGAAAAGGTAAAGTTGATATGTGAGCGCTTAAAAGCGGCTGCAGATCGCCAGAAATCCTATGTGGATTTGAAGCATAGGGATATAGAGTACGATGTGGGTGATAAAGTGTCACCCTGTAAAAAGGTGTTGCGTTTTGGGCAGAAATAGAAGCTTATCCCGAGGTTCATCGGACCATACGAGGTTGTCGAGCGTGTGGGTCCTGTTGCGTACCATTTTAGGTTACCTCCGGAGTTGGGAAAGATTCATGATGTGTTTTACGTTTCGGTGTTGCGGAGGTATAGGTCGGATCCATCGCATGTCATGCCGGTGAAGGAGATCGAGTTGAGACCAGACCTATCTTACGATGAAGAACCAGTAGAGATTCTTGATACCAATAGTAAGGTTCTACGTGGCAAAACAGTTGAGCTGGTTAAGGTGTTGTGGAAGCACAACGGTGTTGAGGAGGCCACGTGGGAATACAAGTCGGATATGGTGAAACAGTTTCCGCACTTGTTTCCTCCAGGTAAATTTTGAGGATGAAATTTCTTAAGTGGGGGAGAGTTGTAACGCCTCGGTTTTAGGGCTTAGCGGTTTAGAGGGTTTATTAGACGGTTCGATGGACAGGAATAGAGATTCGAGTCAGTTTCGAGATCGTATATTTTTTGTGTTGGAAAAATTATGGGAAAATGCTTAAAAATCATTATTAAATATGTATTTAATAATGATAGAATCAATTTTGAAAAATGAGTTTTGGAAGATGGACATTTTGGTTAGTGACCAAAATGAGAGTTTTGAAAACTGTGATTTCCTAGTGACTAAAATAAAAAGCGTCAAATACTTAGAATCTTTAAGGAGCTATTTTACTAATTGGTTTTTGATGATTTCTCTCATGATTTGACTTATTTTAACATGTGGTTTAATTAGTAATTAAAGAGGATTTTGTTAAAAAGTTAGTTATCTTTTCCAAAACAAAAATCACGTTATTTTCTCTCAACTTTTTCTCTACATTCTCTCCTTAGCCAAACACTCGGTTTTTCATCAAATTTTCAGAGGTGAGGTGGTTTCTAACTTGACTTTATTGTTTCAAATTGTTTATGCAAAATCTTACAATAATCTTGTGTTTTCTTAGCTTTTAACAAATCAATTGAGGGAGAAACTTCACAATAGGGGTAAGGTCCGAGATCTCCTCTATTGTATGGTTCTTTATTGAAATTCCCAAGCATTTGATCCTTGCTTTTTTGTTTCTAATCTAATTTTGATGGTTTTCCAATGTTTAATTGAGTTATTTGGGGAAAATGAGTTGATTCACGAATTGGGTCTGATTTCCAGTAAGGTTGCTTTGACTCATATTTTGGATGTTTAATAATGTTGATAAGTGATTTTTATCAATGGAATCCTGAAACTTAAGAATCTCTATTTGTTTAGGTTGTTAGTTTTGAGGTTTTGTAGCGTTTCTTTGGTTATAAGGTTGCTGGAGGTGGTAGGTTGTTTTGAATCTGTTTTTAGATGTGTTTTTGTGTTAAAAATGATGTTGGATTGATAGATGTCGGTTGGGTTGCGAATCGAAGTCTTTTGGTTATGTTTTCGATTGTTGTGGAGGGTTGTTTGTGAAGGTGTTGTGGAAATCCGAGAAGGATTGTGGTTGTTGTGCTTAGAATGCATTATGATGCATTAATCCTCTGTTGTTTTGTGGTAAAAGCATGAGAGGTTGATCCGGAAGTGATTGGAGAAGCGTTGGAGGCTTCAGGTTCTTGATTTTGAGTTGGCAAATCGAGGTTTTGCGTATTGGTGAGTGAAAACGTGGTTTAAAGCGTTTTGATGTTCTGGGAACAGAGTTTTGGGAGTTTATGTAGAGCTTGAAATGCTTACCTAGACTCAGAAGTAAGCATAAAGTGGTTTTCTCTCTCGGTCGTGCTAGTTTGAAATGGTTTTATGCACTTGTTTTAATATAAATGTTACCTACTGTTTAAACATGTTTTAAAGTATTTGATTTACTATTTTTAAGCATGAAATGCTAGAGGATACACATCGTAAGTGATCCTTGTAAGTATGTGGTTTATACTTGTGTTTTAAAGCATGGTTGTTGCATTGGAAATGGCATGGTTTAATGCTTGATAAAAAAGGTAAATGTTATTTGGTTAATTATATTGGCAAGTGATGTGGTTTTAAAATTGTTATCGGGTATAGTTGGCCGGCCATAGGATTGAGTGCACTATAAATAAGTCGCCTTGGATGTTAAGGGGTTTATACGGTGTACCCAATACTCCATCCAAGTACCCTAACGGTAGCGGGGTTAAACAGTACTGAATACTCACGTTAGTGGATTAAGCGTCTAACCGATGATTATGGTGGATGTCCCCGTGGGTTATTATGGTACCCGGTTGTTATTGTACCGCGATTGTGATTGTATCGCTATTTCGGTTGATATGTCTTGAAGTGTTGGGTTGACACTTGTTGAATCTGTGTATCCGATGAAATCTTTTGTTATTGAACTTGTTAATGATCACTTGAAAGCCAATATAATTGTTAATGTATCATTGAAATGTTTTTATTGTATAATGTGATTTATACATGTTTCTCCTTAAGCTTTGCATTTGGTAGTAATGCATGGGAAGGCTTAAGTGGAGGTTTAGCAATGTAACTTGCTGTTGAATAATGATACATGTAGCAATGTAACTAGGCTTCGAACATATGAGTGTTTTTTCTCTATTCATTCATTATTATTATTTTGTTTTATTTTATGCACATATACTTATAATTCAATTGTTAATTATAATCCCTTAGTGCATAGAAGTCTACACTTAGAATTTCAATTTCAGGCAACTTTGTATGGTTAAATTTTGGAGCTTTTTCCTCACCGAATGTCATCAAAGGAGTAGTAATCTTGTTTTGCTGACCAGAGTCTGTTAGGGGGAAAATTAGACCTCATATTTATCGCAACATCCAATTGATCTCAAAATCGACGTTGCATCTTGCAATTGATATCTAGTGACCTACAAAGGCAAGAAGAGATATACATATACATGTTTTCAAGGCCATTTTATGTTAAGCAAAATTTGTTTTTTCATTGGAATAAAAATCCCCAAACATGACACATGCCTCTTTTACAAAAAGATCTCTGCTACATTCGGGCCAAAGGTAGCAGATTTAATTCAATGCATTACTTCAAAACACTCCTAAATGCAAAGATATCCTACCAAGAAGACATCTAAAGTCAAATTCATGGACAAGATAAAAGATAGGGCTTTATATTATCCTTCAGGTGTTAACTCATCCTGGCCTTCTTGGCGTGGTACAAACTTGCCCCAATTCTTGTGCCTTCTATTGATGGATCAATTCTTGGGGTCAAAACTCCAATTCTAATTTCTTGATCTCTTCCCCCAATGGTCAACACTTCCTTGTAGGATGCCCCAGTGCCCCCATATAGATATTGCATGTACTACTAGAGTCGAAACTATAGGCGAATAAATTAGTTGTAATCTTTATCGGTCTGAGAATGATGTGGTGACCCTCAACTAGACGAGGAAATATATCCTAAATGGGTACCCCAAATACCTCCAACTCTGTAGTTGTTTGGGAAACTTTTCTTGATGGCTCAGAAGGATCAGTAGGCCCTTCTTGGATTGCGTACTCTATTCTTTCTCCCACAACCATGAAGTCCTCAAATTTGCTTCTCGATTTCTCTAACATTATATCGAAGAAAGGAAGGGGAAGTGGCGCGTGAAATAGGGGAGTCATTTCCTCTTCAATTATGGGAGGCTGAACTTGGGCCGCCAAACTTCGCCTTCTTAGAGCATAATCCTTGAAGTTTTCATTTGGTCTCATCTTTGTGCTTTGAAGAAACTGTCGGCTTGGCGCCAAGTCTAAAGCATACCTATATTGCATCAAAAAGGCATTGGCTAGGTCACCCCATGACCGAATATAATTTTTGCTCAATTGGTTGTACTATATCGCAGCGTGTCTCACCAAACTATCGTAGAAGTAGTGGATCAGCAACTTTTTATTCTTTTTGTAGCCCTCAATCGTTCTGCAGAACATGGTCAAGTGAACCCTCGAACAACTTGTATTGTCATACTGCACTAATCTGGGAATCTTGAAATATGGAGGAATGACCAAGTTAGGTACTAAACAAAAATCTCTTGTATTGAAAGCTTCTAGCTTTCTTTTTTTTTCTTAATTTCCTTCTCGAACCTATCTTCTAACTGCTTGATTCTTTGTTCCATTCTTTCTTTCAACTAGTTCTCGAATACTCCCATCGAACCCGTAAAATTTTATTATTTAATTAATTAATGCATGAAATGTATCATATATGTCTAAAATGTAAAAGGCAAATAGTAAGTATGAACTATCACAATGAATGCAAACGAGGTGTTGATTCGTAATAGTCCTTTAGGAGGATTTTTATAAAGATAGGATGTTTGTGTACAAATAATTGACAATATTCTACATACATCTATTAGCCACCATTCTTGGAGCGAAATGCAAACTCGATGTCCCACTTTTCTCTCCTTTTTATTTGCTTCATGCTCAGATTATTTCCAGCTGTAGCATTATCAATCTCTGTACATTACATAACATCTTCCCTTTATAAAAAATCCCCTAATATGGAATATTTTTGAATCAACGAAATGCAAACATAAATGCAATAAGGTATTAGTCGCAAAGTGATCATCGTATAAAGACTTTTATTAAACAAAAAGGCTTATTACATCAGATATTATTCTAGGCTTTGCAAATAATGATTGGCCCTAACTCTTAACTTTTTGACTTCATCCAACAAACGAGTCATCTTTTCTTCAAGGTCCAGTGCTGGATTCATATTCTGACTCAACGACATTGCTACATATGCAAAATATGCTATCTGCTGGGCCACTTTACGCTATTGGGTGATAATACTCTTCATGTCCTCATCCTTCTCTTGTATTTCTAACTCAGCCTTTCGTAATTTGAGAGTTACATTTTCGACGCTTTCATAACTAGCTTGTTTATAGGATTCGGTATGAATCTCGCTCGTACCCAAAGAACTTCAAAGCTCATCTGTTTGTTCTTTGAGTGCTTCATTCTCTGACTGAAAGATGTTGGATTTGGCCTCACTCTATTGGAGACTTGCTTTCAAAAATCACGTTCATAGCTAGACTATCTTGTAACTCATTCTGGAGGGTGTCGCATCGATCCTCGGTTTCCTTCAATTTTTGTGCCAATAGTCAAGTTCTATATTCACTGGTCCTTCCTCTCTGGTTCCAATGTCCATGGTCATTCTTAAACTGAATAATTCCATTTTTTTATTCTTCCAAAGTGTTACCCATACCCATATTTCTGAACACGCAATGGAGCTTATAATGATCGGCTTGCAAACTCTTTAGTTTATGACTCAAATCATCTCTCCCTTGCCTGAGCTGGTTATAATCGAACGAATGCCCCTCTTATGGGATGCCCCCATCTTTTGCCTTTAAATTTAATTTGCTTGGATGACTCATTTTTGTATTATCCAAACCTTCCCCCGGGTATTGACTCTTTTTCAACTTGGCCCCTCGGGCGATTTCTGGCTTGTTGTAAAATTTGGGCCCTCCATCTTCAACGCTCCCAAATTGACAAGATCTTTAACTTGGTTTTTAAATGCCCCACAATTCTCTATAGTGTGAGCCAAACTTCTTAAGTGGTAACCGCACCTGGAACGACTATTATAACCTTTCGGGTAAGGTGGTTCTTTTAGAACAGACTGAATTGGGGTGATAAGGTTTCTCTCAATAAGCATTGGGAGTAGCTCAGTGTACCTTACAGGAATCAGAACGTTCTTCTTTACATCATTTTCTTTTCAGGTTTCTTCTGGACCTACTTTTATTTTTCGGGGACTCAGATCTATTTCCCACTGATTTCTTCACACGAATCACGAAAGGGTTCGACTTATCATACTTACCGATGTTATCTTGCTTATGAGTGAGATTTTGACAATCAAACTCTTTATTCTGATTCTTGACTGGCTCTTCTTCTGTCTCTACAGACCCCTTGCCTTTAGCCATAGTGGTCATCATATTCATCATCTCGGCCATCTATTTCTTCAATTCTTGTACTTTATTTCACTCATCCTTAATATGAGTATCAGTTACCCTATCTGGTTCAAACACTTTAGATGATTCACCCTCTCTATTCTTCTGACAATGCTCAAAATTTGCTCGTTTTATCTGAATACGAGACCTCTGATCCATTATGATTGCCTTCTAAAGTGATGACCACTTGTGAAATAAATAGCTTTATTGTATGCCATGGGAATGCGATGCACAAAATATAAAGGGGCAAAACAAACACAAAAAGAAAATTGTGTCAGTACGGCAAGAATAATCTGAATAAATGGTCAACTAATAAACAGAAACAATTAAAGAACTCAAATCAAGCAATTAAAATATGTATAAACAAACAACAAAAATATGAATAAAAAAAACTAAACGGGTTTTTCACTAAACGGACAGAGTGCTGACATGGCTCTAACAGGTGGACTCTACATCTCATTATATGTGGTTAAATTCTTAATAAAACGGTACTCAAACTGTCGCTCAGACATCGATTCGAAGGAATACGACCCATATACCATACAGAGTGTAGACCCCACGAAATATAAGGATCGAATTTCAGGAGTGAACTACAACACTATACGGAGGTGAACACCCTATGAAGCGAAGTAATAACTCCTTCCTAAAGGTTCTAAGACTACTATATGATGTCAAAAAAAGGTAAACAAACAAGACTTAGGAATTAAAAATTAAATTAAACCGAATTTAAAATTTTCTTAATAATTACGATACAAACCTAACTAAGGCTTAACTATCTTTTTATTTTTGAAAACAAAAATTTGTCCCCACCGGAGTCGCCATGTTGTAGCGACTAATTTTTTCGTGCTGCTACTAGAAAATAAAAAATCGTATTTGGGGGTGTTTCTCGCTTTTATTGAACAAATATTTAAAAGGGAAATTTTAGGAAAAATCGTATTGTAAAAACATGGAGTCGCCACCAGTCACTTGGATAAGGTACACCGGACACCGAAAACAAAACCAGAGATTCAAATGGGGTTCGGGGGTCGATTACGTACGGGGAAGGGTTAACACCCCTGATGCGCCCAAAATTGGTACCTAATGGGTTTGTATCATAATTATTGAGAAAAATAGAAAATTCGATTTAATTTAAAATTTAATTCCTAAAATGCATGTGTGCAATTTTAAGATTTTGCCTCGATATCCACAGTACCAAAGGAGGTCATACCCGGAGTCCGGGATAACACTCCTACTAGAATATCGGGATAAAGGCCTAATACTATATGCAACAAATATAAACATGGCCAAACATGAAATAAAATACATGAATATTAACAAAAATAAATAACATAAACAATGTGATATTAAACAAGAAATGAAAAGCAAACATATATATAAAATGAGAATATGATATATATTAAAAAACTAATTTACAACATATTAACACATAAAAGATATAATACTAAAAAATGTAAAAAGGCATAATATATCAATACAAGCAAACATATTTACATAAAACGAAATAAGTAATAAAAGACATAATAAAACATATATAGAATAATAACCTAATAGACTAGCAAAATAATAACATTGAAGCACGAATATGGAAAAAGAACAATATTTAAAAACCTAATATACAAAATAAAAACATATTAAATATACTATATAAAGAACAAAGATAACATGTATCGAACATATAATAAACATACGAACCACAATATATTAAACATATAAAACATAAATAATATACATCGAATATATAAACTGTTGAGCAAAACATATATATATAAGAAAGGACTAAAAAACAAATAAAATAACAGGGTATGGAACTAAAACGAAATAACCCCTTTGAAAATCAGCTTAAATTGAAAGGAAAAAGATCCAATTGAAAAACAATAAAAACGAGGGGATTAAAATTATAATTTTCCATCTAAAAATATAACCAGAGACTGAGGGCTAAATTCAAGTGCGATCAAAACTTATGAGGATTAGTTGGGCAATTTACCCCTATAGAAGAGCCATTTTGCAAAGAAAAGTAGGGCGGGGGCCTCTGAGATAATTTCCCCTTTAAAATTTTGATTTAGCTTAAAATAGGGGCAGAATTGAAAGAAATTGGAAAGCTTTAGGGACCCGGGCAGGAAATTTGAAACGCAGAAGGGCCGCGAGGGTAAAATTGAAAAGGGCAGAGGTATTAAAACCAAAATAAACCAATTTAAAAAAATTGTCTATAAAATGACTCATCCGATCCCAAATTCGGCACTTAATCCATTTTAACCTGAAAATAAAAACATTTTCCCCTTATTATTTCTTTCAAGCCGAACCAAAAAAATCCTAACAAAGAACATCGGCCACCGTTATTTCCAAATTTCGGTGGTGGTTAGCCACTCCAGCTGTCACCTACCACCACCGTACACCCTTAACCGGTTCTAAAAGAATCGCGCCCCTTTTTAGATTTAAAACCAAAGCCCTCCTTTATTTTAAGAAAATTGAAACCCATTTAGGAAACAAAGACCCATTTTTACCGATTCACCCAGTATAAGATTATTACATGTGTGGAGAAAGCCGAACGGATCATGTATAACCCCCTCTCCTTGCTCTATTTTTCTTTTTTGTATTTATTTTATATTTTATATTCGAAATGCATGCAATATGAAAAGTTAATACCTTTTCTCTGAAATCCTTGTTTTATTGATTCTCTCCCACCATTTATTACAATAGATCCTTGCTTATATATCTGATTTTGCTTCTGATTTTCTTTGTTTACAAGCATAAGAAAACATTGAATGATATAACTATGCTTGATGTTTGATTCTAATGTTTTCCCCATTTTTAATTCGTTTCATCTGATGATGCTCATGCTGGTGGTTGAGCCAGTGAGAGGGAAGTCATATGGCGGCACGAAAACTCTGGCGATAAAGCTATGTGGTCAAAAATTGATTGAAAATGAAGGGTCTCTATTGACCGAATTTTATCTTGGTTGTTGGATTAGATTTGATCCAACAGTTGAGAACATTTGAAGATCAATGGCTTTGATTTGATCTGTAGATTGACGTGATGGCACCAAATGTAGCCACGTGGTACAAGGAAAACGGAAGGTCTTGCGCGTGCATACCACGTGCGCGTGAGGGAAGAGCAGCCTATGGAGTGTATCGCACGCGCTTCAGCTAGATGGTCTTCTTTTGATCGGGTTGTTGGATCAAAATCTAATCCAACGGCTCAGATGCGGGTGGGTGGAGAAGAATAAGATGTTAGGGTTATTATATAGGCATTAGATTAGGGTTTTTTGTTATTTAGGTTTGGGTTGGCCGATTGGGCCTTGTACTATTATTTGGGTCTTAATTTGTGTGTATATGGACTGGACAATAATAATAGTTTGGGTTTTAATTATTTATTTGATCTGTTTTCTATTTGTAACCCAATAGTAATAACACTAACAATTGTAAATAATAATAATAATATCATACACATGCATCACATATATACATAATAAACACACATGCATTGTACACATACAATATATGGCATATAAGCACACATACATATACATACAATATATTAACTTTAATACATACGCTTATACACTCATACATAAATAATAATAACAACACATAAATATTAATAACATGCATTCACACATATATAATATTAAATATACATGCATACATATTAAACACTAATGGTATGTACATCTATATACACACAATACATACACATTTTTTTTTAAAAAGCATATTAACGGTAACAATAATGATACGATGCATACATATGGCATATAATAATAATAATAATTAATAATATTAATAAATAATATTATACAGCCCGAACAAAAATGAATGATTACTTGGGAGCATTTCAACTCCTAGGCGTATACCCCCAAACTTAAAGGTTGCATTGTCCCCAATGCAAAAGAAAACAAAATGGAATGATAGAATGCAGTGAAAGAATGTAATGATAAATGCAATAACTGTACCCATACAGGGTATCGGTACGTGAGGCTTATAACAATATCTGAATTCCAGTGATGCAAAGGCATACCGATACACATTCAGCCGTATCGATAAGAAACTATCTGCACAAGGAAGGGATCAGTACTCCCTATACCCGTACCGATACCCAGCTATGAACGAAATTCTAGATTTTAAAACCATTACCGGTATGGATCAAGCTATATCGATACCCCCTTTAACCTGGGTCGAATTAGGCAAGCTCGTACCGATACGATTCTTCTCGTATCGGTACGGTAGGGTCTATAATGTCTATTTTTATCTAGTTTAATAGCCATTTACCCAACCAAACCTTGTCCAAATCCTATGAAATTTTACCAACAAGCTTTAATAACCTAAATCTAGTAGCATGCCAAATTTTAGGATCAATTGAATCCGTTTACTATGTTTACCCCAATTTAGGCCAAATATGCATTTTAAACCACTTTTTACCATTTTTCCAAGTAGTATTCTAAACTCATAGGGCATGGCAAACCACATATCACTTGTAAATAACAAAATAGCTAAAATAAACTTAGGGAACATATATGACACCATTCTAGGAGTTTATGAAGTTTATAAACATTACTTCCAAAACGCGGTGACTTACCGTAACTTCCAAAATACTTCGATCTCGCTTCCAAAAACCTTCTTATCCTGAAATGTATGGAACATGAATGTATTAGGCATAACTTGCCTAGTTAGGTAGTCATAAACAATGGATGCACTAAGGAATGCATTCTAGCCATGCTTCAATATTATCAATGGCAATAATAACATGAGCATATGCACCAATGACAATTTCAACACAATATCACTAGTCAATGAAATAACAATAATCGATGCAATAGAAATAATCAATGACAACTTAAATTGCATATAAATAGGATTCCTTGGATAGATGTAAGGAGTATGGATACGTGAATTCATATGCCACACCAAAATCAATAGTGGTCTAGTCCCTCTATCGCACCAATATGACCAATTCACATTATACCTCAGCCGCACCACAATAAAGGTCAATAGTGGTCTAGTCCCTCGATTCAGCACTTGACTCCTCTTTTCCTCGGATAGGTCTGCCTCGCTTTGCCTCAAATCTCTAGAAATAAGCTTAAGTCATCATGGAAGGAAGGAGAAAGCTCTGAGGTTGAAGATGGTATAAAAAAAGGAAAAGCGTGACTCTTTTTCCTTCAAATTAGTCTGTTTATAGGCCACCAAAGGAGGAACACTTGTTCTACGGGTTATTTGTGTGCCCAGAGCCGAATAGAATTTGTTATAACAATCTGGACAACTGAAAAGATCGTCTTTATCCTTAAGCAGACTAGACAGCTGGCAGATGCAGTGTCAAACTGGTTGCATTAGTGAAAACTTCCTCTGCAGGGACATTAGTAATGCAACTACAACAGTGCAAAAATAGGTAGAAATATTCAAAACATGAGCCACTAGAACTAAGTTAGAAAAAATTCAGAAATAGACATAAAATGTATAAATGGATGCAATGAACACCAATATGGGGACAATTAGGCCTATAAATCAAGGAAAATTACATGCTCTTTAAAGATCTATCAAATATCTTTTCAAACAACCAGACTGCCTGGTATATTTTTCTCTCAAACCCTAATAACCTCTCTTTCTTTCATCCTCTTCCACCGTTCCTCTACAATAATAATACACACACATATCGTCACTCACTATTCCCAACAGCTTAATCGCCAAGAGAGAAGCCCCAGTCTTTCTTATTCTCCTTCTCATACACCATCCTTCTTTGATTCTATCTTTGATAACTCTACCGATACCACACTCTCCCCTAACCTGTCGGCATTTCTCAACAACCATATACTCTCTAGCCAGTTCAAGAAACGATACGAGAACATGTGCAACCAAGAACTCATCCTGAAATAAGGGTTAGAGTTTACCCTCACTTACCACTCGAAGTTTGATGACGTTATGCTCTCTGTCATATCTAAGCATGGTTGGGAAAACTACGTCTGATAACCAGGGCATGTTAACTTCAATTGGGTGCAGGAGTTCTACACCCATGTTGGTCACTATGGGAAAAGGTAGGCTTATGTTTGGGGTAAGAATATAGAACTCTCAAGGGTTTTAATTACTTGTCACTACTGATTACCGGAGATAGGGGCAATCATCTTGGATTCATGGCCAATGCCACTGAAGAAACATATGCCCAGGTTCTATGTGACATTTATATCCTTGAAACCAAATGGGTAAGGACGGCATCGAATGCTAGGGCGTGTACTAGAGGCACCTATTGCCAACTAATGCTCCTGCCCACTAGAAATTATTCCACCGTCACATGATGATGGTTGATGCTCCTCTACACTCTGGTTAACGGGTGCGACATTCAGTCATTTGAACTGATCTAAGAGGCGATTACAGTGCATGCAATATCCCGAAGGAAGTTCAAGGATTTACCCTTACCAAAAAACTTATCACAACCCTTTGTAAGAGGGCTCGAGCCAAGGAGTGGGGGAGGATAGTGTCCTCAAGGTCCCAACAGGATGGCTACCTTCTCGAGTACTTGAATTGAAAGGACTTGGTCGCCAAGTTAACACATCAATCGCTCCAGCTCTTACCCCTTCCATACAAGAGTACGTCGCTGGCTATAGGCCCTATTTTTTATATATCCAAGAACGGGATGGCCTTGCGATCTCTCTTTAATGAGATCGTTCTAGCATCGATGGTGGCCTTCCCACCATTCCCTCTACACTACCTTGCCGACTCAGTCGCGCTTCCTCTTGGTTTTCCACCACCACTTTGGCGTCGAGATAATGATGCCAACACCCCTACTACCCTACCGCTCCAACAAAGAAGGTAGCCAGATACTAATGTTGGTGCTTCGAGTTACCCTACAAAATGGGCAAAGACTTCAAGGGACAGTGGTAAGGGTATCATGATCTGATAACCATCTTCTCGTCACAGTAACTCCTTGGGTACAATTTCTTTTTTTTAGCTTTTTAATTTTTTTAGTTTTGCAATTTTTAGCTTTCCATTCCATGTTTATATTTTTTGCTTTTGCATTGAGGACAATGCCTCTTGTTAACTTTGTAAAAATTATACATTTCATGCCTTTTTACTCAGGTTATTGTCTAGTTTTAAGCTCATTTCATTGCATATAGATGCATTTAGCTCATATAATTGCATTTGGTGGTGTTTGCTTGGTAGTTTTTACATATTTGTGAAATTGGTTCTGCTTAAGAGAAAGGGTTGTTTTGTGTTGGTGGTGTGCAGGTGAGTTAAGGAGCTTCGCTGGGAAAAGAAAATATGTTGCAACATTCTAGATGGCATTTCTGGGTGCACAAAAGGATAACAAAAGAAGATATTTTACAGCCCCCCACGTGATTCCACTAGCCAGTTGTGCCATACACATGAAGGGAATATCCCCTTTGGTCCACAAGGAATTAAAGGCACAAAACCCTAGGAGCTCCCACTATATATAGGATAGGACACCTACATTAAAGGGGGAGCGAAGAAAAAGGGTATTGGTGAGCTAAGAAAGAGAGACAAAAAAAGGCGGCTGCCCTCCTTCTTCCTCAGTTTTGGTTTCCTCCATTGTTGAAGCTCCAAGGGAAGTTCTTATTGGCCTTTGAGAGAAGCAACAAGCTTCAAGTGGTTCACATCAGTCCAATGCGGCTTGGGAGTTTCCTCTTCTCTTTACTGCTGTTGCTTTTACATTTTTATTCTAAAATGGGTTGTTTTAAACGAATGATTTTGGATAGTATTTGCCCAGCCATGAACTAACTTTAAATGGCTTGGGTTTATTATGGATGATTATGTTTTCTATTTGAATGAATGTTTTAGCATTTTCCAGTTTCATTGATGCTTTGTTCATTGTTTTATTGCCTTGGGTTTGTAAGAGCTTTCGAGAGTTAGCCTTTATCCTTGTTTGATGCTTAATGGTCGAGAGAGTTAAGCTTAGATCTACATGGACAATGGGTTTGATGCTGAAAGGCAGAATCCTAACTCACCTTAGAGATAAGGATAGAGTTTCAATGACTAAAAGGAGTAGAACTTCAGGGTTAGTAGCTTGCTAGGGTTCACGCTGAGAGGTAGTGTTGTAGCATTCTTGCTGCCAGTTTCTTGCTAGAGATAGTTTAGAAACACCTAGATAAACTCTATCGAGTGTCTTATAAGCTGGAAATAGTTAGACTTTTGTGAGAGCTAGGCATAGGATTCCTAGATAAACCCAGCCTGTCATCTCATTTGAGAGTTTTCATACGTGTGAGGGTGTTTGAAGTCTTATCATTTTGCTCCCATTGTTATTACATTTTTTGCTATAGCATTTCTTTCAATTGCTCATATCAACTCTTTCATTTAATATTCAGTTCTTGTTTTGCGTGCTTAAGCTTTTCTTAATTTACCTCCAATGCCTATGGAGACGATCTTACTCATCACTTTATTACTTGTTCGATGTGTATACTTGCACCGTTTGCGTATCATTATAGTACATCTTTACACGCGCAACAAGTTTTTGGCGCCGTTGCCAAGGATTGGCAATTGGTTATTTTGAGTTTAGCTTTTGCACCTCTTTATTTCTTTTTTTATAGCTTTATTTGCTGTTTTTGTTTACTTTTTTGCAGTTGTTGTGTTGTTGCATGATCCGAGGAAGACCCAAGGAACCATTATCACCTTTCGTTCTTGAGATTGAACGACTTTTTTGGCAAAGAAGACAGTTACAAAGAGCCCGAAGAACCATGTTTAGAGTTCAAAATCAAGGAGGTCATCCAGTTGAGAATCCGCATGATCATTATGTTGCAGCAAACCAGGGAGTTATAGCTCTCCCACGTGCTATTAGAGACCATTTAAACCCTATTCTGGAATATCTCAACCCTAGAATTGTAGCTCCTGAGATTCAAGCAGTTCAATTCAAACTTAAACCGGTGATGTTCAACATGTTGAACTCCATTGGGCAATTTGGTGGATCACTTCACTGTAGCGACCTTTTCGTCCGGGCCTTTCTTTGGAGGCTCGTTCTTTGGTATGGGGCTTCGTGTATAAATAATAAAAAATGTGGTAAAAATGGAGTCGCCACCGGTCACTTGGATAAGGTAGACCAGACACAGAAAAATCAACCAGAGATGGGTTCGGGAGCTGGTTACGAGTGGGGAAGGATTAGCACCCCCACTACGCCCAAAATTGATACCTAAGGTTCGCATTATATTTATTAAGGAAAATAAAAAATTTAATTTAATTTAAAAATTAATTTCCAAGATGCATACACAACAAACTAAATCTGCCTTGGTATTCACAATATTCAAAGGAGATGACACCCGGATGGCTGGGATGACACTCCTAATAGAAATATCGGAACAATGGGGCAAAATATTATATATAATATTTATGTAAAATAATAAATAACATAAAGTTAATATAAATAATGTAAATATAAAGTAATAGAATAAAAATAAATAAAATACTATATAATATACAATGTATCTTAATATATACATGTAAATGTAAATACATAAGTAATATTTTATACATATCTTACATATAAATATACATATTATACAAATGCTTTATAAAGCAAATATTATACTATATACATATTATAAGTATAATATATATTACACATTTTATATATACATATAATAATACCATATATATAAAAAATACACAAATAAAATCAAACGCATCAAATACGAAAAAGAACTGAAATTAAAGAAAATAAAAAACAATGCAAAAATTAAAAGTAAAATAATATACAAAACATATATAAAAAACATACCAATATGAAAATATAATCAACAGAACCATATATTATTATATAAATAAATACAAAAATAAGGACCGAATTTTACCCCACTAAGAGCTCGAATAAAAAACTTGACTGGCCCCCACCAAGATCTCGATGCACCTCGACATGGCTTGAAAATTTAACTAGATCGGACCACGAAAGGGAACTCGATCGAATGTTGGATAGAACCAACTGGGGTCGAGAGCACTGCCCCTACCCCCCGGCCAGTCTCTCGGCCGACCATGCTTACTTCGGCCAAATTCATGGCCTTGGCCTAATTTGGCTTTGTGCCAATTTCCCTCAAATTTTATATTTTTTACCTTTTTTATTTTATTCGATAAGCTCTCCTATACAAAAAATTTTGGGGTATTAAATACCTAAAAAAAAGAGTGAATACATTGATTTTACAGATCGAAAATTTTTGGGTGACAACGTCTTCTTTCCTACTTTTCGAGTCTGTAAATGCGGCGGCTTGGACTGGATAAAGGGCTTTTTAATTGGGCATAATGGGTAGGGATATTGGGATTATTTTGGGTTTATCCCAGACAAAAATGGGTTACAATAGCTGCTCCTCTTTGCTCATCGTTGTGTAACATGGATGGAGCACAGACAAAAGAGTGACCATTTTGGTCCGGGTAGGTTGAGGGTTCTTCTCTGACCACCGTCTGCTCTTCAGTTGATCTGCATCGACCGCTTTTGGAGGCAAAATCTTTAAACTGGAGTGCTTTGCTGAGAAGACAATATCTTGGAGTTGGGAGGCTTTCTAGTGGCACGAGTCTTCGCTTCTTAGTATAAGGCTGAAGATCAGAAAATTTAAATATCATACACCAATTTCTGATTGTCATAGGTATGATCTCTTGTTGTCGAAAGGTTTTTGACCTTTTCCCCAAAATGTCGAGGACTAGAAAATTACAAAATCATGCCCTGATTTCTGATCGTCATAGGCATGAAAGGGTATCTCGCTACAAGATTATCGGAAGGTTTTCACTGCTTCCATGAAAGATAAAGACATGAAAATTGAAATATCATACCCTGATTTATGATCGTCATAGGCATGAAATGGTATCTTGTTGCAAGATGACTAGAAGATTTTTGCTACTTCCCTGAAAGCTAAAGTTTGCAAAATCCCCAAATGGTGTGCCCCGGTTTCTGACCGTCATAGACACAAAAGAGTAACTCACTTTGAGATTGCCACATAATTTTCACCGCTTCCCTGAAAGCCAAAGACTAGAAAATCAAAAGAATGCCCGGGGTTCTGACCTTGTTGACATCAAAATGACATCTCACTGTGAGACTATTAGAAAATTTTCGCTGCTCTCGTAAAAGTTGAAGACTGGAAAATTGAAAGGATGCCCCAGGTTCTGACCATCTTGACATCAAAGTGTAACTTGCTTCAAAACTACCACATGATTTTCACTACTTCCAAGAAAACTGAAGCTAAAAATTCATACCCCGATTTTTGATCATCATAGGCATGAAAAGGTATCTCGTCACAAGATTACCAAAAATTTTACGCCGCTTCCATGAAAGATGATGACTAAAAAACCTTGAAGGATGCCCCGGTTTTTTGACCATCATAGGAATCAAATCACAAACGTTTGAGTACAAAAAATTCTTGAGTCTTTGTTGAGAGTTGTTTCTTCCGCTGCGAAGCATAAAAATCTGATCTTCCTCTAATTCTTGAGCATCTGCCAAGAAATCAAATAAGAAACTTGAATAATGCGAGTTAGCATGCTCCTAATCTTATGGATGCTTATCTATATGATGAATGATATGGAACATTTTCAGGGTTGTTTTAAAAGCTCCTGGTCTTTGAAAGGTCATCCTCAGATTTCTTCTTCGCTTCATTCATTTGCTGCATGCTCGTCAATTTTTCCTTATCAGTTTTGTATTTATCTCAAATATGCCCCACAGCACACTTTTAATCCAAAGTCATTTCTCGTTTCCACGAACATTCTCCTTTAGTCATTGTACTATTGTAGGGACTCGTACCATTCCTTTGCTCATCATTGCCCCATTTGATCCTGGGCTCAACTATTTTCTTGTCATGTACTCTTATTACTTTTTTGGTACTTTTCCCTATTGATTCGTTGGCACTGACCCACCACATAGAGTCTTCTTCTATCTTGAACCTTCTGGCAAGCGAATGCCTCAGATTCGTAAACTTTTTTTGTGTTTAGAGATATTGTTCCCATCAATAGTTCATTCTTCATTTCTCTGAATGTGAGAAACTTGCTTTAAATCTCCCAACTGTCTGGCATATGTACTCTTGTCACCACTCTCGTTGTAATCATTGACACGTTATTCCTCTGTGTTAGGTCAATTATTTGTATCCACAAACTTGTATCCTGAATCTTACTCCTAAAGTAATACAAGAAAATATTTTTGCTTAGAATGTCAACTTTGCTAATTGTCATTTCAATGAAGGGTGTTCTTTTGGATTAGCATACAAGACCTTAAAACCAAAATTAAAATATATAACGAATAGGAGCTCTGAATATCAAGTGCAAAAGTGTTCCAAATTTAACCTTTCGGTGATCATTCCAAGCATAACTTGTGTCTGTGAAGACTTTGAATATTATGGTTATTTTTGAAGTCGTAAAATTCCCTTAAATGACTCGGTTCATCCTCATGATTACCGCGTTGCTACAGAAGACTACTCCTTCTCAATTCTCACTTTTGCTTCATCCAAGAAAATGGACTTGTTTAACCATTAGAGTGAAAAAATATCATTCTAAGAATAGAATTCTAGATGCATGTATGTGCTTCTTGTATTTTCTTTATGAACATGCCTATTACCAGGCTTTGAACATGCCTATTACCAGGCTTAAAACATGCCTATTACCAGGCTTTAATTATGCCTATTACCAGGCTTTCGAGCAAATGAGTTGTTTTTCATTTTAATATTTTATTATCATTTCTTTATGTTTTGATCCATTAATGCATAGAAGACTACGCTTAGAATTTCAATTTCAAGCAACTATGCATGGTTAACTTTGGAGCTTTTTCATCATTGAACTTCATCAAAGGAGTAGTAATCTTGCTTTGCTGACCAGAGTCTATTAGGAGAGAAATTAGACTTATCATTATCACAATATTCAACTGATCTCAATGTCGCATTTTGCAATTGATATCTAAGGGACCTACACAGGCGAGAAGAGATATACATATACATGCTTTCAAGGCCATTGTATGTTAAGCAAAATACATTCTTCATTAGAATGAAAATTACCAAACATGGCATATGCCCTTTACAAAAAGATCTTTGCTACACTCGGGCCAAGGATAGCAAAGTTGATTCGATGCATTACTTCAAGCCGTGGTCAAAACATAGATAAGACAAAAAATAGAACTTCAGTCTGTCCTGAGCAGAAATTCATATACTGTTATCCCTTCGATACTTCAACTGTTGTAATACTTGCTCGGGTCTCGACCTTTGATTTTTATTCTTTATCTACGACAAAACTTTGGCTGATTCTCAGATTACTCCATTGGGTCCCAAGAAATGTGTTTGCAGGTATGTAATGCAAAAATGAATGCAAATGCAATATTGATTTGCAAATAATCCTTAGAAAGGCTTCCGCTAGGAGAAGATATCTGTCAAGAAGCTGAAATGAACTATAGATAATGGGCAGCTTCTTGTCTTGATATCTTGATTTTGTAAGTATGATTCGCACTCTACGTCTTAGTATCGTGCTCGGTTTGCAAGACAGTCTTGTCATTTTCTTCTTCCATTGTTCAAAAGTCTTATGGCAACGTAATCTACACACTTCAGTTTTTTTGACAGAAGGCTAGCCTATGCACAGAGAATGCGGGCAAAGGTCTCTTCTTTGGTAGACCTGGATGCCAATAAGTCGGGTTTCGAATATCGTGTCTAAGCTACATCGTCTCTTGTTTGCTTTGTATCTCGCAATCGAGTCATCTTTTTCATTGGTCTTTATTCACCCTAACCCGATACTGTTTGCATTATCGCTCTTGTATCACAGACTTATCTTCTATCTGGGTACACCCTCTAAATTGGATTATTCTCAAATCAACACTTATGGTATGATATGATATGCAATGCGCATGCAGAAAAAAAGAAGAAAAAAAAACAACATAGAAAATGAGTTAGTGTAATAGAATAATCAAATAATAAAATGAATTAAATGATGAAAAATGAAGAAAATAAGAGGTTAAAATATACAAGGAATATAAACAAACAAAGCAAAACCTAAAAAATGGTCATTCCTAAATGGGCAGAGTACCGGCGTGATCAAAGGGTGGGATACTATGGCTCATTATATGCGGTTTGGTCGCTGGGACATTGATTCGGGGGAATACGACCCTTATACCATACGGAGGTGAAAACCCCATGAAATATAAGGACCAATACTTCGGAAGCGAGATACAACACTATACGGAGGTGAAAACCCCACGAAGCGAAGTACTCCATCCCATTTAAGGGTTCTAACAATAATATATGATGACAGTTTATATCAAACAAAAATTGGAAATTAAAAATTAAATTAAATTGAATTTAAATTTTCCTTAATAATTACAATATGAACCCTGACTGAGGCCTAACTCTTCTTTTTGTTTTTTGAAAACTAAAATTTGTCCCTAGCAAAGTCGCCATGCTATAGCGACCTTTTCGTCCTGGCCTTTCCTTAGAGGCCCATTCTTTGGTATGCAGCTTCGTGTATAAATAATAAAAAATGTATATTACACATTTTATAAGTAAAATAATACCATATATATAAAAATACACAAATAAAATAAAATGCATCGAATACGAAAAAGAACTGAAATTAAAGAAAATAAAAAATTATGCAAAAATTAAAAGTAAAATAATAAACAAAACATATATAAAAAGCATACCAATATGAAACATAATCAACAGAACCATATATTATTATATAAATAAATACAAAGATAATGACCGAATTTTACCCCACTAAGAGCTCGAATGAAAAACTTGACCGGCCCCCACCAAGATCTCGATGCCACTTCAACATGGCCTAAAAATTTAACTAGATCGGACCACGAAAGGGACCACGATCGAATGTTGGATCGAACCAACTAGGGTCGAAGGCACTGTCTCTACCCCCGGCTAGCCTCTCGGCCGACCATGCTTGCTTCGGCCAATTTCATGGCCTTGGCCTAATTTCCCTTAAATTGTTGCCTCCATTTGTGAATGGTGGGTGGCTGTTTATAGCCAAAATAGATGGTGAGGGAGTGGCGTAGCTCAACATGAGCCATGTGAATTTTTTTTTATTTTTTTTATTTTATTCGATAAGCTCTCCTATATAAAAACTTTTGGGGTATTAAATACCTAAAAAAGAGTGAATACATTGATTTACAGATTGAAAATTTTTGAGTGATAACTTATTCTTTCTTGCTTTTCGAGTCTGCAAATGCGGTGGCCTGGACTGGATAAAGGGCTTTTTAATTGGGCATAATGGGTAGGGATATTGGGCTTATTTTGGGTCTAACCCGGACAAAAATGGGCTACCACACTCACGAAAATACAAGACAACACATTCGCACTTTCTTGGAAGTTTGTAATTCTTTCAGACAGCAAGGTGTGCACGAAGACGTGTTGAAACTTAAATTATTTCCTTTCGTAAACACATTCCCTGCTGGATCCATGGAAACATGGACAGACTTGTGTAAGAGGTTTTTGCTGCGGTATAATCCACCCAACATGAACACCCAGCTAAGGAATGACATTGCTTCCTTTCGTCAAGCTGATGACAAATCCATGTACGAGTGCTGGGATCGATATAAGGGATTGCTTAACAAATGTTCGAATCATAGTTTTCATGATTGGACGCAAGTTGTGATGCTCTACAATGGTGTCAATGCTCCAACAAGAATGATATTGGACGCTTCAGCAAATGGTACATTGCTAGATAAGTCACCCGAAGAGGCATTTGATATCCTCGATAGGATAGCAAACAATGACTACCAATTTCCCACTTCAAGACTAGGAACGGGGAGGAAGACTCATGGAACACGAGAGCTCGATCACAATGAATCTGTTTCAGCTTAATTGTCTGCTATTATAAATATGTTGAAGAATCTTCAACGGCCTAATGAGGTGAAGAGAGTAAAGGTAGCAACTACTTGTATTCGTTGTAAAGGAAATCATCATCTGAACGAGTGCCAGAGAACCATGAATCTACCAACTACGTGGGGAACTTTAATAGGATCAACCACAACCCCTATTTGAACACTTATAACCCAGGATGGAGTCAGAATCCCAATCTTTCTTAGGGAAATAAGAGACACCACACCAGTAGCTTGGATCGACAGCAGAATGTGATTGAACCCTCAGGTTTTCAACAAAATATGTTGTGGCAAAATACTAACAAGGGTTCAGCTTCTTCATCAAACAAAAATACTTTAGAAGCTACTCTTCAAGACTTTATGACTACCACTAAAGCCTTACTTCAAGTCCATGTTGCGTCTATTAAGAGTCAAGGAGCATTGCTACAAAGTCATAGTTCTTCTTTGAGAGTATTAGAAACCCAAGTAGGCCAAATCGCACAAGATTTACATGTTCGACCTCAAGGCAGTTTACCCAGTGATACTGAAATCACTAAACCTCATGACAAGAAGCAATCTAGCGCACTCATTTTAAGGAGTAGCACCCAACTCAACAAAGGAGATAAGTTTGGGGGAGAAAACGGATAAATCTAACCCTAAAACTATGCAAGAAGAACCTGGGTTACAAGAGGATTTATCTCTTGAGAAGGACATGCACGAGGGCTCGACACGTGAACCTACCAATGAGAGACCAAATATTGCTACAGCAAAAGATACTCTACCAACAAATGAGCAAGAAGTTAGACCCACACCATCCTTCCCTCAAAGATTGAAGAAACAAAAGGAAGACCTTTAGTTCCAGAAGTTTGTAGGTATTTTAGACCAGTTGTATATCAATGTCCCATTTCTGGAGGCCATTGATCAAATGCCTACTTATGCAAAGTTTTTCAAAGATATTGTCACAAAAAAGAGAAAAATTGAGAGGCATGAGACAATTGCTACGACAAGGGAGTGCTACTCTATGTTGAGTAAATTGCCACCAAAACAGAAGGATCCAGGCAGCTTTATCATCCCATGCTCAATAGGAGATAACTATGTGGGAAGAGCTTTATGCAATCGTGGATCTAGTGTGAATCTTATGCCCAAGTCAGTCTTCAAGAAGCTCGGTATAGGGAATGTACAACCGACAACTGTTATTTTACAATTGGCTGGCCGATCCCATGTTCGTCTAGAAGGAATAATTGAAGATGTTGTGGTAAAAGTGGACAAATTTGTTTTTCCAGTGGACTTTCTTATTCTCGACTGCGAAGCTGATGATAATGCATCCATTATTTTGGGGCGACCATTCCTAGCCACGAGCCGAATCTTGATTGAATTTGAAGAGGGTGAATTCACCATGAGAGTGGCTAATCAGAGGGTAACCACAAATGTCTTTAATACCCTCAAATATGTGGATGAATCAAAAGAGTGTCAATGTCTTCAGGACTTGTATTCTACGGACAAAAAGGAAGCTACAGAATTTTGTTGTAGCAATTTTTCAGAGATTGAAGATTATTTGATACTTAATGAAGATGTCAAAGAGGAGTTCCCATTGGAGGTGCAGCAATCTAGTTTCCTCGCAGGTAGTTCAGGTAAGCAATTCGAACATTTAGATTCTGTTGAATTTATCCCTCCAAAACCTTCACTTGAGCATGCACCCAATTTAGAATTAAGGCCTTTACCACCACACCTTAAATATGCTTATTTGGGTAAAAATGAAACCTTATCTGTGATAATTTCCTCTAGTCTTAAACCTGAGCAATAATGTAGTTTGATAAATTTGCTAGCTTAACATAAAAAAGCTTTGGGCTGGCCTATGGCTAATTTGAAGGGTGTAAGCCCTACTATTTGTATGCACAAAATTCAGCTTGATGAATGTCTCGGCGATTCAATTGAGCCCCAAATAAGGCTTAATCCAATCATGAAGACAGTGGTGATGAAGGAAATAATCAAGTGGTTAGATGCTAGAATTATCTATTTGATTTCCAATAGTTCATGGGTCAACCCAATACAATGTGTACCGAAGAAGGGAGGCATGACAGTGATAAGCAATGAGGACAATGAACTCCTACCAACAAGGACCGTCACGGGTTGGAAAATCTGCATGGACTATAGAGAGCTCAACAAGGCAACCAAGAAGGACTATTTTCCCCTCCCTTTCATTGATCAAATGCTAGATCGATTGGCGGACAAATCTTTTTATTATTTCCTCGATGGGTATTTAGGGTACAACCAGATTGCTATAGCACCGGAGGATTAAGAGAAGACAACTTTCACATGCTCGTATGGTACTTATGCATTTCGAAGGATGCCCTTTGGACTTTACAATGCTCCAGCCACTTTTCAAAGATCCATGCTAGCTATCTTCTCGGACATAGTTGAAGACTTTTTGGAGATATTTATGGATGATTTCTCAATTTTAGGAAATGATTTTGAGTCATGCCTAGGTAATTTAGCTAAGGTACCCAAATGATGCGAAGAAGCGGACTTGGTACTAAATTGGGAGAAGTGCCATTTTATGGTGGCCGAATGGACTGTTTTAGGCCACAAGATATCAAAAAAGGGAATTGAAGTAGACAAGGCAAAGGTTGAAGTGATTGAGAAGCTTCATCTTCCCACCACAGTGAAGGGCATTTGGAGTTTCTTAGGACATGCTGGCTTTTATAGGAGGTTCATAAAAGACTTCTCCAAAATCTCCAAGTCGTTGTGCACTTTGCTACAACAAAACCAACCCTTTGTGTTTGATGAAAAATGCCACAGCGCATTCAAGGAGCTCAAAGACAAGCTTATCTCAGCACCCATTGTTACCCCCCAGACTGGACCTTCCATTTGAGCTTATGTGTGACGCGAGTGACTATGTAGTGGGAGCGGCACTTGGACAGCACCGAGGTAATCTCTTCCGTGTCATCTATTATGTTAGTCGCACTTTAAATGATGCACACAACCACTGAAAAAGAATTGCTGGTCGTTGTGTTTGTATTTGATAAGTTTAGAGCATACTTGATAGGCACTAGAGTCATTATCCTTACTGATCATTCTGCCATTAAGTACTTAGTAACTAAAACGGATGCTAAACCTAGACTTATTAGGTGGATACTTCTTTTTGCAAGAATTTGACCTAAAGGTTAAGGAAATAAAGGGTACTTAAAATCAAGTTACTGATCATCTTTCTAGGCTAGAAAACAAGATTCAATGTAATGACAAAATAGAAATCAATGAGGAGTTTCCCGATGAGAAAATATTATTTACTGCGGCAATCTCGTGGTATGTTAATATTGTTAACTTTCTTGTTAGTGGAATTTTGCCTCTTGATTTGAACAGCAGGAAAGAAAGAAATTCAGACATAATATGCGATTCTACTTTTGGGATGAGCCTTATTTATTCAAACAATCTGCCGATCAAATAATTCGAAGATGTGTTCCCGAAGAAGAGCAAAAGGAAATCCTTTTCCATTGCCATTCATCCTCATGTGGTGGACACTTCAGAGGAGCTAGGACTGCTGCAAAGGTCCTACAATCCGATTTCTATTGGCCTGCACTCTTCAAAGATGCACACGAATTTTACAAGTCTTGTGATCGATGCCAAAGGACTAGGAATATATCTCGAAGACATGAAATGTCATTGCACAACATCTTGGAAGTGGAGCTTTTCAATGTATGGGGAATTGACTTCATGGGACCCTTCCCATATTCGATTGGAGATCTTTATATCTTGTTAGCTATGGATTATGTGTCAAAATGGGAACAGTGGCCACACCAAAGAACGACTCCAAGATAGTTTTGAAGTTCTTTCATAAGAACATTTTCACAAGATTTGGAGCTCCAAGAGCTATCATAAGTGACGAAGGCACCCACTTCGAAAACAAGCTCATTGACAACGCGTTGCAAAGGTATGGGGTACGACACAAAATTGCTATGGCATATCATCCCAGACCAGTGGCCAAGCTAAAATCTCCAATCGAGAAATAAAGCAAATATTAGAGAAGGTGGTAAACCCCAAAAAGAAAGACTGGTCCCCAAAGCTTGATGAAGCCTTATGGGCTTATCGCACATCTTTCAAAACTCCTTTAGGAATGTCCCCATTCAAACTTGTTTATGGCAAAGCATGCCACCTTCTCGTTGAGCTAGAACACAAAGCCTATTGGGCCATTAAAAAGATTAATATGGATGCCCAACTAGCTGGAAAAAAAGGTTGTTGGAGCTGAAGGAGATGGAAGAATTTAGAGCTCAAGCCTGTGAGAATGCACGTCTGTATAAGGAGAAGACAAAGTAGTGGCACAACAAGCATCTTTTGCCACGACATTTTGCAGAAGGTCAACAAGTTCTCCTCTACAACTCTAGACTCAAACTCTTTCTGGGCAAACTCAAGTCACGCTGGTCAGGCCCTTTCCATGTACACAAGGTTTATCCTTATGGTGCGGTGGATATCAAGAACCTTGATGATGACACCATCTTTAAGGTTAATGGCCAAAGACTGAATGTTTACACTGGAGCTCCAATCCTGCATGACAAGTCCTCATTGCTTCTTTAGGATGCATGAGAGTTTGAATTCTCCACTCTTCCTATTTTGCTAAAGCATTTTCATATTCCCTATGTTTATAAATAAATAATCGTTTCTTTTATTTATTTCCTTGTTCCTTAGTCCTTTATTTTGTGCCCTATTTTTTTGTTTTTATCAACCCATGTCAAATTTCTTCCCAGGTTGTAGGTGGCACATGCAAAACTACTTTATGGAAGAGGCATATTTCCAATTAGGGTTAGGGTTTTGTCTTTACCTTATTAAAGGAAGTTGAAAAGGCAAGATTTTTCCAAGGTGTTTGGGCGGTGTAGAAAGGAGCAAAAAAAAGGGGAAATTTTATATCTCTTTAATTTTCGAAACCATACCCCATTATTACACTTTTTAGATTTTCTCTCCCACCTTTCTTTTTTTTTTTACTTTTCATTAACTCCCCATCACATCCTCTCTCTTCCCCACACCTATAACCGTCACCTCCACTATCTCTCTCATTACTTTTGTCAAATTTTTTTCCATTAAACAACCCCCTTTATCTTCCATAATCCCATGTTTCACTTCATCTTCTTCCCAGAACCCCTCTTTTTCTTCATCTTCGTCGAACCAAACTTCACCTGAAAACCTTAATCATCCCAATAGCTTATGTTGCGTCTGTCAACCATGGTTCGATGCAAGAATTTCACTGGTGCTTCAAGCAGTGCTCAACAACAACTGGCCATTGAAATCAAAAAATTTCAAGATGAAGCGGCCAAGAATCGCTTCCAACAAATTAAAAAGATGAAACTCTTCCCTGAACAAGGTTTTTCTTTCACGTCTGAAGGAGATGAGGGATTTGACTCTGAACTGATGGAAGTCATCACCAAGCACGGCTGGGAAGTATTTGTTAAACATTCGAGTAACATTGTTGTGCCACTAATGAGGGAATTTTATGCACATTTAACCAGCCCTACACAATCTGGTGTGTACGTGAGAGGGGACCAAATCAAATTCACTGTTGCAGCAATAAACAAGTTTTATGGACTAAAGAATGTGGTGGACCAACATACCCTTTTTATCGAAGTAGCCGATACCCAAACAGTCAATGAGGTTTTGGAGGACTTGTGTTTTAGAGGAACAGAATTGGACCCCACCAACAAGACTGTGAAGATGGGGCGTCTGAAGCCTCAAGCCAAGGTTTGGAACCACTACCTTAAAACCTGTTTGATGCCAACCTCCCACCACACGACTGTGGCCCTTAACAGGTTGCTCCTCCTGCATTCTATCCTTAATGCACAGCCAATCGATGAGGTGTACGCGTGTGTAAAGAGGAAATCGAGCCTTCTGATCTTCCACAACTTGATTATAGCCCTATGCCAGAAGAAAGAAGTATATGAAGATGACGAGGATGAAATTCATAAGGGAAAGCAAGGATTAACCCCTAACCAAATTCTTGGGCTTAAGGGATTCGATAAAGATGCCCCAGCGGAAACTATAGAAGGTGAAGCTAAGACAGTTACTGCAGCGAGAATTGCCTCTTTGGTAGCTTTCACACGCTGCATAAAAGATGAGATGGAGATGATACGCAGCAACATGCATACCTTTTTCAAGTATATAAAAGAAAGGGATAAGGTGATGAACACCTATTTTCGAGAGATGCTACCGTACCTGACAAAAGAATTCACACCCTTCCCTAAAATCCTATTAGCTACACCGCCGACACCAGCTCAACCAAAGAGAACATCTACACCGCGCTCTACTCCTGCATAATTAGAACATGTTTCGCAAGACCTAGCCCCTATAGATGCTACAGAAAGTCCTAATCAGACGAGGACGAGTAAAGGAAAACCCTCTAAGGAAGCCCCACTACCTGAAATTCCAGTAGAAGACCCTGTCACTATTAAGAGTGACGATGAGGAGATGGAACAAACAACTCCTGCTACTACACCTGCTACGACTGTAACTGTCGCAGCACAAACAAGATAACATCTAAAGCGATCTGTCGGCCGTATTTGGAACACTCCTACTGAAGGGAGTGATGCTTGGGATGATGAGAAAACCCAAGATGAGGAGGCTGAACAAGCCCAACCACCGTAACCAACTAAGGAAGATGAGACCATCGTTATGCTAAGGAATAAGTTTTTCAAAATTAAGGCCACCAAAATGGCACCGCCGAAGTAGAACAATAGCAAGGTACGTCCCATTGCATTACATTTAGTTTAGATTTAGTTAATTTTCATGCATTCAAGACAATGCTTTCTTCAAGTTTGGGGGAGGTAGTGTTCATAGTTAGTCATTTGCATTTGTAGTTATGAATAGTTTTTGCTATGGCATTTCATTTAGCTTAAAGATAGTTTTTATGAATAAATTAAGGATGTCCGATGATGAGTATTTAATTTTTATGGCTATGGATTATGTGAATGTACATGACTGTTGAGATGGATAGAACCTACTTTAGGGCTTGATGCTTTGTGATTTATTTGTTACACGATTGCATGTTCTCTATGCTTAAGGGTGTTAGAAACTTTTTATGAAAGAACTCTTGCATGCCTTAGTATGAATGATCTTAATGAACTTAACTGTTAAATGAAAGCATTAAAGGCTTTATTAGACTCCCATATGATTATTGAATATGTTAAATTATGAATAAATGCTTCGGCATATATGTAGAGGGAAACTCATCTTTGTTTTGTTTGCCTGGATATTGCGTTTAAATAAATGGCAGCAACATCAAATGAGTGAATGAAAGTAGTCACGGGATGACTCTACTTACTAGCTCGGGGATGAGATGTTTGCTCCATATTCATCTACAGTTAAAGACAGTAGTTGTGATGAGCTGACTCCCCTCGCAGCATAAATTGATCAACAAATATGGGAGTAAACTTGTGCTTAATTGATCAACAAATACTAGGGTATAATAGAGAGCGTGCCTAGAATTTTTCTAAATCTGTTAAGCATAAATTGAATGCAATCACGCACACATAAACAAAGGATCTTGTCTTAAGAAAAAAGTTCTTAAAATCTCAAAACTGTCTAGTGTGTTGAAGCCCACATTTTTTAGGACTGAAATTTTTTCCATAGCACTTTCTTGAGCTGATCTTTGCCATAGCATTTTCTTTGTTCATGTCTACTCATTGCTTGAGGATAAGCAATAGCTTAAGTTTGGGGGTGTTAACTTTGTAAAAAGTATACATTTCATACCTTTTTTACTCAGGTTATTGTCTAGTTTTAAGCTCATTTCATTGCATATAGATGCATTTAGCTTATATAATTGCATTTGGTGGTGTTTGCTTGGTAGTTTTTACATATTTGAGAAATTGGTGCTACTTAAGAGAAAGGGTTGTTTTGTGTTGGTGGTGTACATGTGAGTTAAGGAGCTTTGCTGGGAAAAGAAAATATGCTGCAGCATTCTAGACGGCATTTCTGGGCGTACAAAAGGACAAAGAAAGAAGATATTTTATAGCCCCCACACGTGATTCCACTAGCCAGCTGTGCCATACATGTGAAGGGAATATCCCCTTTGGTCCACAAGGAATTAAAGGCACAAAACCCTAGGAGCCCCCACTATATAAAGGATAGGACACCCACATTAAAGGGGGAGCGAAGAAAAATGGTATTGGTGAGCTAAGAAAGAGAGAAAAAAATGCAGTTGCCCTCCTTCTTCCTCAGTTTTGGTTTCCTCCATTGTTGAAGCTCCAAGGGAAGTTCTTGCTGATCTTTAAGAGAAGCATCAAGCTTCGAGTAGTTCACGGTAGTCCATGGCGGCTTGAGAGTTTCCTCTTCTCTTTGCTGCCGTTCTTTTTACATTTTTATTCTGAAATGGGTTGTTTTAAACGAATGATTTTTGATAGTATTTGCCCAACCATGAACTAATTTTAAGTGGCTTGGGTTTATTTTGGATGATTATGTTTTCTGTTTGAATGAATGTTTTAGCATTTTCTAGTTTCATTGATGCTTTGTTCACTATTTTATTGCCTTGGGTTTGTAAGAGCTTTTGAGAGTTAGCCTTTATCCTTGTTTGATGCTCAATGGTCGAGAGAGTTAAGCTTAGATCTATGTGGACAATGGGGTTTGATACTGAGAGGCAGAATCCTAACTCACCTTAGAGATAATGATAGAGTTTCCATGACTGAAAGGAGTAGAACTTCAGGGTTAATAGCTTGCCAGGGTTCACGTTGAGAGGTATTGTTGTAGCATTCTTGCTGCCAGTTTATTGTTAGAGATAGTTTAGAAACACCTAGATAAACTTTGTCGAGTGTCTTATAAGCTGGAAATAGTTAGACTTTCGTGAGAACTAGGTATAGGATTCCTAGATAAACCCATCATGTCATCCCATTTGAGAGTTTCCACACGTGTGAGGGTGTTTGAAGTCTTATCCTTTTGCTCCAGTTGTTATTACATTTTTTGCTACAACATTTCTTTCAATTGTTCATTTAATATTTAGTTCCTGTTTTGCGTGCTTAAACTTTACTTAATTTACCTCTAATCCCTGTAGAAACGATCTTACTCATCACTTTATTACTTGTTCGATGTGTATACGTGCATCGTTTGCATATCATTAATAGTACATCTTTATACACACAACACCTTTTTCAAGTTTAGGGGAGGTTATCTTAAATAAAATATTCTTTTGTATGTATTATCTTAGGTAAAAAATATTAGGGTTGTCTTAGGTAAAAACTCTACTATGGTTCTATTATACTGAAACTACTACTGCATTGATGATGTTATTCCTATGATGATAAGTTGTGCTTAATGTTTTAGGGATGTGTTAAGAGCCCTAGTGATTTGAACTTAGGGTTGAAACTGTTATAGCTTGTACTTCACATGTTGCATGCTCTCTAAAAGCTTAAGAATCATTAGGGAAATTCTAGGTTGACTCTCTGATGTCGTAGCATAAATTAATGATAATGAACAGAATGATCAATGTAGCATAAAAAGCTTAAATTGAAACTCCTAAAAATCGAGGAAAAAATAAAGATCAAATTAAATGTTAAACTCGATGCCAAAGGTAAACTGTTGAGGGACACTCTAATATGCTTCGCTAGCTTAGTACACTAGGTGAGTTGTGTTTGTTCCATTTAACTTTCCCTGGTAGGAACTGTGGTATTAGCATAAGAGTGAATAAAAGTCTTCATAGGATTACTCTTGTCGTAGGGCTCGGGGATGGGGTGTTTGCTCCATTTTATTTTCAGGCCTGAAGAGTAGGAGTGATAAGTTGAAGCCCCAAGGATACAGTTTAATAAACTAAAAAGAACTAAGGGAATAAAATAAATATGCTTAAAAAAGAAGAAAATGCTAGGCGGGAATAGAGAGCAATCCTTGAAATTCTCTAAGGTCATTAAGTATTGATTGTATGCAACACTGCACACACTTCACTTAAAGTAGAATTGGCCCTAGGAACAAATCTGTGAGCTTTGTTATATTGCATATTTATCTCTGAATTTTCTGAGGATTGAATTAATGTTGTAGCATGTTTTGGAACCTTTAAAACCGTATCTTAGTTGGAACCTTTGAAACGATAGGTATTGTTCTTAGGTTTAGGTTAGTTTTAAGCCCATATAGTTGCATTTATGAGTAGTTGCATGTAGTTAGGGAGTTAATGGTGCATGTGCTTAAATGTATATACATTGTTATGCTTTTAATGGGGAAGATAGTAATTTTTAGTAGTGCTTGTGCAGGAAGTAACCAAGGTAGTGGAAAGCTGGAGCAGTGGAGCAGATCCTTCTCGTGATGAACAAATAAAGCAGTTAAATTGGAGATGAATATGGACTTTTGGCACTTGTGGACTTCTATTTAATGTGGACTCTCATAGCGGGAAAGCAAGATCCTCATTAAGAGGCTTTGCACACTTTAGGGTTTCTCAGCCCCAGCTTTACCGCCTCTATAAAGACGACTTGGGCTACAAACAAAAGGAGCTTGATCTTAAACAACAGCCCTTAGACTTCAGCTATCAGAAAACCTCCATAGTCGAGGGTTTAGAGGAGTCTCCACACAATGAAGAGCTATCTAGAGAGGCTTTAGAAGTGGGGAGCATTGCATAATAGTTAGCAGACTTGGAGGAGACATCGAGGACGCTTGATCTTTCTTCTTTCTTGCTTGATAAACTGCCATATTTTTAATTACTTTTATTATTGATGCTATTTGCCCAAACATGAGCTAAATACCTTTTTGTTGGGTTTTATTGTTTTAGGATTCTAAGTTTTAATTATTGTTCAATGTTATAGCATTTTTCTTTATCTATCTTGTTCATTGCCCTTCATACATAATTATTGTAAGAGTTATTGATAGAGACCTTTTAACTACTGATCTATGGCTTAGTATCGAGAGTGCTGTTAACTTAGGTTCTAATCCTGCTTAGACATAAGTTTAGGATTTCAACGACTAATAAGGGAACTTGAATAGATAATGAGTTGTTAGGTTTTACGCAGACATGTATTGCCATAGCATCTTTATTATCAACTTTTAGGTATCGATGGAGTCTAGAAGTTATTTAGAAAACCTTGTCGGATAGATGAAGATTTAATTTGTTTACAAAGTCATGTATTGCCAACTGCTATAGCATTCGAATGGTAATTAACATAGTTCCTAAGCAATAAACCCAGCTTCCATAATCATCTGAATATCTGCTATAGTATATGTTTGCCTTTTGATAATTGCTACTTTACTTTTATTGCAATTAATCATATAAACCATCATCACGCCAATATTTGCTCGCTAACTCTTGAGTACAATTACTTTGCATTTGTTAATCCAATCCATGTGGGTTCGACACTCTACTCTATCACTTTATTACTTGATCTACGAGTATACTTGTTCTTAATTGCATAATATTTCGCAACCATTAGGCGGTGGTCTTTGGCGATGACTGTGGAGGGGTCTGACGAGGCTATTGGTGGCGATAATGGCGTCAATTTTGGGTTTAAGATTTTGAGTTTTAGAGAGTAGAAACTTTTTAAAAAATTTGGGATATTTTTAATTTTCTTTTTGGTTTGTTTTTGAAAAAATATCATTTTTTGGCATATTAAATTTAAAACAGATTAAGATAAATTATTAAATATCTATTTCAGCAAAAAAAAAATTAAACAACTATCTCAAAAAAGAGTATAATTTATACACGTATTCTTGATATTAAACTAAAAGAATGAAAAATATAAAAGTGTATGCTACAATTCATTTCCAAAACCCTAATTTCCTGAAAACCGGAACTACATATACTTGTCATACTCCTCCCCTGTAGAACCCTTCGGCCTCACATTTTTCCTTGACCACCCTAATAGCCGCCCTCTCCTCCCAAACGCCTTGGACAATGGCCGGTGAAGGATTGGTTCTCCGTGGCACCATGCGCTCCCACACAGACATGGTCACCGCCATCGCCACTCCCATCGACAACTCCGACATGATCGTAACTTCCTCACGCGACAAGTCCATCATCCTTTGGCACTTAAACAAGGACGAAAAGACCTACGGCGTCCCTCGACGTCGTCTCACTGGTCACTCCCACTTCGTCCAAGACGTTGTCCTCTCTTCCGATTCTCAATTCGCTCTCTCCGGTTCCTGGGATGGCGAGCTTCGTCTCTGGGACTTAACCGCCGGAATCTCCACTCGTCGCTTCGTCGGCCACACGAAAGATGTTCTTTCTGTTGCCTTTTCCATTGACAACCGTCAGATCGTTTCGGCTTGTCGCGACCGATGCATCAAGCTATGGAATACACTTGGAGAATGCAAATACACAATTCAAGAAGGTGACGGTCATACCGATTGGGTTAGCTGCGTTCGTTTCAGCCCAAATACTCTCCAACCTACCATTGTTTCCGCTTCGTGGGACAAAACTGTTAAAGTTTGGAACTTGTCCAATTGTAAGCTTCGTAGTACTTTGGCCGGACACTCTGGTTATGTGAATACGGTGGCGGTTTCGCCTGATGGGTCTTTGTGTGCCAGTGGAGGAAAAGATGGAGTGATTCTGTTGTGGGATTTGGCAGAAGGGAAGAAGCTTTACAATCTTGATGCGGGTTCGATCATTCACTCGCTTTGCTTTAGTCCTAATAGGTACTGGCTCTGCGCTGCAACGGAGCAGAGCATCAAGATCTGGGATTTGGAGAGTAAGAGTATCGTGGAGGACTTGAAGGTTGATCTTAAGACTGAGGCTGAGAAATCTGACGTCTCTGACACCGGAAACAAGACGAAGGTACTAATGCTTTCTCTTCCTTGCTTCTCTATATTTTCAGTTGATTTAGTCTAAATCATTTTTTGTAGTAATCTAATTGTTTATCAATTGGAATGTTATGTTTTAGTGGTAAATTTTAGATGTAAGTAGATTTACTGTAAATAATTATTGGGTAAGGTAAATAACAGAAAATCTGATTTGCTTTTGAGTTATATGATGGTGATAGATATTACTGGTTTTTATGTTCTGCACTGCGAACTGAACTGAAAATGTAGATGGGAATTAGGCTTGGTTGATTGTACAATACCATTTTAGTAGTGGTCCGCCGTAGGTACTATATGAAACCACTATTGCGGAGAATAGCTGGATGTCTGCAATGACCGCAATGCCATCCTCAATGACTGCAATTTAAAACCCTGATTTTACCATGAATTTGTTTATTAAGACAAGCGGTTTAGTTACCCGCATTTTGAATTTCGAATGTGGTGTTAATTTCTCTTTACACATGATGCATATTCGGGCAGCTACTTTCTAAATCATAAATAATCATGTTTCATTCATATGAAGTTTATTGTTTCAAAGCATGCTGTAGTAATGCTCGAAGCTTGACAGGGTAGAATTTGCTTTTGCGTTGTGATGTCCAAATGATTTGTATAATTCTGGGTTGGTTTATTGGTTATCAATGGTAGTGCAGAATTTGTTAAAGGTTCATTAATTGACATTCTCTGTTAGGGAAATGATGGATTTATGTTCATTGTATTGCAAAGAAAACAAATGAAGTGTTAATGTGGTGGATATTGCAGGTCATATACTGCACAAGCTTGAACTGGAGTGCCGATGGAAGCACCTTGTTTAGTGGGTACACTGATGGTGTAATCAGAGTTTGGGGAATTGGTCGTTACTAGATTATGCATGCATTGCTTTGAGTTCTAAAGCTTGTTAAGATTTTGTTTCAAATGTGAAAGAATCTTTGGTTTATTATTTATATGGTTGGATATTGAGGCGTTGGCCTACTCTTCTATTTTGGTTTGGTTGTTGAGTTAGATATATTGATTTGCTTAGTTGTTTTACAGTTAAATTTTAATCAAGTGGAGTATATTCATCCCAGCTCTGTTCCTTCCCCTTTAAATCCTGATTTTCCCTTTACTGTCTTTCTGAATTGGATACAAAGAAATTTTGGAAGTGGTGCTATTCATCTGCTTGTTTCTAATCAGTCCTACGCCACTAATTGCACTATTTGGTGTATAGAAGTTGGCTTACCACTTCAGATTGTTATTTGGGTTGTGATGATGTTTGTAAAGAGGGTTCATCAATAGTCAAATATGCAACTTTTGGGTTCATCAGATGTCTTTGAAGGATTAAGTTTATTGAATTATGTTGAAATAGAACCAAATTAATAATAATAAAGAATGTTAACTAACGGGATTGGTAAGCAATTTGATATTGTTTAGCCATGTCTCGAGTTTGAGATTTTATGCGTGCAGAGAATCTCTGTGATGAAACATACTCACCAGAGCCACTTGTGCCCAGTCTCTCAAAACAAACCCCACCAATACCAAATGTTCTCTCCATCTTTTTTTCTTTCGAATTCCCCTTTTAAACCCCTCAAATCCCGGTTGTCCATTTGCAATACGTGTGTCAAAAATTCAATGCAACTCACAGTTCCTTCTTCTGCAACAAATCTTGGGTTCAAGACTTTGTTGGAAACCTTTTACGGTGGAAGTCCGAACAGCTGAGAACAGACCACTCAATGTACCTTTGATTGCTCCTTTCACCATAGCCACTTCCAGGCATGATAAGGTGGACAACGTGGCCATCAGGATTGAGCTGAAAAATGGATGTGTTTGTTGGGGTGAGGCTCCAGTCACGCCTTCTGTTACCCAAGGCGCCGAGGGCTGTGAGTTGCTCTTTCACGACTCTTGGGGGACTACTTGGAGAGATTTCTCATCTTTTGCCTGGATATCAGTTTGCTTCTGTGAGATTCTATTTTCCCTTTTCTTCTATGTTGTTTGTACTAGTAGTCATCTCTGGTTTTTTTGGTTATTGGCTATGTCTAATTATGTTTGAGACACAAGTGTCATAGGTAATTGTTTCTCGTCTTTGGATTTTAACTGTTTAATAGCTTTACTTGGATGATGAAAGTTTTCTCCACTTTGCTTAGCGTCAATGAGAAAGTGTGAGCAGGGAAGGAACAAGGGGTGCTAAGGGACAGTCGTATTTCTGAAAATTTTAAATTTTCAGAAATTTTATGTTGATGATATAATCTCGTACCCTTTGGAATTTTTATATTCCCATACAGTTTTACTAAGTATAAAAGCTCGCATAAAATACTGCTTTCTTGTGGCTATCCAAGGAATAAGTAAACTGCTAACTTCCTAACCAATGAAATACTTGAATTGTTGTTCGCTTACTTGATTTGATCCTTTCCTTGTGGAACGGTGGGCGGTTTTGAAACCATGTGATCCGATGTTGCTCATATATTAAGCTTTAAGTGCTTTGATGAATTTAAAGATGGTATTTCGGTTTAAAATGCAACCAATTTCAGCTGAGCAAGCATTTTCTACTAGTACTGACTCATATATGTTCATAAAACGTTCTTGAGAACAACTTAGCTTGTTAAGCAATTCAACTATGTAAGCATTTTATGTAGAAGTTGGTCTCACCACATATAGTCATTATTGCGCTTAAAGCTGAGGTCTATGAACACGGACACTTTATATCTCAGTTTATAGCAGGGACAAACGCACGATTTTATGTAGGAGTGCGAATTATTAGGAAGCTATAATAGAAATGCAGTGAGTACAAAATTATAAAATTTTAAAGGGTGCTAAATTAGATTATCAATAGAAAATACAAAGGAAATATCTAAACTATACAAGAATTTAAAATTTGTAGGGATGTGACTGCCCCATACAGCACCCTTCGGTCCATCCCTAGTTCATAGTTAGACAAATGCATGTCCAAATTACGGCCTAATGAAAGATTATGGTTCTTTATTCTGCTTCATTTTTATAATTCTGTAACAGGAGGGTCTTATGTGTTTCATTAGACTGTTGCTGCAACTGAAGATTAGGGCAGGAGTTGAGATGACATTGATTGATGTTGTTAAGAGCATTGGTGTGCATCTATGGAGACTATTTGGTGGAGCTTCAAATACAATAACCACAGATATAATAGTTCAATTTTGTTAGTGTGCTGCAGAAAAATCAGTTTTGCTGGAAGGAGAAAAAGAACAAAGAAAGAAAAACATATCTGAAAAAATTACAGCAATCGCACGCATGTTTCTGCTTCATTACATTTCATTTAATAGGTTTACAAAATTCTAAATTTGCAACTGTCTACTTACTAGAGTAAATTGACTAATAAAAGCCTAGACAATAGCTAGTAATTATCAATACTATTGACACACAAAATAAAATCTGATATCCAATACCAGACTCAATACATCAACACTCCACTAATTTTTCTCTGCCTCACGAATAGCATGAACTTCACATTGATATGCTTTGTTCTACCATGTTGAACTGGATTTTCAGCAATAGCAATAGCTGACTTATTGTCACACTAAAGAACAATAGTACTTTTTTGCTCACAGCCAAGATCAGAAAGTAAATTTCTCAAGCAAATTGCCTGGTTTGCAGCAGCACAACATCAATGTATTCAACTTCTGCAGTCGATTGAGCCACAATTTGTTGCTTATTTGGTTTCAACACATTGCACATGAGCCAAGGTTGAAAACATATCCGGATGTACTCTTCATATCATCCAAACTCTCTGCTCAATCACTATCAAAATATCTAGTTAATATTACACTACCCGTCTTTAAATAATTCAGCCCTTCACCTATTGTACTCTTCACATATCTAAGAATCCTTTTAGCAACTCCCAAATAAACATCAGTAGGCGAACTCAAAAACCTTGATAACAATGTTGCAGGAAACATTAAATCAGGTCGTGTAGCTATCAAGTAGAGTAAGCTTCCAACAATGCTTCAAAAAATAGAAGGATCACTGAGCTTTTCACTGTCGTTTTTTGATAACTTCAAGTTTAAAGGCAATGGTGAATCAACTCTCTTCCAAGATTTCTGCTTGAATTTTCTTAGAACGTCCAAGGCATACTTCTTTTATGAAATGAAGATACCATCCTTGCTTTGATTAAATTCTATCCCAAGAAAGTAGCTCATCAAGCCAAGATCAGACATCTCAAATTCTTTTTGCATACTCAATTTGAATTCTGAAACAACTTTGTCATTTCTTCCTATCATCAACTTATAGAGAAACAACAAGTTAATCAGCATTCTTATCTTTCATAAGATATAAAGTAGCTTCATTAACGCTCCTTTGAAAACCCAACTTCTACAAATAAGAAACAATTTTGTAGTACCAAGCTCTTGGTGCTTGTTTTAGGCCATAAAGAGCCCTCTTACGCTTGTACACTTAATTTTCCTTTCCTAAAATCACAAAAACCTTCAGGTTGGTAAACATATATATCTTTTTCAAGTTCTCCATTCAAGAAATCTAATTTTACATCCAAATGAAAAACATTCCGGACCAATTGACCAACAATAGCAATAAGTAATCTTATGGTGTCAAGTCTAGCAGCAAGTGCAAATGTGTCACCGTAGTCAACTCCACCAATCTGTGCATACCCTTTACAACCAATCTAGCTTTATGCTTAACACAGTGCCATCGGGATTGAACTTGGTTCTATACACCCATTTCACACTTATAGCGTGCTTTTCACTAGGTAGATCAGTTAAGAATCACGTACATTTTTCTCAATTACAAAAATCTATGCCTTCATTGCATCAATCCATTCAAGTACTTTTTGTTGGGATGATCAATCAATGTGTTTGGCCAAGAGGGGGTGAATTAACAATTAAAATTTTGGTGGAGCTAAAGGAAAAATATGAAAACTTGAGACACAAGAATTTATAGTGGTTCAAGCTTCTAAACAAGCTCTACATTCACTACCTTAGCACCACTCTAAGGATTTTCAACAATTCACTGAGAATTCTTCCTTTTGAGGACAAAAGACTAACCTTACAAATTCCCTTAAGATTTTGTACCCAAATCTTAAGGACACTCACAAGAGAAAGATACAATATGCAAACTTGAAAATCCTTACAATGATAGATGTTTGCACATTTCTAGATCACTCACAAACTCAAGACTTGAATAAAAAGATTACAAGAATAAACACTCAAGTGGGTTACAAAAATATACTCTAAAGCTCAAACGAAGTTGAATATTTGCTTAAATAACTTTGGATAGCTTTCTTGATTTTGTAGTAGCTTTGGGAACTTGTTTATATGCCCTCTCCATCAATTTTGGCCGTTGAGGTTGTTGGGAAAATAAATAAAGCCGTTGGTGGGTGTTTTCCTGCATTAAATGTTGTTATGAAGCCTGAGTATCGATACACGTATTAGCGTATCGGCACATGCCCAATATAGAAATAGTTGTTAGAAAACAGGGCGTACCGATACTCAAAGTCGAGTATCGGTACGGAGATAGGGGTATCGGTGCGTAAAGACCATACCGATACGCGAATTGCTCAATAGAATTTCATAAGGCATTAGAGTATTGGTACACATACATCTGTACCGGTACACGTTTGAAAAAATCTGATTTTTGCCTTAAGGAGCATCGGTACGATATAGGCGTACCAGTTCTCAACTTGCATTCGATATTTGAGTAAAAGGTTTAAGTATAGGTACACAGTGGGGCATGCCGGTACTCAAATTGCATTCGATGTTTTGAAGTCCAAACCGTGTATTGGTACGGTTGTTGCCGTGCCAGTACTAGTTTTACATTCGATGTGTTATGTTTGTAAAGGGTGTACCGGTACTGATTGTACCGTATCGATACGCTAAGGCATTTTTGGCTTACTTCACTTAGAAAAACTCACCGAATGTGTTTTTAAAACATTCAAACATTTGATCAAGTTTAAGAAAAAACTAACTTTATTCGAATGCATACTAAGTAATTCATATTGGTTATTTAAAATTTATTTTGAAAGGATCTATTATTTTAAAACTATTTGCTATAACAAAATCAATTTAATATAAGTTTAACAATCTCCCCTTTTTGATATAACAAAATCTTCAAATAAATTTTAAAAGTCTCCCCCTTTGTTTTTGAATAAAGACTCATTTATAATTAAAATTTGAACCCCAAATTTCTCTCCCTTTTTGTTAGATCAAAAACATATAAGCAATAGGAGAATATAAACAAATATAACCAAAGCAATACTCCAAAGCATAAACATAAATTCAAATATCCAAGCATAATAGCCATAGTTATGCGGAAACATAAACCAATATGAAAAACAATCATAAAACATATAGCATCAAATCCAAATATGAAGTATAGGATGCATGCAATATGAAATAATAAAAGTACTAAGGGGAATTCTCATCATTCTCATCCTCCTCCGAAGCGGTGTCTCTAAAAGTATGCGTCTTCCACTCATAATGAAAAGATGCCAAGCCAGTCTCAATGCTAGTCACACGAGCACCAAAATGAGTGAAACAATCATTCATTTGAGACGTAACCAAAGATTGCATCTCGTTGAACTTCCCGTCAATATAGGACTGCATCTTATCGACCTTGCCATCAAAATAGGAACACATGGCATCATCGAAAGGAATAGGAGCCGGTGGAAGCGCAACCGGAGCCAGAATCTGAGGTAGAGCTTGCGCATTTCCATCATCATCTAGCCCATGTTCTTGTCTAATCCACTCCCCATTAATAAAATGGAATCCGCTCTTTCAAAGGGATTTGGCATTGATGGGATCGGTAAGGGGCAAGCAATATCAAAGGATATGTCTATGTTTTCTTTTGGAAAGATGTGGCACAAGACACAACCGTACGTAAAAGATTTGACTTGGGATGTATGACGGTGTTGGACAATAAAAAACAATTCATCAAATATGATTTGCGCGAGGTTAATGCGAATATTATTTTGGAAGCAATGCAACCAAAAGGCATCCACCCCTCGAATGGTATACCACTTTCCCCCAGAAGGACAAAAGAACCATGTAACTAAGAGATAAAAGAACCTATCATGCGCATTAAGAATAGACGCGTAAGTTCCTATAGGATGAACAAGAGAAATGAGAGTTGTTTCATCATCTACCCCCATATCATCTAGTCCTAGATGAGTAGCAATAATAGAGGAATCTAACCTAAAAGCTTTACCCATAACATACGACTCTATAGCAACAACTTCATCACGGGATTCATTAAGGATAGTCCTAGCATTAGAATAAAATATTCTAACTAGGGTTTTATACACAACAACGGGTAAATGAAGAAAAATCAGAAATTTCCATTCCCTATGACGTTCAAGATAAGGAAACTTAAAAGTTTCAAATACCATAAAATCATATTCAACAACTCTTTCCCATCGAATTGAAAAGTTTTCAAACAATCGAAAATGTTCTAATTGATTTGGATGACCTGGTTCATTAAAACATGGGTTAAAAATAGAGGAAAAGTTCAAAGGGTTTGGATTTGGATTGGAAGGACCGGACCTAGGACGTTTAGTTTTAGGGGCCATAAAAAATTAGATTCGAAAGAGCAAAAAAATCCTGCAAAAAATCAAATCAAACCGCAATGTATGCACAAATTAATAATTCAATCCAATTAATCCAACAAATAATGTAAGGTAAAAAAAACTAAATATTTTTTAAAAAATTTAACCCCCCCCCCCCAAAAAAAAAATTATATGTGTGTGTGTGTGAATAGAAAACAAGCACAAAAAATAGAATATATAATCTATACAAACACTATTTTTAAACAAACTTAAACTATTTTCAAACAAACTTAAATATAACTTCCATACCAAAATAGAATATATAATCTATAAAAAATAAAGAAAATACCTTAAAAATTGTTGGAATGGATAAGAACTTTGATGAAAGTGCACAAACTTGATGAAATCTTGTTGGGTTGTTGAAGAATCACAAAAATCTTAAGAAAATTTTGAAGATTTCGAGGGAAAAGTAAGAGATTTGAGAGAGATTTAGAGTTATTTTTTAGCTAGGGTTGAAACAATAAGGATTTAGAGGGAAATCTGATTTTAAGGAGCCTGAGGACAGCTTCGGCCTTTCGCGTATCGGTACATTAAACCAAGTACCGGTACAGCTTCTCCGTGTTTTTTGTACTGGTACAATACCACGCATACCGATACCGAAGCATTAGTACTCTATATCGGTACCAGTTATAGAGACCGCGTATCAATACTAGATACCCAGTACCGATACCCTCTGCACCAAATGGTCAAATTTGACTGCAAAGAAGGTTATGGGAACAAAAGAAGACCTCTATTATGCATGCATGATGTATGGGCATATATATTGAAGGACAAACTAAAGATTTAACATGCAAAAACTCCCCCTAACTAAAACATCATAAGCATTAAGAGGTTCACAAGAAACATGAAATTCAACAAATTCAAGCATGCAAATTTTGAAAAAGAAACACACAAAGGATTAAGGTAGGCTGGTTAGACCTAGTTCTCTCCTAAGTGTCCAAAAGCGCTCTTTATCTAAAGGTTTGGTAAAGATGTATGCTACTTGGTGCAAGGTGCTTACAAATTATAGAACTTCATCTTCTTTTAAGACAAGATCTCTCATAAAATGATGTCTTATTTCAATGTGTTTAGTTCTAGAGTGTTGGATGAGATTCTTAGAGAGACATATTGCACTAGTATCGTCACACTTAATGGGAATGCTACCTACATCAATTTCATAATCTAAGAGTTGTTGTTTCATCCAAAGCACTTATGCAAAACAACTATCGGCCGAAATATATTCCGCCTTGGTGGTTTGATAGTGCAAAACTATTTTGTTTCTTAGAAAACCTTGATATTAACATGTTACCTATGAATTGACAAGTACCGGAGGTACTTTTTCTATCTATTTTACAACCTCCACAATCCGCATCCGAATAGGCATGTAAACTAAATGATGAATCTCTAGGATACCAAAGACCTAAACTAGGTGTGTCCCTAAGGTATCTAAAGATTCTCTTAATGGCATATAAATGTGATTCCTTAGGACAAGATTAAAATCTAGCACACAAGCAAACACTAAACACTATATTCGGTCTACTTGAGGTAAGATAAAGAAAGGATCCTATCATTGATATATACAATTTAATATCGACACATTTACCTCTTTCATCCTTGTCAAGCTTTGTTGATGTGCTTATAGGAGTGGCTTGAGGTTTCACATTTTCTAGCCCAAACTTCTTGAGCATCTCTTGAATATAATTAGCTTGATTGATGGAGATTTCATCCTTCCTTTGTTTGACTTGGAACCCCAAGAAAAATGAAAGCTCCCCCATCATGCTCATTTCAAAGTCACCTTGCATAAGCTTAGAAAATTCTTAACAAATAAGCTCATTAGTAGAACCAAAAATTATATCATCAACATAAATTTGCACTAATAAGATATCTTTGCCTTTAACTTTTGTAAAAAGTGTAGTATCAACCTTTCATTTGTTAAAACCTTTTTCAATAAGAAAGGAAGAAAGCCTTTCACACCAAGCTCTAGGAACTTGTTTTAAACCATAGAAAGCTTTTGAAAGTTTAAAAACATGATTTGGAAATTTTGGATCTTCAAAATCGGGAGTTGTTCTACATAAACTTCTTCATTAATAAAACCACTTAGAAAAGCACTTTTGACATCCAAAAAGCTTGAATTCATGATAACATGCAAATGCTAACAACATCCTAATGGCTTCCATTCTAGCTACGGGTGCATAAGTTTCATCAAAATCAATTCCCTCTTCTTAAGTGTAACTTTGAGCAACAAGTCTAGCTTTGTTTCTCACTATGTTATCACTCTCATCTAGTTTATTTCTAAAAGCCCATTTTGTACCTATAGTAGATTTATTACTAGTTCTATCAACTAATATCCATGCTTTACTTCTTTCAAATTGATTTAACTCTTTTTTGCATAGCCAATATCCAATAATCATCATTTAATGCTTATTTGATATTCTTAGGTTCTATGCATGAGATAAATGCATCAAAATTACATGTATTTCTAAGAGAAGATCTAGTGGTTACCCATTTGGATGGATCACCCAAAATTTCACCACCTTTGACATAGTTGAACTCCCTTGGGTAGGTGACCTCATTTTCCTCTATAGTCATATCCTTCAAGGCTTCTAAAGGTGGATCTTGTGGTTCGTCTTTTTGATTGAACTTCTTCTACCTTTGGTGATTGTCCTTCACCATCATTGGCATCAAAAATTCCTACATCATCATCACCACAAGAATCCTTCCTCGGAAGGAGGTTATCATTGAAAACAACATGAATAGACTCTTCAACAACTAAAGTTCTTTCGTTAAATACCCGATAAGCTTTAGAGTTTAAAGAATACCCAAGAAAAATACTTTCATTACTTTTTGCATCAAACTTGCCTAAATTATCTTTGCCATTATTTAGAACAAAAAATTTGCATCCAAAAGATGAAAATAGCTAACGTTAGGCTTTTTATTTTTGAAAATTTCATAAGGAGTTTTCTTTAAAAGTGGCCTAATCATTACACGGTTGATAATATAGCAAGCGGTGTTAGCGGCTTCCGCCCAAAAATATTTTGGCAAATTATTTTCACAAAGCATAGTTCTTGCCATTTCTTCTAAAGTTTGATTTTTCTTCTCAACTACACCATTTTGTTGGGGAGTTCGAGGAGCGGCAAAATTATGAGAAATGCCACTAGAATTACAAAAATTTTCAAAACCAAGATTTTGAAATTCGGTTCCATGATCACTCCTAACATGTGAAATAGAGTGACCAACATTGTTTTGATTAAGTTTTGAAAACGTGATGAATTTTTCTAAAGCTTCATCTTTATTACTTAAAAATAGAACCAAAGTGTATCTAGAGTAATCATCAGCAAGTACAAACGCATATTGTTTTCCACCCAAGCTCATAGTCCTAATAGGTCCAAATAAATCCATGTGGATTAATTGTAAAATCCTACTAGTAGATACATCATTAATAGGTTTAAAGGATGATCTTTTATGTTTTCCCTTAGCACATGCATCACATACCTTGTCTAAATCAAATTTTAGCTTAGGCAAACCTCTAACTAGATTGTTGGAAACCAATTTTTGTAGAACACTCATGCTTGTGTGACCTAGTTTTCTATGCCATAATCATGAATCATGCTTATCTTTTGTAACTAAGCACATGTTTGATGAACGAATGTCATCTAAATGCACCATATATATATGTTTCCTAATCTATGACCTATAAGAATAATCATATTATATGCAATGTCAACAATTTTGCAACCATTAGATTCAAAAATGACATTGTAACCTTTATCGCACAATTGACTTATTCTTAATAAATTATGTTTTATACCATTGACATACAAAACATTTTCAATAAGAATAGAAGAGTGATTACCGATAGAACCAATTCCTTCAATGTGGCCTTTGGAGTTGTCACCATACGTCACTACTCCACCTTTTGGTTTTAGCTCTATAAATCTACTCTTGTCTTCGATCATGTGTCTTGAGCATCCACTAACAAGGTAGCAATGTTCCCCCTACAAACATGGAATCAATTTTTGATTTTTGGTACCAAATCTTTTTGGGTCCATGAATATTAGTTCCCAAAATCTTGGTTCCCTTGGGAATCTAAGAAGCAATTGCACTATAATCATTAAAAGAAACAACATCTTTAGGGATCCATATACTTCTAACTCATTTACCATAATAGGGCCTTGGGAACCCTCTATGTTTGTTACCATAGAATTTTCTTTTAACAAAGTTATGTTTTGAGCTTTTACCTTTAAAGCTATTTTTAACACTAACTTTGTTTAAAGATGCTTTGAGGTCACCAACCTCCTTTTCGTGATCCTCCTTAACTCTATAAAGTAAATTATGCATGTCAAGATTTTTCTTTTCAAGTTCTTTTAATTTCTCATGCATATCCTTAACTTTACTTTCTAATTCCGGATTGGTTTTAGTTAAAGAATCATTTTCATTTTTCAAATTTAAAACAATCTTTTTGTTTTTCCTAATTGATTCTTTAAATTCTAAAACAATTCATCATACACGTCTTGCAACTCATTGTACTCATCATATAATTCATCAAATGTAAGCTCAATGGATGAGTTGGAGGTTACCTTAGCATCTTCTTCGAAGGCCATGAGGCATAGATCTGTAACTTCTTATTCCTCATCACTTGAAGATTTATCACTCCAAGTGGCAACATGGGCGGGCCTTATGTTTTTTTTTCGAAACTTTTCTTTTTGAGTTGAGATAATCGATCTTAATATGTCACAGCTTCTTGCATGTGTAGTACACAATGGGATCCTTCTCTTCTTCCTTGGCCATGATCTTGAAACCCTTCTTTCGCAGAAATCTTTTTCCACAGTTGGATTTCATGAAGCTTGTGAAACGCTTTGCAAGCATGGCTATTTCTTCATCTTCTTCATCACTTGAATCACTCTCTTCTTGTATAGCCTTAAGAGCTATTCCTATCTTATTCCTCTCCACTACCTTTTTCTATTTTTTTTTCTTTTCTTATTCTCTTCCTTTCTTCATTATCTCATGAGTGAGAAGATACCCTATCAGAGCATCGAGCTTCAAAGTCTTGAGATCATTTGCTTCGATGATGGCAGTTCTCTTTCCATCCCATGACTCGAGAAAAGAATAGATGAACTTTTGGACAAGCTTGTCTTTCAGAATGATTTTTTCAAGACCTTTAAGTCCATTGAAGATGATGGAGAATCTATCAAACATCTTGGTGATGTCCTCATTCGGTTCCATCTTGAGTGAGAAGAGACCCTATTAGGGCATCGAGCTTCAAAGTCTTGAGATCATTTACTTCGATGATGGCAGTTCTCTTTCCATCCCATGACTCGAGAAGAGAATAGATGAGCTTTTGGATAAGCTTGTCTTTCAGAATGGTTTTTCAAGACCTTTAAGTCCATTGACGATGATGGAGAATCTATCAAAAATCTTGGTGATGTCCTCATCCAGTTCTATCTTGAAATTCTCATAGCTCAAGTTGAGGAGTCCAATCTTGGTCTCTTTAACATCATTTGTGCCTTCGTATGTCATGTTGAGCTTATCCAATACCTCCTTTGCACTTGTGCAAGATGACATTTTTTAGTACTCATTCAGTCTAAGAGCACAAAAAATGATGTACAAAGCTTTGTCATTTAGTTGCAACCTCCTCCAATCTTCATCGGTGTACTCTTGCTTGGACTTGGGAATGAGACGGTCGCATCCTCTCTTTATCAAAATGGCCGGTCCATCTTCTACTACATCCCAAAGGAGGTAGTTGTTGGATTTGATGAAGAGCCTCATACGATTCTTCTAATAAGGATAGTTATCCTCATTGAAATAAGGCGATTTGGTGATGGATTGAGACTCATAGAGATTGTTGCCAAAAGTAGAAGCCATGGCTTTGCTTGTTGATTGATTGAACACCTTTAGGATCGTCTCAATAGTGGTTAAACCTTCAATTGAGCCTCGCTCTGATACCAATTGTTGGGATGATCAATCAACGTGTTTGGCCAAGAGGGGGTGAAATGGAAATTAAAATTTTGGTGTAGCTAAAGGAAAAATATGAAAATTTGAGACACAAGAATTTATAATGGTTCAAGCTTCTAAACAAGCTCTTCATCCACTACCTTAGCACCACACTAAGAATTTTCAACAATTCACTAAGAATTCTTCATTTTGAGGACAAAGGGCTAACCTTACAAATTCCCTTAAGATTTTGTACCCAAATCTTGAAGACACTCACAAGAGAAATATACAATATGCAAACTTGAAAATCCTTACAATGATAGATGTTTGCACAATTCTAGATCACTCACAAACCCAAGACTTGAATAAAAAGATTACAAGAATGAACACTCAAGTGGGTTACAAAGATATGACTCTAAAGCTCAAAAGAAGTTGAATATTTTCTTGAATAACTTTGGATAGCTTTCTTGATTTTGTTGTATCTTTGGGAACGTGTTTATATACCATCTCCATCAATTTTGGTCGTTGAGGTTGTTGGGAAAATAAATAGTCGTTGGTGGGTGTTTATCCTGTATTAAATACTATTCTGAAGCCTTGCGTATCGAAACATGTATCAGCGTATCGGTACCTGCCCAATATAGAAATAGTTGTTAGAAAGTAGGTCGTATCGATACTCTAAGTCGAGTATCGGTACGGAGACACGGGTACCGGTACGTAAAGCCCGTACCGGTATGCGGATTGCTCAATGGAATTTCACAAGGCATTAAAGTATCAGTACGCATCGATCTGTACCGGTAGACGTTTAAAAAATTTTGATTTTTTCCTTGAAGAGTATCGGTACGATAGAGGCGTACCGGTACTCAACTTGCATTCGATGTTTGAATAAAATGTTTAAGTATCGGTATGCAGTGGGGCGTAACGGTACTCAAATTACATTCAATGTTTTGAAGTCCAAACCGTGTATCAGTACGGTTATTGTTGTACCAGTACTGGTTTTACATTCGATGTGTTATGTTTGTAAAGGGCGTACCGGTACTGATTGTACCATATCGGTACGCTAAGGCATTTTTGGCCTATTTCACTTGGAAACACTCATCGAATATGTTTTTAAAACATTCAAACATTTGATCAAGTTTAAGACAAAAATAACTTTGTTCGAATGCATAGTGAGTAATTCATATTGGTTATTTAAAATTTATTTTGAAAGGATTTATTTTTTAAAAAAAATATTTGTTATATCAAAATCAATTTAATATAAATTTAACACTTTTGTGGCATCATCAAAACTAGTTGGTTCAGCAAAGATAAAATTGCACCTCTCATACACACTTGCTAAGGATTTGGTTTTGATAACCTCAGCATCAATTTTGTCTGCTACATCAAATCAATCACTAGTCACTTTATTCTCACCATCATTAGTTATAACCTCTTCAGGGATCAACGTCAAATCATGCTTCTACATATCATTTTCTTCCAATTTCAGTAAGAATCTTCATAAAAAATGATATCTCTGCTCACTACAATCTTCTTGCTTTCCAAATTGTAAATTTTGTACCCCTTGCATTGAGAAGAATATCCAATAGAGATCTCTTTCCAAGCCCTTTCATCTAACTTAGATCTCATATTAGCATGTATATGGCTGAAAAAATTGAACCAAACACTCTAAGGTGTTTCGCAGACGGCTTAGACCCAGACCAAGCTTCAAGAGAAGTTTTTCCATTCACAGCTTTAGTTACTAACCGGTTCAACAAATAAACAGAGGTAGCTACAGCTTTTGTCCAGAATAATTCAGGAAGATATTTTTCAAGCAACATACATCTAACTATCTCCAAAAAAAATTTATTCTTCCTTTTGTAGACTCTATTTTATTGAGGAGTACGGGGAATAGTAAGCTGATGATGAATTCCTAAGTCTATGTAAAAATCATTAAACTTAATGGATACATATTCTCCACCGTTGTCTGTTTTGAAGACCTTCAACTTATAGTCACTTTGATTGTCAATAATTTTTTTGAATTCTTTGAATGTTGACAACACACTTAACTTAGACTTCAAGAAATACACCCAGCACATCCTTGTTAAATCATCAATAAACAACATAAAATACTTGCTGTCATTCATAGAAGAAGTCTTCATGGGACCACACAATTCAGAGTGAACTAACTCTAATTTCATATTAGCTCTCTTCACACCATCAAGAGAAAATGGTAGCCTACATGACTTTTCAAGTTGACAACTATCACATTTATCATCAGAAATATTCAGCTTAGGCAAATTTGTCACAAAATCATTTGACTCCATATACTTCAAAGTTTTAAGATTAAAATTACCCATCCTTTTATGCCAAAGAGAACTAACATCATCCTTTGCAAAGTACACATGTTCAAAAACAACATCAAGCTTCAAATAAAAGCTATTATTTTTCATTTTCAGCTTAGCAAACTTAGATCCACAAATATCAAATATGCAGCAAACATCACCCTTAAACTGACGGGTAAAACTTTGATACACAAGCTATGTAAAACTAATTTAACACAAGCCTGTGTATTTACACTGTAAAACTAAAATCCTAAATTTCTAACCCTAACCCTAAAAACTTAAACCCTAAACCTTAAACCATATACACTAAATTTTAAACACTAACCTTAAATTCTAAATCATGCAACCTAAAACCCCTAAACTTTAAACCCTAAACTAAAACTCTAAAACCTACAACTAAAAGGCACGTGTAAACTTTACACGGCCTGTGTATCAAAGTTTTTTCCTAAGCTAAATATTAAAACCATTTTTAACCATTTGAGGAATACTCAGAAATCTTTGATCTAAACCAGGAATAAAAACATGGGATAATGGCACAAATGCCCCTTGTACTTTGTCAAATTTGTCAATGTGGTGCTTAAAGTTTGTAAACATTCAATGTGCCTCATGTACTTTGCTTATGTCTTCTAAAATGCCCCTGAGACTAACGATGTATGATGACATGGCAGAGACACGTAGCACTCTCCTACGCTTCCATGTGGCACTTTTTTGCAAAATAAAAAATAAAGAGGGCTTTAAAATAATTTGTCCTTTTTATTTTTCTTGACAAAAAATAAACATTACATAAAATGAAGGGTAGGAGAACAATTTAACATTTTTCTTAATTTTTTTTTAACTGTTACGCTTCTTCTTCCCCGTGTTCTTCTTCCCTCAAGAGCAATGCTTCTTCTCCGCCATTGTCACCGTCGCTGTCGATTTCTTTCCCCCGCCATTTGATCAACAATCGCCACCAAACTGAAGCTCTTGATCTCTTCTATTGTTCTATTGGGTTAGATTTCTCTAAAAAGACCATAAATCTCACAAAATCAAATATAAAGATTCAAAAAAATTATCGGATCTCTGTGCATCGTTGTTGGATCGATCCACCTTTGGAGTATGTTCTTCTCCAGTAGTTTCTTTCATTTTCCACCATACATATTGAGTTGAAACAATCCCAAAATCCATGAATCTAGAACGATCAAAATGACCATTTCTTCTTCTTTTATCGTTCAAACTGATGTCTTCTGTTCTTGCATCACTTTTATTTTTATTCTTAATTGAGACTGCTATCCTCTCTTTGTTTATGGGTCATATAATCATGAGCATGCATTTTGTTTTGGATCATGTTTAACTATCTTAAACATGTACTCTTGATGTGCAAATAAGATGTTCGATGTTTTGTCTAATCAAACTATTGGCTTTTCTGAATTTGTTAATTCATGGTGTATGGTCTGCTTGTGTGTATTTTTTGTTTAATTGTTTCCTCCTGTTGTCGTTTCAAATTTGAAGGTGTATGTCATTTATGTAACTTGCGATTCACTGACAGCTTGGATGAAAGTTTTAACTAATTTATGGCAGATATTGTAAGTGGATGATCATTTCTTGGCCGCATATGATCGTGTTCTGGTCGAGAAGCAGTGCTTGCGAAATTACAAATTTTCACGACTAAATGATAGTTTTAAGGTAATTTTTCATTGATAGTGCTCATATATATCTTAAATTCAGATTACTTGTTAAGTCAAATGCAGAGCAACATCTGGGATTGGATTTTCATTCTTGACTCTTCATTCCAATCTTGTATTTCATAACTCTGGAGTTGGAAGCAAAGTTATCAAATTATTGTTCATTGTTGAATAACTTGACTTTAAGGTTTCCTAAAATAATGCATCTAAGCTTCAACTTTTTACAGTCCTAGGCCATCTTTGAAGTTGAGCTGTTCTTGAGGAATCGATGACAGCGTTGACAGAAGCGAAGAAGAAGGATTGTGTTCTTGAGGAGGAAGAAAAAAGGTTTGGTGGGGATTGTTGATCGAATGGTGAGAGAAGTGGACGGTGGCAATGACAACGGTGGTGAGGAAGGGGTGTTCTTGAGGAAATAATAACACGGGAAGAAGAAACGTAACAGTGAAGAAAAAATTAAAGAAAAGGTTAAATTGTTCTCATGTCCTCCATTTTATGTAATACTTATTATTTGCCATGAAAAAGGACAAATTATTTTAAAGCCCTTTGTTTTTTTGCAAAAAAATACCACGGGCAGCGTAGGAGAGTGCCACATGTCTCTGTCACGTTATCATTTAACGTTGTTAGTTTTAGGGGCATTGTAGAAGAAGAAAGCAAAGTACATGAGGCACATTGAACATTTACAAACTTTAGGCACCACATTGATAATGTTGACAAAGTGTGGGGGCATTTGTGCTATTATCCCAAAAAAACATTGTAGATAGTCCTTTTACCTTGTATTCAAAGAAATTGATCATTTGCAATGAACTTGAACTATAGCACCATTTCCCAACTTCACATATGTTTTAAAAGTCTTATCAAGTAAGCTAAAGTATGCAGCCACTGGTGTCATGTGACTGGTACAACCACTATCCAACACAGAGTTATGAAATGGTTCAACAACATGAGAAACCATGAACAAGTGCTCACCCTGCTCTTGGTTCTCTTCACTTGCATTTGCTTGTTGTTGAGGTTGCTTCTTTGCTTGCTTCTTTTTAGTTCAACAAAAAAATTTAGTATGTCTAAGCTTACCACAAAAAGTACACTGAAATTTGGACTTGCCTTTCTCCTTGAATCGACAATCCTTTTCAGCATGATTTGTCTTCTTACAAATATGACATGGCGAAAACTTTCCATTCGGACCACTAGCAGAAGAAAGAAAAATCTTTACTCTTGTTTGAGCTTTCAGCTTTCTTTACGGTGTTGTTGAACTTTACTCCTTTATGAGTAGAAAGAAAAACACCTTCACTAGCCTCAAGAGCTCTTGTAGAAATCCTTTGTTCTTGTGCTTCTAACTTGTTAACAAGATCAGCAATAGTTAGACTTGTCATGTCACACGATTCCTCAATACCTGAAATTTTTGCTTTAAATCTTTGAGGAACATTAATCATGAATTTTTCAACTACCTTTTCATCAGGTAAGTCTTCACCATAAAGTCGGATTTGATTCACAATATCCATAAGCTTGTTTGAAAAAATTTTAATCAACTCATCCTCCTTCATTTGCAGCATAGAAAACTCTTTTTTCAGAGTTAAAATCTCTGTTTTCTTCAGTTTATCACCTCCCTCATGTATTTCTTTGAGTTTATCTCAAACACTCTTAGGAGTTTCAAGACCCATAATGCTAATAAAAATATAATCTGCTAAGTCGGATTGAATGAATGTTAAAACTCTATCCTTCTTCAATATTTCTTCATCGTAAGCTTTAAGTTGAGCAAGAGTGAGATTCATTCTCAATGCTTGTGGTTTTTCATGAGTTTCAGCAACCTTTCGCAAATCAAGAGATCTCAAATAGACTTTCATCTTTACTGCCCAAACATGATATAATAAAGGTTATTTTTGAAAATAGCTTATTGAAAAATATATTTTACGGCATCAAAGGAGATAACACTCAAAGACTAGGATGACACTCCTACTAGAATACCGTAAAGATTTATAATGGATGGAAAATTTGTGGGAAATAAAAAGGGAAGATGGAGTCATCACCGAGCACTTTGGCAGGCCGAACACCATTAAAAACCAAAGATTCTAAAACATTTGGGTTCGGGAGTCGGTTACGCGTGGCGAAGGATTAGAATCCCACGACGCCCAAAATTAGTATCACATTGATTTAATGTTGTCTTTGCAAGAAAATAAAAAATTTAATTTTAATTTAAAATTGAATCCCAAAAAAAACGGTCTAAGGAGAATATTTCCTTATTTACGACAACCGAGAAAGATGACACCTGAATAAGTCAGGACACCACTTCCTAGCCAGTTCCCGAAATAAATTGGAAAATATCCCTTAAATATTAAAATGGGTTTAAAATCTAAAGAAAAACATAAAGATACTCGAAGTAAAATAGTAACACAATATACATATATATAATATTATATAGTACATGGATATATGCATAAAAATATATAATATAAAAAGTTTACAAATAAAAAATACTATATATAATATAATATATGGTAACATATAATATGAATATTATTAATAATAATTAACATAATAATAATAGGATTAATAAAAAATAAAATAATATTATACGTACAATAGATAAATATAAATGTTGTAAAAAATATATATATTATAATTTAAACAGATGAATAAATAAAATAAAGGCAATGACTAATATGTAAGGAAATGCGAATTGGAGGGCCGAAATATAAAGGGTACAAAAGTTGGATGGCCAGAACTGTAATTTCCCTATTCTTCAAAAAACGCGCAGATCTGGCTCCCCGAGTTGGGTCGAGGCGCGGGTTGCATAAGCCTTAAACGGCGTCATTTTGAATGCCCTTTAAATACTCACTTTTAGAACAAAAAAATCATTTCGTGTGGGGTAATTTAAAAAAAAGAGTTGAAACTCTCTCAAGCCCTCCTTCAACTCGTCTGCCCGAGCCTGGTCGCCGCATGAGGTTCTCCATGTGCCACAGTTCGATCTTCCATAGCAATATTTTTTTGTTGTTTTTCCTTACGATTTTCGCTTCTCTCTATTTTTTTGATACTGAAAAATCACCCTTTTATTTCATTCCCCACCCCAATTACATTGTAGATCCGGGTTTTTATAACCCATAAATGTGCATAAAATAATACAAGATTTTTTCAGATTTGGTTTTACATTTTAGATCTAGTGATGCTTATTTTTTTCTTTTTCAAGCGGTGGGGCGGTGGCGTAGTGCGGCGGTGGCAGAGTGGACGGTGGCGGAGCGTGTACAAACCACGGTGGCCGAAGGGTTGGTGCATGGCTTGCACGTGACATAGAGAGGTGAAAGGGCGTGGCTGGCGATGGCTAAGGGATAAGGGTAATAAGTTTAGGTTATTTTTAGGGGAATTAAGGGTTTTTAGTATTAGGGTTATTAATTATATAGGAAATTGGGTTTTATTTGTTTGGGTATATAGGGTATGGGCTTGTAAGGGCTAAATTGGGCATGGTAATTTTAATAAAATAGATCTATTTTTATTTTTTGATTGGGTTTAGTTTTCGGTTTAGGTCCGAATTAAAGAAAACGGGTTTGGGTTTGGGCTCGGAGAAAAATAGGTATTACACATGATAATAAGTTCCTGTGAAAATATGAACACATGTGGAAGGAGCATTTGAAGAAGCATTTAAAAACACCTCAAGAAACTCTCAAGCTCTCAAACTCATAGAAAACTCTCAATCTCATAGAGTTTCACTCACACAAAAATAGCAATAAAACCTCACGGCCATTTAAAAATAGTAATAGAACCTCACAAAAATGGGTATTACAGTTGCTTATCTTTGCTCACTGTTGCGTAACAAGAATGAGAAATGAAAAAAGAATAAACATTTGTGTCCGATCAGGTTTGGGTTCCTTCCCTAGCCACCGCTTTTCTTGAGCTTCACTTGATCTGCTCGGCTGCTCTTGTAGGCAAAATCTTCAAAATGGGATAATCCGTTGGGAGATAAAATCTTCAAACTATGGTGATCCGTTGGGGGAACAAAATGAGTTCGGTTTGCTATGACTCTAGCGACGATACAATATTTGGAGAAAATTTGACCTATCTGCAACACTAATGAAGAGGCAAGGTCTGCAAAACTTGATCGAGCTGCAATACTAACGAAGATACATGATCGAAGGATGAAGGTTTTAACATTTGATTCGACTACAACATCGATGAAGAAACAGGATCGAATGATGAAGGCTCTGATGTTTGATCTAGCTGCAACACTAACGAAGAAGCAGGATCGAATGATGAAGGTTATGATATTTGATCCATCTGCAACACTAACAAAGAGGCAGAATCGAATGAAGGCTATGATGTTTGATCCAACTGCAACACTAACGAAGAGACATAATCTGACATAATTTTTCTTTTTCTCTTTTTTTCTTGTTTGTTTTTTATTGGTTACAACATTTACAAAGAGATGAGTTTAAAAGTCAATAAATTTTAACCAAGCTACAACACCGCCAAAGAGGCAAGGTCTATTGTTAGTAATGTTGATCTAGCCACGACACCGACGAATGAGTAGGATAAGGATTTAGTAAATTTGGTCTAACTACAACACCGACGATGAGGCATGGTCTGAAGTTAAAATTTTTGATTTAGCTGCAACACAGACGAAGAGGCGGGATCAAGATTTGACCAAGCTATAACACTAATGAAGAGGCAAGGTCTAAAGGTAAAAGTTTTGATCCAGCTGCAACACCAACGAAGAGCAAGATCAAAATTTGGCACATTTGGTCCAACTACAACACCGACGAAGAGGCAAGACCAAGATTTGACTAAGCTCCAAAACTGACGAAGAGACAATGTCTAAAGGTTAAAATTTTGATCCGGCTGTAACACCGACGAAGAGGCAGGATCAAAGGATAAAGCTTTATTTTTTATTCTTTTTTGGTTTTTTCTTTGATTTTTTTTAATTTTTCTTTTTACTTTTGATTTTTTTGTCTAACTATAAGTTTGAAGAGGAGATACGAAGAAAATATTTGGTCTAGTCGCACCATCAACGGAGAAACTAGACCTAGATAAAAATGTGACTTGTTGTACCATCAATAGAGAAACTAGACCTGGAAAATGCGGGATCTGGTACATCACTGGCAAAGAGACAATATCCGAAGAAAATTTTGATTTGTTACAGCATCAAAGGAGAAACAAGATCTTGAAAATTTTGATCTGCCAAAAAATCAACAAAGAGGCAGGATCTGGATTAAGTTGGCCCACCATTACTAATTGAGGCAAGATTGGGAAAGAATTGGTTCTTCTACTTCGTGGCGGGGAGTCATGACTTGAAAATAAAAGAAAACATTAGTTATTAATTGTTCAAAATTTACCGTTGTTATCTAGATGTTTGAGCTTTCAGCGTATTCGACCTCTCTTAGGGCTAAAAGTAGGTTATCACGTTGTTTCCCCATGGTCGAGGTTCTTTGGTTTCTTCCTTGGACTTATTTGTACGTTCAAGCCAAAAATAAATGGGTTATAGATACACCTAACTTTGTGCTTAATGCATGTGTCATACCTAAATGCATGATAACTTAAATTCATGTATGATGTATGCAGTTAATGAAGAATGATCTCAATGAACGTGTGAATGACAGATTCTATTTTGCCCCTCAAAGGGATGCCCCTGATTCTATGGTGGTCAGATCTTTGCTTCTGATTAAATAGTGCTTTTATGCCTTGTATGTAAGGATGCCCTCAGCCTTTCTTGGACTTGATTGTCTTTCTTTGGAGTTACTCTATCGGAGGTATGCCCCTCCAAAAAAATGCTTTGTAGCCAATTCGAACTTTATTGCTTGAAAACTATGATGTCTCATGTCATGGTCATATTAAATCAGGGTGTAAGTTATATATAGCTTTCAATTTACATTATGCAAGGGTACGATCAAATTAAGATGAACAAAATGTATTATTCATTGAAACTTGTAGTTTTTGGCCTTTACAAAAGGCTCTCACTGTCATTGGCTTAGGCAAGTGAGATACACAAAAGAACATCACTTTGAAAGAGATGAAAACTACAAGGGGGCCTACTGTGGTCATAACAATGTAATATTTGGGACCGTTAGGCATGGGTTACATTCATACAGGTTATTCTCAAAAAGGCATCATTGGCATAATCAGGTGTTTTCATGCTTCAATAGGGGATCCTTGTTTGTGGCTGGCCCAACTAAGACTTCAAAACTTACCACCCTGAGCTTAATAAATTTTTATACAAGCTTTTTGAAGCCTATGTAATTCTCGATCGAGTGGCCCACTTGCCCCGCGAGATAGTCACATCTCGCATTGGTGTCATACCATCTTGGGAAAAGAAGTTATACTGGAGCTTGGTAGAAAGGTGCTACCATATGGCTGTCATACAATTGTTTGTACAGTTCTCCATAGAAAACTAATAATGAAGTAAACTCTATCTTCTCGGTATTCCTCCTTTGTCCAAAACCTTGTCTTGAGGAACCTTGGGAACTCATAGCTTTGGGTTGTATCACTATCACTAGCTTCGAAAAACTGACATTATAAACTCCCAAAGAGTTCACTTTATTGTCCCTCTTCTCATACGATGGCTTTTTGGGATGAACTTCCACTGGCGTCGATCTTACCATTCTTAACAACATTCTCAATGAGCTCACCAGATATCACTAGATTGGCAAAATTGGTAGTTGCATTTCCTATAAGGTGATCTAGAATTGGGCTTTTCAATGTTTGGATAAATATGACCATTTTCTCCTTCTCACCAAGCAGGGGTTGAACTTGGGCCGCCATGTCCCTCCAACGTTGTGCATATTGCCTAAAGCTTTCACTGGACTTTTACTTCATGTGTTGTAAAGTCCAACGGTTTGGCACCATATCACTGACATGCCGATATTGCTCTAGAAAAGCCTTGGCCAAGTCTTTCCATGATTTTATCTGATGACGACTCAATTGATTATACCATCTGGTAGCAGATCCAGTTAAACTTTCTTGAAAATAGTGGATCAATAACTTGTCATCTCTACCATATCCCATCATCCTTAGGCAAAACACGATAAGATGAGCACGGGAACAACTCCATATTTCTCAAATTCTGAGACCTTGAACTTAGAGGGTAGCACCAAGTCTAGGACAAGGCTAAGTTCATTAGCAACAAATCCATTGAAGGTGTCCACTACATCCATGGCTTCCATCTTTTCCTCAAGGCGCTTACAACGATCCTCGATCTCTTTTGAAGTCTCAGTTTTTGGTTTCTCGATTTCGACCAACTGATCTATTTCTGAGACAAAATTTTTTGCTTGATTTCTCTCGGCTTAACTTCCGATGTAGTGGGTATATTCATAGGAGAAAAGGCACCGGCTTAATGAAGTAGTAACTTCCCTCAATAAAGTATTATTATATGAGGGTTAGGTCGAATCTTAGCATGAGTATGAGTAAACCCTAGAGGATACGCAAAGCTTTCATTCCCATTAGTGGGATTTTTCGTAGGATTTGCAATAAAAGCCTTTTCTTGCTCGGGGAGTTTATGTCCTAGAATTTGTTCCATTTGGCCTAGCATGTCTTATTGGTATTTCTTGATTTGTTTCTCATATCTTGTTGGGCCTTAACTAACTGGTCCACCAACTTCTTAGCCAAATCTGTTTGCATGTCCTTTGAGTCTGCTCAATTCGGTCCAATTTATCTTCATTCATCATTTTGGTCTTGTGTCGAGTTATGTAGGGGTGCTGAATCTGCTGACTTTTTGTTCTATCCAGTATCGCTGTCATGGGACATCCCAAGAATCATTCTTAAATTTTTAAAAATGAATGCATGTAAATGCAAGGTGTATGTCCTAAATACAAATGTATTGACTCAAAAATGTTCCCATGACACAAATTTCTAAACTCACGAGATTCATTTGCAACTTTGAATGTTGCGTCGATATCTAGGGTACTATATTTTCTCCTGATGATAAATCTTTTTCTAATTGGGAATCAGTCGTGAATTAGTATTTCATGCTTGTGAAAGGCAAAGATTAAAATGTTATAATGGTGTCATGCAATTAATGCAAAATGAATGAGTTTAAAATGATATGATCAAACAGAGAAAAAAAATAGGCCAGTTCAGATTAAAATGAATGAATAAATTAATGGTAAATAAAGTAAAAATTAAAACAGGTAAAAAAGTGTACATAAATAGCAAATAAAGGCATCAAAGCCTGAAAAAGGACCGCTAAACGGGTAGAGTTTTGCATGGCTTAAAAAGATTGGCTCCTACGGCTCACTATATACGGGTTTTGATTCTAGAGTGACGGTACCCGAGCTGCCGCTAGGATATTGATTCGGGAGAATACGACCAGTATACCATACGAGGGTGAAGACCCCACAAAATATAAGGACTGGATACCAGAAATGAATTACAATATCATACGAAGGTGAAGACCCCCACGAAGCAAAGTAATCACTCCCACTTAACAAGGTGAGGGGCTCGGGTAGAAAGCTCGTGCATGAATGCTGAGGGATTAAAAAATAAATTAAATCGAATTTTCATTTTCTTGCATGACAACACAAAATCAACATTGGCCTGACTCACTAAAAAATGTCCCCAGTGGAGTCGACATCTGTAATAATTTTTTTTTTGAAAATAACGTATTGAAAATATATATTTTACTTCATCAGATGAGATGACACTCGGAGACCAGGATGACACTCCCACTAGAATACCGTAAAAATTTAAAATGGATGGAAAATTTGTGGGAAATAAAAATGGGAGATGTAGTCGCCACTGGCCACTTTGGTAGGTCATACACCATTAAAAACCAAAGATTCTAAAACATTTGGGTTCGGGAGTCGGTTACGCATGGGGAAAGATTAGCACCCCCCACGATGCCCAAAATCGGTACCGCGATGATTTATTGTTGTCTTTGTAAGAAAAATAAAAATTCAAATTTTAATTTAAAATTTAATCCCAAAAAAGGTCTAAGGAGAATATTTTCTTATTTACGACAACCGAGAAAGATGACACCTGAATAAGTCAGGACACCACTTCCTAGCCAGTTCTCAAAATAAATTGGAAAATATCCCTTAAATATTAAAATGGGTTTAAAATCTAAAGAAAAACATAAAGATACTCGAAGCAAAAATAGTAACACAATATACATATATATAATATTATATAGTACATGTATATATACATAAAAATACATAATATGAAAAGTTTACAAATAAAAAATACTATATATATAATATAATATAAGGTAACATATAATATAAATATATACAAATAATATATAATAATATTAATAATAATTAACATAATAATAATAATAGGATTAATAAAAAATAAAATAATATTATAAGCACAATAAATAATTATAAATGTTGTAATAAAATAAATATTATAATAATTTAAACAGATAAATAAATAAAATAAACGCAGTGGCTAATATGTAAGGAAATGCGAATTGGAGAGCCAAAATATAAAGGATACAAAAGTTGGATGGCCAGAACTATAATTTCCCCATTCTTCAAAAAAACGCGAATCTGGCTCCTTGAGTCGGGTCGAGGCGCGGGTCGTTAAACTTTAAACGGCATCATTTTGAATGCCTTTTAAATACCCATTTTTAGACCAAAAAAATCATTTGGTGAGTGGTAATTTAAAAAGAGAGAGCTGAAACTCTCTCAAGCCTTCTCTCAACTCATCTGCCCAAGCCTGATCGCGGCCTGAGGTCCGCCGTGGGCCGCCGTTCACCAGCGACAGAGAACCACCGCGAACGACGGCCGGAGCGCATGCAAAAGGGGTAAAGTTTCGACTTTTTATCCTAAGGTCGAATCTGAAGTTAGATTTTCTTAAATCCCTTCCTAGTGTTTTAGATCTAGAAAAACGGAAAGTATTTTTATAATTATTTTCACCTTTTTTGGTTTTTTTAGTTTGATCTTCCGTAGCAATATGTTTTTTGTTGTTTTTCCTTTCGATCTTCGTTTCTCTCTATTTTTTTAGACTAAAAAATCACATTTTTTATTTCATTCCCCACCCCGATTACATTGTAGATCTGGATTTTCATAACCCATGAATATGCATAAAATAATGCAAGATTTATTCAGATTTGATTTTACATTTCAGATTTAATGATACTTATTTTTTCTTTTTTTAGGTGGTGGGGCGGTGGCGCAGTACGGCGGTGGCAGAGTGGACGGTGGCAGCACGCGTGCAAACCACGATAGCTGAAGGGCTGGTGCGTGGCTTGCACACGCCATAGGAAGGTGAAAGGACATGGCCGGTGGCAGCTAAGGGATAAGGGTAATAGGTTTAGGTTATTTTTCAGGGTAATTAGGCTTTTTTAGTATTAGGGTTATTTATTGTTTGGGTATACGGGGTATGAGCTTGTAAGGGTTAAATTAGGCTTAGTAATGTTAATAAAATGGATCTGTTTTCATTTTTGGATTGAGTTTAGTTTTGGGTTCAGGCTCGGGTTAAAAAAAGAGTTTGGGTTTGAGCTCGGAGAAAAATGAGTATTACACATGATAATAAGTTCTTGTGAAAATAGGAACACATATGGAATGAGCATTTGAAGAAGCCATTTAAAAACACCTCAAGAAACTCTCAAACTCACAAAAAAATTTTAACCACTCAATCTCACAGTGTTTCACTCACACAAAAATAGCAATAGAACCTCACAACCCTCAAGAAGAAGCTCTGATATCACTGTTGTTTGCTGTAGAAAATTTAATTTTTCTGGAAGGAAAAGAAGAAAATAAAGGAAAACAAATCTAAAAAAATTACAACAAACTCACACATGTTTCTGCTTTGTTACATTCCATTTAATAGGTTTACAAAAGTCTAAATTTGTAACTATCTACTTACTAGAGTAAATAGACTAATAAAAGCCTAGACAATAGCAAGTAATTATCAATACTACTGACACACAAAATAAAATCTAATATCCAATATCAGACTCATTATATCAACAAATTTCTCCCCTTTCATCATTTTTAGTTTACTTCCCCTCTCATCTTTTAAATATTTTTTATAATTTTTGTATTATCTTTTTCAATTACCCTTACTCTCACTCCAAATCTAAACAATCTTTACAATTCAATGCATATTTTGTTAATTAAACATTTTTAATGTTTTGGATTGTAATTGTAATATTGTTTTAAGTGAAGACAATAAAGCTTAGAGTTAAAAATAAGAAATAATTTTGCATTTAGATTTAATCAAACGACTAAAGTGAAGAACCAAAACCCTAGTTTTCTTTCAGAATATCCCCGCCTGCTATTCTTTTTTCATTTTTTGAGTTAGCTGGCGATCGACAATCATCTAAATGTTGATTGTCGATCGCCGATATTCGTTATTTCTCTTGCTTTTATTTGTTAGGTTTTTAATTTTTTTAGTTTATTATTTTAATAAAAAATTCTGCTCTTGTGGCACGATTTTCCTCTGTCTTTGTGGCACGTTTTCTTTATTTTGTGGTTACGTTTCATCTGTCGTTTTGGCATGATTTTAGCATACCTTAGTGGTCATTTGGTGCTCGTGCAGAGATCTTCACGATGCTAGTTTCTGATTATGATTTTGTCGGTCATAGAAAGATAGATTGCCACTCGGTTCTTGGTTGTTTGCCGATGTAATCAGTCATGGGTAGCGGAGCAATCTGCCTGATAGTTTAGCTTGCTCACCACTCTTTTTTCATCCCGTAATGCGTCTTGTTTAGACAGAGACAAGGAGATTCAGGAAGGCTTCTGGATTTTGACAGTATACAAATCTCTATGGAAATATTTACTTTTCTTTGCACTTTTAGGTTTTTGTATGAGATTTTAGTGGACTAGTCCTCATTATTTTCCCTTCTGAATGCATTATTTTGTAATATCTTCCATAGTTTTTAAATAAAATTTAGTTACCATTGTCAAAAAAATTGCATTTAGATTTCATAAGTGATTGAGTGGCAAGTAATATAGGTTATTTGGAGTATATGGGTTGTAATTATCGAATGGTCCTTTGCTTTCTTTTAAGTTGTAATTTTGTCTACTTAATAAGAGCACTGGCACTCTTCCCCCCCCCTTCCGTTTTTAAAGATCTTGCCTTGCATTGACCTTCGAAATGAGGAGTTTTTTAACGAGACCCCAATTTTTTATCAAAAAAATTCATGTAAAAACTCATAAAAAATATTTTGAGATTATTTTGCTTGAGTTTAAAATTTAGAGGACCTAAAATGTATTTAAACCAACTATAATTTTAAAATTTTGGACTAAAATATTAACTTTTCAAACGATAAGGGCTAAAATATCCATTTTATAATAGATGGACTAAAAATTAACTTTTAAGTATCGTACAAGGAATAAAATGTTGTTTTTTTACGATAGATAGACTAAAATGAACTTTAGATATAATACTAGGACTTGTAAAAACTTTAACCAATATATAACATCCGATCAATCTCATATATTCAATCAAAAAAACAAAAATTTGTCAATATATTCAATCCACAAAGATTTTGTCCGTTAACATATCTCCACTTTTTTTCATAGCAAAAGGCTCAAATTTTATTAAAATAAGAACCCATCGATTTGCCAGCTCTATCAGAACGACTAATTCCTTTACTGAAATACGAACAAAGAATATCTCGAATAATCCTCAATGACAGTGTGCTCGATTCGTCACACCGTCAAAATATAGAACATTTAGAGAAAGGCCTCCAAAAATTCATTGACATGTATAGCAGGGATTTAAATAGCGGTCTTTAACTGCGATAAATGCATTGTAATCGCAACCGCAATTTAAATCTCTTACAGATAGATAGAACGGGGAAGAGTCTCTTAGAAATTTAAAAGGTTTGAAATTTGATTCCACCCCACCATCCAAGGGCTCTTATCAGCCGGTAGTCCCTTGACATGTTACCACCTTCACTGAACCCAACAAGCTTTGCCACTATTTGAGCACTCTCCTCAATGTTTTTGGCATCATGAGGATCTGTCCAGAGCTTGTTTATGAATTGCAGCCTCCTCTGTTTTTGGCATCATGTGCATCTCTCTCCTCCAGCCTCGAACGCGAGGTCAACATCTTTGCGAGGAATTCCTTTTCACTTTTCAGGGCTCTAATGCTGAAAGAGAACATACAAATTTCAAGCAGAGATAACCTAACACAGTCAACTGAAAGCCACAAGAGATGTGTAGCTGAGAAGAGAGAAAGACAAAACGAGAGAGAGAACCTTGATGACAAGGACACCGCACACTCATCTCCTGCAAGAGCCGGGCTTGCATTTCCAAGTTCTGCAAAATGGTTCTGCATCCAATTCAAGCGCCTAAGCTCCACTTCCATGTATATTTGGTCGGCAGGATCTCCCCAGAATAACAAATAAAATTGTGTCCTATGGATGATGGAGACATAGCAGACGTCCCATAACTCAATAATCTGTTGCCTTTGTTCCCCGAAGGTTACATGCCATGGAACCTGGGGTTCCTCTGGTTCAATTGCATTCTCGTCATCCTCTAAATTGTGTCCAACCGCTTCATTTGCTTCCAGTCCAAGCACCTAAAAACAAGTCAAAAACTAAATAAACACTCTATAAACGGGAAAAAGTTGCAAAGATACGGGGACTGGGGCAGGAAACGACAATTTCCAAAATTATAGGGTACGCTAAGGGTACGACAAATATAAAATAAATATATATGTAATCATTAAAATTCATAATACAATAAGGACTAAAATTATAATTGTATTAAACAATAATTGTAGTTATTTAAATTCACTTTTAATGATTTTTAAATTATTTTCTAACACTTAGATTAGAAGATTACTAAAATTAAATGACTAAATTGAATGAAAATTTAACTTTATATTCTAAAATAAGAAAAAAAAATTAATGACTAAAATGATAAAATTAAAAGATGACATGGCTGAAATGGATATTTACCCATCTCTATTTAAAAGCTCGAGTGAAGAAGCGTTAAACAAGTTGAAACAGATTACAAATACAATACACACCCAATATCCCACATCCTTAAGATACATAGAGTAAGGAGAGAATTTAGTCTTGGCCTTTTGGTTGAGATCAAGTGTACGTGGGCCATTTGCCACACGTAATTAAGTTTATATTTTTTAGGTTAAGTGATCAAGTTAGTAGTTTTTTACTTGTGCAATTTTGAGTTTAGTTGGGTATAATTTGAATTTTCTAAGTTTAGAATTATATTTATTTGGGAATGTTCCTGGGATGTCTCCAATTAGTATTGACTGTCTTTAGTAAAGTTTGACTGTCCCTGATAAAGTTGAGCCGTCCCAGGGACATCCCTCAGCCGTCCCCGTATTGGGGACGTGGGACGGCTTAAGAGGCGTCCCCGTGCTTCATATGAGAAAAGAATGCAAGATACAACGTATAGAAAGGGGAAAAGGCAATTATTTTACCTGACAAACAAGTAGCTGCTTCTGGTATTGCAGTTTAGCAACACGCTCTTTCAGTTCAGTTACATATGCTCTTATGCTTCTTACATTCTCTTCAGCTGCATTCTGAAACAACATCTGCATTTTCTTCACGTTAACTGAACTTGGACGTCTGCATCCTGGAGGTGTGCCTTCCTTTGAAGAGACATCTCCAACCTGTTCACTCTTCGCGGGTGTTCCTTTCTCAGACTCTGGGAGTGTCTCCTTGGAGACAAAGCCATCATCCTTTGGAGGTCTGTTTTCTTCATTATCAGACTCCATACTTTGCAGAGAGGTTAATAGAGGTGAGCATGGAGATTTTATAATTTTTTTTTCTGGTTTGTACCATTGCTTGAAGTCAAAGGAAGCAAATTCTTCTTTATAGAATGATTCTTAGTTTTTGAGGTTGCTTCACTGTTGGATTCTTGATTACTGCTTGGAAGAGACATGACCAATTTGTCTATTGACTTCTGAACATTCTCTAATTGCTTCTCAAGATTAGCTATTGTGCTACCCTGTGAATGAAGTCTTATTATCTCTTCCTTGAGGTTAGCACTGACACTTTCTCAGACTCTGGGAGTGTCTCCTAGGAGACAAAGTCATCATCCTTTGGAGGTCTGTTTTCTTCATTATCAGACTCCATACTTTGCCGAGAGGTTAATAGAGGTAAGCATGGAGATTTTATAATTTTTTTCTGGTTTGTACCGTTGCTTGAAGTCAAAGGAAGCAAATTCTTCTTTATAGAATGATTCTTAGTTTTTGAGGTTGCTTCACTGTTGGATTCTTGATTACTGCTTGGAAGAGACATGACCAACTTGTCTATTGACTTCTGAACATTCTCTAATTGCTTCTCAAGATTAGCTATTGTGCTACCCTGTGAATGAAGTCTTGTTATCTCTTCCTTGAGGTTAGTACTGACACTTTTGTTAGGAGCTATAGCAGTTCCAACTACAACCCCCATTTTTAGACCGGACAACACACATCTCCCTTATTTCTGCCTGCAGCTTGGCAATTGTCACAGCTGCATCTTGATTGCCTAGTCTATGATAAGCCACCTCTTTTTGAAGTACTTCCAGAGCTCGATTTGCTTCTTCTCCAAGCTGCTCTTGAAGGTGTTCAAGTTTACGAATTTCATGCATAAGTGTGAAAGGAGCAGTTGATGACTGCCTCATAGACTGCCTTAACAATGTTTTCGTTGATTTATCATTATGGCTTAGATCCTTCCCTTCAAGTTTCGGAGACAACACATCAGAATAAGACAGACACTTCTTCACTGATGGATGTGGCAACTCAATTGGGTTCGAGGTCTGAATAGATATATTAAACAATCAATAAACAGTTAGTTAATCCAAAAAAAAAGAGAGAAAGAAAAGAAAATAGAGCAAGGTGATAAAGAAGAAAACCTGCTGCGGCTCCTGAAGTTTTCTGCAAAAGTCATCCACCTGGGATTGTGCAAGATCTCTTTGGTGCTTCAGTTCTTCAACCTCCATTTCCATCTACAAAGCAAATACAGAATATGTGATTGCGAATGGTTTCAGTTTTCATTTGCAATATAAAGTTATTCCAAATGATACCAACTTGAATTGCTTTCTACCTGTTGTATTTTAAAGTCTTTCTCCCTAGATAGATCAGGGGTTCGAAGTTCAGCTTCTAGCCTGGCTACTTCTTTCTGCAGATGTTTGACTAATTGTTTATCTGAAACAACCTTTCATAAAAGGAGAAATGTAATCTTGTCAATTCACTTCAATGTTCATGCATTTGGAAATTGTGAGAAAGGGGCCATGGTGGCCGAAGAAGATGAACGCCGGTGAACAATGAACAATAAAATATGAAAAGCTACAGTTTAACGATAGAACAAAAATAATATTTTCAACAGAGAACAATGTGTTTCTCTGTATTTTCTCTTATTCTTCTTAATCAAATGTGTATGAGATAAGCCTTTAAATATGCTGATACAGAGTTTCAGTATAACTAAAATTATACTTTTATCTATAATTTAAATAATATTTATCCCTAATTTAAATAAAACTTCTAGTAAATCTAAACTACTGACTTAGAAATAAACTCTAATTACACATTAAATTAAATCTAACACTTCTTGTCAACTTACACTCCCCTCAAGCTCTAACACTTCTTGGATAACTTACACTCCCCCTCAAGCTGGTGAGCAAGTGTAGTAGAGCACCAGTTTGGATCTTGGATGTGATGCCCTACTCATATTTCTTTGTTGTTTTTAGGGAAAAAATCTCCCATTTTTTGAGACTCGTTGAGTTGAACAGCTAGGACATACTCATGCTATTCTTTGAACGGCCATTGTTGAAAATTTGCAAACGATGTTGCTGGTTTCTACATCATTCTTGAGATGTCTACCAACTTTACTGTTTTTATTGGTTTCTGCATCCTCCTTAGATGTCTTCCAGCTTTTTTTTGTCATTCACGGACTAAGTAGCTGCTTCCATTCAACAATGATCACAGGAATCTACACCCCCTCAAGCTGGTAGTTGCACAAACTAAAATTCTAGCTTGGATCTTTGATGTAGAATCCCTTAAAAAATATTATCTAGTTTTTAAGGCTAAACTAGAACCTCTTCTCCTATCTTTTATAATTGATGGCTGAGATAGAACCAGATAGTTTTTAAGGCTAAACTATAACCTTTCCCTATCTTTTACAATGGATGATTAAGATAGAACCAAATAGTTTTTAAGGCTAAACTATATAACCTTTTCATATTTCTTTTTGATTGACTAAGATAGAACCATTAAATAGAGAACAAAATAACAAAATTAAACGAGTAGAAATTTCACCATAGATGTAAAATTCCAACGAGAGAGAAGCCAAGGAACGAGCGTGGCCTAATGACAACAACGAAAAAAAATTATATGCATCTAAAAAAAATCAGATCGTCAATTTGATTCAGATCAGAGATGGCAGCAGTGGTGACGACATCAGGATCGTTGTTGGCTTGTGATACCATGTGAGAAAGGGGCCATGGTGGCCGGAGAAGATGAACGCCGGTGAACAATGAACAATAAAATATGAAAAGCTACAGTTTAACGATAGAACAAAAATAATATTTTCAATAGAGAACAATGTGTTTCTCTGTATTTTCTCTTATTCTTCTTAATCAAATGTGTATGAGATAAGCCTTTAAATAGGCTAATACAGAGTTTCAGTATAACTAAAATTATACTTTTATCTATAATTTAAATAATATTTATCCCTAATTTAAATAAGACTTCAAGTAAATCTAAACTACTGACTTAGAAATAAACTCTAATTACACATTAAATTAAACTCTAACATTTCTTGTCAACTTACACTCCCCTCAAGCTCTAACACTTCTTGGATAACTTACACTCCCCCTCAAGCTGGTGAGTAAACGTAGTAGAGCACCAGCTTGGATCTTGAATGTGATGCCCTACTCATATTTCTTCTGTTGTTTTTTAGAGAAAAAAAAATCTCCCCTTTTGTGGGAGCCATTGTGTTGAACAGCTAGGACATAATCATGTTGTTCTATGAACGGCCATTGTTGAAAATTTGCAAACGGTGTTACTGGTTTCTGCATCCTTCTTGAGATGTCTACCAACTTTACTGTTGTTATTGGTTTCTGCACCCTCCTTAGATATCTTTCAGCTTTTCTCTTTCAGTGATGATCTTTTTCAGGTTTTTGCATCTTCTGAGATGTCTTCCAGCTTTTTTCTGTCATTCACGGACTAAGTAGCTGCTTCCATTCAACAATGATCACAGAAATCTACAATCCCCCTCAAGCTGGTGGTTACACAAACTATAATTCCAGCTTGGATCTTTGATGTATAATGCCTTAAAAAATATTATCTAGTTTTTAAGACTAAACTAAAGCCTCTTCTCTTATCTTTTATAATTGATGGCTGAGATAGAACCAGATAGTTTTTAAGGCTAAACTATAACATTTCCCTATCTTTTACAATGGATGGCTAAGATAGAACCAAATAGTTTTTAAGGCTAAACTATAACCTTTTCATATATCTTTTTGATTGGCTAAGATAGAACCATTAAATAGAGAAAAAAATAACAAAATTAAACGAGTAGAAATTTTACCATAGATGTAAGATTCCAACGAGAGAGAAGCCAATGAACGAGCTTGACTTAATGACAACAGCGGGAAAAAATGATATGCATCTAAAAAAATCATATTGCAAATTTAATTCAGATCAGAGATGGCAGCAGTGGTGACGACATCAGGACCATTGTTGGCTCATGATACCATGTGAGAAAGGGGCCATAGTGGCCGAATAAGATGAACGTCGGTGAACAATGAACAATAAAATATGAAAAGCTAGAGTTTAACGATAGAAAAAAAAAATATTTTCAACAGAGAATAATGTGTTTCTCTGTATTTTCTCTTATTCTTCTTAATCAAATGTGCATGGGATAAGCCTTTAAATAGGCTGATACAGAGTTTCAATATAACTAAAATTATACTTTTATCTATAATTTAAATAATATTTATCCCTAATTTAAATAAGCTTCAAGTAAATCTAAACTACTGACTTAGAAATAAACTCTAATTACACATTAAATTAAACTCTAACACTTCTCGTCAACTTACACTCCCCTCAAGCTCTAACACTTCTTGGATAACTTATAGAAATCCATGTCAATCTCATTAAGCACAAATAACAAACGAGTACCATATTGACTTGTGCATTATTTGTCACTTCCTTTGCCCGGGTGGCAAAGAAGAGAGTATTACGAGAGTGTTCAAAATGACATTGTGCTGGACTCAAAGTGCAAATGATGGCAGTACGTTTATTTCCACCAAGTGAATGCTGCAAAATACAAGTAAGCTTCGAGTTTCTATATGGTATATGACCATTTCTTTTTCCAACACTGAAAAGAGAAAATTTTCATCAACACAAGGGACAAGTCAATCATGATTGTAAAATGAAACAAGTGACATTTAGAGAAAGTAGTGTAGTTTTGTTAGATTTTCGTACAAAATGTTCGGTTAGATGCAAGATGTTGAAGGGTTGTTGTAATTGACAATAAAATATTACAGTGTGCATTTTCTTTTTCTTCATTGCATTATTCTTCTTGCATTCATCACAACAAAGATATTATTCCAGAGTACACTTCAAGGTTTTAGAACAGATGAAGGGGCAAAAGTGATGATAGATGAACAAAAATACCTGAGCTTTCTGATTACAGTTGTCAAAGTCATCAAACTAAGGTTAACATGACAGCCTTCTCTCAGCCTTGCACCATCAGCATGTGTTTGTGAAGCTCTTTCACTTCCAGCTAGATCGACAAAGTTCTGCAAGTGTTATTCCGAACAGTTTGTTATCAGGAACAAGAATGTATACAACTAAACATCCTTTTTGGGTACACTTGGATAAGATGGCAGAGGCAGAGTGAAACCTCAACCTCGACTTCTATCTAATAACTGCCGAAACAAGTGTGGTTATACGATAAGATTTACTCATTTTACTTGAGAAGGGATTAAATCGTTCTTACCAGGCTTGCCACAAATGATCTCACGCAATCAGAATTTTCACGCAGAGTACTTTGAATTGTCTGCGTTATTATCAAACAAATTTATGAGTTAGCTTCCTTAGGGCATTGAGTATATTAACGGAACCCAACAGAAATCATCATTCTTACCTGCCTTATTATTTGGTGTGACCTCGAGCTAGTATCATTTAAGGCAGTTTCACCAACTTGCCTTTGGGCTGCAAAATGCCACTAAAACGATTGGTCTCACATTTAGAAGAGGGGAAAAAAGTTCACTTTTTCAAAGCAATAGCTTCTTTAGTTACCTTCACAAATGCTAATTAGATGTCTTAGATGGTGATCGTTACTAACTGTTTCTTCCACCAACTTCTCAACCACGGTAGCTTTCTGCAGACACAGATTAGAACTTAAAGTTCTAGTAAAGGAAAGAAAGAGGACGTCAACTAAAGAGAGGCCATTACCTCCGGATCATCAAGAAGCTTGAGATTGCGTCCAGATTCTGAATTTAGCAGGTCCCTAACATTCTCATTATGAATTTCTAATCCTGAAATTTTAATAGTAAAATCTCTCTCCGGTGTCTGCAACAATTCCAAATAAACAACAAAATTGATTACAAAAAACCACATCCATCTCAATGCAATGTTTTATGTTAAAGCGCCAAACTACTCTTATAAAAGCAAAGGAAATTATAGGTATCAAGAACAATTAGTTCAAGGAAGCTCAATCTCACATTCATTATATGGTGGTATATGTCATTTACAGCCTTCTCAGTTATTCCTCTCATCGTGTATGTTTTTCCGCTGCTGGTTTGACCATATGCAAATATAGTAGCTATGCCAGAAATTGCATAATTGAAGTGTTCAATGAAGGGAACAAAAGACTAATGGACAGGCTTCCTAAGTAAAATCATTAGAAAATAAAGCACAACTTAGTACCATTTATGCCTTCCAAAGCAGACAAAGCAACATTCTTCACTCCTTCATACACAGTTTCATTTAAGCATGAAGGTCCAAAAACTTTATCTGAGCAAACAAAATACAAAAACCTCAAACATAAAGTTACCATGAAACATGAACCAAGTAAATAACAAGTTGGTAGTTAAGTTACCAAGTAAATAACAATGGTGTATTCGTCTACACATTCCCATGCTACTTGATCTTTGGCCAGTTTCTCCCTTTTACTTAATGGCCTCAACCTTACAGTAACTACAATCTTATCTTCCCTTGATTTCGGCCCTCTGGGGGTTACTGGTGTCCTGTCTGTCTTACTGGCTGGGGTTCCTGGAATTCTAACTTTCATCTTTTTTTTTTCTTTCTAATTCTTAATTCCTTTGTGTCTTCCTATTTCGACTCGAATTTAACTGCTAAATGAAATAGAAATAGAAACAATTAGCATATTATAAACAAATATGGAAAAAATCCAAAATCAAATGTCAATATACTGAAAAAACCTATACGTACAAGTTTAATCTAAATTACAAAGATTAGATGATAAAGAAGCTGAAGGAAAAAAAACAGTTACTCCTGAAATCTTCAACCCATCACAGTTTGAATAAATCAGTTGAAAAAAGTAAGTAAAATAGGAAATAATACGAAAATTAAAGAGATGGAAAAGGAAAAATCTAACTTTCACTCATATTATCATATTAGCAACAAAATCAACTAAATCCCTAAGGAATTCTGAAGTTTCTCTGGCGAATTAAATTTTAAAAATAAAATCTCTAGGAACCACACATTTTCTAACATAAAAAGTTTCCTTTAATTATCTGAAAATGAGGCATTTTCAGAATTTGAACTTAACTTCAGTTTTTGAGTACTAGATATCAGTAATTTCGTAAAAGGAAAGTTTACTTCCTTTCAATTACTTTCCATATCCAAATCGAACCTTATCCCTAAAAAGAAGAAAGAAATCTTGTTTCTAAGAAAGTTCACATCTTACTCAAATTTCTGGATCTAATCAAAGATTATTTGAGAGTACCAGCCGGCGATCGAAACATGGAAATGAGCAGACAAATAGAAGAGAAGAGAGATTAGGGTTTGAAACTGTGTAATGGGAAAAAATGAAAAGCCATTGAATAGAGACGGGAGCAGTGAACCAATAGATTTGAAAGTTGGATCCCAACGGCTACTTCATTTTCTCACCATTTTTTTAGTATTTATTAGTTTCGTGTGGATTTGTGGGTTTTGATTTTCTTTTCTTTTCTTTTTCAATTTCTCTAGCCATGTGCACCTAGGCATGGACGAAATTAAAAAAAAAAATAGTTTGGGTGTCATAACATATGATTTGTATGATTTTTTTCAAGGGTAAAGTACACAATTAATCACTAAACTATCTCAAAAAATTATAAAACGATCACTAAACTTTCAAAAGTTATATGAGAAGCATTAAACTCTAGTTTTTGTTACAAAATGGTCATTGAGTCATTAAGTGAATGACGTGACAGTTATAAAAATTTGAATAATAACACATTTAATACTCCATATTTACATATTCAATCAATTTAGTCCTAATTTAACCCCCATTATTGATGTCTACATTGATTAAATGTGTAAATATTGAGGGTTAAATATGTTGTTATTCACCCGGTTAACAACAGCTAATGGCATAGTGACCATTTTGTAACAAAAACAAAAATTTAATGCTTATTATGTATCTTTTAAAAGTTTGGTGACCATTTTGTATTTTTTGGGATAGTTTAATGACCATTTGTGTTTACCCTTTTTCTAAAGTAGTTTAGTAACAAATAATGGTGTCAATTTTCTTTTAAAGAGTGTTCATTTCTTTTAAGGAGTGTCAATATTCATTTAAATTTATATTAATTTTATTTTTAATGGTATTTTATATTAAATTTATAGAAAAAACTTTTTTTCTCCAAAATTTTTGGTGTCACCCTTTTGATTAAGGTGACTCCTTTATACGCCTAGGGCCACAGTTTAATTTTTAATAAAATTATCGGTTTCTATTAAAAAATTGAAAAAATAAAAGTTGGTGTTATAAAGATGGGTAAACTACACGGGATACCACCCATCTTTAGGGTTGGTGTCGAAATGACCACCGATCTTTCAATTTTGTCAAAATGACCACTCAACTATTTAATTGGTCCCGAAATAGCCACTTGTCGTTAGAAAACTAACGGTGCAGCCGATGTGTCTGTTAACCAATAACACCGAGTCTAACGTGGATTTCCACGTTTTAAAATAAAAATAAAAAAGGTTAATAAAACTCAAACGTTTTATTCAGTCTACAACTAAACCAAACACGAGATTTAGTTTGGATTTCAGAGTGAAAAAAAAAGTGTGATTCAAAGTGAGAAATCAAGTTGCATTGAAAGGATGTCGAAATGAGTGGAGTTCTTCGCGAAAAAGGAAGACCGAATCCGAAATATGGTAAATGATATTTTTCTTTGTGTTGTGGTTTTTTGTTTTGAGATTAGGGTTAATATTGGGATTATTTGGGGTTAATATTTTATATTAATGTTAAAACTGAAATTAGGGTTAACATTTGGAGTAATGGTTTTGATTAATGTTAATAGTTGAGATTAGGGTTAGTAGTGAGATTTTGGTTATTATTTTGGTTTAGGGTGTACATTGGTTTGCACGTCCCTTTACTGTTGTATGCTTTCTTTATTCATTTCATATGGAATTGAAAATAAATGGCGAGGTCGTTTATTAGTTATTGTAGTGGACCTTTCGGTCTGATTTTATTGGTGGTGTTTTATATTTGTCTTCTTGCTACTTGGTGTATAGTTTATACTTTAAATTAGTTTTACTATTCAAACACACTAGGATTTTTTTGAACAAAAACTGATCAAAATTAAAATGGTTTCCATTAACAGGGGTAAATTCTAACAAGTTCAGCATTGTGGTACACCATGGTGGCTTTATTGTTAGGAGACCTAGGGTAAAATTTAGTGGAAAATTAGTTGACCATTTTGATAACTTAGATGTTGATACAATGTCAATGTTTGAAGTTACTGCTATGGTTGAGAAATTAGGGATTACTTCTGTTGTTAAGGTCTTTTTTCAATTGACTGATGATCCACTAGAACTAAAACAACTAAAAACTGATCATGATGTCTTGGAGATGGTTAGTAATTTACCTACAAATCATTATGGTCACATTTACATAGAAGAAGTTGTAGGGTATGATGAACCTGAAATGAATTCTGATGTTAATGTCGATGGTGAATCTGAGGTTAGGATAGAGTCTGAGTGTGACTCAGAAGATGAGGACTATACTGCTCAATCTAAGTCAACCACTGATATGTCTAACTTTTCTGATAGTGAAAATAAAGTTATGAGTTCAGGAGATGAAATTTATAATGTCAATGTTGGGTTGGGCAGTGATAAAGGAGAAATTGAAAGTGACATTGAACATTTTGACTCACTACACAGTGTAGATGAGTCAGATTTAGATGGTCCACAAAGTAAACCTATATTTCCTGAGTTTAATAGTAATACAAACATGCCTAATCCTACACTGAAGGTGGGTTTGATATTTGCAAGTAAGGCAGTATTGAAAGAGGCAATTAAGATGTATAGTATTAAAAATAGGTACAATTTGAAGTTGAAGAGAAATGACAATAAAATGATCCAAGTAACATGTAAGGAAGAGTGTCCATGGGTTTTGTGGGAAACTCCATCTAATTGTGAAGATCCTTCAACGAGTTCTTGGCAAATTGGGTCTATAAATGGTGAACATAATTGTCTTAGGGGCTTTCTGAATCCTAATGTAACTTCTAAGTGGCTAGTTGAGCAGTATTTTGACAATTTTTATGTTGATCCCACATTTACCATTACTGCTCTAAAACATGCTGTACACAAAGATTGGGGTATCACAGTAGCCAAGAGAAAGTGTGCTAGGGCAAAAAATTTGGCCCTTGAAAAACTGCATGGGAACCACAATGAGCAGTATGCAAAATTGTATGCTTACCTAGGTGAACTGAGGTCCTCAAATCCAGGGACAACAACAGTTTGCAAGTTAGATGAGAGGCATTTTGAGAGACTTTATTTTTGTATGCAAGCAATGAAGGATGGCTTTAAGGCTGGGTGTAGGCCTATTTTCGGTCTGGATGGATGCCACTTGAAGGGGTATTATCATGGTCATCTTTTATCAGCTGTTGGGATAGATGCAGATACTCAATTTATCCAATAGCATTTGCAATTGTGGAGAACGAGAATGAATCATCTTGGTGCTGGTTTTTGGAAAGATTGGCCAATGATTTAGAGATAAACAACTCTTACAGGTTCAATTTATGACTGATAGACAGAAGCTAAGGTTTAATTTATTTAAATTTTTTGTTAAGTAAATTTTGTAATTTAATTTGCCAATTAATTTTTTCTTTTGTTATGTGTAGGGACTAATGGAAGCTGTGTCGGAACTGTTCCTTTTTTCTGAACATAGAACATGTGTTAGGCATTTGTACTCTAACTTTAAAACCAATGGATTTGTTGGAAAAGCATTGAAGGATCGATTGTGGAAAGCTGCAAGGGCAACATATGTCAGTGAGTTTGAACTTGCCATGGATGAATTGAAGGTATATTACTTGTATTATTAAAATAACTTTTATATTTTACTGAATTTTATATGCTAATTAATTTTTAAATTTTGTAGGGTTTATCAGAAGCTACTTAGAAGTGGTTGGCACCTAAAGACCCAAAGATGTGGTCAAAGGCACACTTTTCTGTCACATGCAAGTCAGACATGCTTCTGAATAATAATTGCGAGTGTTTTAATAAGGTAATTTTGGTTATTGTAAATTAGTTTGTTCTAAATATACAAATCATGTGTTTCTATCACTAATTAGTTTTTCTGAATAATAATGATCAGATAATACTCGAAGCTAGAGACAAACCAATCATTACATTGGTAGAGTCAATCAGAACAAAATTAATGCAAAGGGTAGCAAAAAGGAAAGATCTAGCTGAAAAGTGGACTGGACTTCTATGCCCTAAAATCCAGAAGAAACTAGAGCATGCAACATCACTAGCACATAGGTATACCTAGTTAGTTAAAACAATAATTATTTTTTTAAAGTTGTGCTTACTATTCATTTGTTTATACAGTTGTTGGCCTATTTATGCTGGTGGACACATGTACCAAGTTTCATGCGGCCCTTCAAATCAGCATGCAGTTAACATTGAAGCATGGACATGCTCTTGCAAAAAATGAGAACTAACAGGTTTGGATTCTTTTCTAGCTTATGTTTTCTATACTGTGGTTTGGAAGTTTTATGCAGTTTATGTTTTCTAAAATGCCTATCTAGATGTATTTTATAATGTGGTAGTTTATGTTTTGGTTTTATGCAGGCATTCCATGTGTGCATGCTATTTCTGTCATTTTGTCACTTCCAGATAGGCTAGAAAAGTATGTGCATCCTTGCTATCACGTGTCAACTCAAAGGGGTATTTACTCTCATTTGATAAGTCCAGTGAGGGGTGAGAGACAATGGACAACTGAAGAAACATTGGAGCCTGTCTTACCACCTGCATTTTAAAGGCCTCCAGGAAGACCACACAAGAAATGAAAAAGAGAGGATGGTGAACCAGCACCTTAGACTGGTAAGATGTCAATGAGGGGCCTCAAGATTTTCTGTAAAAAATGTGGAGGTACTGGACATAATATTAGAACATGTAAGGGAAAGGTTGGTGGCAATACCAGCACATCATCTTCAACAAGAGCTCCCAGAATTTCAAAACTGCCAGTAAGTTTTTTTCATTTTTCTTATGAAATGCATAATTACATTTTTTTACCATTTCTCTATTCAGAACTAACAGTGAGCTGAACATTTTTCTTTTGCAGATTACTAGAGTTGGAACTACCTCAACTACAAGCCAAGGTAGAACCACCTCAACTACAAGCCATGTTGGAACCTCTCCAAGGCTATCTCTAAGGACAACACAACCTTCACAAGTATATACTGTTAGATGGATGCCCACCCCCACTATATATATGACTCAAGAGAGTACTGACAGTCAACCTTCCCCAAAGGTTGATCCTTGAATTTCATCAACCAATTTTTTTGTCCATACCATACATTTGACCAAAGTAGGTTATTATATTGCGAAAACAAGTATCACAAGTATCAAACATTTTTTGTGTATTCTCAGTCAACCTTTTTTGTGTATTTTGGAGTGATGTATGGATTACATGCTCAAAACAGATATGCATATGTATTTGTCAAATATTATGTGATGTATGAATTACATTCAAAACAGATATGCATATGTATTGGTCAAATATTATGTGATGTATGGATTACATTCTAAACTTAATTTAGATTGTTTTGTTTACAGATGTGTTGTCATTTACATTGTAGCAATTGTTTACATTATTTTGGTTTGAGATATTACATTCCAATCTATTAAAGCACAACTTCATAAGAAATATTTTTCATTACACAATTTAAGACTCTATTACATGGAAAAAACTGTAAACATATTTTAAACTAAACACAAATTACAAATACCTTAAATCCTAAATAACACATATTAACCTAAACACAAACTACAACCCAGTTAATATAATCTGGATTTTCATGATACAACTTAAACCCTTAAAATTTCAGCAACTGAAATACCCACATCAAGAAACAAATTTCCAGAAATTAAGAGAAGAAAGTTCCCAAAAAACCCACAAAAATATCTAAACCGAGAATCACAATTTGAAGAATTCTTTCTCCATAGCAACAATCCTTCTACGAAGACCAACAATAACTGCTTTTGATCTAGCATTCACTGGTGGATCATACCAAAAAAAAAACTTACTGGCCCTACCCACTTTTCCATAATTTCCACAACCCCAAAATCTCCTACCTGGATTTTCATCAGTCCATCCTGATTTTAGCGTAGAACGAGGACAAGCGATTCATCTGTGTATCCATTACGGTCTGCAACCTCCAAGAAGTTTTTTGTTCGTGAAATAGTAAGAATGAACCAAGGAGTGATGAAATTAGGGCTTTGAGTTTCTTTAAATAGACAAAATTTTACGTGTTTTTTATTTACATTGTTTAGGTGGCATTCTTATGTGGATATTTATATATCCACTGTGGCAAAAAATTGCAAAAAAAATCCACATCAGCCGCGCTGTTAGTTTTCTATGGCAGGTGGCTATTTCGGGACTAATTAAATAGTTGAGTGGTCATTTTGACAAAATTAAAAGATCGGTGGTTATTTCGACACTATAAAGAGTTAGACCCACGTTGGGTGGTAAGAAAGATTAATGACCCACCACCAAGACACCAAGCCAACTTATATTCTTTTACTACAAATAACATTTAAATAATTAAATTAAATTGTGATTGCAATAATTATGATATAAGTTAAAGTATATTTATAAATAAATTTTGATTACTTTTATTTATAATATTTTTAAAACTTTTCAAATATTTTAAATTTATTTCACTATTTTTAAAGTTTTGCATTTGAGTAGGCCAAGAATACATGGGCAACAGATTGGTTCCTTTTCTCGCAAGTGCTGAACTGGGACATCAAAGTAGGGGAAGAAACCTTCGGTTTAAGAACCATCCTCCTATAATTGATTGCATCCGTTCTTAACTTTTGTCACGAATAAGAAAAGGTGAAGATCATTGGAAAGTAAAAGAGAGATTTTAGGATATAAAAGTTGTGACAATGTATCATCATGAGGGCAAATGGTTAGTGACAAGGACGTCGCAAGGTTGAGGGGAGAAACTATCATGCATTAACGTAGATATATAGATAGTTTTTTAAAGAAAATTTCGAGGTCGGGTCGAGTTCATGTCTGACTTTTTGATGATGAGGTCTGGTTGGGTTTGAGTTTAAGGTGAAAAATACTCCATCCGAAAATAATAGTTTGATTTTAGGGTAAATTAATTAAATGACCACCTAACTATAGGGTTGGTTCTAAGATGACCATCATACTTTCAATTGAGTCATTATGACCACTTAACTATTTAAGTGGTATCAATTAAGCCACCTATCGTTAAAATCTAATAGAGATGATGACATGGTAGTTAACATAAATTTATATAATTATATATTTAGTCCTCATTACTTACATGTTCTATCAATTTGCTCCTAATGGTAACCTTAAATATAAAAAAATATGTAGTAAATGTTAAACAGGTATCGTCTTTTGGTTCAGCGGTTTGCTCCGTTTCAATCCACTCCCTTGACGCAAGATTGAATCCTGTTGGGGTGAATTTTGGGTTCAAAAATTTTCCCATTCAATTATTTTCCCATTCAATTTGATTGTGACACGTGTCATCATCTGATTGGATAAAAAAATATTAATTAAAAAATAAAATTAAAAATATACTCCTCCAATCAGCAATCAGGTAGTGACATGTATCGCTATCCGGTTGCAGGATGAAATTTATTAAATTATATTCAATTTAAGACCAAATTGATAGAATATGTAAGTAATGAGGATCAAATGTGTAATTATACAAATTTATGTTAACTGCCACGTCATCCTCTACGTTAAGTTTTTAACGGCAGGTGGTTTAATTGATACCAGTTAAATAGTTAAGTGGTCATGACGCAATTGAAAGTAGGATGGTCATATCGGAACCAACCACATAGTTAGGTGGTCATTTAAGAAGTTTGCCCTTAATTTTATTCTAAATATTTAGATATAATTGCTACAATGCCCCTCTCTTTATATATAATTTGCAATTATCTCCCTATTTTGTCTAATAAAAATGGAATAGTTATTATAGTGCTCCCTCTCTATTTTTATTTTTTTAGTTAACTCCATATTTTATCGAATAATTATGAAAATTGATAATCTTTTATTTATGTCGGGTCGGGTCGGGTTGGGTTTGGGTTTTTACTCTAGAATTCGGGTCGTGTGGAACATCATAAAATATCAGGTCGGATTTGGATAGAAGTGTTAAATTTTCGGAACGGTGCAGTTCAGTCAAAAATCCGATCCAACCCGACCCATGGCTATACGTGTAGACATATCTTTAGATATAGAAGTTACGAGAAAACGGTGCCGGAATACCATCTGCACCCGGAACTCTCATTGGTGCCATACCTTTGATAGCTCGAACCACCTCTTCCGATTTCATCGGTCTCAAGGTTAAGTTCCAATACAAATATCAACAACCTCTGCCAAAGCCTCGTCCTAAACATCTGTTTTCATTCAATTCCTAAAGCCGAGCTTGCAACCTTCTTGTCTCGTTGCAAATTTTTAGAACAACTCGAGATAATCTTCACATATCATATAATTCTAAAATATAAGATTACCGTGAAGAACTAAAATCCAAAAACTAATTGAAGAAGCATAGACAATGAAGCTGGGCCCTAAAATCTTATTCTATTATTGGAAGTATAACTCTTATCTGCTGTGCTGAAACATGGGGGCAGAAATCACAAGAAGCCTAAACTGCCACGTGGCCCTCTAAAAAACATCTCCTATTCATTGTTAAAATCGAATTTTTAAAAAAGAAAAGTTTATCCACTCTATATATATTAAGCACTACTAGTCTCATCTCATTTCCTCACTATCCAATTTGAAAACAATCAATCTTTGTCCATGGACTTGCAAAGTTTTAGACAATCATTTCCTTTCTTAGACCTTGATCCTACCCTCCAATTTGGTGAGCTAAACATGGACATTCCAGCCTTGAATTACCAAACCTTCTTCCCTTTCAGCAACCAAGTATCTGAAATTCAGAATATCAACCGGACTTTAGTGCCAGTTGGCCAGCCGGTTTTCGCCCAGGATATCAGCAACAAGAGAAAAGCACCGAATGTATCGGATAGTAGTTGTGGGAACTCATCATCATTTCCTCAGGTCAGAGGCTTAAATCCTGACGTTGTTAATGGGTTAGGAGGGTTGCCCATATCGGGGTTCCGTATGCTCAAAGCTTGTCTCTTTCTGTGTTTAATTTGGTATGGATGGTTGTTATGCAGACTTCAGGAAGAGGGAAAAGAGCCAAAACTAAAGCCAATGCCAATGCCAAGGAAGAGGAGAAACCGAAACAAGTGGTTCATGTGAGGGCCAGAAGAGGTGAAGCCACCGATAGTCACAGTTTGGCCGAAAGGGTACAATCATATATAACTCCATGTTCCACTCATTTACCTATACCATTACCACCTTATTCACAAAAATGCATATTCCAGGTCAGAAGACAGAAAATCAATGACAGGCTAAGATGCTTGCAAGATATTGTTCCGGGCTGCTATAAGGTAATGCACTCGAATTAAGTAGCGAAACCGAAAAAGTTCTCTCCTCCATTTTCACATGTGTTCCATAATCTGCAGACAATGGGCATGGCAGTAATGTTGGATGAGATAATCAATTATGTGCAGTCCTTGCAGAACCAGGTTGAGGTGAGTTTCTAACACAATATGTATGTATGTATGTATGTATGTATGTATGTATGTATGTATGTATGTATGTATGTATGTATGTATGTATGTATGTATGTATGTATGTATGTATGTATGTAATTAGATTTTGGAATGTTACAGTTTCTTTCAATGAAGCTGACGGCAGCCAGCACATATTATGACTTCAACTCAGAGTTAGACGCCATGGAAAGAATGCAGGTGCTTCGATGTTTCTTTTTTATAAATAAAGGCTCAAAATCATTTTCATTCCTTTATGAAAAATGTAAGTTTAATCTGAAAAAGCTTTTGGTTTTCAGAGGGAAAAAGCAGAGGAGGCAAAGGAGATGGAAAGATGGATGGGAGAAGGATATGTTGGAGTTGGCTTCCACTCAACATCGCCATGGTCCTAATTGCTTTACAACACAATGAAAATGTAACCTGCTCCAAAGCATTAATCGTAGTATTGTATTCAAGGATGGACCTAAGGGGCCGGAAGGGACAGTCCCCTCTAAAAATTTGAAATTTGTATATGATTTAGAAAATTTTTAAAATATTTATTTTTTATTAAAAATCTATTTTCGCCCTCATAAAATTTTATAAGTTCGCCCCCTCCTAGAATTTTATAAATTCGCCCCCTAATATAAAGTCATGTGTCCGCCCCTGATTGTATTACAAGAAATTAGCATACAAGTATGCTTTCCTAATGTATATTTGGTTACTTTCTCTTTTTCTTTCTTGATTAACTACCTTTAAAAAGTGACATACAGCTAGTTAAGATATACATTTTTTATCTTCTCATATTACTGATATTTCAGTATTAAAAAAATCATCTGCAACTACCGGTTGGTCTACTGGGATAAGACGTTATGTCTTTCAGGCCTTAAATAAGGTCAGAGGTCGAATACCGACATTGTTATTGGAACAAATTGAGTTGAAAAGGTCAACTTATAATAGATCTTTACAATATTTGATTTGGATTACTCAAACAATGAATAAGGCACAAGTGATTATAAAAAAATCATCAAAATGACAGCATAAGAGCCAAAAAAACATCTGGACTTTGAGAAATTTAGTTATATCAGTTCCTTTCTGAATAGACTTCACTTGCATTTAAGACACTAGTTTAATTACAAACTTTGGGGGGAAATCATTTGTTAATTGATTAAAAGCGACACGAAAAGGCCGACAAATGAATCAGACATGAGTTTTCCTGCATCCCATAATAAATTAATCCACCTTAAGGCACTGTAGTTTTACCAATATACTTAATTTGTTATTGTTTTCAAATGGATATAGGTAAATATTGACTAGTTTTGAGCTTATATCCCCACATTGTCAATTGAAAAGCTTACTAAAGACATATAACCTTGACATTTTCACAAGAACAAAACATAGAAAGAAGCACAACATGTTGCTTGCCTTAACTTTTGATTTTCATCTCAACTTGGTCATTAACTATTTCATTTTCCTATTTGTTGATAAAATAAATTTAGAAAGTGCTTCTCATAATTAATTGGCACCAACAACAAGATTTTTGTATTTAATCATTGGTATCCGATTCTTTGGCTGACAAATTTAAATCAAGTACTGCTGAGGCTCGTTATGGAGCGACAAATTCTTGCACTTACAAAGCCAATGAAAAGCATGTGCAATTTGTCGAATACATGGATCCCTCAAATAGAAGGATACATGAAAATCTAATAATGGGTGTTGCCAATTCATAAAATGAATGATTGGAGTAGAGAAGGAAAACAATTTTTAGCTATTTATTTGTAGTTATGTTTTGTTTTTGCAGTGTAGAACAAAAGAGAAGGGGGCAGATGCAATGCATACAAGAAATAGGGAGGAGGAGAGTTTGGAATGGGCCATGGCATGCCCCCAAGAGGATGGGCAATGTGGGTTATAGGGACCTCCTTAAATGGCACTCAATTAGAGCTTTTTGTTACTCTTTCCCAATCAAAACTTTTCCTTCTCTGACCCCTTTTTGACCAAGTCGTTTGCTTGTCTTATGGAGGTAGCATGCATGAACAAAGAGGAAGCTAACGGCCTAAAATTGTAACTAAAAGGATAGGTTTCCCCATGCAGGTGCGGATTCAAAAAAAAAATTGACTCATATTTATTATACATAGTTTTAAAAATGTCAGGTGGACACAATCAATAAAATAAATAAATAACACAAGAATATTCAGATTTTAGGGTGCATACAATCAACAAAATAGATAACTAACGGAAGGAATTTCAGATTTCAAAGTGGGCGCATGCCCACCCTTCACTAAGGGTGTTCAATCGGTAGGCTTGATTAACCGACCGAACTGAACTAGCTAAAATCTATTAATCGATTTTTTTCTTTAACCGTTAATCAAACCGAACTTTGTTTGAAAATTTTTAACCGAACCAAACAAAGTTCGTTCAATTCGGTCAGTTTTCAAATTAACCAAAATTTATTATAAGTTTTTGGGTAAGGTACTCAAATAGTCACTAAGCTATGCTAAATGATCTTTTTAGTCACTTAACTTTCAAAAGTTACAAACAGTCATTAAACTTATCGAACTACTACAAAATGATCATGGAACGTTATAAATTATTGATAAATTTTGAAAAGTTTAATGACCATTTTATAATAATTCAATAAATTTAATAGTAATCGTTTTGTGCTAATTTGGTAAAGTTTAGGAAAAAACTTTGGCACAAAAAGTTTACACAAGCTTGTTAAATTTAGGGTTTAGAATTTAAGTTTAGGGTTTAGGGTTTATGTCGTAGGATTTAGAATTTAAGGTTTAGGCCTTAGCTTTTAGGTTTAGAAATTTAGGTTTAAGATTTTAAAGAAGGGTTGTGTAAAAATATTTTTTACACAGCTTGTGTCTCAAAATATAACCTTAAACTTTAATGATCATTTTATAACATATTAAAAATTTTAATGATCATTTTATAACTTTTAAAAGTTCTATGGCCTAATATTTATGTGTGTAATATACATAATATTTAATATATAATAATTTTGGTTAATTCGGATAATTAACCGGTTGCGAACCGAACTAACCGATAACTGAAATTTTGAAAATATCTTTACCATTAACCAGTCATACTTAAAATGACCCGATCGATTAATCGGAAATAATTCGATTTGGTCGATTAATTCGAATAAAACTGAAATTTGAACACCCTGCCCTTCATACATGAATCTGCCACTGATTTCATGTAGGTTTAGGGTCACATATTAGGTATATGAGGGCAAGTTCAAGGATCTAACTACCGTGGGCTCAACATCAACCCTGTGTAAGCGGAGGTTGTCTTATTAATTCCCACTACTGTAGGGAAAACTGCATTAAATCTTCTTGCATGCATGCTTCGATGTCTTTGTTCTAAGCACTCAACCCCAAAAAGTTTATCTCTTTATGTGTCATCTCAACACTAACTCAACAATTGTAGGGGTGGTGGACATAAAATAATAACCCTATAAACCGGTGGTATAAAAGAATTAAAGGAAAAGGAGGCAAAGATCTGCAAATCCAATTATATAAGCCAAATTAAACGATAAAGATCACGCTCAATATCTTGTTTTCAAGTCTCAACGTAGGAAGCATGTTTTGGAACATTTTGGTCTCATGTAAGAGGATCCTTGCATTCGGATTTGGTCTAACTTTATGCAAGTTAATGTATTTCATTTTGGCTTTTTTTTTATATAATTTCTAAAGAGTGAAATGCTACGTATGCAATGTATCATATACATCATATGCGGTGTGAATTACTTAGATTTGTAAATAGAAGTTATGGAAATTATTTGATACAGAACCTAACAAGTGATCTCATGTAAAAGCGGATGATGTTTATCTTAAGAGACTCGGGTTTAAATCGCTTTAAGACTATTAAAAAAAGAAATTATTTGATACACAGGTTTTGTAAAGTTTAGACTACACAACATTGTCCATTTGAATATCATTTGTCTTATTTAGGACTTAGGATTTTAGGTTAAATGGTTAAGATTTAGAGTTTAGAGTTTAATATTTAAGTTTAAGGATTGAAATAAACAAGATTGTATACTGTAAAATTTACACAACATGTGTATAAAATAACACACCGAAAAATATAAACAAAGTGTTCATTCTTCCATTTGAGCTTTTTTTTCCTGCTCTTAGTGTTTTAGATTGTGGGGTGTTCAACATTAACATCTAATATATTTTTTTAATATTTTGGTGTGATTACATGGTAGTATATGTTCTTTACTCTTGGCCATTTGAAAACGCACACACACCATGCAGATAAATTGAACGAACCCAAGTCTCATAGAATAACATCTAATATGATTTTTTTAATAGTTAATACACTTAGTAACAACACTGCAGTGTGAAAATGCTGACTTCTAAGATGTAGCTAAATTAAAGTAAAATCGACATAGATGTCTTAACTAAACATGTTTCTGAATCTGTCTAAAACAAAACATGTATTTGAATAGACAATTTGTGAATAAAGTTGTCGTTTAAAATTATCCTATATGGAAAGTGTAGGGAAATATGTTTACCTAAAAAGAGAAAGCAGTGAAGTGAAATGCCACTAGCTTAGCTGTTTACTAATAATTGTTATAATCTTGACCATGCATCCAATCCAACAACATAGTGATTTACCATGTTTTTGACTCATCTTGTATTAAAGTAACCTTGTGCCCCTCACACAATATTAAGACAAAAGAAAGAAAACAAAACCCAGACATGATGAATGAGTTTTTGATATGAATATTTACAAGATACATGTTGGAGGTTAAATTATCCAACAGTTTGTGTTTTTTTCGAATATATCATTATCACTATATTTAGAATCAATTCGTAAGATAATGAAAATTTGGGCGGAGTCAAGATTAAAATCAGGGGAACAAGATATAATTAATCATAAAAATGTAAGGGACAAAGTTTAAATAAATTGAAAATTTAGAGTCTAAATAAATAAAAAAATCTTTCAATTTTCTAGTAAAAAAATTTGGGGCACAGAACCATATCCTTCCGTCACTGACTGAAAATTCCAGCACTTCTACTTTGTCAATTATCTAATGTATTTTTGTATTATACATTAGCAAATTAGGTCTTTGTTGGGACAAAGTCAAAATTAAACTATACGGGGCAAGTTGATTAACCGTAAAACGAATAGTCTTAAAAATTAAAAGAGTTGGTTTAATTTCACTAATTGAGGTGGGGAAGGCCTCCTTATACAGTCCCCTTAAATCCGGTTATGTCCCATTGAAACACTAACTCTATAAACATAAACAGTAAAAAGGGATATTTTACAAGCTAGAGTTCTAAGAAAACAAGGACTTATATCCCTAATCCGACTTCAATCTCTATTTACTTGATGAGCCAAATTATTGTAGTCGATCCCTTTGGATTGAAGCATGATCGGGCCAATTCTGGTGGGCTCAATGATCTCTAAGTGTTGTGGTGAACTCATTTGACGGCTAGGTGTGCGATCGGGCTCTCACGTGCGGCCCACGACACTTGCAGCTCCTATTGCAAGGACTGTTAGATGATGTGGATAAGACTTGATTGTGTTCAATTATTTTCAAACAGTTGCTATTTTTTAGGCATTTCGTTATTTAAGTTTATGTTTGTAGCTATTTTTTTTAATAAATGTTGTATTATCATATCCAAAAAAAGTAGCAAGCTTTATAAAACATAACATCCTAAAAAAGAATTAAACAAAAATTTCCTGTCGACGTCGTTTTCGTCCAAGCCGAAATTAATTGGATTTTCAAAGTCTCATCGGTCGTTTTGAATTAGGTAAAATAAAAAACCTGAAAATTGGTCTGCGTCAACATTGAATAGAGAAAAGAAACAAAGTACCAAAGCCCACAACATTTGAGATCAAATGTTGAACCATTCGCAAGTGAATGTAGCAGATCAGATATGGACCGGACTGAGTAGAGTGGGTCCTTAACCCGTGGATCCATATGGTTCTCTTCGGCAAAATTTGAGGGATAATGCAAATTCAGTAATAAAAAATAGGAATATAGGGGTTGTGGGGGAATATTTTGAGAAATACGACACTTTCTACAGTACATATGACAGGACGCCATGTGCACAACGATTCTCACATTTTTTAATCATTTTTTCTCATACCCGGTGGCAGGACGCCACATGTAGCATGTGTCACGGGTTGGATAAAGGCTGTGTGGCTCAACTGCTTTCATCACGTGAAAGCTGATAAAGCCATCTTTAATCAGCCAGTTCTAGGTGGTGGCAGGACGCCACTTATAGGTGGCGTCTCCTGCATTGTGTCATGCATGCATGCATAGCTTTAATTAGATGTGGTCGGGCGTCGGCTTTCACGTGAAAGCTGCTGAAAAATTTTGATATTTTTTTCAATCAAGGTGTATATATAGGGATATAAAGAAGAAGATTGTATAAGGTTTGAGAAAAAATTGAGAGTTTGAGGTGAAATTTTAAGTGACTTTTTTAAGATATTTGATTGTTTGTTGGTTAGTATTTGAGAAAAAAATTGAAAGAGTAATATGTTTGTTGGTTAGTCTTTAGGGAAAAATTTGAGAGATTAAGGTGAAATTTTTTTGGAGATATATTCGAAGACAATTTTTTTTTGAAGTATATTTAGTTGTAGATTTTCTCGATTTCTTAGAAGTAAGTAATTTATTTTTTTAATTAATCTATTTTTTTAATGTAAGAGGAGTTTGTAGAATTTTTGTGTGTGATTGAAGATATATTTGAATGATAATTAGTTTTTGTTGAAGGATTTAGAGCACATTTTCTAGGTTTCTCATCTATTCATGTAAGTTTTTCATATTTTTTGAAGATATATTCGAATAGGTTAACATTTTTAAGTTAATAAATTTTTTGGTTGTATATATTCGAATGATAATTGTTTTGCAGATTTGTTTGAAAATGACATTTGGAAAAGTTTTGTTGTATCGTGACCATGAGCATATTTTGTCTCATATTTGTGAAGAGCAGGTAAGTAATTTAAAATTTATTATGTCATGTTTAACATAAAATAATTTATTATAATAAATTAATTATAGGGTCAGGAGCATACCATCTGTCGTCGAGGAATGAAGATGAATAAACCTTCCGACCTCATAGTTTATTACTTACAGATTGTCAAATTTTATAATGCTTCATTTCTTCGTGGATTTAAGATTGTTCCCATGTTGATAACTGGATTGATTGAACGGTGGAAACCAGAGACACACATATTTCATTTTGCATTCGGCGAATGCACGATAACTCTGGAAGATGTAGCTATACAGCTTGGTCTCCCAATAAATGGGAATCCATTGGTTGGAGCAAATACATATAATGTATTCCAGTTTTGCAGTCGGTACCTCGGAAAATTCCTCCTCAAGAAGATGTGAAAGGTCTATGTTTGAGAATTTCATGGTTGTAGAGTGAATTCATAGTAACAAAAAGATCTACTTCGCAAAAACTTATTTATGCAACTCGAGCATATATACTGCAAATCATTGGCGGGATATTGATGCCAGATACATCTGGTAATACGGTTCACACACAATATCTGCCGATGTTGGATGATTTTAACACAGCTCGTGAATATAGCTGGGGATCTACAATATTGGCATTCTTGTACCATGAAATGTGCAAGACCTCAATTATGATTGCTGAGAGGAAGATATCAGATATGGGTGGATGCTTAATCTTATTGCAATTGTAGGCATGGTATAGGCTTCCTTATCTAACGCCCATTGTGGAAGCATTCGTGCTCATGCAATTTTCGTTTGCTGGAAGATAATATTATGATTACAATTATTATAAATATTTTAGTGATCTAATATTTATCTACAATGACTTAGAAATATAAGTTCAATATCTTTACAGATGGAGACATAAGTTGAAGAACGCAGAGGTGGTGCACAACAATGTTAGAGATATAAGACTAAAGATCCAAACAATTGGAAAAAAATCAAGTATCATAATGTTTTTAAATTAACTTTTTGGCTTTGTATATTTTAAAGTAATGTTTGTGTATTTATATTAATATTGTTTTTACAGTTTATTTGGCTGTCGTGCAAGAATCCAACAATCAAGACTTTCATACCAAAAAGTGTGCGTGAATTTAAAATATTCTAGGGTGCAATTGTGCCTTTGATTCATTTTTCTACTGCTGAATATCATTGTGCTGATAGATTGCTGCGGCGGTTCAACTTTATCAACCCATTCCAACAGCTCCACCTAGTATTGAACACATCCATAGTGGGTCTGGAAAAGGTAAATTCAAGGAGAATTAGGTTGTGAAGCAAGCAAATTTCATTACTCTTTGGGAGGAAAGATATACGCGGTGGCCAGAAGATTTGAGTCCAATTGAAGCCAGTGATTTTGATTTTAATTTATAGCACTATTTGTGGTATTCTAAAAATGGAAAACCATCCTTAGTATCCCTCAAAGCTAGAAATAAATGGCTTGAAGATTCACGGTGCTCAAAACATGTACACTTGTCGTCCGAGTTTGGTCAAAGCTCACAAGAACCAACATACGAACTAAACTTGGATTGTTTTACGGGTTAGCATTCTTCATAGTCTTCGTTGCAATCACCTTAATACCTGTAAGCAATGATCATTGGAAAAAACCAATATAGCATGGGTATCTGTTACCCCTCCAAAAATACTATTTTTAATGCCAATCTTACAATGCTTTTGCTTTTTTAGGTACATTTAGTTGCATTAGGATGTTAAAACCATGCATTTGCATAAGGAGTTTAGAATTCTGTCTATGTCAGTGTGAAGTGTTGTTTTGCTGGAAATTTCACAGGTTTGGCATAGTATTTGGCCCAGAAAAGCAACACAAGAAGGAATGCCAGAGAGAATGTCGAGTGCTATTGGCACAGATGGACCAACAATGCCAAGTACCGGTTGGCAGAGAAGTGAATTTGATGTCATGCCAAGAAGCTGTTGGACCCTGAAAAAATAGGACAAGATCAAGCTCTGAAAAGATAGCAATTAGATCAATCTCTAAAAAAATAGCGGATAAGATGGTGCCAAGATTGGTTGGCAGATTCTTGTCAAGCCTGGATGCCAAGGTAGCGTCGGAAGTATGACGTCAGCCCTAGCTTGATCAACTCTCATTCAAACTTAGATAAGATGATTATCTCTTATCCCTTCAGCATTTAAAATTCAAATAAAGAGCTCATCATATCCCTTTCTTACACGTCTATTTAAACACCAACCGATGAGGACTTTGGGGGATTCATAGACGATCGGAGTAAGGAGTTGGAGTGCAAGGCGATTGACAATCGGCTGCACCTATGAAGGGTGGTTCGACCAGCTTGGCTGAGAGCCTGGATCTTGAGGGATGCATCGAGAGACCCCTCTTGCCTATCTCTTGTTTTAAGTTACTTTGAATTCTTTTTAATGATGTTGTATTTGGAAAACGTTTATGGTTTTTTGGTTAAGTCTCTCACCATGAACTAATCTAATAGTTGGTGGGGGGTGTTTTGCGTTGAACGCTATTTTATGTTTTAGTTTTTAATAATAAATCTTCCTTCGACAATGTTTTATCTATTCGGAATACTTTAATGTTTTCTAAATACTATGTCAAGCGAGAGTTGGCACTGTTGGCCTATTGCTCCTCAATATCTTAACAGACTTAGGGTGGCAACGATTAAGTTGTTGAATACTGAGGAGAGAAGCTTCGAGAGAAGTCGTTCAAGTAGATGAACTTACCTCGAGAGTGAAATCTACCCTTTAGGAGTATAGATTGGATCTTAATCAAATTAGTTTATTTAAAAGCATGCACTATAGAGATATAGGGGTTTTTACATGATCAATTTAGGGCAATGGCCATCGAGAGAGGCTTTGCTAATTTTAAATCTGCTCAGAAAATATTGCCAAGACAGGTTGTTATTGAAGGCTGGCACGGCATGAATAGCGTGAAAACCAGGCATTCCCTGCCAACGCCCATCATTCATTAAAACACCTTCCTTGCCAACAACTTACTTTACTTTCATTTCTTTTATTTCATTTCAAATATTTCCAAAACCAACTTTAAAACAAACAACTTTTTCTCAAGGCAAGTAACAATCAAAGACAATTGAATTCCAAGTCAATCTCTCTAGGATCGATACTCAGCTTAATTGTTGTATTACTTGCAGACCGTGTATACTTGCACGCAAAAGACTCATCTTGGCATTGTTTTATACTTTTCCAATACATATCTTCTGCCTCTTTTGCCAGCATTCACTTAGAGAGTCTACAAGTTTTTGCCACGTTGCCAGGGATTGCAACGGAGTTGATTGTTTTAAAATTTTTACTTGTCTTTCTTTTATTTTTTATTTTACTTTTAATTTTTAACGGTGTATGACCAGAAGCCATCTTGTGGTGGACGAGTGGCCATACGATCTAAAAATTGAGAAAACCTTGCAGAGATTAAAAAGAAAATTTTGGGAGATGAATAATCAAGGTAATAGAGGGAATGATGTGGTGAACAATGAAGGAAATGCACATAACAATGTGATGCTACCACCACATATTGTCCCAATTGTTGATGAAGAAATACCTATTAGAGAACATTCGGCACCAACCATTGACAATCTGGTGCCAGGACTAGTTGGCTCAGAGGTAAATACTGTCAATTCTGAACTTAAGCCGGTAATGATTCAAACTCTTTTGAATATAGGTCAGTTTGACGAAGCACTTATTGGAGATCCTAGGCAACATCTGAAGCAGTTCATGGAATTTTGCTAGTTATTTCAACAAAATGGAGTACCTGAAAATACCGTGAAGCTAAGTTATTCATTTTTTTCTTGAGAGATAGAGCTAAGGCTTGGCTCAATTCCTTGCCACCTAGCTCAGTCAATTCATGGGCAGACCTATGCCAGAAGTTCTTGACAAGATTCAAGCCGCCAATACTCACTACCAAGCTACGGGGTGAGATTATTACATTTAGGCAGGCCGAGGAAGAGACCTTATATGATGTCTGGGAAAGATTTAAAGATCTATTGAGAAGGTGTCCTATGCATGGATTCCCGAATTGGACCTAAATACAAACCTTTTATAATGGATTGAATACACAAACGAAGACTGTTGTTGATGCTTCAGCAGCCGGTTCATTGTTGGTTAAGACGTATACCGAGGCTGTTGACATTCTTGAAAGGATTGAAATTAATGATTTTGAATATCTTGTTGCTAGACTTGGGACTAGACTAAAACCAGTGGGAAATTTTAGATTGATGAATTAATGTCCATCCATGTCGAGATTTCCAATCTTACCAGCATGGTGAGAACGTTGCAAAAGAACAATGAGTCCCAAGAAGTTAAAGCATTAGATCCATTATGTATAATTTGTGAAGAAAACCATCATGTGGATGAATGCCCTGCCAACCCTGAATCGATAAACTTTGTTGGCAATGTTAATCGTTACTATAATTCTAACTCCAGTGCTTATAATGCAGGATGAATACATCACCCTAACTTAGTATGGGAAAATTAAGGAGGTAACCAGTACAATGCCCAGCGCCAGAATACCAGAGGCAGAATAACAATGCCATGCCAGCTTTCAACAACAAAGGTATGCTAGCATTCTATCATAATGCCATGCCACAGAAAGCTCAAAACAATTTCCAGCAAGGGCAGAGATTCAAGCAATGAGGCACTCTCACAGAGTACATGGAGAGGAATGATGCCACAGTCCAGAGTTTGGCAGAATCAATGAGGAACTTGGAAGTTCAGATTGGGCAGATTGCCAATGCACTCAGCAATTGACCCCAAGGAGCATTGCCAAGTGACACCGAAGATGCCCAACACAAAGACAATGAGCAATGTAAAGCTATAACTCTTCGGAGCGGTAAGCAGTGTGAGATGGAGAAAGCTGCCAAACAGCCAATTAACTGACAAATCGAGAAGTTAGTGCTAGTAGAAAATCTCAATGAAGTAGAGAAATATGAAATAAATGTAGATGATGCCAGTAGCAATGCCAAAACTGATGCCAGCACTGCCTTGGCAAAGTCAGTAGCGCCAGCATATACTTATCCGCCACCACCATTTACAGTGAGACTTCAAAAGCATAATCAAGACTAGTAATTTAAGCGCTTCTTGGAAGTTCTTAAACAACTACAAATCAACATTCCATTGGTAGAAGCTCTTGAGAAAATGCCCAACTATATGAAATTTATGAAAGACATTCTATCTAAAAAGAGGAAGTTGGGAGATTTTAAAGCTGTTGCTCTCACCAAGGGATGCAGTGCCATGATCCTAAACCGATTACCACCAAAGCTGAAAGATCCGAAAAGTTTTACCATTCCTTGTACCGTTGGCAACAAATTCACGGGCAAGGCACTGTGCGACCTAGGAGCCAACATCAACTTGATGCCAATGTCAGTTTTTCGGAAGCTTGGCATAGAATCAAGACCTACTACGGTGATACTCCAGCTCGCAGACCGATCCTATGCACATCCCAAGTGTAAGATTGATGATGTGCTGGTAAAGGTAGACAAATTTATTTTTCCAACTGATTTTATCATTTTGGATTATGAGGCTGATATTAATGTCTCGATTATTTTGGGTAGACCATTCCTTGCCACGGGTAGGGCTTTTTAAATAGATGTTCAAAAAGGGGAACTAACAATGCGCGTGAATGATTAGTATGTTACATTTAATGTGTTTGAAGCTTTAAAATGTGCAGATGAACCTGATAAATGCCAAGCATAAGAGATGTTGGAGTCTATTTACACTTTGGACATGGCACAGTTATGTCAGGATATAGAATTCGATGCCAGTAACTTAGATGACATAGTTCAATTGTTTGAAGAGCCTGAAGAATCGGTCTTGGAAGCTGAGGAGGTAAAGTATTTTGAGCCACTATAGTTGGCCAGCAGAGAGATTAAGGCACATAACCCATCAATTGAGGAGCTACCAGAGTTGGAGTTAAAACTACTGCCAAATCACCTGAAGTATGCTTATTTAGGTAAACACTCAACTCTGCCAGTGATTATTGCCACTGATCTCACTAATGGTCAAGATGAGAGATTGTTGGCAATATTAAGAAATTATAAACAAGCATTAGGTTGGACCTTGGCAGACATCTGTGGTATTAGCCCAACCATTTGCGTGCACAAGATTATCTTGGAGGAGTACCATGGCAAGATAATTGAAGGCTATAGAAGGCTAAACCCAAGCATGAAAGAGATAGTGAAAAAAGAGATCATAAAATTGCTTGATGCCGGGATTATTTATATTTGGGTTAGCCCAGTGCAATGTGTGCCAAAGAAGGTGGCATGACCGTGGTACAAAATAGTAAAGCTGAATTGATTCCCTCTAGAACTATCACAGGATGTAGAGTGTGCATGGACTATAGGAGGCTGAACAATGCCATGAGAAATGATCACTTCCCATTGCCATTCATCGACCAGATATTAGACAGGTTGGCAGGTAAAGCTTTCTATTATTTTTTGGATGGTTATTCAAGATATAATCAGATTTCCATCACTCCTAATGATCAAGAAAAGACCACATTCACGTGTCTATATGGGACGTTTGCATTTAGAAGGATGTCATCCGGTCTATGCAATGCTCCGACAACATTCCAACATTGCATGATGTCCATATTTTTTATATGATAGAGCACAACATGGAAGTATTCATGGATGATTTCTAAGTGTTTGGCAAAACATTTGAGGAATGTCTTTAAAGTTTGGAGCAAGTCTTGAAGATGTGCGTAGAAACGAACCTAGTGTTGAACTGGGAAAAATGCCACTTCATGGTGAAGGAGGGCATTGTTCTCGGGCACAAGGTAACTGAGAGAGGGTTAAAAGTGGATCAAGCAAAAGTTGAGGTAATTAAGCAGCTACCGCCTCCAACAAGTGTCAAAGGTATAAGAAGCTTTTTAGGACATGCCAATTTTTATCGGTGTTTTATTAAAGATTTTTCAAAAATTGCCAAACTTTTATGCTTGTTGTTAGAACATAATGCCACTTTTGTATTTATGCTTATTATTAGAACATAATGTCACTTTTGCATTTGACGATTCTTGTTTGAGAGCATTTCAAGAACTTAAAGAGAAATTAATCAAAGCCCCTATAAGTTGTGGCACTGGACTAGAATGAGCTCTTCGAGCTCATGTGCGACGCCAGCGACTATGCCGTTAGAGCAGTCTTGGGACAAAAGCATGGCAAGGTTTTCCATATCATCTACTATGCCATGCGAACCTTGAATAAAGCACAATTGAACTACTTTATGATCGAGAAAGAATTTCTCGTGGTTGTATTTACTTTTGACAAATTTAGATATTATTTAATTGGTAACAAATTTGTGGTTTATACAGATCATTCATAATTGAAGTATCTCTTGGCAAATAAGGATGCCAAGCCCAGACTAATCTGATGGACGCTCCTACTTCAAGAATTCGATCTTGAGATCCAAGACAAAATGGGCAGTGAAAACTTAGTAGCTGACCACCTTTCACATTTAGAACATCATCTTGAAGATGGTAAGACCAATTTTATAAGATATGGATTTCCTGACGAGTATTTGCTTGCAGTTAATGTCATGCCATGGTACACTGACATTGTTAACTACTTGGTAAGCAACATTCTACCACCAGACTTGGCATACAATGCCAAGAAAAGGTTCTCGCGAGAAGTTAGGCAATACTATTGGGACGAGCCAATATTGTTCAAACAGTGTGCCGACCAAGTGATCCGCTAGTGTGTGCCCGAGGATGAGCAGCATAACATATTGTATTTGTGCCATGCCGCATCGTATGGAGGTTACTTTGCTGGGATGAAGACTTTCGTCAAGGTGTTGCAGTCAGGATTCTTTTGGCCCACACTATATAAGGATACCCACGAGTATGCTAAGGCGTATGACCGATGCCAAAGGACGGGAAATATCTCTGGCAGACACCAACTACCGCTCCAAAACATTATGCTTGTGCACTTATTTGATGTATGAGGGATAGATTTTATGGGTCATTTTCCCCCATCATTTGGTAATTTATATATTATTGTGGTTGTTGACTATGTATCTAAATAGGTAGAAGCTGTTGCCCTGCCAACAAACGATGCCAAAGCTGTTGCCAAGTTCTTGCACAAACATATTTTTACTAGATTTGGTGCTCCTAGAGTGATTATTCATGATGAGGGCACCCATTTTAAAAGTAATCTAATCTTTAAAGCTTTGTGCATGTATGGTATACAACAGAGAATTGCCACGGCATATCAACCACAAACAAACGGGCAAGCCAAAATTTCAAACAATGAGATTAAAAATATTCTAGAGAAGACTGTTAATCCATCAAGGAAAGACTGGTCCTTAAGACTGGATGAGTCTTTGTGGGCTTACAGAACTGCATTTAAAACTCTTTTGGGTACTTCACCGTTTAGACTTGTTTTCGAAAACCATGCCATCTTCCAAAGAGAGCTTGAACATAAAACCTACTAGGCCATCGTAACACTTGCCATGGCATGGAGAGTCTGCTGGAGAAAAGAGGTTACTAGACCTAAATGAATTGGAAGAATTCAAGACGCAAGCCTACGATAATACCGGATATACAAGGAGAAGACAAAACGCTGACATGATAGTAGGATAATGCCGAGACAGTTTGAGGTAGGCCAACGTGTTTTGTTATTCAACTCACGACTTAAGTTGTTTCGAGAAAAACTGAGATCAAGGTGGACGAGCCCTTTTTTAAGTTGTGAAGCCCTATGCCCATGGAGCTGTGGACATTAAGAACTTGAAGTTGGGGGAAATTTTAAAATGAATGGCCAACGTTTAAAGCACTACATAGAAGATGATCGGAACAATGCCAAGGAGGTGATCCTCTTGGAAGAGGTAACATGAAAGCACCATCAAGTTTAAATTTTTGTAAATGTTAGGATAGTTGTTTTTCTTTGTTTTTAGGTTTCTAGGTTTTTAATAGTTTTTGTCTCTGTTGTTTTTTGTTTTTATTCCATGTTTATGTTGAAAGGTTTTCTTTGAGTCAATACAGAATCAGTATGCCATGAACCATGCCAGGAACAATGCCAAGGAGAGACATGGTATGAACCGATACCAAAATAAGAGAATTTTGTGTGCCAAGCACAATGCTAGAGCAGCCTGACATCCAACGAATTGAAAAATGAAAAGAGGAGATAAACCCTTGTTTGATTGGCCCACTAGATAAGAGAGAGGTTTTTTCTTTTAAATTAAACCCTAGCCGCCTAAAAATTGGGTTGAAATTTAAATTCAATCCAATCACCTTATCACACCAATCTTTACCAAATCTTATCACTTACAACCTTATCATTTCACCTTATCACTTTACCCTTTTTTTAAATAAAATCTTTTTACCTTCCATCATTATCCATATTTAGTCGGTTACCAACCCCATTAAACTACCCAAACTTTTCACTTTCTTTCCCTAGTCGAATTTAAATAACCCAATTCTCTCTCAATTTTCCATTTTTCTTTTCAAGTAATAACCAAGCTTCACATCGTCTTTTCTTCTTCTTCTTTGATTCTAAACCAGTCCAAATTCTTGAACGTTTCCAGTGGCTTCTTCTACCCCTTTCAACCGATTTTTCAATCAGGAGATCCGAAAAAGTTTGAAGCTAACTTTGCTTCAAGATTGTTTTTCTACGAGAAACACTTTGATCTCAAGATGGAGACAAGCATTGGTTTCCCTCCAAAATGCATGGCAATAGTTGACATTCACAAGTGGAATCTGTTTTGCCAAAGAATAAGGGAGATTTATGCCACCATTGTTCAAGAATTCTACGCTCATCTTGTGACCAAGGATTCGCCCTTATTGATGATTCGAGGTAAGTGTGTGCTTTTTGATGAGGGGTATATTAACACTATGTTTGAATTGGATGGTGCAGGGGATGAATATTTTGATTATGTCGAGTTGATTAATGCTGCCAAGAGAAAGGAACTGCTGGCAAACTTGTGTGAGCCTGGCACGGCATGGACAGTGCCATCAAAGGGATTCTGCACGGTAAAGCGGTTGGTGTTGAAACCCCAATGGAGAGAATTGAATCACTTTGTCAAGGCAAATCTGATGCAAACATCTCACAACGATACTGTATCGAAAAAGAGGTTGATCCTATTGCATTTCATCATTATGGGCCCAAGATTAATGTTGGCAGTCTCATTATTGATGAAACTTACAAATGTACAGTGAAAGGTAATGGAAGTTTGTTATTTCCTTTGTTAATTTCTAACATTTGCATGCTTCATGGTGTGCTAAAGCTTGATACAGATAAAGGTCAAAGGATCAAAGGAACAACAATCACAGTTGCTATTTGGAGAAACCTCACAACTGTTGAGCCAAAGGAAAAAGGCAAGGGGAAAGCAAAAATGCCCATGCCAAAGCCAAATGTATCAA